>CM076984.1:6017985-6030485 GCA_039105355.1 Benthosema pterotum
GATCATTAATATTCGCTCGCGTGGCGACCTTAGCGAGCGAGTGGTTCGAATCCCGAGCTTCGGTATACAGCCTTACAAACCAGCACAAATAAAATCTGTCCTAAACCAGCAGGGCCAACCAGAAGCCATAGTCAGCTCAGAAAGCAGAATAAATGACATTCAAAAGCTCACTTGGGTTACTTGCAGGTGTGTTGATTTAATTATTTCATTAGTAGCCTACTATTGGGTGTAATGGGTTGTATTTATGTATTTTATTGCGTAGGATAATATTAGGACAAATGGGTAAGTATGGTAGAAGTGTTTGTTTTGGTTTAACTTGCCGACTATATCTTCATCAATCAGTTCCACACAGCGTGTCACTGTCCTGCATGATATATCATGCAGGACAATATAATTTGGACAAGTTTGGCAAGCCGGATTAAAAGGCTTAACAGGCTGCATGTGGGCCCCGGGCCGCAGTTTGCCCATGTCTGATTTAGACAGTAAATGAACTGAAAAATGAGTGCTGATTCTAAAATAACAGAAAGCTATGTGACAAAAATGTTTAGGGGGGAAGGGACTAATGGAGAAGAGATCCAGAAGAAATAAAAGACATGCCATTGTATGCTTGACTGCATACTGAAAATATAAGCTCAACACATAGTGAGCTTGTACATTGGCTATGTTGAACATGGAAACAACAGTAAAATCAGCTATGACAATGCCCTCAAGCTCTGCCAATATTCTTGTCTACTAAATCCCCCCACCCTGAGATGACTTGGAATTGTAGGAATTCAGTTGAGATATTACGTTGTGTTTTCAAATATGGTGAAAACAACAGATCTACAAGCGCACGTGTTGCAGAGGCGACACATTGTAGGCTTGCAGATCAGCTAATCTTAAGGAATAATTTCATGGTACTGACTACCAGTGTTGGTCAATATTACTTAGGAAAGTAACTTCTTTACTTTACTCATTACCCTTAGACAAAGTAATATCATTACTTTACTTATTACTGGAATCGTAGAGTAATATATTACATATTACGTTATTACTTTCCCAAGTTCTCAACACCGCTTTTAAAAAAATAGAGATGTACAACATAATCTGTTTAGCGAGCTCTTTTTAGAACTGAATCCAAATTATTGGAATAATGACAGTCTCCAATCCCACAAACTGCACCTGAAAACAAAGCCAACAAAATCTGTCTCTTAGACTTTTAAAACTTTTTCACAATTGTTTTCAAAGACAGTTGAGGTCTTGTATTTAAAAATAAAATACAAAATAAAGCAGCAATCGATTTGTAGTGTATATAACTGTGCGCAGGATGCAGCGTGTGGACTGGATCTACAATCTAGTGCACATCTCTGTTGTTACAGTACCTGTCGATAGCTTGTAAATCTGTTCTATTTTTGCATGCAACAACAAGCTCATTTTAAAAAGTAACTTGGCGTTACTTGCAAAGTAATGCGTTACTTATTACCCATTTTTGCAGAGTAATCTCGTTACTTTACTTTTTGGAGCAAAAGTAATAATATTACAGTAATATGTAATCTAAAATTAGTTACTGTCCAACACTGCTCACTACTATTACAATTCCTCTTATGTCCAAAAATTGACGAAAGATGCAGTGTTGCAAAGTGTACAAAAATACTTGACTCAACATTTTCCACATTGGAGAGAGCACAGGTCGCCTCAGTCTCATGTGAACACCCCAGACAGGCTTCTGCTGTTTTTGCTAATTAACGACCCAATCAATGCAGTGCAAGGGTGGGGGGTGGGGGTTATTCTCCCACTCTCCTAGGGTATTATGATGGCCGGTCGTTAATTAACTGGGGGAGAGGGGGGGGTGCTCTCTCCTGCAGCAACTCTACTCTACTCACTGAACTGATCAAACTGGATCTACTTAAATAAGAAGTTCCCTTTATTGAAATACGGAATGCACCAGCTTGATTATATAATAATCCATTTTATTATGTTATTTGGATACCCATAAGAATCATACAAATTGAGTTTGAGACCCCTGTCCTACTGCGTGTTCCATGCTGAAATTTTTCTGTTAAAATGCTTCATTATGGTAAGGTAAGGTGTGCACTTCACCCCACTGTAGAGTATGTGCATGTGCACATCTTGTAACCAGTAGGACTGGAGGATTTCCCAAATCACACAAATCACTTACTATACCTTTTAAATGATTGTAGTGGGTCAGTGGGCCTAATGTTTTAACAATGTTTGGCTCTGAGATGTAGTGGAGTATAATTTCTTGTAATCAATGCACCTGCGCACCCCCCCCCCCCATCCCCCACTCCAGTCCACACTGAATGAAAGTTGCTACAGAGTGCTACAGTTGAGTGGAGTGGGGGATGGGCGCAGAGTCTAGCTGACAGTTCAACTCAGAGCATAAGCTGTTGAAGAGGTCAGACCAACTTTACACACAGCTTCAGTGTATACTGTATACTATATAATATGTTTCTGTTCTATAAATGGAACAGAAAAATATATGGTCTATAAATGGAACCAAATGGACATATCATCTAACCTGACACAATGATGTTCATAATTAATTAGGGATGTATACAGTAGGGTTTAATATTTTTCCCGAATTTGGCCCATTTTACATCCCGGGATTTTGCCAACGATCTCCCGGGCCCTCCCGGGAAATCCCGTTAAAAAAAAAGATAGAAAAAAGTCCCCCTGAAACGCTTTTATATGTAGATACTTAATATTCTCAATAGAATAGTGATATTTTATTGTTTTAAACGTTTCATTTGACCAAAATACGAGCATTATCACATACAAATATTAATAATGTAGCACGCAAAACATGCATATACAGTAATTGTATTAGGTTGGTGACATCGCTGAAATATTTGGTGTCGTTGTTTAATGATGAAATGATTGCAGCTGTGCGTGTTATCGGCTATAGGCCTACAGGTTTTAGTTGCTGTCTGACATGACATGCACGGAATACAATGCACATTATATAATTTATTTTGAAGAGGATATATTATTGTCTATTCTCGGTGGACATAGGATGATTGGTCTGCATGCTTGCCTGTCAGAGTGAGGTGGAGAGATGCTGCTCTGTGGCGTTTTTTGCTGGTAAAACAAATGGTAGTCTGTTGTAAGTTGTTGAACATTGCAGAGTGACCGTATGATGCACACAACGAAAAACAAAAGGTTGTAGAACAGAGACAATCTGTCGCGAGGAAAATAAACTCTCAGATTCGATAGCCTATAGAACTATAGGCTTACTAATAATGAATGACAGGACAGATGCATTGCGTCCGCGTGTCCGTGCCTGCGCAGGACTCCAGTGAGTGCAGTTCTCTTCATACGTTCATTATTGCTAAAGTGTCTGATCCGCATCTATAAATGCATGACGATGCTAGCCTCTGAAACCCACGCGCGCCAGCATTTTCACACTGTCTCGGCAAGAGCAGTCGTACTCGTGCGGTCCTGAGTCCTGACCGTTCGCATTTAGACCATGCGTCGCCAATATTGCGTCCCGTTGGCACCGCGACGCTCCCTTCATGTAGCCCTATCTACAGTCTTATTATGCAAGGGCCCGGTTATTTGCTATTTGACCACTCATAGATATGTGAAAAACGCGATCTGTGTGGAAAATTTAAGAAAGAAATGATAACCTCCGGGAAGACGGGTCCCGGAGGCATTCCCGGGAGGAAAAGTAAGTCCGTCGTACCCGGGCTTCCCGGGAATCCGGGATCCCGGCATTAAACCCTAGTATACAGTCAAGATTCCCTGGAATCCAATTTGAGAACCACTGTGTAAAACAGCATTAATAATAGGAATATTTCTACATAACAGCTTGGAAGCTAGTAGAGTAATGGGTGGTTGAACCCCAAAATTTAGTGTGCAGATCTTGTTACCGGGAGGCCAGGCCAGTGGGATTTTTCAAATCACCCAAATGACTTACGGTACCTTTTAAGAATCAGGTTCCTATTTTGGATAAACTTTTTTGAGCTTGCTGCTTTTTGCCATTTTTGAATTTGAATCTTGAAAATTATTCATTGTATTACTTTACCCTTGCTGATAGTATTTGGCAATGCTAAAGAACATATACTTCTTAAAACACTAAAAGGTTTACAAAGACAATAATGTCAACAACGATATTGTAAGAAAACTGTATGCTTCCAAACTCCAAACTGTTCTGACATTCAGTGCCACTCTGTACAAACAGACAGAGAATTCAAATTGCCCAGGCACAGGATTGCGGGTCGTTAATTAACTGGGGGAGAGGGGGGGGGGGTTGTTCTTCCACTCTCCTGAAGCATTATGATTGCGGGTCGTTAATTAACTGGGGGAGAGGGGGGGGGGGGGGGGGGGGGGTTGTTCTCTTCCCATTGGCTAGACAGCAGGAAGTGTGTGAACTTTTCACACTCCTGTGCAGTACCTGTTGTAGCCACTGGAGGAGCACTTCTAGCACACTTTAACACACTTTTCAGATTTTAAAGACCAAGTGGGACATTTCACAGAACTTCACTGGGCACATAATTGCAATGTTCTGGATTGATTTAAATGATAAACGGTGTGGGGACCTCGGGTGAGGACCCCAGATGGATTTTGGGTCCCCAGTTGGTGAGTGTGCTGTCAGACGGACGTCCCCACCATGTAGCAATTACAAAACCACACACACACACACACACACACACACACACACACACACACACACACACACACACACACACACACACACACACACAGGCCTACAGTATGCACGTCAATGTGCATATGTTACATTGTACAATGTATTCACAAAGGGAGTCACACGCAGGTATAGTGTACTGTATACAGTATACAACACACACACACACACACACACACACACACACAGGCCTACAGTATGCACGTCAATGTGCATATGTTACATTGTACAGTGTATTCACAAAGGGAGTCACACGCAGGTATAGTGTACTGTATACAGTATACAATACACACACACACACACACACACACACACACACACACACACACACACACACACACACACACACACACACACACACACACACACACACACACACACACACACACACTTCACAATGAACAGATACACACATATAAACATACATAACTACGCGGGCATAGCACACATAAGTACTCAGTAACATATAAATAATGCATTACACTTTGATTCAGAGGCAAATTTGCTCTGCTCTATCTTTTCCATGTCCCCAAATTGACTGAGTGCACGCACACACACACACACACACACACACACACACACACACACACACACACACACACACACACACACACACACACACACACACACACACACACACACACACACACACACACACACACACACACGTGCACATAAGCACGACCACACACACAGACGCATACACAAACACACACAGACATTTTAATGCGAGTGTTCATTTTCCAGATAGTGCCTCTAGGTGAAATTATTGCCAATGTGCAGGCCCTGATGGACGGTCCAAGTGTTCTCCAGCCAGTTGTGTTTATGGGCCACAGTGGGCTGCAAACATAGCACATGTCTCCCTCTCTGCTGCCTTAATGGCTGCTTTGTTCTCACACACACACACGCACAGGCACACACACGCACACACACACGCACACCCACACACACACGCACACACACACAGCATAATATGCACAAGCACACGACAACTGACACATTAACACATACAAGATAACCGGTATTCAGATTTCACGCAAGCGCACACGCAGTCATGCACGCACACGCACACACACACACACACACACACACACACACACACACACACACACACACACACACACACGCACACACGCACACACACACACACACACACACACACACAGAGGGCACCATAGACCAGAACAATGGAGAGGAGAGGAGAGGGAGCGTGTTGTTCATGAACACAAAACAATACGGGGCCGAGGCCAGCCGAGAACAATAGGACCGCCTGAAGTAGGGCCCTGAGGAATACTCACTTCCGTATTAATATTCAACGAGAGTCGATGAGGAGAGTGTGTTTGTCAGCAGGGACGTGCGCTTATCAACCCTCACTAACACCGGGGTTAGGCTGGCGCGTGTTTGCAAAACCGCAAAGTACTCAAACTTTTTTTGTTTTCTTCCCCCCCGGCCCTCTCTCTCTTACAGTACATAGCGCCCCCCCCCCCAGCTAGATCCTATTGGCTGTTCGCATTTTCTCCGTCCCTTATAGCACACAGAGCCAGCCGTCTGCCAAGTTTCACAGATGTCGGTCTCCTGTTTTTTCCATTTTCTAAATTATTTCGAACAGCCCGTCTGAACAGAACGGGATAATGGATAAGGTTATTTGATATTGTATATTTCTGTCTCGGCTCCACCCCCTTAAGCTGTCTCAGACATAATCGCGTAATAAGATTTTTTTTTAAGATCAGCCATATATCAGCCGTCTGCAAATGTAGATATGAACGCAATGTCGGTTGGTTGTGAAAAGGCGGACGACTTTGCTTTTGTAGGAATTTTGTGCGAGTTTAATTTTCTCTCCAGATGCATTCTTAGTCTACCAAACGCACCGCCTAAACAACCAAATATACAATATGTTTATGCAGAGACCTCTAAGGCCTTCATTTCTAGTGTTTGGCTAGCACATCTTGATGGCAATACACACAGTATATACTGTATTTGTCCTGCCTAATTAGCTGTATTTCTGCTGAAGTCAAAGATGCTACCCATTCACTACCCATTCCTGGGGGAAACCTTGGCACATTTCTAGGGTTTAGTAGTAAAAACTTTGATTAGAACTTTGTAGCCTCCCCCTATCCCCCGATTTGGTATTTACAAGCTTATTATTGCGAGTGACCTTTAACATGTGATATGAAAACTGCTCATTATACAAAGCATTATTTTGCCAATATCTAATTATGCTTCTGGACAACAGAGAATAATAGAATTATATAAAAAAAAACAGCTGCAAGCTTTCAGACAGAACAGAAGCCACTGTGAATGTCACATAGCATGCCTATAGGCGACACAGTTGTCATGGCCTGGCTCACAAAAGCAACATGATTTCTGTCCCCCTGAGGAATCAAACGTTCTTTGTGCACTGTGCTATGCAGAAACACGACCAGGGCGACGTGAACTAGAAAAGTGTGCTCCTCTGAGCGCAGGTCTCTGCCAGGCTGGGTTAGTAGATGAGACCAGACCATTTACTAACCCAGGTTTGCACACCAATAGTAACGGTAGGGACTGATTTACCACCTGTCGCGACTGATGGACAGGTGGTAAATTAGTAAAATGATATTATATATCATTATTTTGATTAACTCTTAGTTTTTTCATTAGTCTTTAGTCTTTTAGTCCCATTTAGTCTGAAATTCATTTTTCTTAGTCTTGTCTTAGTCGACGAAATGTAAAAATGTTTTAGTCTAGTCTTAGTCTTTGAGTCTTAGTCTTGTAGGTTTATACAGTACACATATGTTATACAGATTTATAGTTTTTAGTATGAAACACGTCTCGTTTTATTTCTTAGTATCAAATTAATGGAATAGTAATACGTTCCTTTCCTGAACAGGTATGCAATGTATAGTGCAGATATGTTCACATACAGAAAGAAAAAAATGCCCATTTCCAGTAGTCTTAGCTTACGGTCTAGCCTTTGTTTTAGTCTTTTGAAAACACAGTCTTTTAGTACCATTTAGTCTTTTGAAATTAATTTCTATTAGTCTAGTCTTAGTCGACTAAATATCAAAAACCTTAGTTGACTTAGTCTTTTAGTCTTAGTCGATAAAAACAACACTGCCTGTGGGACGTGTCGGTGCCGAGCTGCAGCCATGCGTCAACAGGACGTGAGGAACCTGCCAGGACAAATAGTTTTGCATGACAGGCGGCACGACTTTTCATGTTTGTGGGTTTGTAATTACATGCAAATGGTATGTAGTCAGAAAACCGTGTTTGACAGCCGTCAGAAAGAAGGTGACGAGGGCGACTCCCTGCTCTCTTTCCAAACCACCATGAAAGTGCACCTGTCTGGACCCAGACAAGTCTTCAAAGCTTGCCAAAAGAACAAGTGTCAAGCCTGTCAGGTCAGAAATGCACAGAATGCAAAATCACACTGAAATATTAATCAGTTCGTCGGCTCATGAATAGACCGAGGTTTATTAAAATAAATTGAGGAGCTGTGAAGTTTTCATTTCGACACCACTGTTCTTCAGTGAATATATTTTTACTCCTACTATGATTCTTTGTATTGTTTTTATATGTCTTGAATAATTGAATGGAGGGGGATTTTTGCATTATCCCTTTGGGATAATTGTATAACTGTGCATATGTACACATACATTTGATTGAATTCAGTCAGTCAGACAGTCAGTCAGTCAGTCAGTCAGGCAGGCAGGCAGGCAGGCTATGGGCACACTTGCAAGTTGCAAGGCACACTTTCAAAGCGCGACAAAAACGCTCACACTCACGTGAGCTTTTCAGGGAAGCTTGCTGTCACAGCATTCTCAAGCTTGGGTGCATAATTACTGTCCACTAACAGCCAAAAACATCATGTGACACAGAGAGCATGAGCGTTTTTCCCCCCTCAAAGTTCATGCTTTCCAAGTGTGTCATGTGAGCATTCGTCCCGGAAATGTGGAGGTTCTTCTTTGTCCAATTGGGAGTATTATTGGGTCAGTGGGGACAGATTCAGACAGACTCACAGGCCAATCTGGCCTGGCGGACATAAAGACGGCAATTCAGCAATTTCACACAGCCATCTTGTTAAACTTCAATACATTAGGTGTGCCATTAAGTATTGTTGACAAGCCTACATTCAACAACTAGTTAACTAGTTGTTAATTATATATGAGAGAAACCTTTAAAAAATAGACCAAAGCAAGTGCTTTTTCATCAAGGTGCTAAGCAGTTCTTTGTGGCCTGTTGCTGCTCATTTCATGCCTTGCACTACCGGAATACTTTAATTAAAACACATACATGTACATCTATGAGCTGCTCAAAAGGTGTTTTTGTTTTTGTGTTCTTTTGCAAAGCCATTATCAGCAGGTGATTGATATGCAGGGGACTTATAACTAAAGGACTTAAAAGGAGAAATATCCTTTGATACGGGAAGGAACATAGGCCTTGTGTTCTATGAAATGGAAATGGGCATACTAGAGTAAAACACAAACATGTTACGCGAAATGATACTAGAGGCAGTGCTTAGTAACTTAATGCTTGTTCTGTACCATATTGTTGCTTCATGAATGCTGTAGTTTCCTATATAGTAGTTTGAGTATTGTAGAAACATATTAATGTGTTTGAGTAAACACCAATATGTATTTTTTGTTTGTCTTTGATTATTATTTTGTAAGATTTTAGTATCCAAGTAGTATCCAAAATGCAACATTTTTCACAAGTTAAAACCAATTCCAAATGTTTTCCAAAATAGTGCCATTGAAAACAAATTTATTAGTCTGGGAAAAGAAGGACTAGTGGAGGAGTAGTGAAAAAGAGCCTATTTACATGATCACCACATGTTGCATTGCGGTATACTGAGAGCTTGTCTATTTTCACGAGTTTCTCTTTTGGGTCTCGAGGTCATAAGTTTGGGAACCACTGTGGCTGTAGTGTATATGAGGGCCTTATATTCTGGGAACAGGTTTGGTATGTTCCGCTGGGCACAAAATGTAATCCCACCAATGTCTAGGTTCCGCCAGACACAAAATGTAATCCCACCAGTGGCTTCCTCCTGTGGCTTACCTCTTAGCTCTGTCTCCATGAAGCAAACTCTGCCCACTTTTCTCTTTTAATGAAAATGACTTTGTTAGCTTCCACCCTTGTTCACTTGATTCACATATCTCTGTTGGCCCGCTGTGTTCACAGACTCCCGCACTTCCAAAAGTGTTTTCTCTTACCTTCTAACTGCCACAGTGCCAATGCTTAGCGCCTAATGCTCCCTCCAATTCCTTTATCTCCTGTTCCCCAGCCCGCTCCCTCAGCTAGACTTATTACATCAAAAACATCGGGAAAAGAAATCAGTAATTACCTTGGCATGGCACAATATAAGCTTCACAAAGTCTCGTACTAGTCTCACACACATCTTAAAAAGGTGATGCTGCTGCTGAGGCTGCTTGACTTGTAACAATACAAGCTTCACAAATCGGCATTTATCGATCAACAGGCTGTGGTTATGCTGCTCGTGTTCAATGCGCACATCTTGGCCAATCGACGGACATTTCGCCCTGGGGAGCGTATTTGACGGGCTGAGTGACAGATTGGTCTTGGATCAGTCATTAGACTCAAGACTGTTCTAAAGGAAACCATTCAAAGACAATGTCCAGAAGGAAATCTTAAAAAAAACAACAAAAAAAAAACAATGAAAAGGGTAGCAAACATAACAAACAAATAAACCTTTATCTTATAAATTATATTTGTAGACTTTATAAGCATCTACACAATAATGTTTGTGAGGAAGACATAATAATATTGAAATTTCAAATAATACAATGTGTAAAAAATACAAATCAAATTACTGGGGCTCTTGAATGATTAAACATTTTGATCAGATTAATCACAGCTTCAAAAATAATTTAATAATGATTAATAATTACCATGTGAACTAGGCCCTAGGTTTTTTTTTTTTTTTTTTTTTTTTTTTAACAAAATAGGTGATCTACAAGTGCCCGATGCTTGTAGGTCCCTCAAGCTATACTCTATGGCTCTGGTTACAGGGAGACACTCAGGTATATGGTTCCGTACCACCGTGCTCTACCGTTTTTGTTTTTTTCGGATGAATAACCAACAAGAATTAATGCCATTATTTTGTTAATTTCGACAGCCTTACAAATTTCTTATATATGGAAGAATACCAGAACACCAGTTATATTCCACTTGGCATTTCTCCTCAAGGAATGCTCCTAAAACTGCTAGTACAGACATGTGCACATTTACAACCTCCAACGGCGCGAGTATAAATCTGTTTACAGTGTCACAAAAAGGCTATCAAACCGTGCCCATTTATAAAAAGGACACATGGCCTTACCACACGCTGCCCAATCTCAACACGCCAAACCACTTAACTGCCTTACTAAACACGACACCGTTAAAACACCAGATCAAACACACAAGGTTGTGCCGTTTCTGTGCACCAACACACTAACAGATACTATAAGTCTGAGGCGCATCCGCCTGGGTGACGGCAAACTGCTGGGCGAGCAATGAACTCAGTACTGGCCGTATATGGAGCGTGGCTGGAGTATCCAGGGCCAGATCAACATATGGAACAGGAAAGACGGGTCGGGGTGGACATGTTCTGACATGTAAGAACAGGTCAGCTCCATATATATATTCAGATCCAAGTGATGATACAGTTTTATAACCATATATGGTTATATCCAGTCGGTGTTGTGATCTTCATACTGTATATGGAGAATTGGAGATAGCGTGACGTGTCACAGGGGGTAATGGCTTGGAGATCTAAGGCTCACAAGGTGTGGTCATATTATGGAGATGTCACAAGGCATGACAATGCATTTTAATGAATGCACAAATAGTATGTGGAACAATATTATATTACTCTTAAGTCATAAACAAACTTTACTGTAAGATTCTGTGCAGGGTGGAAGTAACACAAGTCATCAAAATCAACCTTAAACTGTGATGCTCTGTAAAAAAAAAAATGGCCATTGTTATTTCTTCCATTCTGAAGAACACATGCTGTCAAAATCTTAATCTACACTAAAGCTGTACTTTTTGCGAAGCTACTTCTTTTTCTTTCCTTTTTTAATTAGATTTCATCCCAATTTTTCACAGTTATAACATGATCTCCATCTGATAAAATAATCATTATGAAATTATTTTTAGCATTCATCGCCGAACTCCATTCCTCACTGTGCGGGGGCCCTCGTTATTAATTGCTTAACATGGGCTATAGGCAGGTTACATTATTAAATAGCGTGCACATTTCGCAGTTCATATATCAGTTCAATAACACCTCCATTTATATATTTTTTTGCTACATTCACATTCTCCGCACAAGGCACAAACATGCTAATCAGAGGTGTTTTTCCTCTACTGCGTTGAGTGTGCGTCTGTGTGTGTGTGTGTGTGTGTGTGTGTGCGCGTGCGTGTTGTGGGGGGAGATGAAAATGAGGATGGCTCTATTCGTCTCTATTTGTGTTTAAGCAAAGTGCATGATAATTTCTTGGTTCGGTACGTGGTCTACTCACTCCTGGATGAAGTGAACTAGCAAATGCAATCGGCAGAGCAGTTAATGGCCTTGATGAATCTGTCTCTGTACACTCACTGTGTCTGATGAAAACCTTAGATTTCCAGAACCGACGTGCACAGGGAGGGGGGGGGGGGGGGGTGATGTGGGGGGGGGGGGGGGGGGTTGTTGGTGCTGCGGCACAAGATTCAGGCACTTAGCACGCGGCGGTTAATGAAAGCGCTGAGGCTTACTGAAGGGAAAAACACATTTAAAATACAGAGCTAACTTAATGTGATGTTTGTGTCCTCTGGGAGCTCTACACTGTACATACAGCAGCAGTGGCCCTGGAGGATGTTACTGTATTTTCATGAT
>CM076984.1:6035485-6075485 GCA_039105355.1 Benthosema pterotum
CATTACAAGCCTTACTTACTTGGCATTATTAGCATCAATTAGCATTATAAGCATTACTTAGCATTATTAGCATTACTTAGCATTATAAGCATTACTTAGCATTATTAGCAGTAATTAGCATTATAAGCATTACTTAGCATTATTAGCAGTAATTAGCATTAGCATTACTTAGAATCATTAGCATCATTAGCATTAGATAGCATTACTTAGCATCATTGGCATTACTTTAGTTATGTAAAAATATCAGACCTACAAGCTACAAACGGAGAGGCACGCTATGAGCTTGTAGGTCTGATATTTTTGATAATGGTGAATATGTGGTGCAAATCATTGGACGCACTGTGAGATTGTCGATCCGCTGTTATTATAAATGGATAAAGCGGTTAAAATCAACGTGACGCTACATTAACTACCTTAGCTGGGCACCACCTGGATCCTCCCCAAGGACTCCTGGGGGTCCCCCGGACTTGCACTTTGAGAACCAATGGTTTAATTAACAACACAGGTGGTGGTGTCACGCTAATGTATTCAAAAGGGGTTAAGGTTCACTGTCACTGTTGTCTCCAAGGTTAGCACGGCTGGCGATTCAGATTTGGCTCTTTTTGACGCTTGCTTTTCTCATTTTAGTTTCATGTCACTCACTCTGTGCCATTCAATCTCCACACAAAAAAAATCCTCCTCTTATTTTATCCATCTCCAACTGTCACTGTCCAATTTTTCCATCTCTCTGCCCCCATTGCTCCCTCTGACTCTCATAATCTCCGCCCACTCATTTATCCCCCCCTCTCTCACCCCCCGCCGTTTCTCTTCTACATGGTCAAATGGGCCCATGTAATACCCAACACCCTCTTCTAACGTATGCTGCACGATGATTCAATAATTTATCATTTCAAATGGAAGAGAAAGAGAAGACGCAGCTGGCGTAAAATAAAACATTTCGAAATGGAGAAATATGTGTGGTCCACTCTGCTGTAACTAAATTTCACTCAAAAGCTCCATCTTCCTGTGAAAGCTCTTTCTCTCTCATTAATGTGATAAATCCCTCCCTCCCTCGCATCTTAGAACCGGCGGCCCACATATTTTGTTCTCGGGTTTGAATCGATCTCTCCTCTCTTCCTGTATTTCTCCTACAGAAGCCGCGGAAACACGATGGCAGCGGAGAGTCTTGCCGAGCTTCGCGATTGGCTGTTCCTGCTCCTGCTGTGCCTCACCTTACTGGCCGAGGTACTGGAACTGGCAGCGGCGGCCATTGCCATGGAAACGGGCGAAGGGGAGGAGGGCGCCGTGTGCCCGTCGGTGTGCCGGTGTGATGAGGGGTTCGTCTACTGCAACGACCGCGGCCTCAGCATGATCCCTCCGTTGCCGCTGATGGCTGCCATCCTCTACTTGCAGAGCAACCGGCTGAGCAACGCTGGCCTGCCTCCTTCGCTGGAGCGCAGCAACTCCATCCGTGTTGTTTATCTCTACGCTAACCAGCTGGACGAATTTCCTATACACCTCCCGCCGTCGTTAAGGGAACTTCATTTGCAGGACAATAACATACGAACGTTACCGCGCTCCTCCTTGGCCAGGCTACCGTTGCTAGAACGTTTGCACCTGGATGATAACTCCATATCAACGGTTAGCATCCAGGAGCGAGCGTTCTCCGGGACCCCGCGGCTGCGGCTGCTGTTCCTCTCGCGGAACCACCTGTCCAGCATCCCGGCGGGCCTGCCGGCCTCCCTGGAAGAGCTGCGGCTCGACGACAACCGCATCAGCACCATCCCCACCCACGCCTTCCGCGGCCTCTCCTCTCTCCGACGCCTGGTGCTGGACGGGAACCTGCTGGCCAACACGCGCATCGCAGACGACACCTTCTCGCGCCTCGCCAACCTGACCGAGCTCTCGCTGGTCCGCAACGCCCTGCAGGCCCCGCCCGTCAACCTGCCCTCGGCGCACCTGGTGCGGCTCCACTTGCAGGACAACGGCATGACCCACGTGCCGAGGGGGGCGTTCGACGGGATGCGGCGGCTGCAGAGGCTGGACCTGTCCGGCAACAATTTGACCACCCTCCCGCGGGGCCTATTAAAGGATACAGAGAGCCTGGAGCTGCTGCTGCTCCGGGGGAACCCTTGGTACTGCGGCTGCAACCTGCGCTGGCTCCACGCTTGGCTCCACAGCCGCGGAGCAGCTGTTACCGTCAGGGGACTGACCTGCCAGGGCCCTGATGCTGTACGTGGGCAGCCTCTGAGAGATCTAACAGCCCTCATGGAGCAATGTGAGGGCCCCCCTGCTGGGCCAAGCATCGGGGTTGGGGGAAACCAAGCCGAGAAAGGTGGAGGAGGAGGAGGAGGGGGAGTGGTGGCTCTGGGCCCGCGTGGCAGCAGCACCACTAGCCCCCTCTTCCCCCCTACCCAAGGTTCTCTCTTCACCCTGAGGGCCAAGCGGCCAGGCCTGGTCATGCCCTTACCTCCGGGAGAAGGCGGACAGATATCCGGGGAGGCGCTGGAGCTGACTGTGAAGCCTCTCTCCCCCGACAGTGTGCTGGTGACGTGGCTGTGCCCGCGGCCAGCGCCCTCTTTCCGCCTGTCGTGGCTCAGGCTGGGGAGCAGCGCCGCCCTGGGCTCCATCACAGAGACCTTGGTGCCGGGGGAGAGGCAGGAGTACCGCCTGACGCAGCTCACGCCGCGCTCGCACTACCTCATCTGCCTGCTGCCACTGAAGCAGGACGTTGAGGGTGCCGTCGCGGGCTCCCACTCCCACGCCACTGGTAGTTTAGACACAGACAGTAAGGACGCGGCCCCCGCCTGCGCTCAGATTGAGACCGGAGAGGCCGCCGCGGCCGGCGGAGGCGGCGAGGGTTCGAACAAGGAGGGCCAGGACACTGAGCTGACCGTCCTGCCTTTGGCGGGGATCATCGGCGGAGCCACGGCGTTGGTCAGCTTGCTGCTGATCTTTGGCATCTTCTGCTGGTACGGACAGAGGGTGGGCTACATGTCGGGCGACACAGGCTCGTACGGCAGGGGTCGCGGGGCCAAGCACTACGACGATTACGTGGAGTCGGGCACCAAGAAGGACACTTCCATCCTGGAGATCCGGGCGCCTCCCTCGGGCTTCCAAATGACCGCCATGGCCCACCAGGCGTTGCAGCCCAAGCTGGAAGACGTCACCTACATCCACACCATCTTCCCTTCCTCGTCCTCGTCCTCTTCCCACGCCAACGGGACCTACCGCAGCGCCCACGGCGGCGCCGGCACCCTCAATGGCACTATTCTGAGCCAAAGCAGTGGCCGCCACCACGTTGGTTACGGCACCAACCGCGGCTATCGGGAGGGCGGCATCCCCGACATAGACTACGCCTACACGTGATGGAACACAGACTCACGCCTTTAGGCTGCCATTGTCAGGCACCGTTTCTATGGCTAACGAGCGACCAGGCCAACGGCCACTTTATCCTTGGTTTCCAAAGTACCCTCTGTGCCTCTGCTGAATCGAGTTTGATTGGTTTGCTGTGTAGAAAAGGACTGGATTCGGCTACGGTGACTGGACATTGACACTTAGTGGCATAAGTTAACAGTCACTTGTAATCGCTCTGGGTATATTATATTATATAGTAGACCTGTGTTTCAATGCTACTTATGATTATAAATGGTTACTTTTTTCTCTCTTTACAATATTTCACCATGTCTCTTCAAAGCCTACCATTCTTCTGAGCTCATAATAATCCACGGTAACTTATTTGAGGTTAATATACTAGGGCTTAGCTGAATTAGCAGGGGGATGTATTTATAAAATACGAGGAAAAGGCGGTCCATTTGTATAGAGATAGCTCTCATATCTCCCTTCTGTGTACTCTGTGCTGTACAGATAAAAGAGAGTGAGAAATTGGTGGTTGTTAAAATGCGCAGATGACAATGTATCATGATGACTGACATGAAAAAAAATGTGTTGCTACTGTAGGCCTCTCCTTTCCTCTGCCCCGCCCACCCCATTTTATTTTTATTTTATTTTATTTTTTGGCCAAGGCTCTCTCCCGTTTTTTTATTTCTTACATGTATTTGTGGAGCCGTGAGCAGAGGACGATTTTGTTTTCGCCAGTGGAGCTGACAGCAGTGATAAGAGTTCTGACAGAGACTGTAGACGCAGACAGACCGCAGCACAGGGAACTAATGATTGGGTGGGGATAGATGGAGTCAGTAGAGAGGCTTGTAGGGATGGTTGGATGGATGGATGGGTGAAGGGAGATAATAGCAGGAGGACAGGGGAAACCTCTGTGCAAAGGTATACAGAGAAGGTATACAGAGAGATGTCGGGTTTTGGGAGACGCGCTGGCTGAAAGCAGAGCATCGGGGGACACATAGCGAGAAAACATGAAGTGAGAATAGGGGAGATGATAGATGCGACAGCAAGCGAGGAGGGTGGAGGCACACAAAAGGAATAGAAGATATCGGGGTGGGGGGGTGTTACCGAGACTGGTATCAGGAAGGGTGTGAGCATGGGGAACACAGGGAGAGGTGACAATTGGGATGATTGAACAGGAAAAATCCTCAGTATTCGTTAAAGCGTTAAATGAAAACTGAGGATTTATTTGCCTGTGATCTTCTACCTGTAGCATAACCATGCCCTCAGGAAAAAGCCCCGGGGAGAAAACAGGACTGCACACATGACACATACATCCTAGATGGAACGATTCTATCAAATCACAAATGGTTATGATCTTTGTAGAGTCAAGGCATTTAGAGGAAAAAAATAATAATGATTTTTCTGCTCTTTAATTTATTTTTTGTTCTTGCTTGTGTACACTTAAAATATAATGCATCTTGATCAAAATGTAGTCCCTGCGATGTGTGACATGCTGTTTACCAGACAGAAGCCTACCTACGGCATGGCAAGACAATCAGAGAATGCTACTGTACCACCACACAGAGTTCAAGTCCGAAGGAGAAACGCTTGCCGTTTTACGAGATGGCAACTAAACACCCTCACCCCCCCTTTTTGTTTAACATTCCGAATTACAAAAAGACAAGAATAATACGTTGCCAATCTCTTTTGCACCTGGTTTTATGATAAGCTTACTGTTGCAAATTACAGCTATAAATGATCTCATTGTGCAAAAAGTCATTTGCATTATTACGCAGGCTGGCGTAACGTAATGAACCCATAATTAATTTAAACAGCAGCAGATTTTTCGTGGGCTTGAAAAGTACCCTGGTCTAGTCTGTTTAATGTGCGATGTCTGTTACAGCTACTTCATAGCGTTTGATTTGTTCAGTACAATGTGTGTGGTGGGTGGAAGAAGCAACAAAAAGGCACGATAAATTTGGACATTTAAGCATTTTAGAAGCAGTAAAAGTTGCCGTCATGCATATGTGCATTTAAACCACTCTATAGATTTCTTCTAAAAGGATCCAGTGCATCGTTTGTATACATTGTAAGATAAAGGAATTCATTTAACTCAGGGCCTGCTCTCGGGTTCCATATAGGTTGACTTAGATACAGTTCGGTTATCAGGGATCACAGCTGGACCACAACACTGTGCAGAGCAACACACATGCATGCACGCACCCACAATGTGCGCACACACACACACACACACACACACACACGCACACGCACACGCACACGCACACGCACACACATACAGCAAAAGTAAGGTGGCAGATGAAGAAGGCTCGGCCCAAATAATACTCGGACCCACTGAAATGTTGCGACATTGAAGGATCAGAAAACTGAGCGCTCAAACGATGTTCATGTAACCTGAAAGAGGGACAAACTGGAGGCCTGCTATAACTACAAAACGATATAAAATAAAGGGACTTCTACTCATTAAAGCTGTTCTTTTTATGCTGTAGGCAACTAAATGATCTAAAATAACAGGATTTATAATCACTAGAGCTGGGCTATTGCCTGATGTTTATGCTGTACTATAAAACAATCTAAAATAAAGATAAAGAAGTTTATGTAGAAGAGCCGCCATTGGACTGACGCCATGAAGTGAAGGGAGGTGTAACTCTGTCTACACTCAGGGTCCGAGTATTATTTGGGCTGAGCTTTCCTGTTACCGCAAAGATAAAGCTTTCTGACAGTCTGACTTTGGTCTTGTTGATAGAACTCGAAAAGCAAAGATACTTTGGATTATATTGAAAAATGTGCCAGTGCAGAGAAGGAAGAAAAAAATGTTATAAGAAATGTTATCAATGAGGAATATACCACTGTCAAGGTATGCAGAGGGGAGGAGGGTGTGTTAGGTAGGAGTCTGTTAAGTGTTGAGTTCCAATCTGACTTTGATTATCTCTTCTTTCTCCCCATATGTCTGTTCGACTGTCCACCAGTAATATCATATGCCCATCGCCCCCACCCTTGTTTTGAAAGAGCACTGAGGCCTTCCTTCTATTCTGTTTAGAAAAACACTTTTCCTTTAACAATGCCGCTCTCTGAAGTGATAATGAAAAACACTCTCATGTATAAATCGAAAGAAAAAAAAAGTTTGGGCGCAGAAATGTTACTCCGTTTATTGTCTTTTGTCTTTTTCTACACGAATGAATAAAGACTTCTAAGAAAGAAAAAAAACTGGGAAAAAAGGGCGTGTGATTTCTTTGGCGCGTGTCTGTGTGGTACATTAAATCAGAAATAAAGGCTGCGGATATCAAATAATGCACTTTGATAGCTGAAAAATCAATGGGAACCTCACATTATTAATGTGATTTATGACAGGACAGGCCAGGCCTCATTAAATCACACACACTGAATGAATACATCAGTGGCTATACGCTCCGATTCCAACATTTATAAGGATCCGCCAGCCTGCTCAGCCAGACTTATGTTTGCGTATGGGGGTGTGCACATGGCTGTGTGTGTGTGTGTGTGTGTGTGTGTGTGTGTGTGTGTGTGTGTGTGTGTGTGTGTGTGTAAGGCTGGCAAGTAAAAGAGAGTGACTAAGTGTGTGTGTGTGTGTGTGTGTGTGTGTGTGTGTGTGTGTGTGTGTGTGTGTGTGTGTGTGTGTGTGTGTGTGTGTGTGTGTGTGTAAAAGAGAGTGATCAAGTAAAAGAGAGTGACTAAGTGTGTGTGCATGTGTGTGTGTGTGTGTGTGTGTGTGTGTGTGTGTGTGTGTGTGTGCGTGTCTATGTGAGCATGTAAGACGGACCAAGAAGCAAGTGAAAGAGAATGACTAAGTGTGTGTGTGTGTGTGTGTGTGTGTGTGTGTGTGTGTGTGTGTGTGTGTGTGTGTACTACAGTATGTGTCTCCACGTTTGAGTAAAGACATGACTCTCATTCTAAGAGAGTGCTAATGCTTGTGTAAGCACAAATCAATATAACGAACAGAGGAGTGTATAAGTGTCCGTCGTAGACAAACTGCTTGTGACAGCCGTGTGCGAAGCAAAGGAGGAAGAAGGAAGAGTGTTTACATGCACTTAATGGCCATGTTGTGTGTGGGCGTGTACACATGTATGAGGAAGAAAGGGAAAGACCATATGGGACTTATGTATTGAACATGATGAAATAACATTGCTATATTACAGAGTACAGGAACGTGTGATCTTTACAGAGAGACAGCATAATCGTTTTGCAACCACGACTGGCTGCTCTGTGCAGGCACTACGAAACCTAACCCAAGTAAAAACCTATGCCTAAACCTAACCTTAAAGTAGAATTCCACCCCTTTTCAACATTTTACTAAGTCATCAATACACTGTACCTTAGAGATGTTATGTGGACATTATAAAAAGCTCCCCCATTCTGTTTCTTAGAAATAGAAAAAAAAAAAAAACATTAACAAGGTGAATCACAACTTAATGACATCATCAAGTTGTGTGTCACCATGTTTAATGATTTTAATTCCATTTTTTTTCTGAGATGAAAAAAAAAATGAAAATGGGTGGAATTCCCCTTTAACCCGTGACCGATAGGACCTGCCGCAAACACTTGCATAATTTTGCTGTCACAAAATTATTCCGCCACCCCAGTCTTCACAACCACCATTCAAATAATTGTACCCAAAACTCCCTATAACTCCCATGACTTTGGGGTTTAATTCAGTTCAAGTCCTTGCAGCCAATGAGCCGAGCCAAACGTTTAGCCTACGATAAATTAAAATATATTGAGTCTGTGTGTGTGTGCGTGTGTGTGTGTGTGTGTGTGTACACGGTATTAACGCCATTCTGTCTGCGATGAATCAATGTCATCGTCAAAACCACAACACAAGGCCATGTCTCTTTACACCGTCACCGCCTGGGGCTGGGAGGAAACGTGCATGTCCAAAACCTTTGTTCCCAGACTGGTACAATGCCGTACAACTGAGTCACGACAAGCACTTGTTAATCATTTTGAAACCCACAGAGAGACGTTAACCGCTTTCAAAAAAGGCTGCAAAAATTTTCTATTTTTTGCTCCCACATGACAGCATATAAGTGAGGGTCGCTCATATCATACATACCCTATTGGCCTGAATATAAGACTATGTTTTTTCCCAATGGAAATATCCCAAAAAATGGAGTCGTCTTATATTCAGGGGTTATACTATTTGACATTCAATGTTCTTTTTTCTGTAAATGGGTCTTGGAAAATGAGGGTCGTCTTATAAACGAGTCGTCTTATATTCGGGACAATACGGTAATACATCATCATGTAACATATGTATACATAACATGTCGATTTGCTCAGACACATATAACATATATGTGATATATACATATATGTATATATACATATATATATATATATATATATATATATACATATATATATATATATATATATATGTGACATATATACATATATATATATATATATATATATATATAACATTACATTTTACTTTTTAGTTTTTGTTTTGTTACGTGTTGGCTTGGAAACATTTCATTTAAAATGTTAGAAAGTGATTGCTGCTTTATTTTATAGCATTTCTGACTAATTGGTGACTCTTTTTCTTAATATTATTATTGAAAACAATGGGATTCAGTTCTAAAAGTAGCTGAACTAATAAAAAAAAAACTGTGTTGTTGTAATTCCCTTTTTTGTGGGTGGGGGTGTAAAAATAATATAAAGGTAATATGTAATATATTACTCTTGATCCCAAGCAATATACTCTATATTCAGGAGTAATAAGTAATAAGTATCACATTACTCTGCTAAGTAGTATTGCCCAACACTGCAACGTACTGTATATTGTCCATTCATGGTCAAAATGGGATTTTAACATTTTAAACCTACACTAATGGCTGAATTGGAGGGGCTTTTCTGCATGATGGCAACAATATATTAGATCTCAGTGTTTAGGTCACAGATGCTGGTTGTACAGTTAGTAGGCTATATACGTGCTATGGTGAGTCTATGACACGTGTTTTTTAAAAAGGCTTGGGAGAACTGTGGCAGTATCAAAAGCATTTTAGCTAAATCTGGCTCATTTTCAATGCCTGGCACGCTCATTTCAAAATGTTCTGTTCAGGATTAAAGAAGTACACAGATTTTCAGGCACTTGAGCTCTGCAGTGCCGCCGCTCTAGGGTGATTAAAAAAATAATAATGTTTCAAGTACTGCATGCAACCTGTCCGTGTATACTGTGCATACTGAATGTACAGTATGTACCAAAACTGCACTATAATCACACTCACTACAAACAGTTCTGTATATACTGCATGTAATAGTCACATGATTAGACATATATGTAACACCAGGTGGTGAACTATGGAAAGTTGTTAACCACAACTTGTCTATTTTTATTTTACATTTCACAATCCAATCCAAACTAGGGATGGCAAGGGATAAAGTAGTTAGCCCGTCCCAAAGACAAAGGTAAAAACTGTGACAGGAATGAACTGACATACCGCAGTCTTCCATTAAACATCCAAGCTTGCAGACAACCAGTTGCATTGCATAATACTTAGGGGTGTAACGATAAACTGTATGAAAGTATCGATTTTTTAAAAGTATATTGCTATGTAAACACAAAACATGGTTATCGTATCTTATCAATTTGCAATAGGAAGAATCAATATTGAATTGTTACCAATACTTTGTACTTGTGCAGTGTACTATATTTAGAAAAACACATCATGTGTTCAAATACAATGTCCATCTACTGCATGTAGCCCACCAGATCACTGTTTTTACTCATTTATATCCATTCTAATACATTTTACCCTTAAATATGTGAAACGGGTGGATACTGCAGTTTTTATGCAAAATACTTTCTGTATTAATTTTAAATAATGAACCAATATCACCCATGTGTCGTATAGTTGCTGTTAAAATGTAGCATTGCACCCATACTGTTCCACTAATCAGTGGCAGATTTGTACCTGAAACATGTGTTTCATATGCATTTCTATCGGTTCAGATCCTTTGCCAAGCCAATCAAACAGCAAGGAGAAAATCAAGCAGAACAGGAAATGAGTCTGGCGACGTCTGGGAACCTGGGACAGCATTTCTCCACAGAGCCTATAACATACACGGTTACATATATGATACTATTAATCCTATTTTCCTCTTTCGTTTTGACGACAGATATTTAACCTGACATTTCACTTCAATCTATACTATTTATTATTCACCCTGTTTTGTTTTGGTTAATTCAAACTTAAACTAACCTTAAAATGATCCACTTTCCAGACAGATTATTCAGCCTGACATTTCAAATAAATCCACACTTGCACTAAAACTCAGCAATAACATAGCTTTGGCTGAAAACCAAAGACGTCAACGTTTACTCTTTTGGATGATCCATATCTCAGGCTAGTGTAAAGTAGATTTTCATAGCATATTGAAATGAAAGAAATGCAATCATCAGTTTCCTCACAAATGTAACAAAATATATGCTTGGAACCTTTGAAATGTGTTTTTGTGCGACGGTTGCCATTCCTTCCCTTATATAAGGTTAGAACTCAGAAACTGAATGCGGTGGCAAACACAGAATGTGAAGGAGAAGGACACAGATGACACACAAATAAGAAGTACCATTATAAGTAAATAGCTGCATTAGGCTCATCGCCACAATCCAAAATACATATCCTTGAAAAACATGTCGTGTTCTTATCGCTCAATATACAGTGTATATGGCTCAAAGTGTCCGCCACAAGGACATGTTTTGTAGGACTCTAACAAGCATCTTTCCGTCTTCACAAAGGCAAAAGCATGAGAAGCCCACAGAGACCGCGCGTACACACACACACACACACACACACACACACACACACACACACACACACACACACACACACACACACACACACACACACACACACACACACACACACACACACACACACACACACACACACACACACACACACACCAGAGCAACAGAGGGGAGGGGAGGGGCACATCATTGGTCCCTACAGACCCACGGAAGTGGATAACAAACACTGACACATTTCTTCTCTCTCAGATACTCTATAGAGGCACCGGAATACCTTGGAGGTATAAAACCAACCAACCGACAAGAAAAAACACTTGCAGCAAAAGCACCACTTGTGGCACTTGTGGTTCAAGCATGGAAACGATATCAATTAAATAAACAGGTCAAAGCATAAATTAAACACAACTTGGATGCATTGTGTTTTGCTTCCTGTGACTTAGGGTTTGGTGTGTTTTGTATATTCGAAAAAGATTATTGTCAAGTGATTTTGTGGTGTCACTCCTGAAAACACTACTGATGTAGACCTACCTCATCTTACTATCAGCTATGGACAGTTAACACAGGAGTTAGATGTATTCCTTGAATTCATGGAAGCCAATAAATAATTTAATAAACGGAAACTGAGTAATTATTTCACTTTTGCAGTTGTCAGATAATGTCACAAGAACATGTGCAACGATACAGAGGTAATTTAGAAAGTAAAGCAGAAATGCACAAAGAAAGGCATCAGTATTACATATTACATATTTTCTGTTCAGTAATATATGCATTATATTACAAGATTACTGCTTTTTGGTAATATATTACTATATTAAGTTACGTAGTGCGCATTACCCAACACTGAACATAAAGGGAGAGAGCGACTGCTCCTGCGCCAACAACGTTGAAAGATGTGAGCTCCATCTCACAACGACACGTGAACGGCATCTCATTATTTTACATGTGGCTTCTTGGATCTAAAGCTATTTTTAGCTTTTTTTCTTTGTTAATTTGTTTTATTCATCAGATTACATTTTCACTCATTTGGTTGATAGGCCACGTTGATTAAAAAGCGTTTATTAACCTCCTCAAGTAATATTTGCGCTATACCCTGCCTTTTGTCTCTGTTAGCCCAGTAGAGTGAATAATTTATGAATTGCCTTTTTTCCCCCCTCATGAATAGATAGACCATCAGGCATTCGGTTTCATCTCCGAGCTGTGTGAGCAAGCTGTGCAAAGAACCCGCTTTTTGGTCAGAAGTGCTGGGAGCAATCGGCCCCCTGCTGCATTCCTGGGCCTTCCAAAGCCCTTCAGCTTTCAGTCACAGTCCACTCTGCTGGCTGCTTGGGCGAGCAGGGCAACGGCAAAGTCCTGTACAGTAGTGATCATGAGAACCCTTGAAATATTCATTCTATAGTGAGTCTCTCAGGGCAGGCACACTTATGTAAAAAAAAAAAAAAAAAAAAACGAATAACCAAAGACCAGCATTTCAGTGAGTTTGACAATGTCTAACCCTAACCCTCAAACGTGCAATCACTAGCAATGCTCTGTTTCCTTTGACATTAACTGCTTGAAATCTGAACACATGGGCCGGTGTCGTCTCAACTCCTTAACCATTTAAAGCAGTGGTTTTCAACCTTTTTCATACCAGGGACCACTATTTATAAAGAATTTGAGCCACGGACCACCATTTGAAGACATTTTAGCCCCAAAACTAAAGATTTCTTTTGCTTTTGCCCACAATACCTGGCTGGATTTCGGAGAAAACAAAACAGTCAAACATACAGATCAAAACCATTCATCTTCGCCATTCTCTCATTCTCGAGTTGTGTAGACTTGTGCTAATTCAGAATATGAATATTTTAACTCTTGCACAATGGTAAACTAAGAATGGCCACCCAAATGAATGGTTCATTAAGTCCAATGCAAACATTGTTTTCAATTGGCTATAGGATGGGCCCTGGAGGGTCTAGACCAAGTTTTTCTTTTCTTTGTTTTCTTTCTTTTTTTTTTTTACTTTTTAGGGGGGGGGGTTAAAAAGTGGGCAGGGCCTAACTCGTCCAATGACGTCCTTGGCGATATTTTAGACGCTAAAAACTCATCCTAGGCAGGAAATGGATTGAAAAAGGGTTTTGTGGCCTGTTCCACAGTCACAAAATGCTTTTCCCCTTCCTGGAATCAAGACATAGAAAGACTCCATCTCGACCTGACTGCTCCTAAAACACTGTCAGACTGTGAAAGCCTCCTGTAAGCCCTTCATGTCATCATGTCCATCACCCCGGAAAGTTCCATTTTCAGTGACCCAGAGTCGGCACACTACTATGTACTGTAACTGCTTTGCCGACATCATTTGCCCATGGCATCCACGGATGACACGACCAACAGGATAAGTGGATAAATAGCCCAGCTCCTATAAATAGAAATGTAATTTCCTAGTCTCTGATAATGAAGGCCCGAACATCAGCATCTGAGATGAATGCCACTTTGCAACACCTGATAGATGGCAATTACCAAATGGTAATTGTGTGTGTGATGGGTGTACTCGCTCACGCTTTTGTACTCGCGGGTTGGATGGGGGCCATGAAAGGATTGAGGTTCAGATCCAAAACATGTCTGAGGTAAAAAAAAAATAATGTTGTTGGTCACATGATCAGAAAGCCATTATTAGTGACACAAGAGTAAATGGCGTATAATGATCTCTTATTATACTTGATTATCCTAGAGTACGGCACTCGATGAGGTTAATGATATCTCAACATTATATTCTATTTATGAACACTAAGACACTTTAGTACAAGGAGTGAACTTGCGTGCAGTCGTGCATGCATTTGCCTCGTTAGCAGTGTTGTTATAGTCGACTAAAACTAAAAATATTTGTTGACTAACTTTTTCACTGATGAAAACTAAATCAAAACAGAAATAAAATTAGCTACAATGACTAATACTATAATAAATATACTGACATATAATGAAATATACTGAATAAACTGGACTAAGACTGAGACTAAATTTAACAACAGCCAATGAGAACAACACTGCTCGTTAGCGGCAGACTGCTGGGCGAGCACTGCCACTTGAGCATGCGGTCAACGTGGGATGAATTCGGTAATGGCCATATAAGGAGCACGTCTTGAATGTATTGGGTTTGATGAGCTCAGATCAATAACAATACAGGAACTGCACAATGCACATACTGCAAAATGCCATAGTTAACCGTGAGCTTTGGTCACGAAAACAGCATCAAACTGGGAAAGTAAAATGGATTATAGAAATGTCAGTGATCCAGTATAGAATAGATTTTAAAAGATCCCTTATCCTCCTTCTCACCCACACGGGGGTACTAACAGACAAAAGTCTTGACAGTCCGACTGGTTTACAAAACAAATAGTGTCAACCCAAGTAACAACTCACAACAGGAACCTCGCTTGAGTCGTATCGTTTTAGAGAGGCCAATTCTGAATGCACTTGATGATAGACACATTTTAAATATAAACCTTTTCATTGTGCTCTGAAGTGAACCTAAAGGGACATTTCACCATTGTGTCATTTCTTTATGGGCAGTTTAGCTGCAATACCACAATGTCCTGAGGTGGTGGAGGCGCTGATATTGAGGACATTTTATACTAGTCATTATAATACTGATGCTGGATAAAACCAGGCTTGTTTAAATTCCATGTGAACTTGGAAAATCGACAATGGGGGGAACATTATACACAAAGTGGAAATGCAAATTTGGAACTGAAGAAGAAGAGAAGGAGTTATACAAAGCAGGGTGCATAGATGACAACATTATGTGGCCAAAATCAAACAAGCTGTTCCTGAGAACAATTTACATTAAAACTCCTATATGATATTAAAGACTGAATGTTAAATCTAGATAAATTGCACATAAAAAACACACATGGGAGCACCTTAAACACAAAAAATAAAAAGTTGAATTTCATGTTATTCCTCCTTTAAACGAAACCATTAAGTAGCAGTAAACAGCAGGAAGAATAACCTCCCGTCAGCACAGAGGAGAAGTCTTGTCTCTTGCTCTCTCTCACTCTCTCTCTCTCTCTCCCTATCTCTCTCTCTCTCTCTCACCACTAGTCAAGCTACCAAAAGACCATCACCTGGACAGCAAGCAGAGCAGCTCCAGCAATGGAAAAGCGGACACATTTGAACGCAGCACTAGTGCTGATGAGCGCAGCTTTGATAGGCAAAGTGCTGATGATCAAGCTGACTCTTTTTTCTCTTTCTTTTTACTCCCCCCTCTTATTCGCTCCATCTTTCCATCACCCACATTGGCCCAATCAGGCTAATGAGGCTCGCACTTCCTCTATTCCTCCATCCATCCCTCCCTCCACGCTAAAGTGGCGATTGATCGGAGGGGTGGGAAAAGCTTTTAACGAGGGAGGGGTGGGAGAGAAATAATTAGCACGAATGAGCTTTTCTGCAAACTCGTTCATTTGTGGGTTGTTTTTTTTCCCCCTCCACCCTGTTTATTTACAGATGCGGCATCATTAGGGATTGACTCTCTCTGGGTATGTTAACTTCTCAATGTCAGGGTGTAAATCAATCTGGAGCTGTAAATTGAGAGCTGTTTGTCTAATGTCATTAGCTTTTTCTTTTTTGATGGGCCACACAGCATTGCAATGTGTAGCGAGATCAAGGGAGAGGTGGAAGGAACCAATGAAGGGCTGTGATGCGGCCTGGGTAAGTACAAAGACAAGTAGCATAAAGCGAATCTAACCTTTCCTTCAATTCATCTCGCAAATTGAGGGGCAAAAAGTAGACAGCCCCCCCAAAAAAGTTTTGCGAGAACCGGAATCGCTGAACCTTGAAGGGCTCGGAAAAATGTCCGGCACTCAGGGAACATCCAATCGCTACCCAGATGACCAGTAAAGTGGTCTCACTCTGACGGCCAGACGGTAATTAACTCGGACAGATCTGCACTGGAAAAGTGGAGCGACGGCGGTGGATGAAGTGAACGCACGTTGCAGAGTCACAGAGAGCCGGCGCTGCTGCCTGCGAACCTCGCCTGTGGCAATGACAGCGATTATGGAGAGGCGAACAGGGGAAGGGCAAACAGCATGAAAGAAGCAGCGCCATAATGAAAACATGCGAGTACCGTGTCTAGATTTAAGTAAAGCCTGGAGCCGATACCCATGTCGGGAGATTCCTAGACATGGAATGCCAGAGTTTTAACAAAAATTAATTTTAAAAACTTTGAGTTTAATACAATTAAACATACGGTATAGAGAGGAACAGAAACACCCCTAATGGGTGTAAACATTCTTGCTTCTAGCCCCGATCCCTGTTCTGGGGCAAGTAGGGCAATAGGAGAGAATGAGACTTTGTCAACAGCGACAGTGCAGCTCTCCACTATGGTTCAGTTTGCCCAGAGCGAGAGGTTCTATGATGCCACGTTATTCCGCTCTATATGAAAAGAACATCTTACTTTAAAGGAGCATTCAGTGATTTGGTCAGCAACAACATGTGCACATGCACACACTCTACAGTGGAGGGGGGGTGTTGCAACAGGCCAACAGCACATACTCCACCCCCACTCGAATCTTATTGGAGGAAGACCCCTCTCATCCTGACTGGACGAAAGTCTTTTCTCCCAAAGCCCAAAGTGAAACTATAGTTTTTTGAAGGAACTCCTTATAACAGCAGTTCCCATTGAGTGAAATATTCTCAATTTGTGAAAGGAATCAGATATTGAAGGTGTTGTCATCTTTATGTTTCAGCAAGTATAGTGTTTTAAGGCATATTTGTCGTATCAGCCAGGGATCCTTTTAAAAGCGCAAGACCACCGAACAAGCACATCTAAAATACACAGATAAAACTGTACTACTTTTATTTAAACACAGTCTCTCTAGCATATTTCTTTATGTCTTTTCTTTCCGTTTTGGATAAAAACCAGGCACAGCTGCTAAACGATCAAGAAGCTCGAGGGCAAAGGGGGGCTTACATTGACTGCTGAACGAGAACGGAGATGGCAGGCGGAAAGGCAGTCTAGCAGCCAGCGCTGCAAAGTGAAGTTGAGGTGAAGAGCCTCCTGCCTCTTGCCTTTAAGAGTCTCTGCTGATCTGAGTCCTTAAATACACAAAACAGGCCTCTGGTCTTTCACTTGGTAATCCTATGGGAGATGACGGGTCGTGTCGAGAGGGAGCCGAGAGATTCATTTTCTATTCATCTCATACGTCATTTTTGATCAGCATCGTTTTGAGAAAGAAAATCTTAATTGCTAAATACCTAGAGAAATCTTAGCTCTATTTGACAGCAAAATTACCGTACAGGGAGTATTATAATTGTGCACGATGCATATTTCGTTAGAAGCTCACTGCTGTACCTACAGGGAGAGTCCATCTTCATTTTTAATAAGAAATTAGTTCATGGACTCGACTGTGTGTATGTGTGTGTGTGTGTGTGTGTGTGTGTGTGTGTGTAAGAAAGAGAGAGAGACAGACAGACAGAGAGAGAGACAGAGAGAGAGACCTAGAGAGAGAGAGAGAGAGAGAGAGAGAGAGAGAGAGAGAGAGAGAGAGAGAGAGACAGAGATAGAGTCCTTTACTCTTTAACAACTGTATAGTTGTGGGAACAACTGAAATTGCAAAGTCCTTGAATGCTCTTGTCTCTTGTTGGTGAGTGCCAGATATCCCACCAGAAAACAAATCTACTACTATATATTATCCCAGACCCAGGAGGGGCGAAATCATTTTGCGACCACGACCACTGGTTGTGACTGCTATACAATGGCCGCGACCGTTTGGCCCAACGGTTTGACAATTTATGGCCAGACGATTCATGTTATTTTTGCGTGGACGCAAAATCATTTTAGGACTACGACCACTGGTCGCGACTGCTATGCCAACGGCCACGACCGTTGGCACAACGGCCGGGGGGTTAGGGTTAGGTTTAGGCATAGGTTTTACTGAGGATGCGTTTAGGGTTAAGGGTTATGGTTAGGTTCAATAGCGACTGGTGAGGAACGGTCCACTTCCTCACTGGCGACCACTGTGCCAACAGTCGCGACTGGTAGTAAAACATTCTAACGTTTTCACCAGTCGCGACTTATTTATAATGATCAGCCACTGGTTGCGACTGTCGGCCACCGGTCACGCGACCGTTTTATAGCGGTTGTGACTAACGGTCGTGGTTGCATAATGATCTCTCTGTCTCTCCCTAGACTATATAGACACTTTAACTACATGTTGAAAACTTTCCACTTCAGGACTGTGTTGTTTTCCACTTTGTAGAGAGGTAGGTCAGAACACAGACAACTTTCCGACAGCTCATCATCTTTACATGAACCGAAGCAGCACAGGGGCCTGCCAATTTGCCTTTGTAAGTGCTGCTGTGTGTGAAGACAGCCTGACAGGCATGTTGTGAAAGCGCGTGTCTATCAGCCCTAGTTTATGGAGCACAGTGTCACTGCGGAAGGAATATTGCTATAGAAACTAGAGCCGAGGGAACAACGCACGGTTACTAGGGTAAGAATAAACAGTGCCGCTTTCGCGAGGGTTTCCGTGCTCGTCTCTGCACCGGAGCAAAACAACAATCCATTTGTTTTTGCAAAAAAAAGGCAATTAAATGTTTGACTAAACTCTGAACACTATGAATGCAATTACAAATCTGAAGATTATGAATATCTATGAATTTGCATCTGAAAGGGCCTCTCCTAAAGGCAATGGTGTGTTAAAAAAAATAAAACTAGAAGAAGTCAGATTAAACTATGACTGTGAAATGGAAAAGAAATAAACACCACACATTTTGTTTGCGGCTTCCTATCTCGATCAACCACAATATTAGTCTGTGATGGCAAACTCTGTGCGGCATCTTGCATCATGAGGCTCTCCTAAGAGGATAGAGCTGTCAACAGCAGTAGGAGAGATGTCTAGTAACTGCAGCACACACTCACACACGCGCGCACACACACGAGAGAGAGAGCGAGAGCAAGAGCGAGAGAGAGAGAGAGAGAGAGAGAGAGAGAGAGAGAGAGAGAGAGAGAGAGAGAGAGAGAGAGAGAGAGAGAGAGAGAGAGAGAGAGAGAGAGAGAGAGAGAGAAAGGGAGAGAGAAAGACTTGAGTGTGCCATTACCCCCCCCAGGAACCCACTAGTGTTGATTGTTGACTAAACTGTGATGAAAAATACCTTTTTTATGGATGAAAACTGAATGTTAACTCCTTAACTGATCAGGCAAAAAGCTAGTCTTGTTCCCATTGGGCTCAATAGTAACAAAATGATTTATAGAAAATCCTCTGTTATGGATTTGTGCAAACCAATGATATCCAAAGACAGCTTGAGGTGTCCACTTTAAGGGAAAAAATAGCCCAACTCGATAATATGTTTTCTTTTTTTTATATAAATTGTACAAAAGGGCCCCGTTGTTCACACTGGCGTTTCCTCCAGGACTAGTTATGAAATAATCAGGTTTAAAGTTTTATCTTTCATATAACTTTTTTCTGCTTCAAGTAGATGCCCATATGCCTATACCATTTTAAAGATCAGGTGGTTGGCTACAATTTAAAAAAAAAAAGACAAACTTTCTGACATGTTCCAGTGTGGAGATGGCGCCATCTAAAGGTAGCATGCATGAAAAAGCTGACCTATCCATCATCTGGGATCGCTTGCTTTTGACTGAAAAGAAACACGATCCCAGACCCCCCCCCCCCTCCACACACACACACACACAGAGAAGAGAGGAGAAGAGAAAGAGAAAGCGTCACGACACACACACACACACACACACTCACGTGCGCCCAATGCATGCAACGAAGGAGAAGAGCGGTGAGTTCCTTTAGCATTGTTCTGTAGCCACATCACAACAACAACAACACCAACCAAACTAATGGCTCTCTATGGGGCGGACTGATACCACATCACATGCGCCAGTGTTTTTTCGGCTATTTTAGTGACATTAACCCCTAAGTGACTACATGGCATGATAGTCTGCAAGTTAATCTATGCTTATAGATTAAAAAAGTACAACACGCGTTTTCGCGTGGGAAACAGGGGACAGAATATTACATCACGCTTTTTCGCGTGGGAAAACTGTAAATGTTAATGATTAATCGATGATTGAGTAATTGATCAGTATAAATGAATCATTAGTTGTTAACAGTTTGCAATTAATTGGTATAATCATTAGGTGGTTTTCTGTGAATGCAATGCTATCTGTGTGCGCGAGTGGCTGAGGAACACACACAAAAATGTCATTGCCCGGCCCTGTATGTCAATGGTCAAATATATTTGATGAAGGAATATAATATGCCTTTTGTATTGTCCCTGTATATCAACAACATGCAGATTTTTATGTTAGACATTGAGGGAAATTAAGACTGACAAGATTTGATTACAAAAGCACTGTTTATCAACTAACTGATCGATAACATTACCAAAACACATCAATTAACCATTAATGAATTAATCGATAATTTACATCCCCAATAAAAACCTAATAAAAACCAAGCTATGAAAACTAAGCTAGCTGCCTCACGCTACAGAAACAGGTGATATGCCCCTGACCTATATATGGGCCTAAATGGCTCAGCCGGGCCTCATGACATCATGGCCTGGCAAGGCTACTTACTTTATACATTAACTAGACCGGGCACTATCCTATCCGCAAGTCTGGAATAATGCAATTTGGTACCCGGATTGCCTGTTCCCTGCCCGTAAATGCCGTTTCCATTAGCACTTAGAGTATCAACATGCCCAAGCATGTGCAATGTGGCATATAGACTGACAAAGCCTGAAAAATCCCTACCTGCACAGACTCAGTGTCTAACATTGAGAAGCACAGTAGCTAAGATATTTGTCGATGGATTTGAACTTGAAGGAGAGAGAGAAAAAAGAATTTAATCCTTTGCCAAGTGCTTGAAAATCCCTATGGGTATGGCTGGGAAGCACTCAACTGAGATATTAGTACTACTGTATAACCCCAGTGGCCAAATTCAGATTAGGTAAAACGACGCCCAGGTGAAAGCTTAAAATCATTTTGGCAACCTTGAAGCAAATTGGAACAACGACTCAGTCTGGGAAATCTCCATAGGCACACTAAAACATAATGGTTCTAGTGCATAACTAAACCTGGGCACGCTTGACATGCCTGATGCTGGTGCTGGTGCTAAGCATTCCACTAAGCCTGTTGACAAACCCAGCTAAGAACCAGGGACGCCTTGCAGAAGCAGAGAGGTTTGTGTGCTGCCATGAAGCTCTGATAGCACAGGGTAACTAGTGTCTCCATGTCTGCCCATCTTTCCATCGACACAGACTCGCTCACTCCAGCTATTTCACTGGACATAAAATGTACTAATAAAGGCGATGTTCTGATTTTTGGAAGTTAAAGGGATAGTTCAGATTTTTTTAAACTTGAGAGTAACTGCAAATGGTGGTCACACCAGATACTGACTGGTTCAGAGTCCTATACCCCGAATAAGGCAAACAAAAATTGCACATTTCAGGGTGTCCTTTTATTGGACAGTCTAAGGTGCACCTGTGCACTAACCATGATGTCACATCTGCATCTCGATGTGGCACACCTGTGAGGTGGGATGGATTATCTTAACAAAGCAGAAGTGCTCAATATCACACATTTAGGCAGATTTGTGAACAGTGTTTGAGAGAAATGGTAATATTGTATATCTGGAATGAATTTTAGGTCTTTAAGTCCATCCCCTGAAAGATGGGAGCAAAAACAAAAGTGTTGCGTTTATATTTTTGTTGAGTGTACTTATTTCACCCAAACCGTAGCAGAACTCCCACCACGGGACTCTGGCAATCGATTAATACATTTGACATTAGGAATGGGCAGATTGGAAAAGATATTATAAAACATGATTTTAGGATCTTTTTTTCTTGAAAAATCAGTAGAAGACCATTAACAGGTGCACATGCTGTTGGTCTGAAGGCGGGTTTCCAAATCACCCAAATCACTGAATGCTATTTTTGTCCACCACAAAAGCTTGCATATATCGGTATCGGTTGATATTGGTATCGGAAATTAAGAGTTGGACAATATCAGGATATCGGTAAACAAGTCAATATCGGACATCTCTAGTTGACCCCACTATATTAATGGAAAGTATTTCATACAACTTAAAAAAATCTGAACTATCCCTTTAAGGCTTTCTTATTCAGAGTGACATACTGCGTGCACTCTAGGTGACATGAATCCTATTTCAAAATAATTCTGAACACATGGCACAACAGTGTTGTGAAACATACTCTTATTGTCATATTCTGTGAGTTTTGTAATGATTCAACAAACAGTTACAATATGTCATGTCAATTTGTTGCATGTGTAGCTCCCCTACTGTGATTGAAACCTCCAAGGTATATTTTAGGTAATTAGTATGTTCTGCAGACATACTTTCATGCAGGTCTATTGGCCCAATAGATGTCGATCTTGGTGCTGAATGAACCTTGTCCAGGTTGTCCCCCTTGACATGGAGTCTATATCTATATTTTGATAAGCTTTATCCAATAATGATCAAGAGAGCATTTTGTTAGAACCATGACGTGTGGTTGCTCATATACCCTCTGAATGGTACAATGTGCTCATATTATGGTAGGTGCAAAGGTGCATCCCTTCCCTTACATGGAAGTGAGGGAAACAAAGCCAAGGGCTGCTACAGGATGTGGAGCACTTTAAAGTCTAAACATGTTTTGGTGCACAAACTTGTTTATCAGACGGCTAGAATTTCTGTTTTAAAATGTCCTAATCTCTCTCTCTCCTCTCTCTATATATGTATCGTCTTTGATGTTTTGTTGTTTTTGATGTACTGGTATTGATGTTTCCATGTCTTTGATGTTCCCTCGTTTTTACCCCATCTGTAAAGCATTTTGTAACTCTCTTTGCAAAGGTCATACTAACGTTCATGAATTCATTCCCCGGCGTCAGTCTGCAGCCCTGACCGACCCAGGGAGGCCATTCCACAGCTTGGCGGTAGCCAGGAGGGAGAAGAATCTACGTTGCCTGGAGCGTTGGCCAGGCTCTCACAGGACCAGGGATAGGGACAGACGTCTTGTGTATAGTGTATAATAAAGGAACCGCAGCAGGGCTGGATCATTGTCAACGTGTCTGCCTGTCCACCCTTTCCATCCCCGTCATCCTATTGCCCTCGTTCCTCCGTCCTGTCACGGAGTGGATGCACTCTGTTAACCTGCCGGTGGAGAATGTGCCGCGCTGCCCCTTCCTCCGACCCCTCGCTCTGTCAATCTCCTCCCACGCCGGCTGTCTATCAATGCATCAATTATCAATACTTTATTTTCGGAGGCTTGTTCATCTCCGGGGGCGGGAGGGGGCGAGTTAAAGGTGTATCAGCCTCTACCAGCCCTGTCTGTCTGTCACCTACAGGCCAGGAAACTATTGGCTGTAATCTTGTATCTCTCACCCGTTGCCACGGTGAGTTAGTTTCTGCCGGCAGCCGAAAGCTTTATCTCTGACCTGCAGAGGAATACCTGGGAGACCATATCACACGTGCACACGCACACACACAAACAAGCAGGTGAAGCTTGCCGTGAAAACCTTGTATGTCCAAAACCTTAATTCCTTTTTATTATCATGTAAAAAGTTGAAAAACAGCTGATCTACAAGCTCACAACAACTCGCGTAAGGAAGGCATGCATTCACTTCCGAGAAAAGAAATATTAAAATGAAATATCAACATGCAAAGTTTCCCTCCGACATCCACGATATGTAACCTTACCTTACCTAAGCCAGAGCTTAGATAAAACTATAGAACACAAACTCAATCTCTCGCACTCAGTCACACACCCACACGCCCACACACGCACACTCACTCACACACACACACACACACACACGCCCCCTCTCAGCTCCAGCGTGCTTTGGAGAGCAGCACGGCACTAGAAGACCAAGTCAGTAAATGAATGTTCTTCATCACTCCATGGCATAACGTTTAATTTTAGGGAACATTTTTAATAGTCCGCCGGAAAGATTTATCAGCTATGGCGCACCACACACACACACACACACACGCACACGCACACACGCACACACGCACACACACACACACACACAGAAAAGAAATAAGTAGAAAATCTGAAAATGCTTTCAATTAAATTTCAATTGCAAAAGGTGAGTGAAAGGTAGGCTGCAATAACTGGCATCTAATATTAAACAAGATTAACATAAACGGCAGCTGAAAGCTAGAGCGTGGGTAAGTACGAAACCCAAGCGAGTGAAGATGGAGCTCCGTAATGCTTGGAAAATTATACATTTAATCAATCTGGAAATTCAAAAAAAGGGGTTTAATGTGAAGTCAGTTGCGAAGCACGCACCAAAAACTCATCACTCCAATGACATTTCATTGCGCAATCCATCTTAATCAACTAGCCCATCAGAGACAATATATCCTCCCCTCCATCTTTCTCTCACGCGTTCTCCTTCTGAATGCGGTGATGGAGGGGTGTAAAGAGGAGGATGTTTCAGCCCGCTGTCCGCCCCGTGCCTCCCCCTCCTTGTGAGGCCGCCTCTTAAGTGCTTGTGGGTTTTTATGTTTGTAGTGTTTTATAGAAGCCAGAAGGAGCCAACGGCTGTAAAAGTGTGGATGGTGGATGGGACGGGGAGAGAGGGGTGCGGTTTGTAGGGGGCGGGTGGAGGGGGTTTGGGGTGGTACTTGGTGGGGAGAGGAGACGAGAGGAGGGGGGGGAAGAGTTACAGTAAATCCAATCTTTATTGAGAACGACACAGAACAACAAACTGGGCCCACCCACTCGAACCAACTCACCCTTCCCACCTGATCGATCACGGGAGATCGGGGGGGGGGGACTCTCTGTCTCTCTCTCTCTATTTCTCTCTCTCTCTCTTTCTCTTCAGACACACACTACATGCTTGAATTGCCAAAGTGGATTTGAGATCAGCGAACCTCAACAACTTTTCTCAGTGTTGGAACTTGGAAGCAATTACTCATTCTACAAAATCTTCTGCACTGCAATGGTGTTTTTTTTTAATATTTTGATTATTTTTTGAATAACGCACATTTAGTCTTTTAGTCCCATTTAGTCTTCTGAAATTCATTTTTTAATCAAGTCTAAATATCAAAAATGTCTTAGTCTAGTCTCAGTCTTTTAGACTTAGTCTTATTCAAATACATTCTTGTTTTGTTCTCAGTCAAATACATTTTAGTTTTGAATATGCAATAAACACATAGATAAATATTTTTAATATGAAAGATGTCTCATTTTATTTTTTAGTATCAAATGACTGTAATACTAATACTGTAACGTATGACCTGCTCTCCTGAAAAGGTATGCAGTGCATACTGCATACTGCAGGTATGACATTCATTCAAGGAAGCTGATCCACAAGGTTCTTTTCTTGTCTTCTACTGTACAATATAACCATGAACTTCTGTTCAAGTAATTAAAATTGTGATCAAGTCTTAGCCCTTAGTCTTTTGAAAACACACATTTTAAACTTTTAGTCCCATTTAATCTACTGGATTTTTTTGTTAGTCTAGTCTTAGTCGACTAAATATCAAAAACCTTAGTCGACTTAGTCATAATCGACAAAATCAGCACTGCAGCACAGCCATCTCACACAGACTGTGTGTGTGTGTGTGTGTGTGTGTGTGTGTGTGTGTGTGTGTGTGTGTGTGTGTGTGTGTGTGTGTGTGTGTGTGTGTGTGTTGCGTGCACATGCATGTGTGGCCCGAGCTTGCCGGTGTTTGTGCATGCGTGTTTGCACGTGTGAGAGTGGTGGCTTTTACGCTTTGTATTTGATTTGTTGTAAATGTGTGTGTCTGTAATGTCTACTACTCAATTCCTCAACACCAACCAGGCCACAAGGCCCCCTCCCTGTTTGCCCGCCAGTCTGGCAGTATACCGTATAATTGGCCACAGTTGGCTTGAATTGAATGTTTGTGGCCTTAGGGTTTAAATGATGCCTCCAGGCCTTTCAGCGCAGCCTGGGTAAAAGAATCTGCAATACTCCCTGACACATTTATATATATTTAAGAGGAGGGAGAAAGCCGTATCACTTTTTTCAGCCATGCTGTGGCTGTCGACGGCCACGTGACGCCAAATGCTACCGCCGCTAGATCCATTGGCCACAGATTAGCGTTTGATTCGGGCACCTGAGGGGATTGTCTCGTCGCTTTGACCGACGTGGTTTTCCTCTCTGCTTGTTTGCCTGTCTTTTTTCTTGATGGGCATATACCTCCGACCTGAAATCACTCGCAGCCGCTCAGTCAATCAAGCGAAAAGGGCGGCCAAGTCAGTCAACTCAATGACCACAGACACATTCAATCAATCAGTGAAAGACAGACACACAAACAGGTCTCACGTTGTTGCCCAGCCCCAAACCCCTAGCGGTTTGCCCTGTACCTGCTTGTTGCCATGGCAATGTGGCGAGGGGGCAGTCTTCCTGTCTCCCTCTCCTTTTTTCACTTACTCTCTACTCTTGCTCCTTTAACTCTCGCCTTTGATTCCATTTTTCGTTCCCTGACGTGCCCTGTCTTTTCCCTTCTGGCCCTCAATCACATTTAGCTCTGTCGTCTTTGTGATCCAGTCTGTCTCACCTTGCCTCGTCCTCTTTCCTAAATGACACTTTACGGGCTGTTTCCTCTTGTTAATTTGGTGCCACTTTGCATAGCGGTACTCTATAAAGAATGCTTGTAAAATGCAAAACGCCACTTAAAAAATCACCTGTGCATACAGAGATGCCCACAAAGACAAACAAAAACACTTTTTAACCAGTATTATACATACACACTCTGACGGAATCATATTCACTAAGTACATAAGTGGATGAGGATGCATATACGCGCACAAATAAAAACAGACACGTTTCCTACACAGAAAGAGTAAATGCCAAATGTGAGTCCTATAATTGAGCGTCTGTATCAACATTCACTCACTGATGGGTTCCACAACTTCCACCTGCCAGCAGTCAGCTGCCAGTAAAAGCCATCATTTCAGTGCTAAAGCCTCATCATCAAGCATCATTCCTGCATGCTGGCCCATCTTCCTCCCTTGATGCAGGCTCTGTGCCAAGGCACCGATTATGTACATCTCCCTAAATGCCCATGGTAAATGGTTCTTCAGTACAGTTATTTGTTGCCATCTAGTGGCCAAAGTTTCAGAGGAGAGCTCGTGTATACTGTTAGTTTACAGTTACAGGTATGCATTGATATTATCTGAAAATGTATAATTCAGATTCACATTTCTGAGTTTTGGAAGGTGGTCCACCACTTTGAGTGTCTGTAATCCTGTCAAATGCACAAACATGGATTTGGGGGCGCTTGTTTGTCTCAGTATTTTTCTCCCCACACCTTTTCAATTGGTTAATGTCACAGCCATCATGCCAGAAACAGCTTAGTAAACGGAAAGCAAATGCAGATCCATTTGAATTGTGATGTTAACTGCCAAAGGCAGGAATACGATCCAGACACAGCTGGCTGGCTGCATTGATGGAGGCTTACACGTTCATCCAACTCAGTCATTTCATAGTGACTCCCTGACCACAGCACACACACACCCACACACCTGCATTGACGATGGCATCTATCTCCAGCTTAGTAATGTCACCGCTGTAGAGGGAGAGTTTCTGGTCCAGCTTCTCATTCCTGGGGTAGTGAGGCTCTTCACTGCCATCTAACAATCACACACACACACGCACACGCACACGCACACACACACACACACACACACACACACACACACACACACACACACACACACACACACACACACACACTTAAGTACAGTACATGTCTACAATCCAATAAATTGAACCACTTTATGGATGTGAAAACATCAGATAGGAAACATATAGGCCAGAGATTCCAATGCTCCAATACTTCCTTGAAACCACACTGACACCAGAGCACCACATCAACTTTCGCTTTCGACATGAAGCTTGTCTGCTTTAAAAATGGATCTTTCACTTTCAAAATAACTTTTTGGAATTTCATCATCTCCTCAGGCTCATGTGAACACACCAGACACTTTCTAAGTTTATAAGTTATAATGGGTTTTATAGTGAGGCGGGTCAGCTAAGATGAATATCATATAGCTAAATACTGAATACTGAATCAAATAAATTGTGAACTGCCTGGGGTGTTTACCGTATATAAGACTGAGTGGATGACTTTTTTTAAGTGAAATATCCTTTTAAGGTTTTACCCAGCATGTAACCTATTTAATAATTGTACCAGTTGTTTTATGACTAAAAGTTTAATAACTTAAAAGGTTTCAGAAATAGTGAAAACAACTGATCTGCATGCCAACAACAGGGTAAATTGGGGATTTTTGGAATTAAATGTTTAAATCCTGACTGAGTCTCTGCTTTGCCTATACAAGTTCAGCAATGTGCTACTGTTCCTTTGACCAGGTGTCTCTTCAAATAATGTGCATTCATTTGTTTCTCCATTTGATGAATCACCATAGCCTGACACTCAGCCTGAAATTTCATTTCATTTCACTCCATTATTCAGTCTGGGCGTGGCTGGCCATTCAGGAGCTGGAGCCAGACTAGAATTAACTCTAATTTTATTCCTGAAATGTATCATGACAGAATGTGAATTATTTAAAATGCCACTAGTGTTGGGCATTGTACTACACTGAACAGCATGTATTTGATAATGCAACTATTACCTAAATTACTCAAAATGTAAAGATAAGAAAAAATAAGTAATAAACTTGATATGTACTAAATACTAAATGTATTTTGTTGACAGATTACTGGTAAATGTTATGTCTCTATGTACTTCTTATGCTGTAATTACAATGATATTGTAGCTTTTGTTTGTCGAAGGGTGGCAGTGGGTCAGGGGTATAGAATGCATTTATTAATTAATAAATGAAATATTACCCTGGTTAGTATTTACTATTAACTACACATCAACAGAGAGTAACAGCATACTGTGGCGATCATCGTTCACGTGCGAGCCTCCTCACACACCCCGTAGTTGTACATGTCCCCGTTCGTCCCTTTACACACGCAGTCCGACGTCGCCGCGGCGACACACCCCCGACGCCGTTACGTTGGTTCCCTGCCTATGAATGGTACATTCCAATATGGCGCGATGCCTTGAGCGAGTGTTGTGTTGTTGGTGAGGAGAAGAGGAGCAAACGAGTGCCGCGTTAATGTCCGCGCGATTGCGTTTCCATGAATAAAGACCAGGATCCAGGACGAAGATAGCCTTGAAGTGCATCGATCACTGTGACCACTGGCTTGCCTATTCTACAGCGCAGCGCTGCCACGGACTGGTACCTAGCCCCGCCCCCTACACACAAACACAAACACACGCACACACACAACTCATTCAACTCATTCACCCCGGTACAGGCCGCGGGAATTTTCTTTTGTTTTATTTTCTTTTGGTGTTGATCAACAATTAACCCATTAACTGACTGTTTGGAAAACATTGATTGACTGTGGTATTGTGGACGAACTATGGGGGAGATAAACACATTCATTCATTTCATTCTTTGAATATATGAGCATCAAACGGAGTTCTCTGTGTCTGTGTGGTTTCTGATGGTTCTAATGATTTATTCTGGTTTGTTGTGTATTCCAATATTGCTCTAATTGAAGTCTGTTTTGGATAACCAATCCCTGGTTATGGTTTATGGGTCTATTCATTCATGTACATGTGTATCCTATAATCCATTGTATGGTTTGAATCTGAAATAATATTAAGCAGTTGCGTCGATCTAACTATAAGGTGGACATAATTGTGTTAGACCTAGTGTCTAACTGGCACCCCAAACTCAAACCGTTACATAAAAAGTGGCACCCCAGATGGGACTTCTGAAACATTGCGAACAATAAACCAAACATGGATCCGAATCAAGCCAAACAAACAAACACTGGAGACCAACAAGCAAACAACTCTCTCAATCAGTCACTGGATGTTGCCAATCAACCAATCACTTCTGCCAATCAACCAAACGAATCATTCAATCAATCTCTTGGCTCCGCCCCACAACCTGTCAACCAACCTCATGGATCCGCCGCACAACCTGTCAATGTCCATCCAATGCTCAGCTCCGCCTCACAATCTGTCAATCAACCTCAGGGTTCCGCCCCACAACCTGTCAATCCAATGCATGGCTCCGCCCCACAACCTGTCAATCCAATGCATGGCTCCGCCCCACAACCTGTCAATCCAATGCATGGCTCCGCCCCACAACCTGTCAATCCAATGCATGGCTCCGCCCCACAACCTGTCAATCAAACGCATGGCTCCGCCCCACAACCTGTCAATCAATCTCATGGCTCCGCCCCTCAATCAGTCAATGTCAACCCAATGCTCAGCTCCGCACCGCAATCCGTCAATCCGTCTCTTGGCTCCGCCCCGCAATCCGTCAATCCGTCTCTTGGCTCCGCCTCTCAACCCATTAACCCAATGCTTGGCTCTTCCCCTCAACTAATCAATCTATCTGTTGATCCACTCAATCAACCTGTCAATCAACCAATCAATGGCGCCAACAATAACCAGGAGGAAGGATGTCACACTAGCTATTCAATCCTTGATATGGAGCTCATTGATTTAACCCACTTTGATCTTCCATCCGTTCCTAACCAAACGTCACCTCCGCCTGTTTTCCCACCGCCATTCCTCCAGGCTCAAGGAGAGGTGCTTCGTTTGAGTCAGAACCAACACACGTTTCAAAATCTCATTCATGAGCAAATCAATCACCTCAAAGACAAACAGGAACGAGACACCTTGGAGCTCAAATATGCCATTGACACACTGTCTAATCACATAACACAACTCCATGACAAGGACAAAGGGGACACGAATATTGTCATTGACAAACAGTTTGACTACCACAGAACACAACTCATGACTGGCGTTCAATGGCGCTTACAGCACCACCACCAGGAGCTTCTCAAGGAAGTAACTGCAATCACTACTCCTCTAATGAATTCAGTTACCCACTTACAAATGGAGCTCTCTCAATGCACTAAAATCCTAAGAGACTTGTCTGTTGACATGAGAACACTCAAACAAAAGTCACAGCACCCAGCCCCTCACTCTCTGCCACCTACTGAAAAGCAAACTACCTTCTCCAACCCATTGGAGACAGGCCATGCCACGCCTGCACGAATGCACTCCACTATGCATCCTTGTCCCCCGACCCATGGTCTCCTTGGCACTTCGCCTATCACCTCCGCTCTACCTTCTTGCTCCCCTGTTCATACCACTGCTCACACAGATATGTGCCGACGCCCAGTAGGGCCACTGCCAATCAAATTGGAGTTTCCTACTTTCGGAAAGAAGGACGACAGTCCTGACCCCCTTCTTTACCTTGAGAGGTGTCGTGACTTCCTTGCTCTCAGCCCCCTAGCAGATGACGAATTGCTTGCTACGATACGCAATGTTCTTCATGGAACTGCTAGAGATTGGTGGAATATAGCACGATTAAGCACGCACACTTGGGCTGACTTTGAGAATAAGTTCTCTTCTGCTTTTCTATCTGAGGATTACACTGACGAGTTGGCAGACAGAGTCAGGAACCGTGTTCAGGGTGAGAAGGAGAGTATCAGGGACTTTGCTTACAGCTACTACTCGCTGTGCAAGCGCTGGAAGCCCGAGATACCGGAAGATGAGGTCATCAAGTTGATTCTGAAAAACATTAACCCTGTTCTTGCTAGCCAGCTCAGAGAGAGAGCAACTACGGTCGACGCACTTGTTCGGCTGGGGCAGCAGTTCGAAAAGGACAGAGAATGTCAGCAGCAATATGACATGCGCACCAGACCCTCAAATACACAACCCACCAAACAAACTAAACAAACTCAACCTGCTCAGTCTGAGTCCACACCCACTGGACTATTCTGCTGGAGATGTAACAAGAAAGGGCATTCTCCAGAAGCTTGCTACTCTCTACTGCCACCCGATCACCCCAAAAATCCCCAAAACCGGAACAAGTCAAATAAAAGCCAACCATCCAACCCTCATTCACAGCAACAGTCAAACCCACCAATAATCAGTACTCTGACCCCGCCTGAAAGACCCAGAGAAAACACATACGTCCATCCCTCCATAATACCCACACACCGACCCATACCACGCCAGCTGGTCTTACCTCTCTCTGTGGGACTGTGGACAGGAAAAGCCATTCTTGACACTGGATCTTCATATACACTTCTCAATGAGAAGCTGTGGACTGAAGTGAGAAGCAAAAACCAGAAGCTCCACCCTTGGATCGAAGGTCCATTGTATCTGGCTGATGGTGAAGCCAAGCAGCCACTTGGATGGAGTGAGGTTGAGCTTTTGCTACACGATCAGTGCTACATGATCCCTTCAGTCATTCTGCCTCCCGAGACACTTGCTTTCCCTGCTGTGTTGGGTCTGGATTTCATGTACCTCAGTGGTATCCAGATGGATGTCACCCACAACTCTTACTGGTTTCCTCATAATCCCAGTAAGAAGTATTCGTTTTCGTCAGAAGGAGCAAAGTTGCAGGATTGGCGTCCCACTGTCGCATTCTTTTCTGCTGTCGCTCCCTTTCTCCCCAACCAGGACAACCCAGTTGAGGATCTACTTGAACTTGCAGTAAAGAGAGCTCAGCTGGACAAGTCTGAAGAGTGCACGTTATTGGCACAGCTGCGCCGGAATTCGGATGTATGTACATCACGGCTGGGTCGCACTGGGCTCTTGAAGCACAAAATACATCTTACCCAAGACACCATGCCCATCAAGCAGAAGCCATATCGGTTGTCTCCAGCCAAGTACAACATCCAGCATGAACTTCTGCAGGAGATGCTGGCCAAAGACGTCATTGAAAGGTCCATGTCTCCCTGGGCCTCCCCTGTTGTCCTTATTCCCAAGAAGACAGGAGATTTCAGGTACTGCGTGGACTACAGGAAATTAAACAGTGTCACCCAAAACGATGCCTATCCGTTGCCGACGGTAAATGAGATCTTGGAGTCTTTGTCTGGTGCAGGTATCTTCACGACCCTTGACCTTAATAGTGGATATTGGCAGGTCGAAATGGACCAAGCTAGCCGCGACATGACTGCCTTTGTCTGTGCAGAAGGACTGTTCCATTTTAAGGTTATGCCGTTCGGGCTGAAGAACGCGCCAGCCACTTTCCAAAGACTTATGGAGACCGCACTGGGTGAGCTGAAGGGAAGAAATTGTTTTGTATTTCTTGACGACATTATAATCTATTCCCGGACCAGAAAACAACACTTCCAAGACCTTCAGGAAGTGCTGGACAAACTGAGAGAAGCTGGCTTGACTGTAAATATCAAAAAGAGCAACTTCTGCCAGACTTCACTGAAGTTTCTTGGACATATTGTGTCGGCCACAGGAATTGAGGTTGATCCTGGAAAGACCAAAGCCGTCCAGGATATGCCGGTACCAACAAACCTCAAGGCTCTCCAGAGATTTTTGGGAATGACCGGCTGGTACCACCGGTATGTACCGAACTTCTCGGGGATAGCCGAACCGTTAAATGCCTTGAAGCGGAAAGGGGCAAAGTTCATATGGACAGCTGAGTGTCAGGCGGCCTTTGACGCTCTTAAGAGCCATCTTGTCACCCCTCCAATTCTCGGACACCCAAACTTTGACCTACCCTTTGTGGTATACACTGATGCCAGTGACGTTGGTATTGGAGCAGTTCTCGCTCAACGGACTGGACTTGGCACTGAGGAGGTATTGGCATTCGCCAGTAGAACACTCAACAGTGCTGAACGTAACTATTCAACCACCGAGCAGGAGTGTCTTGCTGTTGTATGGGCTCTGGAGAAGTGGCGATATTATCTTGAAGGCAGGTTCTTCACGGTCGTCACTGACCATTCATCACTTGTGTGGGTGTTCAAAACGCACAACCCCAGTACCCGACTCATCAGGTGGGCGCTCCGGCTACAAGAATTCACCTTTGCGGTGGAGTACAGGAAGGGGAAATATAACACAGTCCCGGATGCACTCTCAAGAGCTCCGGTAGACCTCATAGACCCCTCTCTGCCCACTTGTGCCACCGTCTTGTCCAGCTGTCGAGACTCTCCTACAGATGACTTTCCCCTCTCAGATGATGCCATCTGGAAAGGCCAACAGGAAGATCCTGACATTCAGACCATCTACCAGAAAATTCTGGAGGAGGGAGAACAGGTCCTCAACCCTACCACAAAGTTGACCATCATTGAGGATAAGGTCTACCGTGTCCTGGATTTGCCCCATCGTACCCTGTATCAAGTGTACATTCCACCACCGTTCCGCCTGTCACTCTTGCAACACTTTCATGAACACCCAATAGCAGGCCATCTGGGCAGGTTCAAGACGTACAAGCGTCTACAGGCAGTACTGTATTGGCCCAACCTTAGCTTGGATGTCAAAGCCCACATCAAAAACTGTCCCGTTTGTCAAGCATACAAGCCTGAAGGCCGAAAGACTGCTGGTATGCTGCAGCAAACCATTGTTACCCAACCATGGGAAATGTTAGGAGTGGATATAATGGGTCCGTTCCCGAAGAGCTCCAAACAAAACGAGTACCTACTTGTCTTTGTGGACTATTACTCGAAGTGGGTTGAGCTCTTTGGTCTGCGTCAGGCCACTGCAAAGACCGTCTCCAACATTCTCACCAGAGAGATCTTGACCCGCTGGGGAGTCCCGGATTTCATCCTTTCGGACAGAGGATCTCAGTTTGTCTCAGATCTGTTTGAGGAGACCTGTAAAAGGTGGAATCTGAAACACAAGCTGACCACAGCCTACCACCCCCAAACTAACCTCACGGAGAGAGTGAATCGTACTCTGAAGACAATGATCGCCTCTTATGTAGGGAGCCAGCACAAATACTGGGATAAGCATCTTCATGAGTTTCGCTTTGCACTCAATTCAGCCGTGCAAGAGTCGATTGGAGTGACCCCGGCAGAGTTGAACCTAGGCCGTCCTCTTCGTGGGCCATTGGACCTAGTACTCCAGCCTCAGAAGGTCCTGCCGGACTCTGCATGCTACGACCAGGTAGTGCAACTTCACGACCTGAAAGCCCTTGTTAAGGAAAACCTGGCCAAGGCCAGAGCCAAACAAAAAAGGAACTATGACAAAAAACGACGGGAACTCCAGTTCCAGGTGCGTGATCGGGTGTGGCTGATGACCCACCCATACTCAAAAAAAGACAAGTCGTTCACAGCCAAGCTCGCCCCAAAATGGCAAGGTCCGTATAGGATTGTGGAGCAGCTGGGTCCTCTGAATTACCGGGCGGTCAGGGAGGACACGGGTGAGGACATGCGCGTTGTCCATGTCGCACGCCTTAAGCCCTGTTATCCCTCGGCAGAGGATATAGATGAACTGGAGCGTCGTAAGGTTCTGGCTATTCTGGAGGAAAGCGATGAGGAGGAGACCTTCCTTGGCTTTCCCGAAGAAGTCTCCCCAGTCAAGGTCCCCAATCCTGAGACTTCCGATGAAGAGGATGAGGAGGAAAACTTGGTGGAGACTAAAGCCCCTACTGGCCGTTACCAGTTGAGGAAAAGGAAATTTAATGTCAACAAAATGGAGAAGTAATGTCAACGTAAGGATATGGCCTTACTTTTTTCAAGGGGGGAGGAGTGTGGCGATCATCGTTCACGTGCGCACCTCCTCACACACCCCGTAGTTGTACATGTCCCCGTTCGTCCCTTTACACACGCAGTCCGACGTCGCCGCGGCGACACACCCCCGACGCCGTTACGTTGGTTCCCTGCCTATGAATGGTACATTCCAATATGGCGCGATGCCTTGAGCGAGTGTTGTGTTGTTGGTGAGGAGAAGAGGAGCAAACGAGTGCCGCGTTAATGTCCGCGCGATTGCGTTTCCATGAATAAAGACCAGGATCCAGGACGAAGATAGCCTTGAAGTGCATCGATCACTGTGACCACTGGCTTGCCTATTCTACAGCGCAGCGCTGCCACGGACTGGTACCTAGCCCCGCCCCCTACACACAAACACAAACACACGCACACACACAACTCATTCAACTCATTCACCCCGGTACAGGCCGCGGGAATTTTCTTTTGTTTTATTTACTTTTGGTGTTGATCAACAATTAACCCATTAACTGACTGTTTGGAAAACATTGATTGACTGTGGTATTGTGGACGAACTATGGGGGAGATAAACACATTCATTCATTTCATTCTTTGAATATATGAGCATCAAACGGAGTTCTCTGTGTCTGTGTGGTTTCTGATGGTTCTAATGATTTATTCTGGTTTGTTGTGTATTCCAATATTGCTCTAATTGAAGTCTGTTTTGGATAACCAATCCCTGGTTATGGTTTATGGGTCTATTCATTCATGTACATGTGTATCCTATAATCCATTGTATGGTTTGAATCTGAAATAATATTAAGCAGTTGCGTCGATCTAACTATAAGGTGGACATAATTGTGTTAGACCTAGTGTCTAACTGGCACCCCAAACTCAAACCGTTACAATACATTCACACACAGAAGCACTTCTACATACATATTACTGTATGTATTTCGTGGTGTCTTTGGGGCCAGTAATGGACATTACATTTGTCTCAATCCCAAAGATCTATCTGTGATGATTCACTTTCCATATTCATTCCATCACTATGCTGTGGAATCATAGTGCAACTTCTCAAAGATCAGACATGCTCTGTAAATATCAGTGTTGCCATGTCTACTTAGTTATTATACATGTTTTTAAACTAAGGTTTGATGCACACTTGGTTTATATACAATGAGTGGTTTTGGCCAAGCTGTGACGTTGCATCCTGTTTTTTTGAATGGGTGTCAATGGACACTTCAGGCTTGTTCCGACTTGTAATTTCAGCGAAAGGAGGCTTTTCCCGCAAGCTGGCCGTGGCCTGAAATGCCACCCATTCAAAAAAGCAGGACGTGATGTCACAGCTCGGCTGAAAACACAGACAGTACACAAGCAAAGTCTGGACTGCCTTACAGGGGGAGACATGCAGCAAAGGTCTCAAACACAAACGCAAAATGCTGTCAGGCCAGAGCCTATATGTGGCATGGGCCTGGACCACAAGGCCAGCGGGTTGCCCTAACCCTAATTGTGAGCGTGTAGATCAGTTATTTTCAAATAGACAATGTCTAGCAGCTAATAAGCTATAAGCTCATTGTAACATTAAATAAAGGTTTTTGTATTTTTTTGTTTTTCTGAGCTCAGCTGCATCCAAAAACCCTGAACGTTTCACATTCAGTAGGTTTTCTGTGGTCTGGGGTTTTCTGGCTCAAACAAGCACTCTAGTTTTCCTGCTGAATGTGATGCCACACTCTGTCCCATATATGTCAATAAGGATTTGCCAGCAGTTGTCGCCGCAGCTCAAAAGCCCTCAAAAAATTCCAGACCAAAGAAAATCTACGGAGTGCTCAAAGTTCTGGGAGTAGTTGAGACGTGTGTAGCCTCGTCCCTTCCTTTGGGCTTGTTTTCACAGGTCCATGGCGGCAGCAGTCAGCAGTGATCTGGACACAAACAGAGATGAGGTTACATCTGACCTGAGGTGGACGACGTCACCACCGGGATGCTTTCCAGTGGCACATAGTCAGAAGTTCTGTAGTTTGAACGCCTCTCCTGCACAGACAGTGACAGCAGGATGCCTGGGTGGATAAGAACAGTGATGTCCCATGTCATTTACACCATATTCTAACACTATTCCCACAAGCGTAATGTCAAATACAAATCACTGTGTTATTATATCCCGATTCTAAAAATGTCTCTGAAATACTAACCTAAGTGTACTGGAAAACTTCAAATTATTGTGTAACATCACCAAATTTTGACATTTTTTGATACTGTACATACTGTACAGAACGCATATTGGTGTTCCCATCAACTAGGGTAAAACTACCAGTAGGGGTTCCCGTCTACTATGGGTTAATTACTTGCAAAAATATAGGATTAACTGTGTCACAATTTGCAACACTAGATTTTTTTGATGGTGGGTTGAATTTAGCCCATTCATCCAAACAGAAAAGAACTAGAATGAGGCAATTTTGCAATTGCAAAGTGGGGTTGCCCTGATGATGTTGTAATGGTGACGTGATGACGTGGTAAAAGAAAGTTCTACATGGCGTGGTGGGTTAACGGTCACTGATGTTGTAATGGTGAATGGTGACATACATCATACATCATTTCGATATTCCTTGGCCAGCCAATCGAATGATTATATATTATGATCATCAGGTGCTGGTCAACGAATTAGAATAATTTGAACAGTGCAATCGTTAAATTCTTTGAATGCATTTCTTGTGCAGAAAACAAATCAGGTGTTCACCGCACCTGTCCTACTGGTTAGAGTAATCACAGAACTCGTTACCTGTAAAAAAATTTGCTCAGCTGAGCTTTCCAAAAGGCCCATTTAGGCCATTTAACTGTGACACTGTTGTTTCATTGAATTAGAATAATGGAGAAACCGTTTCATTGAATTAGAATATTTTTTATTATAATTAGAATCATCACTTTCTCAGTATTTTGTGGCTGCCCCCTTGGATTGTATGACTGCCTGAAGTCTCCGTGCAGGAGTTGACACTAAGGTCTCCGAGGTACTTGCCCATCGGGCAAGTGCAAATCAGGTTCTACTTGCCCTCAGCCAAATGGACCCTTGCGGATCAAATTGGTTTCATTTTTACACTCTCAAGAGTTAAAATTCATCATCTTAATCAGCCCATAGTGGTCACAGACCCAGTGGTCCCTGACCTCAGCAAAATGATAGTTTGGAACCAAGTGGACCTGGGAGAGAGATAGGTAGAGATAGCTAGTTCTTCAAATCGATGCCACGGACAGGGCTTGACAGTAACACTTGCCCGCTTGCCCGGGGCAAGTAAAAAAAATGGTGGGGCAAGTGAAGACTGCTACCTGGTTGCCCGATCAGGCAAGTGTGCAACTTTGTGCACTACAACACTACACAAGATAAATTTGTCTTGAAGGCGGTCATTGCACTCTGCCTCTGACCCTCTGTGTCTTTCCCTGCTTTCTAGCTATCTACCTATCTCTCTCCCAGGTTCATTTGGTTCCAAACTATCATTTTGCTGGGGTCAGGGACCACTCGGTCTGTGACCACTATGGGCTAATTAAGATGATGAATTTTTAACTCTTGAGAGCGTAAAAATGAAACCAAATGGACCCTTGCGGGTCCATTTGGATAGTTACATCTGGTTAACCAACTGAGCTAGGGACCACCTGGAACCCTCTCCGGAACCACTGGTGGTCCCTGGACCACCTGTTGAAAGCACCCAAGTAGGAAGTAAACTTAAAAGCAAAATTTACAATATATTTTTGGGGGGGCAAGTGACCATGACCTGAGGGCAAGTAGAACCTGATTGCACTTGCCCGATGGGCAAGTACCTCGTAGACCTTAGTGTCAACCCCTGCACAGAGACTTCAGGCAGTCATACAAGCCAAGGGGGCAGCCACAAAATACTGAGAAAGTGATGATTCTAATTATAATAAAAAATATTCTAATTCAATGAAACGGTTTCTCCATTATTCTAATTCAATGAAACAACAGTGTCACAGTTAAATGGCCTAAATGGGCCCTTTGGAAAGCTCAGCTGAGCAAATTTTTTACAGGTAACGAGTTCTGTGATTACTCTAACCAGTAGGACAGGCGCGGTGAACACCTGATTTGTTTTCTGCACAAGAAATGCATTCAAAGAATTTAACGATTGCACTGTTCAAATTATTCTAATTCGTTGACCAGCACCTGTATATTATGATCATGAGGTAAAAAAAAATGAAGAAACAAACATACAAAGAAAACTCAACATTCCCCTTCAGGCAACCCCACTAAAAAAGCCTGAACAGAATTTCTTGACAGAAAGTAGTTCCTAACACGACTACAATGGATTCTGATGAAATCTTTGGCGATTAAACTACAGATCAGCCTGTAGATACTGTAGATCAGCCACTCAGTAGAGTGCATACTTGCGTGTTGCGCACAAGTAGGCCATGGCCTACTTATCGTTGCCCTATCG
>CM076984.1:6080485-6187985 GCA_039105355.1 Benthosema pterotum
GTGGAATTCCCCTTTAACCGAGGCTAGCCAAAGAGTGACCCTGACGTGTAAACCTTCTAATCTAGAGTCAGAGCTATAAATACAAAAACCTGTTAATTCCATGGGTTATATCTTCTCTTAATCGTCTTCCATAGACATCCGCCATCCCGAAGAACTTTCCCTCCTGCGACCAATAGAGGAGAAGAAGAAAAAGAAAGACAAAGATGTGGTTGAGGAGATATATGATCTTACTGATGTGCCACTCACTTCAGGTAGGTAGTCAATGCAGTGTTCATTCATCAACAACTGTCCTTATAGATACTGCTACTCAGAGCATTTTAAGTGTTTAATCATTTGTGGTCAGCCAAATACACACGATCATCATTGTTATGCAGTTGTGGGTAACACTGATATGTTAAATGTGCATCTCCACAAAACCACTGAATGTTTCTTGGCCCTCGTATATTCTGTCCTGTTTTACTAAGCAGGTGCCCACATTGTATACATCGTATACTTTCCTGGGTATTTCTGAACTGTAGAAAATCTGAGGAAAAATGTGTCAGGGCCGAAGGACGAGGCGGAATACAAATATCAAATATAGGCTTATCAGAACATGTCGAGGCATGAATAACCAATCAACCAACTTTTTTAGGACACACTGACAGTTACCATGACAACCCTGTTGTTCTCCTCCTGCCTCTCTCTTCTCTCCCATCCACACCCTCGCAGCATCACTGCCGTCCTCATATAATGGCATGCCGCCGCACTTCATGGACTCGCCCAAGACGGAGGCGGTCTACAAAATGCTGTCAGTCACCCAGCCTCCTCCTGCCCCAGAGGCCATAGCCAAACTGTACCGTCCGGCCAGTGTGGTAGACAAGGCTCACATCAACAGCAGGTTAGCTCATGAAACAGGCCTGTGCCAACTTGGCGCATTTGTCGCAAATGTCGCATTTGTCGCAAAATTAGTGAAAAGCTCCTGGTGGTAAAATCTAGTGCTTTTTGGCTGGCGAAATTGATTGACAGGCGCCAGAGATAAAACCCCTCATTTTCACCATTTTTCCTCCTATGACAGTGGTTTTCAACCAGTGGTCCCCAGGCTAAATGATGGACAGTTGGTTAACCAGATGTAACTCTTTGAGAGCGTAAAAATGAAACCACATGGACCCTTGCGGGTCTATTTGGTTTCATTTGGTTTCATTTTTACTCAGTTAACATAATAATCATGTGAATTAGCCCAAGTCTACACATCTAGAGAATGTAGAAGATTAATGGTCATTTTGATCTGTATGTTATGTCATTATGATCTTATTCTAGTTCATTTTGCCATTAGTGCCACTAGTGCATTTTGGATCTTGGCAGTTGGCAACACTGGTGCCAGCACCGTATCTTGGCATGGGTATGGGGGGGCACAACAACAGTATCACACAACAAAAACAGCACCATGGATCTGATTCTGGACTCCCTGTCTCTGTTACAGGTGGTTGGACTCATCACATACTCTGATGAAGCAGGGGGTCCAGGAGAATGACAGACTCTGGCTGCGCTTCAAATACTATACTTACCATGACCTTGAGCCCAAGGTGTGTGCGCGCAGGCGTGTGTTTGTGTGTGTCCTTTTATTTTCTATCCCTGAAGCTCTGTCACCTGTCCGAATCCCTCCTTTTTCACAATCTGCTCTCCTCTGCCCTTCCACCATTCTTCCCTTCATCCTTCCATCCCCATTTCTCTTCTTCACACCATCTCCATGGTGTCATTCTTATCCATCCTTGCCTCCCATCCTGATAATCCCCAACTATTCTCCCTTTACTCCTGACACCTCTCCTGCTCTCTCTGTCTGTCTGTGTGTCTGTCTGTGTGTCTGTCTGTGTGTCTGTCTGTCTGTCTGTCTGTCTGTCTGTGTGTCTGTCTGTCTGTCTGTCTGTCTGTCTGTCTGTCTGTCTGTCTGTCTGTCTGTCTGTCTGTCTGTCTGTCTGTCTCTCTCTTTCTTCAGTCGAAGGGCTTTATTGGCATGAGAAAACATACATTTACATCACCAAAGCAAAAGGCACAATACAACATACAACAACACTATCAATACAACAATGATGTACATTTCAATGTCAGAATCTCAATAAATCAATTTTATATGCACCAAGTTCACTTAATGTAAGAATAGACACAATGATTGTTCTTTAGGGTGGTTGTGTTGCATCCGGTATGCTTCTCCTGTCATAGCAGCTCACAAATCTTGCTGCTGTGCTTACACATCGTTGTACTTCTCCCAATAGGTGTAGTTTGACTGTCATCAGCCATGTTTTCATGTCCTGTCCTTGATGATTGTGGATGATTGTGATCTGTGGGTGGGAATTAAATAATGTCTCGGTACAGTGGATAGACGGTTAGGAAGTGTAGCTCAGTCTCTCTCCACCTCATTATGTGTGCAGTGGGTATATAGTCTGTCCTCTCTTGGGAGCCAGGTCTGCCTACGGTGGCCTCTCTCAATCGCGAGACTCTGTTCAATGAGTCTATAGTGAGGTAACGTTTTTCTTTTGATTTTTTACAGTGGTTTTGAGTTGTGTAAGATAGCTTTCTTTTTGTTTCCTTATGATTTGATGTAGTCCCACTTGTTTTCTGTCGGGTGGTTGTGATTGTTGTCCTAGAACTAGCTGGCTGAGGGGACATCTCCCTCCCCAGGGATTCGCTGTGCGTGAGGGCCTTTTTGTGGCGTGTGTCCGGGTTCACTTTCCTTTAGGTGGTTATAGAATTTTAGTGCTCTCTTTTGGGTTTTGATAATCAGTCTGTCCTTTCCTAGCTCTGACTCTGCATGCCTGCATTATTCGGTGTTTTCTGTTGGATGCGAAGTGTGGATTTGCAGAATTCTCAATTTCGTATCGCAGAGTCTCAATTTGGTGTTTTCTCTTTTCGTCCCCCCCCCCCCTCTCTCTCTCCTCTTCCCCAGTATGATGCGGTGCGTCTGACCCAGCTGTATGAGCAGGCCCGCTGGACAATCCTGCTGGAGGACATTGAATGCACCGAGGAGGAGATGATGTTATTTGGAGCTCTCCAGGTACACAAAGCTTCCATAGGATGTGCTCCTCCAACCGCTCCACTCACTTACTATACTGGTAGCAGACAGAGCTAGGGAATGTGATGAATCACATTCACCCGGTGTCCTTTTGTAACGCCACTCAGAGAGCTGTGATGTGCTATAATGCTTGTACCATAGGCTGAACAACACATTTGTCCATGCACATGATGTCTAGGTTTGCCCAATGCCCGCCATTTCGCATTGTACTATATGCCTGGCTTTATAATGTTATATCGTATATTGGTGGAATTTGCTTTGTATGCTCCCGATTATGTGGTGACTTTGTGACCCATTTAATTTTGCATGCATTGTAGCCTACTATAATAACTACTATATTCAATGAGGAGACAATTTTAGAATGTCATAAATATAAATCTTCCGAGGGGAGTTGTGGTGGCAGGACTTTCAAGCTCAGACTTTATAGCATATTAAGGGATACAGTTTATTTGGATGTGAAAAGAGAATTGGTGCCTCTATTCAGCTCCAGGGTTATTTTGATGGCTTTGGACTTGAAGATATATTTAATCATCCCAAATACAGATTAGATTGCCCTATAAATATATATACAGTATACCACAGGAGCAGCGTATGGTTTCTTAAATTGAGTGGTAATCTCCAACACTACCATCTGCCTCGTATGTAATCAAAAACTTAGAATAACCTTTTGTCTGCCCCTGTCTCCCTGACTATGCACCAACCAAATATGCACCTTCTCTCTGTCTATCTGTCTCTCTGTCTGTCTGTCTGTCTGTCTCCTTTCTCTCGCACGTACGTGCACACGCACGCTCGCACGCACGCACGCACACACACACACACACACACACACACACACACACACACACACACACACACACACACACACACACACACACACACACACACACACACATAGTATCACATCAGCAAGCTGTCTGTGTCAGAGCCCCAGGCGTTGACTTCCAATGCGGCTATGGATGATCTGGAATCAGCCCTGCAATGCCTGGAGGTGAAAATGGAAGGGGAGACGAGCACTGCCTCTGATATGCTGGTCAGATATTTTGGATTATACTTTATTATTTATTGGGATGGGGGTCGTGGAGGGCAGCCTCCTCCTACTGGGAGTCGGGCGAAGTTATTCTCCCTTCATGTCTGTCTTACAATTCCAGTTTAGGGAAAAGAAAGATCTGATTCCTTCACAGGGTTCAAGGGCAAATACAACTACAGTGTGTGTGCCAGTGACTACTATGTTTACTGTACTGCATGGCTGCATGCATATTTGTTGGCCATTGTGAAGTGCTTGGGGTAGCAAACATCTAGCTTCTCTTTAACTTCTGAATAACTTTTAGTGAGTTTCACTTTCGAAGCAGCATTGAGATTGCTTGTACAAATGCTAGCGCTTTACTAGCAAGAACAGTGAAACAGGAGAGAAAGCAAAGGGGGTATAGTTGATAATATTTTGCATGTTTCTACACTACACTCAGAGAAGAGTCACTTTTGATCTAATTTCAAATGTTTTATTTCTCAAACAGGACAACATGACGGCACCCCAGCTCAATGATTATCTGAAGTTATTCAGGTAAAAAAAATGTTAAATTAAATTAAATTAAATTGCTCTATGCAAAATTAACAACCACTGTAACAACACATGCCTTATAATTATTCACACAGTTCTGGAATCCATTTGTCTGTGTAACATTCCTTCTGAAATGTTATACATTTCTAATTTTCTTCAGTCTTTTGACTCATTTATGTCATAGAGACTATACATTTCCATGACACTGACAAATAAACAACTACTCAGATAGTTTTTAAACACCTGCTTATACCAGCTTGACTGTCTGTTACAGACCCAAGAAGATGACCCTTAGGCCTTACAAACAGTACTGGTTCAAGTTCCAGGAGACCTCCATATCTTACTTCAAGAGCAAAGAGGAGAGCATTGGAGAGCCCATTCAACAGATTAACCTCAAAGGTATGGAATGTATTATAATATTCCTAACATATTTAATTTGTAATATTATAACCAAAAGGTCTCACATTTACAGTTACTGTAGAACAAGATCATTATTAACAAAGCCCTCAGCACAACATAGTATAAACAGTAACACAGCTTTAAAGGGTAATGAAACACACCCCCCCCCCCCCGACATTGATTTTAGCAAAATTGATTCTCAAAAAAAAAAAAAAATACATTAATGTGGGCGTGGCTTATGGGGGCGGAGTTGAACATGCATATTAATTTCTGAATCTGGTCCAGAAAGCTGTCCGCCTCGGAAATGTGACTTTTGAAAACAGAAGTGAAATCCAGTCGTCACAGGTGAAAAATGAGCACAGATTCCGAAAATTCACGTCATATTTACTGATAAAATTGACATTGTTTTATAACCCGGGTGTACATTCTAACCGACAAAAGAAGCTTCATGCCCAGAGGTGAAAACAACACGGATTTGTGAAATTCATCTCATATTTACTGCTAAAAATGACATTGTTTTAGAAACCAGGTGTCCATAAAGCTATCCAGTGGTGGGGGGTCATTCTTTACCTGCCGGGGAGACACACATCGCCAGTGCCCCAGTGCCCCGCGTAGCCCCTCCTGGGGCTACGCCTCTGAAGTCAAGTTTGTGGCATTGATGGGGTCAGAATCACTAAACAGTGAATACTGTCCAAGAGGCCTAAAATACATTATTTGGACTGGTCCCAGGAAGTGAACGGAGTTGATGCAACTCTGTCTATACTCTAACGTTCTGGTCTCTGAGCCGCGCTCATTGTAATCGTGCATTATACTGCCGTTAAAAGAAACGTTGACAGTAATATATTAAAATAATTACAAATATAAGCCCATAGATTTGAAATATCTTTAAAATTTGGCATTTATCACCTTTAGTGGGTCAGTCAAAGGACAGGACAGGGACAGCCCAAGGCTTTATCAGAACCTGATTAATATTCATGAGGTCATCATGAATATTAATTAGATTGATGACGTCACGCCGCACTGTAGTTCAGGGTGAGCTAATATTTAATGAGTGGCGCCAAAGAAAACTTTTTTACCTGGGAAAGGGAAATACACCAAAATCGCCCCAAAAACGCCCCAAAGCTCTAAAAATACCACCCCCTGGGCAAAATGTACCATATCATTGCTCTATAGGACAGAGAAGCAGTTTATAATTATTAAAATCTATGAAAAAGTGTTTTTGGGTTTCATGCCACTTTAACTTTGTAATCATTCTCACTTATGCACACGCACATGCACTCGTGCAGACACACTCACGCAGACACACACACACACACACACACACACACACACGCACGAACGCACACACACACACACACGCACACACGCACACACACACACGCACACACGCACACACGCACACACACACACACACACACACACACACACACACACACACACACACACACACACACACACACACACACACACACACACACACACACACACACACACACACACACAGCTTTCACTGTCTGTCTAATTATTTATCTCACTGAAGTAAATAAATATCCACGGGTAACTCAAACTAACACCACAGCTTCTTATTTATGCTACTATGTCTGGCATTGATCAGCCTCTGCTCATTAGTTCTCGGCATGGGACTGCAGACCTGACAGCGGTTTCTCCTCTCAATTCTTCATGAAGCCTCATGTTAATGAAACCAATGTGACCTTTGTGGTGACCCATGTTTAGTACTACTCTGAATTGGACTACAGGGCTCTCTTGTAAAATCAAAGAAAACTCATATTCCAAAGGGACCTTTTCAATGGGAAAGAACAAGCCCTGCAGACACTAATGATGCTGAATAAATAAATAATAAAAAATGACTTGCTGCGATGTGAGCCAAAGCGGCACAACGCGGTGACTTCAAACTTGACCCGTGACCTCTGTAAGTCATCCCTACTCGCTCTAATTAGTCTCCTCTGTGCTGTGTCTAATGCAAGCAAAATGTCATGCGTTCTATCGACGCTCTGCATACAGGATGTGAAGTTGCTCCAGACGTCAATGTCGCAGGACAGAAGTTCCTCATCAGATTGCTGATTCCAGCTCCCGATGGCATGAATGAGGTCTATCTACGCTGTGAGAATGTAAGACACTTACAGTATACACTCTGAATAGCAAGTACATGCACCCACGCGCACGCACACACACACATTTTGTGCACACACTTTCTCTCTCATACCTCTCTCATTCTTATACACTTATTTTTTTAAATAAAACCTGTACTGTATATACAGGGGTTTTCAACCTTTTTGATACCAGAGCCCACTAGGTATTCAGCATTTAAGATTTCTTTTTCTTTTGTCCACAATATGGATTTGGGAAACAAAACAGGCAAATATACAGATCAAAATGACCATTAATCTTCTAGTGTAGTCTAGTCTAGTGTGGGCTAATTCAGATGAATATTTTAACTCTTGAGAGTGTAAACTTACGGGTCCATTTGGTTTCATTTTTACGCTCTCAAGAGTTACATCTGGTTACATCCAACTTTTCATCTGGTTAACCAACCAGCTGGGGACCTCCTGGAACCATCTCAAGGACCACTGGTGGTCCCCGGACCACCTGGTGAAAACCCCCCGATATAATATATTTATGTATTACACAAAGATAGTTACTACTTACAATAAATACTGCTATAAATACATAACAAATGACAAGTTTTATCCAGAGTTCACAGTAAGAGTAGCCCACCTCCCATGCGCTGCTCTGCCCCAGACTTCATGATTAAATCTGACCCCGCTGTGTGACTGGTGCTATCTCCAGGAGCAGCAGTACGCCCAGTGGATGGCTGGATGTAAACTGGCTTCCAAAGGGAAGAGCCTCGCCGACAGCAGCTACCAGAGCGAGATCCAAAACATCCGTACTTTCCTGGCCATGCAGAAGGCAAACCCCGGCAGCTCCAGCAGCAGCGCGGCGGTCCCAGACGACAGCATCAACACCTACAGCCTGGTCTCGCCGCGCTACCGCTACCAGAAGAAGTACAAAATCAAACAGGTACTGCACAAAGGAAGGGGCGTTTTTGCCATTAGGCAGACTAGGCATTTGCCTGGGGGCGCCATGAGGGGAGGGGGTGGAGGACATGCTTTAAGATCCCAGGCTAATAAGCCTCATGGATAAACGCATTATACTTGTTATCTATAACTAGAATTGGACATTTAAAACATACAGTATATAATATGTTATTTGGTTGAAAAATAGTTCATATTTTTATCCCTTGGGGGCGCCATTTTGCTGTGCCTGTCATAGGTATGGCGTCAAAAATTTCCCTGGAGCCCCAAAATCTTGCCTGGGGCCAAATTGCTTAGAAACGCCACTGCACACAGGACGGGAGCAATAGTGCTTTGTGCTCAAGGATCATGCCTATAACCACTTATTCAGGCATGCTAGACACACTGAAGAGGCCAGTTTTCTGAAAATGTTTCTATTAAATATACGGCTGAACTGCTTTGTGGGCAACATACTCATTTTCAGCTCGAGTCAGCATCAAGTTAAAGGCTGAGCTCCAAGTGAAGCTTTGCATAAACTTTAAACCTACAGCATATTCCTTAGGCTTAGTTTTCCTATAGAAGAGTCTAGTACAGGACCCCTATGCTGTGAAGTGAGTTCACCCACATACTGTGTCCTGTGTCTCAGGACAGAACCTTTGCAATAGGTGCATTGGTTATACTGACATACAAAGTTACCAACTAGGGTTTCACAATTAATCAAAATCGAGGTTTCAGAATTTGGACAATGTAAAGAAATGAAAATCGTGATTTTCCCTTTCCTAGCACATTTACGGTAGAACTGTCACACTTTCTCACGGCCTACCTTACCATACACCAATGTGTAAAGGTAATCCAAGACTCCAATAAGAGAAAATAAATACTAAGGGAAAAAAATTAAATATTTCTATTTGAATGTTAAAAGAAAGAAAAGTGATGTTTGCACTTTATCCATCATCTTTGTTCAATAAAAACACCCTATTCTCTGTTGGAGGGAGGAGAATGAAATAAAAACATATTTAAAATAAATAATTGTCTTTTTTATATAGATTTATCCCCCCAAAAAATGATTTTTTTTTACCAACCCATGTTGAAAATTAAAAATCCCATGTGCTGCAGATGAAAAAAAGATATCCATGGCTCCCAACATCCGTGGCAGGTTAAAATTAATCTGTGATGCAGGTTAAAAATCACCTGTACAGTATGTCTGGAACCAAACGCATGCATCCGGTCTGTCACGCTGTGTCCAACAACGACTAATCTGACTTCAGCATGTAGGATCACATTAAAGATGACATACCGTTTAAAGCGCTTTCTTCTCTCCAGTTGACGCCTCGCATCCTGGAGGCCTATCAGAATGTGGCTCAGCTCTCGCTGACTGAAGCCCTGCTGCGTTTCCTGCAGATCTGGCAGTCGCTGCCTGACTTTGGCGTCTCCTATGTTGTTGTCAGGTGGGTAGCGCAAACGTCTTGTGATCAAACGTATAGCTAAATGCGCCAGTGGCGGACCCTGCACAACTTGTTGACTGCACAAACAATCATATGTTCCTTGATTTTGGCAAGAAAGCACGGTGAAATGTTTTTCTCCCATGTATCCACAGGTCCCTTGTCTCACTATTATGTCCTAATCTAAATCAAGCAACTAAATTTTCTTGTTTTCTCATAAAGCAGTGGTTCTCAACTTCCAGGATTGAGTGGGTTTCCTCGGGCCCCAGCTAAATTATTGATAGTTTATTATTATATGTCTTGTACTCTGAGGTTGTACAAATAATTGTTGACTGGAGGGTACGAATGATTGTACAAATCTCCAAATCGACCCTTAAGGATCCATCTACTCGATTTTACAGTCATAGGTCACAGAGATACAAATCTAATGGGCATCCATGGTCTAAAGCAGTGGTTTTCAACCAGTGGACCACCTGTGGTCCTTGGGAGGGTTCCAGGTGGAGAGTTGGTTAATCAAATGTAACTCTTTGAGAGCGTAAAAATGAAAGCAAATGTACCCTTGCGGGTCCATTTGGTTTCATTTTTACACTCTCAAGAGTTAAAATATTCATGATCTAAATTAGCCCTAGAGATCTAGGTTTGCCTGTTATGTTTAGCCTGGAATTGTATATAAAAACAGAAGCAATGTCTGTGGTGCTAAAATGTCATCAAATGGTGGTCCGTGGCTCAAATGCTGAACAAATAGTGGGCCCTGGTTTGAAAAAGGTTGAAAACCACTGGCCTAAATCATAATCGAAATGGGTCCTTGGAAAAAGTTGATGTTTGCCAAATGTTTGTGGTGGTAAAATCTTTGTACGAACATTCACACATACTGTACCAGCACACATCTGCAACAGTGTTACACACAAATGAGTCTGGGTGTTAACCATTTGTGTACTGAACGCGTTTTGGTGTTTTAGCTGTTGAAAAATAGCAGATCTACAAGCTCATATCGCGCCACCGAGTGGCGCGATATGAGCTTGTAGTTCTGCTATTTTTGAAAAATTGTGAAAAGCATCAGAAACTAGAATCTGATCAGGACACAACGGGTGTTAAAAGGAAGGTTACAAAAAGGAACACTGTCTGTTGATGAATGAACTGACAGCTGGCGTCTGGCCCGGCAGGTTCAAGGGCAGCCGTAAGGACGAGGTACTGGGCATCACTCCCACCCGCCTGCTCCGTATCGACCTGGGGGTGGGAGATGTGGTGAAGACCTGGCGCTACAACACCATGAGGCAGTGGAACGTCAACTGGGACATCAAACAGGTCACTTATCCCCTTTCACTACCTCTGTCCGAGCAGACAATCACGGGAATGTTATGCTGTTGTATTACGATTTATTTTAGATTCTATAGTACCGGTATATCACCATTAATTCAATTCACTGATCCAAAAAGTAGCCTAAAACATGCTGCTGCGGATCATTCAAGTGCAACTTTCAGGAAAATATAGTTGTTGATTTAACCTTGGACTTTTTGTGCAAAGAGTTAGTAATCTAGCCTACTGCTGCCAAATATTGTGCAGGTGAAGAAATTTGTGGACAAATATTGTGCAGACTGCTGACAAATACTATGTAGGTGAAGAATCTGGACTTGAGCTCCACCTTGAGACAGTCTGTACTTGTAAGTTCAGTAAGACTTTTCTGCCAGTAATACTGGCTTTGTAAAAGGTGCAGTATATGTACATGATCATCATGGTAAATGGCATGGTAATTTGCTTAGGCATAAAGTCCACTAGTCTCGGCATTTAAGACGTTCTGAGTTGCCACTATCAGCTATTATCTGCTTGAATGGAACTGTTTTTTTATCCCCAAGTGTCTGATATCTTTTCCTCCTCTGTGTCCTGTGTGTTTGTTTCCTCAACCTTACAGGTGGCCATTGAGTTTGATGGCAACGTGAATATCGCCTTCAGCTGTGTGACCGCAGACTGTAAAATTGTTCACGAATTTATTGGAGGTTACATCTTCATGTCGACACGCAACCGCGAGCAGAGTGACACACTCAACGAGGAGCTCTTCCACAAGCTCACCGGGGGCCATGAAGCTCTTTAAGACAGTCATGATTGCCAGCTGTGATCTTCTTGGATGAATGATTAAAAGAGTGATAGTTTTAAATTCAACACGCCAATCTACAAATCACATGATCCACTGACACATCTGGTTTAGACTGGAGCCAGGTAAACTCCATTTACCACATCTTTCTGGCACTAATCCAACCTTATTTTGAAGCTGCACAGGGGTTAGAAGAGGATACTTGTATTTCACGGTTGTCATCTTCATTTGGTTTTAGAAATTAACTTGAGGCACTAGGCTACCGAAGAGAGATCACTGCAGAGATGGTTCATGACATTGATATCAGTGTCATGCCCAGAGTTGTGTTCGCCGGTACAAAATGTCCATATTCATCAATGTATAATGATTCAATGCTTTATCAATGTTATGTTGGTCTGCATCTCGTCTGTCAAGTCTGCCCTGGGGGTACCACCATTGTTACTTGATTAGAGCAATTTGATTAGAACTGTATTTGCCAAGAGTCGTGTCAGCAACGCGCACAGTTTGCAAAAACACCATGAAATATTAAAGACGTAGTCTCATGAATAAACAAAGGTTTATTAAAATAAATACAGCTGTGAAGTTTTTGTTCCACACAGGAATTCACTCATAGAATCATGATTCCAATTTGCATTTTAATTGCCGTCTGTCCTTATGGTAATGGCATATGGTGCCATTTTGAGCCATTTCGTATACAAGAAGCTTCAAACTAATTATCTCCCCTTGGCATATTGTGTATATTTGCTGTATGTTTGTTCTCTATCTGGGAGAACAGTTAAGGAAGTCGGTTACTCAAAACCACAATGTCTGCCAGTTTCCATCCAACAGTATCTTCACTACCAAACTCACACACAGGAAGCCATGGCAGTGTTGTCCTTAAAGGGATAGTTCACCCTTAAAATGACAGGTTTCCTATTGATTACTCACCCCATGGAGCCTTGAATTCATTCATTTTTGCCACAGAAATGTAAGGCATTCAGGGCTTCATGGGGTGTGTAATTGATAAGCACGATTTTGTTTTCTGTGGTGAATGTTTTTTTCTATCTCTATAACCATTACACTAAGAGTGTCACTGACAAATGCATTTCTTAATGTAACATGTAAGACTGAACATTGTAACAGTGTAAGAGAGCAACCATCAGTATATTGTTGATGTACCCTCATTTGAGGGGCAGGTTTCAACATCTCTGTTTTGCGAGGTTAACTAAAACATCCCCCTTGTGATATTATTTATTGACAATAGATGTTTACATGGGAACAAGCAAGACAGTCAACCACTGGCTGCTGCCTAGGTCAACCCCTAGGCTGTTGATGTCCAATGGCAGAGCATTATTTTTCTTCTGTTATTCCCAGGGGCAGGTTGCACCCTGAAATGTAAGAGAAGTAAATGAGTCGACTGAATTTGAGTGAGAAAGAAAACGTAGGGCTGATATGTATCGTCAATAAAAAAATAAAATAAAGACCCCATACATTCCTCCCGCATATTTCAACGGGCCTATCCACCCACCCATCCATCCATCCTTCCTTCCATGCTAAATGGTTACACAGAAGCTGGCCTTACTTGTCGGTATCAGTCTCAGAGCTCGGCTGAAGTATCTGGGGGGAAGTATGCCCTCTGCATTCCCTGGAGTCAGCAAAACACGATTCTCTGACCAGAAAAACTGGATACCATCTGTACAGTCACAGACAAAAAAATGTATAATGTTAAGATAAAAAGATGTGATGTGATGTAGTATATAATTGTTACGGAGTTCATTTGTGGTTATTTATACCTGCGAGGGCTTTAGGGACATCAATAAATATTGCCAGTTCACAGCCTTTCCTCATGCCTGGTTTAACAGAAAAACAAAAAGTACTGTATGAATATGAGACGATCATTTTGTCAGGTTGGCCATGTTGAACCACGCTCAGGGAAATCAAACTGCTGATTTATCATTTGTCTAGTAAGCCTTCCTCCTCAATTAGTTCTTTGTCACACATCAGTGGTGGTAACCACCAACAGTAACTACCATTTACTTGAGTACATTATTTAGTATGAAAAGTACATTATTTAGTATAAAAAGAAATAAATGTACTTTCACTTCGCTATTATTTCAAATACAAATATTGTACTTTTGACTCTACATCTCCAGTTGAGACGATTGAAAGCCAGACATACATCAAGAATTAACCGCTCAAATAACGTGAGAATAGCTAATCTAGAAGCCTACAATGTGTCGACATGCTACGAGCTTATTTGAGACCCAGCTTTGTGCCTGGGCTTCACCCACCTGTACACCAGTCTCTTTGTAAACCGTGCCAACAGGGGGTGCTGTTTCACCAATATAGAGTACACACAGCACCGCCCCTTTATTTAAATCTTTAATCTTTGAAATATGTTTGCGTTTTAGGAAATGAATAGCAAATGCACCGATACTACCAAGAGTATATAATTGGTAGTTTGTACTTGTGTTCAGGTATTTACTTTTGTTCACACATAAAGCCACACCGTACCACTGATGACACCATCCTCCCCTGGCAGGCCACGGGCCAGGTGGATGTGTGTTCTGGTCATCCTGCTGAGTCCACGGCGTTGGATGGAGCTCCAATGACGCAGGTACGTGCCATGGACCGCCTCGTCAGGACAGTCTGGAGAACCAGCTGCCACTGCCGTCAGCTCCAAATCTGTCACCTAACAAAGAAATCTCTCTAGAGCAGTGTGGTTTTCAACCTTTTTAATATTTGTTCAGCATTTGAGCCACGGACCACCACTTGATGATATTTTCACCCCACAGACCCAAAACTAATGATTTCTTTTGCTTTTGCCCACAATATGGATTTGGGAAACGAAACAGGCAAAATGACCACTTCTAGCATAGACTAATTCAGATGATGAATATTTTAACTCTGGAGAGCGTAAACACGCTCTTAAGAGTTACATCTGGTTATCTCAAGGACCACTGGTGGTCCCCGGACCACTGTTTGAAAACCTCTGCTCTAGAGGTACCCAGCAGGATTTGGGGCATATAGAGAACGATTATAAAGCTGGAAGAAACCTCTGTGAAAATCGAGAGTTTATCATTTTTCTGTAGTCAGACCATGAGTGAACGTCAGCTCTCTCTCTAAGGGAATAGATGATATAACAACTCTAATGTAAAGAATGAGAGAGAGATGGGGAGGAAAGAAAAGCTGTTATGGCCGACGTCCACTCAAAATAACATGTTACCATCTGTCACTCTTTAACTATATTTTGTCTGGTATTTTTCTTGTTTATCACATTTCTTGTGTATCCGATTTTTTCATCAGGAACATTTACATACATTTAACTGTCACTGTTATTATTTTAATAATAATAATAATAATAATAGATTTGATGCACTGACTGACTATAATACTTTATTTGTAACCTGAGGGCTGAGATGTCATGCTGGCCATTATGAAAGATTTCTTCCCCATTTCTGAATGTTTACTCAACAATGTACCTGAACTGAGTGGCCCTGATTGGCTCGAATCTGCAGGCGGCTGTCCTCTGGGTGAAGGCGGAGCTTGAAGCGCTGTTTGTCATCGGCTGCTGCGACTCTCTCCACATCTCCCAGTGTGTAAGAGCGGAACTGTGGGTGGGCCAGTATATTGTCCACATATAGGAAGCCATCTAAGAGCCAAGGAGGAGAGTTATGTCTATTGTCTTTTTTATAATGTTATCTCTGGAGAACAAGCAGTGGCTAAATATTTTCGAGATGCACCTGTCAAGAACATTAACTAGTGGAATGAAATACTATACATTTTGAAAACACAAGTCAAATAAGAGGAGGACAGGGGTTTTGTGGATGCAATGAGAAAGGACATACAGGTGGCAGGATTGACGGAGGGAGATAGAGAGAAAAGAAACAAGATGATCTGCTGTTTTGACCCCTGATGAGAATTATCCAATACAATGTGGTTTGGGGATGAGAAAATATTCAAGAATATTTTAGCCTCAAACACATTGAGATAATTAATTTTTCCTTTATTTTAGAAGATGTCAAAAATGTCAATAATCAAACACAGGGGATGGAGGGGTGGAGGAATATGACGGACCATTCAATTGACTGCATCAGATCAAAGGTTCTTCCAAAATCAAACATCCGAGTCATTTCATATATTAGCATTGGCTATTCAAAAATACCAGATATACAAGCTCACAGTGTGTCACTTTGTTGCACGCTTATCTGCCATTTTTGGAACTCTATGAAAAATTCTTGAAAGCCTGAGAAGTATACTGATTCAAAGGCATTCGTGTAATCAGTCTCTGAAGCTCACCTGTAGACATGTGAAGGCCCATCTGGTTGGCTCCATGGCGTAAAACATAGGTCAAAGACTTTGATAGGCGGACATCTCTGTCCTGGAAGAAGGAATATGCTACAGCTGTTAATGGATGTGTTATAACTCTCTCTCCCACTGTTCTATTCATAGCACTGGTGTAAATATAGAACCTTAATGCATACTTGGTCGGCACAGTTGGCCACTCCCATAGCCAGACATGAGTAAACGTTAAAATCAGTGCTGCATGCCATGGTAAATTCTTCACTCACTCACTCATTCATTCTTCACGGCACAGAATTGTACCAAATTTCAACCTAATCAATGATTGATTGATTGATTGATTGATTGATTGATTGATTGATTGATTGATTGATTGATTGATTGATTGTCGTATTCACAGTTTGTACATTTCAAATGGAAGCAAAAATCACTGCTAACAGGATAAAACCACAAAAAGACCTTGTGTCCATCAGGGTCCCCCAACAATACCGGCAAACCAAGTGTCAAAAATATAATACAAACTATTTATCCAGAGAAAACAGTGTTAAGTATATGTAATAACGTGTTATATGGTATAAAGCTTTTTGAAATAATTTCTCAAAACTACCATACCATATGAAAATCACAGATGCAGGATATGGATAACAACTCTGCTATCACAACAGTTCACAATTACTGTAGCCTATTGCCTATCGCTCACCTCTCCAACACGTCTCCTGCCTCTTCCTTTTCCTCCCCTTCTGTCACTGTTCATTCTGCTCAGGCCGGTTGATGGTGTGCCAGTCACCTACACATATGCAGCTCTAAACAGAGCGCAGCATTATTGTATTAATGACTTGTGCCATATATTGGTGGGAAGTCACCAAAAAGCAATGCAGAAGATGAGGCGTCCACATCTACTGTATATAAATTCAAAGATGTCCCCTGCTGTGACAGTAATGCTGTTCCACAAAATATAAGGTCTATTAATGACAATTAAAATGGGTGGAATTCCACTTGAATCTATATATGTACACTAAGGTCTTACTCCTAATGTACAGAATATACCTCACCATTGAATAACTTGAATGGATGGATGGAGTTTTCAGCCGCCACTAGAATCCGATCCTGCAGATTTCAAGAAATGCTGGTCTGGTCTCTCTCCTTTCACATTCTATGAAGCAGAAAAATGAAACAAATAGCAATGTGTTATTGTTTTCTAGGAAAATGAAACCTAAAAAACTCCAGTCAACACTGTCTCAAAGAGCCTGGATAGAATAGAATAGAATATTGTAACTTGTGTCATATTGTGCCATTTGATAGGCCTACTGTATATTGGTGTGAGAAGTCACCAAAAAGCAATGCAGACGATGGCACGCGGGCGTTCACGTCCATGTAAACCAGCCATACAGTTACAGTACCCAAATGTAAACAATCACACATAAGATTACGGACACCGAACTTCCTAGTCGTTCAAACACTCGGGCGGTAGGTGGCGCTGCGGCACCTCACTAGTTACCACCACCACCACCACAGAAGGAGTCTCACATTGTTCTAAACAGAGCCAGAGTCTAGTGGAAGAGTTGCGACATTGAGGGGGGCAGAAACTGTTCATGCAGCTGTTCCGATGCATTTCTGCTCACTTCAGGTCCAGGATATGTCCCTATTCGTTAGTCTTCATTCTCATTGAAGCCTGGGTAGGAGAGTCGCCATTGGACTGGCCCCATGAAGTGAACGGAGTTGTCGTAACTCTGTCTTACTCTATGGCTCTGGTTCTGACCAGTCTCTGGTTCTGACAACATCATTGGAGCTCAGAAGCTGAAGGTAAAATAAAAAATATACTTAGAAAATTAATATACCATAGGGAGTTAATGCCACATGTGTGCATTATGGCTTCGTCGGATGAGCGCTTTGCTAGTGCAAATTAATTTGTAGAGGGAAGCTGGAGCTGGAATAAGATAGCTTAGCCTAGTTGGTGTTTTCATCCATAGACATCAATGTTTTCATCAGGGCGAGAAGCTGTAATGTTAGCCACTTGTCGTGGAGGTTGAGCCTGCGACATTCTGATCGTTAATATGGTGTGTGTTATTATTGTATTTTACCAACGTCATACTGTCTTTCATTCTGTTGTGTTGTGCCTTTTATTGTTAAAGTCACCTAACTGAGGTCAACCCGATGACGTGGACGAGAAGGATATTCTGTCATGGTGGTCTACTCAATTTTGACTTTTGAATGAGGCCAAGTCAATAATTTATTACCCCAGGAGGACAGGTATGTACAATATATCATTATTATTTGTACTGACTCCGTCACTGTGATGTGATCTCTCACAAAGACCTGGCAGCCAGTGTTTGGAGGTTCTGTGGGGAATAGTTTGTAACAACACCCGATCAACTGGAGAGTGGAGACCGACTTCTGCTGTCGTCCTAGTAACCATTACAGCTATTGAACACACTGCTGTGCTGTTACCCATAGGGTGACCACCAGGTGTCCCTCTTTGAGTGGGACAGTCCCTCATTTACAATACTTTTCAGGAGTCCCCATAAATTGAGCCCCTGTCCCCTGAGTTCAATGTTAAAATACCCTAATATTTGGTTTTCTGTTGTCCTGTTGTCTCTTTTCCTGCTATAGATTCTGGTATTCTACTGGTGCCACTACATTTCCGCAGAATCCACACCCACTATCAAAATAGCTGGTTCGGTTCAGCTATTTTTGCTATATTTGAATTGAAATCCTGAATCTTAATAATTTGCTGCACTGGCAAAGCGTTTTCCCACTTGTCCCATGCATTACTTCTGTCCCTCAAATCAACAGTCTAGGTCTGGTCACCCTAGTTCCTCATTGCTCTGAGGTGTGTGTGTGTGTGTGTGTGTGTATGTGTGTGTGTAAAGATTAACTATGCCTTTGGAAAGATGCTCAGTAGTCAGTAGAGTATTCTGTCTTTCGTGTGCAGCAGGGCAGATGCTGAGGATTACATTCAAGTACTTGCTTTCTTTTTAAAGGTAGGGGAAGTGATTTGAAATTCATGGTGTAGTACCAGCCTGGTGCACTAGGAGCCCCCAAAAGTAGCTACACTATGTGAACCTGCTGCTCTCTCCTGATTGGAGGAGAATTGTGGTGACCTGGGGAACTTTTATTAGCTCCTCTGCTAACGTGGGGGAGGGGGAAACTCCATATGTGGTTTCCACACCTTATAATAGAGCATTTTAACAGAAAAAAAAATATTTTTTGGGTGATATCTGACAAAAGTGAAATCACTTCCCCTACCTTTAAAGTGAGTTTCATTTCTCTCTTTGTCGTGACAAAAGCCCATTTTCAGTCCCTTTTCAGCTCAACTGATGGATGATGAAAACAGTTACATCAGCCTCCCATTTAGTTATTGTTGTTTGTTTGCATTCCAAAATGCACTGTTTTAGTACGGTAACCAATACTAGTTCATTATGTTAAAACTTAGGCTAATGTGTTCAGGCTTAAATGAGTTAAGCGTTGATTCTGTAGAGGCATAGACAAACCATGTTATTTTGTCCACTATGACCGTACAATAAATACTTAAATGCAGTGTTGGGGAAGTTACTTTTAAAAAGTAAGGGAATTATAGTTATAGTTACTTCCCTGAAAAAGTAACTAGTTACTTTATTCCTTACTAAATTATGAAAGTAAGGGCGTTACTTTACTTTACTTTACTTTTTTTTAAAAACATACAAAAAAGGGGTGTTTTTCTGTAGTATTCGTGCTTACAAGTTTAACGTGAAATTCTTCCCATTTTCAACATTTTACTGACATTAATATGCCTTAGAGATGTTGCGTGGACAAGATAAAGATCTCCCCATTCTGTGTTTACTAGAAATGGGAACCAAATGGACCCGCAAGGGTCCGTTTGGTTTCATGTTTACACTCTCAAAGAATTGCATCTGGTTAACCAACTTTCCATCATTTAGTGTGAGGACCACCTGGAATCCTCCCCGGACCACCTGTTGAAAACCCCTGCTTTACCAGCAAGAATGTAAAATAGTGTTTATATTTCCACGCTGCAAAGGCTCCAGTCACGCTGTCGTCCTCATATCATTGCGTTTGAGAGTGTATTTTACCGCAGCTCAAATGCTAGTGTGTGTGCAGCAGCAACAAACACAACTGGTTGTGTCTGTGTGCTCACTAGAGGCCAGAGCCTTTAGTTACGCGAAAACTCTTTTCACTTCATGGGGCCACTTCAATGGCGGCTCATCTATATAGCCTACACTTCTATTGAATTGGGACAACCAAGGTTACCGGATGCATTTAAGTCTATGGGATCATAAGCATTTTTTCTGCCCCCTCAATGTCGCAGCTGTTCTACTAGATGGCTCTGCTCTGCTCGACGAATAAGACTGGCTCTGATTGGCTTATACTTATCACGTGACGTGACACACATAGATATATTAAAACTAGATCAGGCATCCGGAGGAAACAATGCAAGTGGACGAGAGGGGAACCTTCGTTCGGTGCCTTCTCTATTCAATATACTCTATGTTAGACTGTGAAGAAGCGAGCTGAAGAAGACAGACAGCACACAGTGCAGCGAGTCCTGCCGCCGCCGCCGGAGTAATGATAGTAACGATGGTACACTAATCATAATGCCGTTATGAATTTGAGAAATGTAAGGAGTTACGTTAGAAGTTACTGAAAAAAGTAATCCCTTACTGTAAGGGCGTTACTTGTAAGGGCGTTATTCACAACACTGCTTAAATGTGCCCGCCTCTTGCGCTTAACATGCCTGAACACATTATCTCCCACTAAACTATAGTCATCCAAGATGAGGTGCACGATTTGATGCAGTTTTCCACTTATGACGACCACACTGATGGCAGCTCTGCACAAGATGTTCATTTTCTCTCTCTCTCTTTCGGTGTGTCTCAGGTGATGGAGTTCCCTCAGCACTCACAACAGCTCCTGGGGGCTCTGCGCTCCCAGCGCCAGCGGGGCTTCCTCTGTGACTGCACCGTTCAGGTGGGCTCCTCTCGTTTCCTGGCTCACCGCGCCGTTCTGGCCTCCTTCTCGCCTTTCTTCCACATGTTCTACGCCGACCCTCCGGGCGCCCCCGGCGGCAATGACCCCGGCAGCTCCGTTACGCTAGACAGTGACATTGTCACGGCTGGCGCCTTTGGCCTGCTCTTGGACTTTGTGTACGAGGGCGTGCTGCAAGTAGAGTCCTCTCTGCCGGTGGAGGACGTACTGGCGGCGGCCAGCTTCCTGCACATGAACGAGGTGGTCCGGGTGTGCAAGAAACGGCTGCAGAGAAGAGGGCCGCTGGCCGAAGCGGACAGCACTCGTTCTGAAGATGGCGTCGGAGCAAAGAGCGAGGCGGAGACGGGGAGAAAGAGGGAGAGCAGGAGTGACTGTGGGGTTGGATCCGGCACGGATCACTCAAACGTGGGCGCCATGGCAGCGGCGGCATTGCTGCAATCGGCATCCGCGGCGGCAGAGAGGAGTCAGCGGGACCCTGTGAAGTCTGAAAGAAGGGCGGCGGATATCTCGTTGGCACAGGTTCGCGTACACACCCCACTGAGCCCAGAACTAGCTGACACTACCCAGCCTGGCATGGAAGCCCCTCCTTTACACTCGGCTAGAGGACTGGCATCGGGGCACGCACCAGGACAATCTGAGCCTTCGTCTGCAGCAGGTCACACCACACTGGGGCCTGGTGGTCAGGGAGGATCCGCTCTGTGTAGCCCCTGTAGCACCACTGAGACATACAGGTATGATCCTTAATCAATCATGTGAACGTGGGGTTTCTGTTGCATTTGGTGGCAGATCAAGATAGCTAAAGCTAAATGAATATCAACTAGCAGTGCATAAGCGCTTCAAACTGAACACAGAATGTATGTAAAACCTATCAAAAGGTAGGTATTAGTGGTGATTGTGATGTGATGTTATGTCTAGGGATGTCCCGATACTCGGATCGGCCCCATTTTTGTCTTAACGGTGTCGGCAAATACTGTATCGTATCGGAAAAGTATCAGTATTGGCCCTTATTTGTCATTATCGGGTCATATTGGTATTGACAAATATGCCAGTCTAACAGTGATCTGACAGGGCTTGACACTATAGCAGTTAAAATGTTGGGGCTTTGGAATTTGCTTTGGAGTTGCACAAATGCACATTTGGTGCATTTGCTGCTATTTCCGGTTGGTGGACTTCATATAAGATCTTTTTTTCTTTTATATTGTTATATTCTTCTTTGGTATCGGTATCGGCTAACAGAAATTGTGGTATCGGCATTGGATCGGAAATGAAAAAAAGTGTCATCGGGACATCCCTAGTTGTCATTGTGATTTGTTCTAGCGTTGGTGATCATTTTGTGGAAATGCAAGATTATGACCATCCTTTTTTGTCTCTGTCATCTTTAGCCACAGCACTAACATTAGCCAGCAGCCCTCGTCTTCATCTTCCGCTGTTGTCCCTGTGAGCCAGGCCAGTGGTCGGTCCGTGGTCTCCATAGCCCAGTCAGAGTCCAGCCTCTCCCCTGGTCCCCAACAGCCACTCGGTCAGTCAGTGCAGAACGACAGGGAGAATGTTCAGATATCGTCGGAGACTAACCAGAGACATACACCGATCCACCCACTTGTCCATACACAGAGACAGCTCTCCGGCGATGAAGTCCCGCAGGCGCACCTGAAGCACAACTCCCCATCCCAACAACGCACACATCACCCAATTCGAATATACAACACCGTGTCACTCCACCAACATAACACCGCAGACCTTCAGCAGCTCCCCCAGTCCCAAGCCCCAGGCTCCGGGGGGCAGACGTCGGATTTGAGGGAGAGAGGAGCGCTTCCTGCGGCAGACGGCGGAAGATCCGTGGCACCGATGCGCAGACAGAGGGTAGAGGATGAGGAGGAGGCCGAGGAAGGGCAAAATGGGGAGTTGGTGAAAATAAAAGTGGAGGCCATTGTCATCTCCGATGAAGAACTGGAGGAAGAGAGAGGCAGGGCGAGAGGGACGGTGGTCGAAATCGAAGACGAATTTGATAACGACGACGATGACTTTAAACAAGACGAGCTGAATAGCCCACACTATCTGGCCACCCACCCGCAGGGCCTCATGCAGATGAGTCACCCGTCTAGTGAACACTATTCCTTCCCTCTGTCTCCTTCCTCTGGTGCCGGGCCTTCGTCCCAGGACACCTCCTCGTCCTCCTTCCCTTCCTCTCTGTTCCATCCCTCCATGGCGTCGCAGCACTCTGACCATCCCATGTACGCGCAGGACTTCCAGGACGCCGTGGGTGGTTTCGTGGAGGACGTGCCGACGTGTGGAGTCTGCGGAAAAACCTTCTCTTGCGCGTACACGCTGAGGCGCCACGCCATAGTTCACACACGCGAGCGCCCCTATGAGTGCCGCTACTGCTACCGGAGCTACACTCAGTCAGGCGACCTGTACCGGCACATCCGCAAGGCCCATGATCAAAGCTTACCTGCAAAACGCGCTAAAGGGGACTCTGACCCTCCCTTGCTAATGCTGCCACCACCACCATCACCACCACCACCGCCGCCACCTCTCAGCTAACACATATACCGTACATACATACATGTATAAAGTGTGGCAAGGGGGCTCTGATGATTTCTTTTCATTCCAAGGGGGACTATGACAATGATCCCACACTCATAGATTTATGCCTAACCTGAACCCTGGACAGAAACCATAGTACACCTTAAAAAATAGACAGCATTGCGTAAAAGCCAAGGCCATATGAAAACAGAAATGGACCACTGCCCTCCCTGTGCAGTTCCAACACTGTGACCAGTTACATTTTACTTAAACAAATGTCCCACTAGCTGCACAATATGTATGTATGTATTGTGAGCAAGTGATTAAATTGCTCCCAGTAATGTTTTTAATCAATCGCAACATGAACCACTGCCAGCTTTCATGTGTCAGGACAGACTTGGAAATCGGTTACTTTTGTGACATTTTAACCAATTTTAAAAATGTGGTAGATTACAGACAGATATAGGCTAATTTCATATTTTAATCATTAGAACATACACACCAGACAATTCAGTCAAGGCACATAACCACACACTAGGACATCAGTGTCATTTCCAGGGACTTGAGATCTCTATCTAACATGACTTGGGCATCTCCCTACAGAAGAGATAACTATTGTCGATCTGTCTACTCTACTAGTAGAAACACTTCATCTCTACAAAATGTTTAATGGCTTGTTCCACTGAGAAGAACCGTTTACAGTAGATAAACTTCATATGAAAGATAATCAGGTATGTGGTGAGCATAGTGAAATCTTAATTACAGTACGGTAATGTGATTACCGGTAGTTAATTAATCCATTATGCCCAAGTGTAATCAAATGGACCATCCTGATGTGTTTTAACAGAGGTGAATCCCTGTGAAGAACAAACAATGAAACTATGGAATGGCCGCCCACAACTACAGATGTTACAAAGATTTTGGAAGAAGTTTTAGGTGATGTAGAGTTTTCCATAATGGTCAATCAACTGGTAAGAAAATTGGACCTGAAAATTGACCTGTTTTAGTACAAAACACGTTATTTCCTTTTTTTTTGCAATAGAAGTAATTTGACTTCCCTCAACTGGGTTCTTTCTGTTTCTAGATAGACCTTACAGTAACTGATGCTGATACAATGAAATCACCCTCTTGATTAAATTGAGACTGAAATTATTCAGCAGTTTCTATTATCAATATTGACATTTTATAGCCTAATAGGTGTGTTGCTGTATGTGGATACATGTACTCTTTCAGATAGCATTCATTTTCATGAATAAAAACATTACCCCACTCAGTTTTTTGAAACAAATCACACCTACACTCTAGACAGCTATATTTGTTCCTCTATATTATTGTATTTTGTATGATGTGTAATTTGTCATTACTCTTCACAACTTGATATTCTTTCATGGATTAATATACTTGATTGAATTTCTGACATTACTTCATTTTAAAATAAACATCCAAAAAGGAAGCTCAATATTATGTCAGAATGTGAATTCATACTTGTACATTACCATGTTTCAGCAACTAGAGCCCTACTGTCCACTGGACTCAAAAACATCTTTATATTAATTAACTTATCTTCAATTGTGTGGCCTTTTTTCCTCAATTTTATCTTTTCAACTAGTGTATTATGAATTTGTGCCAACATTTGTAAATATATACAGTACATACCTGTGGGAGCATTGGGCCGAGTAAATGCGCTCAGAAGAGTTTGCATCTTTCAAACATTTGTGTAGGGGTTTTCGACTGTTAATCTATACATAATGACCATAGGATTATTTTAAAAAACTGTCACGGTCTCATTTGGAAGGGTTCATCTATATCGGTTTTGTGATTCCTTATTACAGTAGGTACCAGTTTAACCAATGTGACAGATACAAATGACACCAAATGGTAGTGGTAGTGAATACTTTGGGGAACATTGAACATTGAGGTGATTAAAATACAAATCTGAATGTTTGAGATTTTTTTTGCAATTCAATTTCAAATATTTTGTATTTGATTTAAACAATCTTTTATGTCAGTGCCACAAGCCTTTTTGCACGGCCTTGCGGGGATATACTATGCAGGCAAGCAACAACTTGGATGTTTCTATCCTATGTCTTATACTGTACTCAAGCAGTTCTAGTCAGCCATATTTCAAACAAGAAAAACAAATGCTACCTTGCAACAAGACAGTGCCTGTATTTTCATACAGGTAGGCATGTACGGTATCGGTATGTGACACTGCTCGGACACACACATGGCAGTTTGAATCCAACTCCTCCTGTGTACATGTCAAAGTGTCCTTGGGCAAGTTACTAAACTCCAAATTGCTTATGATGTGCTGGTGGGTTGGTGTCTTGCATGGCCTCTGCTGCAATTGGCGTATGAGTTGGTGTATGAATGGGTGAAGGCGCTATGGAAAAACCCCTCACTCCAGACACTTTTACCTGACTAAGCTTTGACAAAAAAATAAATAAATACAAAATATCCATGGAAGTTTTATCCAATATGCTTAGGCTAAATGTTACTTCACTACTGTGAATTGTCAATATTGAATAAACATGTCGTCACTTTATTTGTTTTGTTTCTTTAAAGAATATATTTTGGAAAGAATGAAAAATTATACCCTGATTTGGGGCTTTCAACAATGACATATGGAGAAACATGCACACACTCAAACATTCCTAACAAAGCCAATCTTCCTCGCTCAGTCAGATGATCCCCTCAGGAAGGTACACCCATTAATCGTCCACTGGCCCATGGATCTGTGAAGAGAAGATACATACAGTATGCTGTATCATAATTGATATGATTGTTGTTTTCATTTTATTTAAAATAAAATGTGCACTGAAGAACACTTAGATTTTAAATTTGAATTATTTCATTATGATTTTTAAATTTGTAAGCGCCAAAGAACCAAACCAACCATAATCTCGAAAAACAATCTTGGAAATTGTGCATCAAACTAACAATGATTTATGAATAAGGATTTTTGATCAATGAGTCATATTATGCTTAACCCCTTGTCCGATAATCCATAAAGGGTCAGGATGTGACTTAGTTTTCTGGGGCATCGTGCTGTAATTATCAATGTACCGGTACTTTTAAGACATACCTTTTCATTACTTGCAAAGCAACTTGTGTTATTGCACTATGCACCCTGAGCGAAACTAAACTTAAAGCAGAAATCTAGCCATGCTCTGCAAGTTGCTAGAACGCACAAAAAAGGAAATATATTGTAGTCTTGCTGCCTGCAAAATGTGTCCTGTCTGATTAGGCCTTAAGACAGCTAGGAGAGTCACTCACTGCGTCTGCCATCTCTGGCCAGCCCATTGCCATGACAATAGCATCATCAGAGTTGGGAGGAGTCTCCAGGTTCCAGTATGTCAGTGTATCAAACCTAGATGATACCGTCACAGTTCTGTCCTAGGTATAAGACAAGCATGTAGTGTAGTTTAGTAGAACACGAACACACACGCGCGCACGCACACGCACACACACCCACACACATGAATAAGCATGAGTGAATGGAGCAGCTGGAAGAGATCATGAATATTATTTATGAATTACTGAGCCTGTGTCATAGAATCGTTCAGGACTATAAAAGAATGCACATCACAGTTTTTTTCCTAATCACTTGCTATTTGATTTGCACAGAGTGCACACTGCACAGTACATGGTTTTATTTCAGGATCTAAACAGCAGCAGGCATATTATTTTCTGTCTCAGAGGTCTCACAAGATTTGTCTGCCAGACAGGAAACGGTGTACACTCTCACGATATTTGGTGTGTTCAGAAACATACTTTTCATTTTTTATATGCCTCTATAAAATCACACAATAATGAGCTATATGCCTTCTGTTATTTTGCAGAAGTGATTATTTTACAAGAGTTCAGGAGCTGGTCACTGAGCTCTCAATAGAGAGCAGCGAATCTGCCGCCTGGAATTACATGATAGTGAACTAACTGCTACATTCACAGGTGGTGGTTAGGTTACAAGTCTGACTGAATTTGCTGACTGGAACAAGTCGACAGCACATCTTGCTTGCCCAAAATGCTAATATAGCCTACCTCCTGGTCCGAGTCCGGTTTGTTGATCTCCTTCAGCACAAGTCCAGTGTAGCCCTGTGGACAGGTGATCTCCTGACCTCTCAACCCACGACCCCTGAATGACACCGTTTTCTCTGCAGGAGTGGCCACAGGGAACAATACTGTAAATCTAAATCTATATATAGTTGAATTGTAACATCTTCATCATTGCCTTCCATATACAGTATATCCATCTATTTGTAATGCATGTCTGGCCACCCCGCCATCCCCAGACAAGAGCATACCGGTAAGTGTCTGACATCATACCATGTTTGCGGTCTTTCACGGCAGCTGAGAAGTACTGTGAGACCCGGGCAGGACCATTGTGTTCTATCTCGCAAGGCATCAGGTGGACCGGGATGCGATCTACCTGATCCACTGATGACAGCTTCACATTGATTACACTACTGTTGCAAGACATCGTGTTACTGCAACACAACAGAGCAAAGCACACTTTGAATGCTACAGTAGTATTGCAGTGGCACTTGACTACTTGCCACTTGGCTATTTGGTGGACACCATAGATCTCCATCTCTCTCTTTCTGGGAACATTGATGCAAAATTAGCTATTTTGTTGATGATGATAATAATAAAACTATCGACTCTCATGAAGTACACACCCTATATGCCTATATATGTATGTATGTATATGTACACTATATATGGACAAAATGTCCAATTTTACATCAAAGTGTCCAGAATGGTAAGTAACTTGGAATGTAAGTGTGTGTGTGTGTGTGTGTGTGTGTGTGTGTGTGTGTGTGTGTGTGTGTGTGTGTGTGTGTGTGTGTGTGTGTGTGTGTGTGTGTGTGTGTACATGAGTATGCACTTAGCCTGATTATCAGACTCTAGTTCAGCTTCGTGAAGCTTGAGACTCAGAAGATCTGGGCCAGGCTAGTATTATTCGCTCATGGCATTGTAGTTAGTTGTAGAATTGATGCTTGGAAATTGTATTAACAGCTTTTAGATTTACAACACAGTTCAAGCACAACTCAATACAAGACTGACACACACTATTCAACTGTTTTTAGTAAATGCGCATCAAAGACGTTTACCTTTCTGACCTCCCAAATCTCGGTGTGTGGATAAACCTTCCCGATTTATGGGATAAACAAATGTTTTTGCGTGCCTTGTGCTGGACTTACTCTATGGTGCTTCATTTACCGCTTCCTGGATGCCAAACTAGGGACGCACTCTGATTGGACGGGAGCTTCTTCTTCTACGTGGGAAAATATTTTGGCGGTTATTTTATGTGTGTCTGTGCTGCCCTCTAGAGTTGTACGGACACACGCACATACCCATGCACATACACACACATGCACCAGTGTTGCCAACTTGGCATTTGTCGCTATATTTAGCTTTTTTTTTCCAGACCCCCCCTAGCGCATTCTAGTGGATTTTGGAAGTGCCACTAGTGCATTTTGGATTTCGGCAGTTGGCAACACTGACATGCACATGATGGGCTATTACAGAACAATGAGATCCATATAACCTGGCTCTCTTATCCATAATATTTAAGAGATGATTAAGATAATTCCAGTACACTCTCTCTCTCGTTTAATAACAATAATACTAATAATAAGGGTAATAATAATAATAATAATAATAATAATAATAATAATAGGTAGCCTAATAGTAATAGGCTCTCCAGTCTCCACTGACACAAGGTGTCATTACGCAGCACTATTTAGCCGTTGAACTTCAAAATAGGTTAAATGTTGAACTTGTGTGTGCGTGGTAGATCTGCAGTGCACACTCACAAATCACAATAATACTCTGGTACAGTTGGCAGCTGACAACTAAAGTGCCAAGTCAAAACCTCTCTCTCTCTCTCTCTCTCTCTCTCTCTCTCTCTCTCTCTCTCTCTCTCTCTCTCTCTCTCTCTCTCTCTCTCTCTCTCTCTCTCTCTCTCTCTCTCTCTCTCTCTCTCTCTCTCTCTCTCTCTCTCTCTCTCGAAGGTGATTGGATGGGCGTTCACGCACAACACAAGAGGTGTTTCATCATAGGCCTACCCCATCGAGACTGTTAAGCAAGGAATGAGGGGATTAGGAAAGGGAAGTTCTTGAAGAAAATGCAACAGTTGATTGCGCCACAGACTAGTGTCAGAAGATTCAGTCAGTGCTGCTCAGTGGTGAGTGAAATTTACGCTATCCATTATAAAGCATATTATATTACAGCTGCAAACTGCAAATGCTAGGAAGCTAATGTGAGGGATGGTGAAACTGTCTTAATGTCAGTAGTACAGTAGCTCTACTGCCTCTATGATGTTCCCTTGCAGTAATACTGCAAGGCAGATTCGTAGCAGTGGAGCTACATGGACCAGAGCTATGTCAGTAGTATTCCGTCTGTGTACAGTGCAGTTAAAGAAAATGCAGGCTCAGGCTACTTTGATTGCTTTGTTCTCTTAATGTTCATCATGTTCTTGCATGAGGATATCTGGCTGGCCTTTATGATTCTGCTTTTGTTGTGACTGACCATGTCACTCATGATCAATCATCATCATTACCCTGGGCCTGGTTCAGATGTCTTATGTGGTATAGGGCTACATATAAAATATATACAGTGTAGCTTTTTGAAGCTGTATCAAAGGCTAATTCCACACCAAAAGTTTTAAAAAGCTATTTTAAAAAATGGTCCAGTTGTTATTTTGTGAAAACAATCCTTAATGGCTGTTTCCCCTACCCCAAAATGGGGCTAAGGGGTGTTGTGCAAATACATCGCTCCAAAATGCCATTCTTTGCTATATATTGTTTCTCCACCATGTCAGTAGTGTGTTGACACTCACACTTTCACCTTCGTTTCAGCAGTGGTTCAGCCATAAACTATGTGCCAAGCCCCTACCTTTTGAGACAGCTGAATCTGCTAAACCAAAAGTGAAAGGGTGAGTGTTAACACACTACTGACATGGTGGAGAGACAATATATAGAAAAAAATGCATTTGTGAACTTGAACAACACCCCCTTGGCCCCATTATAAGCTTATTTTGGGGAGGGGGAAACACCCATTAAGGAGTGTTTTCACGAAATAACAACTAGACGACTTTTAAAAACAAATGGCTGCAAATAAAGTTAAAAAAAATGTTGTGGAATTCTCCTTTAAGCTGATATAGCCTTTTGTGATGAAGGACATGTATAATATATATTTTTAAGGCATCACCTGGTTTGATTTAATATGGATCGACAAAGCGAGCATCTCAAGAAGCCCTGCGGCTGCCCTCAAGATGAGTCCCAGTCAGAACCAGGCCTGCATGACCCAACGTTGCTGTGGCTCCGGGACACTGTCATCATCACCATGTTCCATGTCCGCCAGAGGTTGTTGTGGGGAGCTGTACTAATGAGTGCTGTGTTCCTACTCCTCTGGATTGCCACGTTTTTATACAGTGCCTTCTATTACTCTTACATGCCAAATCCAGCTTATGCTACCCCCGTACCCTACCACTACAGGTGTGTATGTGACCTGTGGGGGGGTCTGAAAAAAAAGTTGGCAACACTACCTGTTCTTCTCCCAGCCTCAGACATTTATTCATGACTGATTGTGTATATTTATTTCCTCGTTCTCTGTCACACACAAACACTCACAGAAAGAGAGACGTGCATGTTAACTTTGCGTTGTGTTTGAAGGAGCAACTGCGAGTCGTTAAGTTCCCATCCGTGCTCCTATCCTGTGGCCAACATCTCCCTACTGCTTAATGGAAGGAGTCAGGTGGGTATCTCTCTCCCGGCTGTGTCTGTCTTATTTAACTTTGTTTGTCTGCATTTCATTCAATTTCTCACCTACATGGCGAACCAACCATTTCAGGCGATGACAGCTGGTCAGCCCTATCGAATCTCTCTGGTGTTGGAGATGCCTGATTCCCCAACCAATCGGGAGCTAGGGATGTTTATGATCAGGATGAGCTGTTATTCACGTGAAGGGAAGGAGGTTGCTTCCTCCGCCCACTCTGTGAGTTGTTCACCGTTCCTGAACTGTAGTCTACAGAGTCATTGTTCATACAGCTCATACTCGGTATATAGTGAATGTCATTGTGTATTTAAGTGAAAGTTTTGTTAAGATTATTGTAAACCATGTTTTCTGCTGTTCTATGGACCCCATGAAACAGGAAAAAAATGGTTTACATTTTTTTCAGACAATAATTAAAAATGTAATCATTCACTAACTAAAACCAGGGTTTTTTCATGGAGAGTGATGGACTGTGGAAAGGCGTTACATGGGGTCCATAGAACAGAAAAAAACATGGTTTACAAGAATCTTCACATAACATTCACTAAACTAGAATCTGCTACATACTGTAACTACATACACTAATGGTCTAATACACTGTCATATCAATATGCATGTACACATGCATGCTTGCCTTTGGTGTGCACACACACACACACACACACACACACACACACACACACACATACACACTCAAAATCACTTCCATTCCAAGTTACTTATGCTGTTGCGCTCTTCCAGGCCAGTCTGCTTCTTTCTGCATCCAGCTCTCGCTTTGTGAGTACTGCAGTACACTACTAATGGACACTAACTCCAAATCATAGCATGTAGGTCATGTCAGGTTATCAGTATACTGCTTGGCCGTGTTGCTCTACTGCCATCTACTGCAGGGGAATTTCAACTGCATGAATGAAAACAAACTTCTACAGATTTTAGAGTCCAGGTCCTACAATGTAGATGGGTGCAAAGTAACTTACAGAATGCATTATTTAGTCAAGTGGGGGTGAACCCTAGTCAGCAAATCATGTCACACAAATGGAGTGGAGATGAAAACAATTCAAGCAACAAAGTAAGTAGTATAGCAGGTAAACGTCAAACAGCAATTGTCTAAACGAAGTCAGCTACTAAGCATCTGTGGACAAGTAATCAACTACATACCTGTACATACTAGGCATGACACTAACCAGAATGGGCTAGTACAAGCTCACAGCGTAGTTCAACAAGTAATTGAGCTGCTATTTGATTCTAAGTTTGTGCTGTATGCATGTACTGTATTATGAGAGCTTGATTGTGTCGTCTTCTGGTTTAGACCATGCTGAGGTATCGTTCCAGCCTGTTGAGGTCCATTGGGACGCTCCTGTTCCTCCCAGCATACCTAACTGGAGTGGCTGAACAGAAGCAGCTGCTGGAGGTGGAGATGTTCTCTGACTACACAGACACCTCAGTGAGTGGAAGACTACCGGTACTGTGTGTGTGTGTGTGTGTGTGTGTGTGTGTGTGTGTGTGTGTGTGTGTGTGTGTGTGTGTGTGTGTGTGTGTGTGTGTGTGTGCGTGCGCGTGCGCGTGCGCGTGCGCATGCGTGCGTGCGTGTTTTGTTCATACCTATAACAGGCGTTTCCTCTGTGTGCAGTATGCTTCTGCTGTTGGAGCCTTCATTGAGATTCTGTCTAGTAAGGTGCAGATTTATTCATCTCAGCTCTTCATATACGCTCACTTCTCTGGCATAAGGTGACTGTCCAATGCACACTTTCTAAATCTGAAGTTTTGTTTTGTTTTGTTTTGTTTTGTTTTGTTTTGTTTTGTTTTGTTTTGTTTTGTTTTGTTTTGTTTTGTTTTGTTTTGTTTTGTTTTGTTTTGTTTTGTTTTGTTTTGTTTTGTTTTGTTTTGTTTTGTTTTGTTTTGTTTTGTTTTGTTTTGTTTGTGATCTGTGAGCAGTAGGCAGTGGCATAAATTATTCCTCCTTTACTACTCCCCAAATTTGAAATTGCATTTATTTTTGCACTTGGATTTTTATTGAATTTGTCATAATCTTTTTTTATTTCTGTATATTATTTCGTAAGGTATGTATTGCACCACTTCCCTCTGATGTCAGCGGTCATAGGTGTGGCCAGCAACTTCACGTTCCTCATTGTTCTCCTGCTCCTCGGCTCCTTGAGAGGAGGATCGTGGAGACAGCAGGTCAGTGGACAAACACTGGAGAAAAGGCAAGATGCTACACAGGATAAACACAACAGCAGATTTGCTGTGCTGTAGTACTCCATGGGTGGGATGGTGGTGGAGTAGTATTTGCCCGTTTGTTGTGACCGATAATATTGTCTCTTGTCATCGATTTGCAAAAAAGAAAATCTACAAGCTCACAACACTGAGCTTGTGCTGCAGATTTTCTATTTTTTGAGTGCCTCACTGGCACATGTCTAAATAAGCCTACTGAATGTGTTGTCTAAGGTTGCATATTGTAACTGCAGTATACATTTGCAAGGGTCCATTTCTACACCACAGACAAATGAATGCTCAGTTATGTACGCCTGAGACTACAGTATATCCAAGTGCTCACTGTATTTAGTATATTATTGTATACAGGACAGGACAAGAGAAACTTTGCTGAAGGAGAGAAGTTACATAGATCAGCAAGAGGATCATGAGGATAGCACTGCAGGTACACACACACACACACACACACACACACACACACACACACACACACACACACACACACACACACACACACACACACTTCTCACAAATGACATTAAATTTAGTGAGGCACAATGTAGTGTACTCTCCGCATTGACGCATGCAATCCTGCTACAGGGATGAATCCATCGGAGGACACCCTGATGAATCCACTTCAGATAAGACCCACAGACCTGACTCAGGGGGAAACCTGCATGTGAATGACTACTGCTGACATGAGACTAGAATAGATAGTAATACATAAGACACAAGTACTTTCTGGATATCTGTTTTGTTCATAACTGACAGGCCACTAGGTGGAGCAAAAAGACAAGTGGGGTTCATTACAGTTATGTTGTTTTACCCAGGTCTTGTATGTATAGATAGTGTAAAAGGATATACTGTATATCAGTCCATTAGCACAGCAGTTAATTCTCCATGTGTTGCTTACATTTTCATCCTGCATTGATGTTCAAAATAAATACAGTTAAAGATGCTTAAACGATTTATCGAGCACATGTGAGTTAAACAGTCATCCCAAACATTAAACAGTCATCCCAAACGTTTGGTTTCGCTCTACTTCAGCTACATGTTTCTATTTTCTGTAACAAATATATCGACATTACAAAAGTGCATAGTTGCCATATGTATGGGGGAAACCTGTTATACAGTTTACCGTATAATGTTACAAAGGCATAAGTATTTCAGGCAAATGTTTACCTGACATTGCTGCTGGATGATGTTTTGGAAATTCTGTGGCGTCACTGTATGCAAAATGTTTTATCAAAAAGGACGAACACAGGAACTGGCATACTGTAGTGTACACTACACACACACGCGAGAAGGAGTAGAATAATGTTGCTTGCCGACAGTCAAAGAAGACAGGTGGGAGAGGTAAAGTACTTTCCACAAGATTTATACCACCTAAAGTTCCTTTTGTAGCACAGATACTGGATAAAGGCAGTTTAGCTTTACGTCTGACACCTGTACTGTGTGTCATTTGCAATGATATTAAAATATGATTTTCATAACAGCATACAGCGTCTTACTTTCAATATATCGTACTGAATTTTCAGAAAGTTCTCAGTGAGGATCCGGTAAAAAGAACGGACATGTTGGACACAGAGGCAGAGCAGCACATGGAGGCACAAGGAGGAACAGAATACAAAGGGGGGACAACAAACGGTGAAGGCCAGAAGGCTGTAAACACAGCCTCCACTGATGAGACAGATGGACTGTGTGTGAATATGCACCAGCGCCTGTCCATTAGCAAAGTGCCGCACAGGACACGGAGGTCCAGACTCCAGTGGACAAAAAGCTTCCCCCCATTCAGTGAGTGCCTTGGGGGACAGGATGAGCCTGACCAGTGCTATTCGGAACTCCGTGTCACTCACCGACCCCAACTCTGTGCTCAACAGAGGGTGAGGGAAGGGAGCGCAGAGGAAGTGCAGTTTAAGCAAGGGAGGAGAGACGTCGAGAGAACGAATGACACAACGATGAGTGCCAGGGAATCCAGGGACGAGTTAAAGGCGAGGTGGAGAGCGATGAGAAGGCAAAGATTAGGGGGCAGTGATGGGGCAAGATGGGTGTGGAAAGAGAGATGGAACGGGAGAGGAAAAATGGAAGAGACAGTGGGGAAGCAAGATGTTAAAGCAATGAGACAGGGGAAGGAGATCAGTACCCCAGAGGAGGTAAAGGGTGGCATTTTAGATAGTGGGGGGATGTCCCATGATGCCCCGGAGGGTGATATAGGTGTGAATTGTGAGACGGATGGAAAAGAAGCAGAGGGCAAGGAAATAAACCCTGATGAAGACTCTGAGATGGAGGTAAGGGGTGACAGGAGCAGTCGGATAAACACGATGAGCGATGGTGGTGAGGGTCCGGTGAAACAGGAAACCCAGTGGTCTTCCCCACATCCCATTCTCTCCCGCCTCTTACAAAACTCTGCCTCATTCACCCTTTCATCTGCTGAGAGTGAAAGTGAGGCCTTCAGTGACAAGGAGGATGCCGGCTCCAAGAGGAACACCCTCAGAAAGGTGAGAGGGGCTCATGCACAAGAATGAATGAATTTATCCTCTACTTCTACTCTACTACTTGTAGACAACATGCACTACAAGTATATAACCTTAATTCATCATTATCGTTATATACCGTACTTGTAGTTATAACTATGAGTTGCATATTATTCATGCAGTTGCTGTTCTCGGCTCTGTAAGGGACTGCAATGGTTTTCCGTGAAAGAGACATCAAACTTAGTTTCTCAACTGTTCTCGGCAGCTCCTGTGGTCCTGGTCATTTGCATGGGTTTGACAGATAGCCATGGCACTGTTAGATTTGAATGGCATTTGCATGCCATGCTTGGCTTCAGATATGAGAAAGATGAGAGTTGTCCGTAGGCCTATACCATCCATCAAAAACACAACTGGCATGCACCTTGCCTTTGAAGAGATGGGGAGACCGAATGGCACTAGTTTTAATCCTGCTGTAATCTGGAAACTGTCAAAGAACACTGACAGAATGATACTTGACTTGGCTGGCACCACAGATGCAATATCCTTTATACAGGTCTACCTCTTGAATGATAACATGCATATGTACAGGAATGTTATGGGCTGTATTTTCTTTTTTATTTGTACACTACTTATGGCGCCCTGTTTGTGCAATGATATTAACACTGTACACTTGTAAAAAGACACCGGATAAGAGTTTCTGTTAAATGTAGTGTTAAGTGGATTTATCCACATTGCTTAAGTACAAGTATTAATAGCAGCAGCAGTGCAGTTTAATTATATGATGAATCCCCTGCATTGCTGTTGCACTTGCCGGCATTATGTATAGACATAAATGTTTGGTATCTGCTGCTATTAAGTGCCAGAGCCCAGAATCCAAGCCTGTGTCATTTGCCTTCAATGTTAGCATCAGTATCTCCCATAATGCTATTTGTATGATAACAGCAAAGAAACTCCTACATCTACATCGTCTACATAGTCCTCTTACATCTTTTCCCCAGTGTCGATCTTGGAAGTCATTCCTGACCATGATGCAATGGACAGTGGGACAGCGGAGTTCCTGGGTCCAGCTGGCTGGACATCAAGGCATGTGTTATTCTCCCTCTCTTGTTGTACTGTATATAATTGTGTATATGTGTAATGTATATAATTTTTGTACTAATTCTATTTTACTTGAGATAAAAGTAAAAAAGTAAACTGTCATCAAGATATACTTAAAGTTTCAAGTACCAAAGTAAACGTAGCGTACTCATTACACACAATGTCCCATTTTATGCGTTATAATGTCTACAGTGTATAAAAACAACAATAATTAAAAAAAAAAACATGTGCATTGTTCCCATATGGAAAAAACTTTACATGCAAACTCTTGAAAGTGGCACCTTTCATATAAGCCACTTTACAAGAAAAATACTATGGATCTTCTATCTGTTTTGCCCGTCATATATTATTCTTATAAATTACAAAATTATGAATTTACATATAAAGTTTTTTCCAATATGGTTTTGCACCTTTTGCTGGATTTAAAATTATTTCTGCCAATTTGTAGCTTCAACCAGCATAACAGAATGGACCTGGAACATAACCCTAACCCTGTACAAGCGTACAGGGGTAGGGTTAATACACCTCTGTTTTTCTTTTTCATTAACCAGTATTTCATCCTCACTTTATGCCTCCCTTGTACCATTGTAGGTAACTTCAAGACAAGTGAGGGGGGCGAGGTGTTGAAGTTATACAGTGATGTGGAGGCATCGTGTCTAGCCTGCCTCATGGCGGACCCGCTGAAGCCTTTTGTCCCACAGTACCATGGCTTGATGACCCGTGGCGGGCACACATACGTCCGCCTGGAGGACCTGCTCTGTGGCCTGAAGAGACCTGTCATCATGGACTGCAAGATGGGTGTCAGGTAAGTGTTGAATTGCTTTAATCTCGAAAGTTTGACAATAGCGTTCTCACAGACTGCCTTTAATTTAACAGATAGCAACAGGAGCCTAATTGATGCTTGCACAATGATGATTTATTAGGTGTTAAGGTTGTGTGATCTTTTCAGGACGTACCTGGAGGAGGAACTCTGGACAGCACGCAATAAACCCAAGCTACGGAGTGATCTGTACGAGAAGATGGTGAAAGTCGACCCGGCAGCTCCAACAGCAGAGGAACACGCACAAAAGGGGGTGACAAAATGGCGTTACCTTCAGTGGAAGGACAAAACCACCTCCACTTCCACGTTGGGATTCCGGATTGAGGGCATCATGGTAGGAATGTGTGAATCTGATCGTTAAACAATCACATTTTCTTTTTAAAGACGTGTTGGGGCTATTCTGCCTTTATTTGGATAGTATACTGTAGATTTAGAAACTGCATTAGAGCTTACTGTATGTGGTATGGGTGCTGAATTTCTGCATTCACACCCATACACAATTCACTCCCTTTATTGGATGACAAAGTAAATATTTATGGATTTGTACAGATCAACATTTATTCAAATCATGTCATAATTCTTTGTTTTGTTTGAAATGTGTATACACTGATTTAAGTTGACATCCCTGTGTTTGTCTCTCTAAATCAGATGGAGAATGGAAGTATTCAGCGCGATTTTAGGAAAATTCGGACTTTAGCACAAGCCAGTGACGCTTTGCTCTCCTTCACCAAGAGTCAGCTTCACATCCTGGTCAGTTTGCTCAGTTTGTCAGATGAGCAGCACTTGCTATATTACACTGCTTCACACAGTCAGTAAATCAAGTAAATCTTTCATCACCACCGTCTTTTTCTCACCCATCCTGCTCATCCGATTGCCCTTTCTCACGTCTGCTACCTACTACTGTTTAACAACCACTATACACTGACTGTACTCCCCACCTCTCTTCCCTCTTCTCATATATCTCTTAACAGAAGGCCTACCACTCCAGACTCCAAGCCTTGAGTGAGGCCTTAAATGAGTCACCATTTTTCAAAACCCATGAGGTTAGTCTTGAATACAAAAGTGAGCTTTATTTTTTTATGTGCTTTATTGCAAATTAATTATATCTGAAAGTGAAAAGGCTGGAGTTAGATCTGAAAATGATGAATAATCTGAATCCCAAAGCAACCCATTTTCATCTATTAACTAACAAATGTACAAATGCAGTGGGGAACTTCAGTTATCTAAGAGTTATCTTTTAAATCAGTGGTGTTCAACCAGTGGTCCAGCAACCACTAGTGGTCCTTGAGAGGGTTCAAGATGGTCCCCAGCTAAGTTGGTTAACCAGATGTAACTTTTTTTTTACGCTCTTCCTTTTTGCGCTCTCAAGAGTTAAAATATTCATTATCATCATCATCATCATGTAAGCAAAATAAATATTTAGTTTTGGTGGTCCGTGGCTCAAATGCTGAATAAATGGTGGGTCAATCAAGAAGGTTGAAAACCTGTGTTTTAAATGATGGCTTTAATTTGCATGAATGCATCCATCCACCCCAGTCCATAATGATGATGAATAACTTTTCTTTGACATGTCTCACCAGGTCATTGGTAGCTCACTCCTCTTCGTCCACGACCACAGCAGCAGGGCTAGTGTGTGGATGATAGACTTTGGAAAGACCATCTCAGTGCTGGACACTGAGCTGCAGCACAATGTCCCATGGGCAGAGGGAAACAGGGAGGACGGGTATCTCATTGGACTGGCATCGCTGACCTCTTCACTTAGTCAGGCCATCGGTGAGGCCTCCTCCCGGCATCAAGATGGGAACTCTGCAAAGGGGAACGGAGAAGGGATCACCAAAGTGGACTGAGACATTGTGGGTGTGCATGCATGACAAAAGCTCACGGTTGACATGCCACTAACAGCACTCCCTTCAAGCTACACTTTTGCCCATTGCCCCAAAAGTCATTGTGATGAAGGGAATAGAGAATTGATTTTGTAAACAGTTTGATTTAGAAATTATTCTTCGCTGGTTGAGGAATTTGAAAGAATAATAATAATAATAATAATAATAATAATAATAATAATAATAATAATAAACTTTTCACTGGACTCTGGTGGTTCTTCTATGAGTTTTCACATTCAGTAGACCTGTAATCATTTGTGGCCAGATGCAATTTCCTGGGGCTTAATTAGGACTAGTAGATAATCAAAAAATAAACTGCTTTAAAAACAAATATGTATTTAGGTCCATGTTCGAATGCAGAAAATTAAAACCTAGGCTCCAGTTCTCGGAAATAATTTTCACACAACTCTTAAATAATATAGTCAAATGTTGAAAATGTGTGGAATGCCCACCAGAGGGCGCACAAATCTCGGAACAATCAACGGTTCCAATAATGAGATGCAGCTCTAACGTCAACAGGCCTCCTCACTGCCTCGTGTCGTCATCTGGAACTACTGCCACCTGTGTGCAGTTATTAGCTGCTTGGTGTCTAAAATATTATCAACTTCTTGACCAATAATCATTTTACAGTACCGTAAAGGAATGCTATCGTTAGATACTTGACCACAAACGAATTGCTTGTTTATTTGGAAGCAATCAAACTTGTCAAAAGTAGAACCTAAAAGGGAACCATGGCATTTTACCGAGGAAGACGGTATGGCGACTACCGGTACTCCACCTACGACAATTTCTCAGTGGTTGCACGTGTCACGGATCATGGTAGGTCAGTTTAAGAAGACTCAAGTCAACACAATGGCCGTTTCTTGCACGGTTTATATAATTTAAAGCTTGTGTTTTTAATGAGAAGTAACGTTTTCAACTCAAGGCCTCCTTCCCCCAACACTGGTTTACACATGGTCAAGTAGGCCTACGGCCGGGGTGTCCCGATGTCCTCACAAACTAAGGTGGGAACCTTGGCTTGGACATCTGAGCAGTGAGCTGCGCGGCGCTTCGTCCAAATATATATATTAAGTATATTAAAACAGTTCATTTATTTTTTTACATGAACATACCATGCTTAAATATTCAACAATTATGGCCTAAAAAAAATATTTTTTTTTTACAGTATGTAGTACATACCGTAAAAAAATGTACATACTATGTACATTGGAGGATGCACACACTGTAGTTATTGTTTGTCACATGATGTGAGGCATGGCTATCAGATAAAGATTGAAGGTTGCCTACCACTGGTCTACTGGAGGCCCCATATGTCCCATGTCAGACCCACAAATGCTGTTTAATGTAAACCTACTTTGGAGTTTACATCATGTATGTCAATTGCTACATTTACGTTAGCCTTATTTGGAATGTTAATGGTAATTAATATTCCGCTAAATAAAAGTATTGAGTTGTGCCTGAATTGTACAGTAAAGCTTCAAGCTGTTAAGGGGAAATTCAACCCATTTTCAACATTTTTCTGAGAACGTACAAATGCAACCAAATGAACCCTAACGCGTTCATTTGGTTGCATTTATACGCTCTCAGAAAAAAAGAAGCGTCTAAAGAAATGGTGAAAATACATCTTGATGATGTCATCAAGATGTTTCACCATGTTAATGATTTTCTTCAGACCCCCATTTCTAGGAAACACAGAATGGGGAAACGTTTTTATCATGTCCACCCAGCACCTATAAGGTATATTAATGACAAGAATTAACGAGAATGTTGAAAATGGGTGGACTCCCCTTTAATTAAAAAAAAAGCTCAATATATAACTTTTGGCAACGTTTGGAATGGAATTTCCAGTAGAAATGTGGAAGGGAGGGGACATCCATGTGGGGAATGGATTATTTCGGAGGGACTGATTTCCGGTTTAAATTACAGCATGACGTCACAATCATGACATATTGTAGTTCCGGGTCCCTGTGCGCAGCCTTGCGCAGATGCGCGCAGCACGCAGTGTTTTCTTCTTGCTCTGTCCAAGCCTTGCTGACACAATCTGATTTAGCACGAGTGGGAATTTGCTTGGTCGAATCGCGATTATTATTTTACACCAAGGCCCTGGATTATTACAGCATAGTATAGCGCGTCGTTTGTTTTGTGTATCGGAAAATAGTGTTAATAGTGTTTTTAACCAGGTTGGGCCGTTCGAAATTACACTGTTCCCACGAACATGGCGGACGGCGGCCACTACTACAATGGTAAGTTAACCCCCACAAGGTTTACACACACAACCTTTTGTTACAGCTCAATCTCGCTTTCTTTTTAGATTGTGGCGACATTTCGGTGGAGAGAGAGTTTCACCGCCGTGGTGGTTATGTCCCCTGTGGAGGTAAACTGAGGATGTAGCCAAAACGAGCCTGTTATACACAGTACAATCCTCAGTTCTAGCCTGGGTTATTATAATTTAGTTGGTTAATGGTCAAATTTGTACACTTCAGTTACTAATGGATACATTATTAATTATAACAGAGGATTTTACTGTTGAGGCTCTCCTGAGCTAGATGATTTTGTATGTATTAATAGTGTGAATAGGACATTTTAACTAATATTTGTGCATGGAGGTATTCATATAACTTTGGCATTGGTAAATAAAGTCTTTGTAATTATATTTGTGTATACCATGGACACAGCTATTTTCATGGAGTCTGATGAGAATTTACAGTATATGTTTTATTTGCTATGGCATATACAGTCATGGAAAAAAAATATTAGACCACCCTTGTTTTCTTCAATTTCTTGTTAATTTTAATGCCTGTCTCAATTAAATGTACATTTGTTTGGACAATTGTAATGATAACAACAAGAATAGCTCATGAGAGTTTAATTCAAGAACTAAGAACTATTAATTTTCCACTGTTTTCTTGATAATAACCAACATTACTTAAATTCTTACATCAATAGTTATGGCATTGTACCACCAAAACACTACTTTTAAGCATTCCATGTTTTCTTTAACCATTGTTTTTGATGACAAGGGTGCATGGTCTAATTATTTTTTCCATGTATTATGGGACGCTGTGTCTTATCATCTGCAATCCGTTTAATGATGATTTAATCTCGGTATGTCCTCTTTCAGAGCACGATGACAGAACTGGTCCACACTTCCGCAGCCGCAAAGGCCGGGGCTCCCACAGGAGCCGGGGCTACAACAATGATGGGCCCCGTAGGGACCGCCGAGGAGGAGGCCATTCAGGGAACTTTGGGGGCCCCGGTCCACGGTCCAGACTGGAAGACTACGATGGAGATGTGACCATGAGTGATAACTCTCAAGACAGCAGCTCCCAACGCAGATTGTGAGTGTCACTGAGTGACAAATGCGTTTTTTTTATTCATTCTGCTACATTGACCAGAAAAAGAAAATTACAGTGCTTGTTTTTGTGAAGTCTTTCATAATAGTAAAAAGATCTGCTACAGGAAGCCTGTTGTTGTTATTGCGATCACAGAGAGCCAGGCCGAAATGTCTGTCTGACAGTACGTTTTAACAGCAGGCGGACAAACGACATTGCTGATGTTGGCCGACGTCGTTTGTCCATCGCCCACTGAAACGTACTGTGAGTTTCACACACCGCATATTTGGGTGTGCATCACACACACCATATATGAGAGCGTGTCACACTTGATATTTGGGTGTGTGTCATACACACCATATTGGGCATGCAAACGGTGTTTGCTTCCTGCTTGCAAGTAAGACATGCAGCTTCTTTCTTGTATACGAGTTGGTGTTCTTCAATTCTCCCATTTGGATCAGATCCACAAAACATGTGATGTGGTTATATGCTTTATATGTCAAGTTGGATGACATTTTTGTATTTTATAATAATGTTAATCCACTGCTAGGCACTGCATGTATTTGCCTAAATGAATGGCTGAATGTTTCTGCTAATCTGTAAACATTATAATTGCACTCGAGACAGTGATTGAGTATATTTTTGTTATACATCGTAATAATTAGTCATCTGCTTCCTCAGCACCCCTTATTCAAGACCCTATCAAAGAGGAAGGTTTGACAGAGACAGACGGGGCAGAGGAGGCAACAGACCAGGAGGAGGAGGCGGTGGTGGTGGCGGCCGAGGAACGGGCGGAGGAGGTGGAGGAGGAGGAGGAGGAGGAGGGAAAAACAGTCGATCAGGCTGGTACAAAATAACGGTGCGTAATATTGTCACTGATCTCAATTCACCTACATTTATTAAAATTGTGCGACTGATTTCAGTGTTGCAGCACGACCTGCTGCAGCGTACTAGTAAGCTTGTAGCTTATTTTCGGTTATTAGTTATTTTAGTCTTCCGTAAAATACTATGGATTCATTTTAACAACAGGACATCAACATCGAGCTACACTTGAATTTAATTAGTTGTCGCCTATCTGCAACTATCCACCCACTTTTCGACCATTGCCTGCTATCACCAGTAGTTGCTGGCTGCAATTTTTTTCCAGCTGTCCCCTGCTGTTGAAATGCACCTTTGAACCACTGAATGGATAGAGAGACCGTGTGTCTGGGTCTCCCACTTTCCTTTCCTTTATTTGTCTGTTATGCTCTTTGACGTTTTAACAGATACCACATGGAAGAAGATATAAAAAGGAATGGTTAGTGCCAGCCCTACAGAACATCAGCTCTGTGCCCTTCTCACCTGTAAATGTAAGTCCCAGTGTTTTCACAATTTGAATATTCTTAGATTGGAGACATTTAAGATTTGGTGCAAGTCATTTTTATTAAAAAAAATGTTGTAAAATATTTTAGTGATCACATGAGAGGGCGTTTTCATAACTTAATAATACAACCTCCAAGCTCCAGCATGATATTGGCTTCATAGAACATTTTTTTTTTTATTTTTTTTTTACAAAAAATATCGGAGAACAATATCCTTTCCTTTAAAAATAAATATTGAATTGCTTCAAAACTACCAAACATTTTGCTAACCATGTATAAAACAGATTCAGAAATCCCAGCAATAGTGGATTTATTTATATTTCTTCTTTTTTTGTTATTTTGTTGCTTTTAGAACTCTCCCACAGAAGATGTATGGAAATGTACAGATCCTTCTAAAAAAATAGCACGAACAAAAAAAATAGCACGTTGTGTAAAAGTTAATTTTCTCCCATAATATAATACGAAATGTGAAACTTTCATATATTCTCCATCAATTGTGCTTTAAGTGAAGTATTTAAAAACGTGTCCAAAAGGCCAAAACTACTACTAACTGCTGTCCTGACCAAGGTATTACTGTGCTTAACTGACCAGCCAACTGTGCTGACTTTAACCCAATAGAGCAGGGGTGGCCAACCTGAGGCTCGCGAGCCACATGCGGCTCTTCAGCTGGTTTCATGCGGCTCTTAAGGTGCTTCCACATGGAACCGTCAAAAACACTCCGCATGGCGCACTCATGCATTCCCTATACCAGTGGTTTTCAACCTTTTTATACCAGGCCCCACCATTTATTCAGAATTTGAGCCACGGAGGAGCACCATTTGATGACATTTTAGCTCCACAGACACCAAAGCTAAAGATTTTGTTTACTTTTGTCAACAATTCCAGGCTGGATTTCAAAGAAAACAAAACAGTCAAACATACAGATCAAAAATACCATTAATCTTCTACATTCTCTAGTTGTGTAGACTTCTGTCTAACCAACCTTACATCATTTAGCCTGGGGACCACCTGGAATCCTCTCAGGGACCACTGGTGGTCCCTGAACCACCTGTTGAAAACCCCTGCCCTATACAGTGGTGCCCAGCCACTCGAACAAGGACTGATTCCTAGTCCACCGTGGAGGTGTAGGTGTAGGTGTATGTTTTTTGACTTGTCAAATACTTTTTTGGATTGTAAACAGTGTTTCTAAATATATGTCTATATGTTTTAATAATGTGTCTTTGCATTGCGCACCTGCACACAAACGCACATGTCTTATGGCAGGAGAGGGGAAACCTATTTGCGACCGTGACGACCGTCGCGGCGGTTTTATAACCGTTGTGACCGTTTGATGTGGCTCTTTGCAGTAACACAGTGAAAAACGTGGCTCTTAGTCTGTGACCGGTTGGCCACCCCTGCAATAGAGAATCTGGGTGTATTGTCAAGAGGAAGGTGTGAGACATAAGGCGGAACAATACAAATTAATTTACGGCCGTTATCAAAGCAAAACTGGGCTTCCATAATGCTTTAACAGTGCCACAGGTTGATCACCTCCATGCCACGCCCCATTGATGAAATAATTTGTTCAAAAGTAGTCCAGGCCAAACATTAATATACTTTTCAGATGGTCAACATTTCTTGTTTAAAACATATTTTTTTTAGTGATCTCGTAAAAATATGTTAATTAATTGAGATAGGATTTTTGGGGTTTTCATGAGCTGTACACCATAATCATCAGGATTAAAACAAAAGTTTTTTTTTTTATTTTATTATTGATGGAAAAGGATGGAGAAGATGAAAGTTTCATGTTTTGTATTATATTCTGTAAGAAAATGAACTTTTACACAATATGCTATTTTTTTTGTGTTCATCTTGTTTTCTGTACATCTTCATGGATTTCCCACTACTCCGTTTATCAATAGACAATGCAGCCCATTTGCTGTTAATTTGTAGAAAGATTCCGGAGACTATTTGTCAGTACCATCTCCCCCTCTCGCTTCTGTACAGTTCCAGTTTGAAGGCCACAGAGCTTCTTTTTACGTGGACGATGTCTCCGCTGCTAATGAACTGAGAAAATGTTCCCACAAGATCACAGCCCTGGACGGTTATAAGGTACTACCCCAGGGCCACTACACATCTATGTATTGACCCTTGATCGATTTTACAAGTAGTCCTTCATCTCAGTTTTCATTTCTGCTAGCCACCTCTAATCCCAACTCACATTTGTTTATTTTAGATCGAAGTACAAATGAACCCTAGCTCTCCGCCCCCCTTTATTGCCACTGACCTGAAGCCTGAACACATGGAGCACCTGAAGGTGAGTGAACAGTAGAGTGTGGGATGAAGAGATTGGAAGGAATACGCTTAGATAAACAAGAAAATATTAGGCTTTAATGATGTTGTTTGCAATTACTGCACACAGTATTGCAACCTGAATTCCTAGTGACAAATTATACAAAAATCTATTTTTGTATAATTTGTCATAACCAGAGGTAGGCTGTGTACCGTAATTAGGACACAGCATCACCAATAGCCCACCAATGAGATGCTGAGTGAGTAGAGGAAACTATAGCCAGAAGCATTGGTGAGGTGAATTACCATATGTGGAGATGAGGGTGAAAATGGGTGAATTCGAAGCAGAATCATTCAATTTACTATTGTGTTGTCCTGATGGTGTCTGAAATTGTAAAGCTTCTTTCTTTTCCGTAGCAATGCATGGCAAAACGATTTGATGGCTCCCAGCAAGCGCTTGACCTCAACAACATCCGAACTGATCCAGGTATGTCCAATGTCTGTAGAATGAGACTGAATGGTTTGCTTCTTTTAGATTTGAATGTGAACTTGAGTCCTGTGTGTTGCAGACCTGGTGTCGCAGAACATTGAAGTTACCCTGAGTAGGAGGTCAAATATGGAATCTGTGATCAAGATCATTGAAGAGAACATTCCAGAGGTATTGTGTGCTATGAATACTTGGCCCTTGTTCTAAGAATCAAACACAGCATGAATGATGAAAATGCCTTAAAATGTTTTTGATTTTTCATCAATCTCTAGCTAGGCAATATAAAAAAAAACATGGAACTTAAGAACATTAGGTGTGTCAAGGGGCATACTGTACATATATCTTGTCAAAACAACAAAGTATAAAATGAGGCATCCATTTATGAATAAACTAAAAGAATTGTGGAGATGCAAGGTTTATATCCTAACAGCAACGATAAACATTATTCTCTTCCTTCTGATCTCTGTGCCAGCTGGTGTGCCTGAACTTGAGCAACAACCGTATTCACAAGCTTGACGACTTGGCTGATTTAGTCAGCAAGGTTCCCAACCTAAAGACGCTCAACCTGTCGAACAATGAGGTGAGGTTCAATGGAGAGAATAAAAAGTATCAATCTGCCCTAGATAGCTGGGAAATGAGTTTAACAACATGCAAAAACAAGTTTAACATGCATTTCTAAACTACTCCTAAAATATTATAAACCAGCCAAAAGAAACAACATAAAACTGACAGGTTCTATGCAAAGTGTGTAAGAGATTTTAAACGTTTGAACATATTCTTAAACAAAATATATACTTGTGTATATATACTTTTTGTATGTGTGGGTAGAACAATTTCTGCAGCACTTGATGATTGATTTTTCAACTGATATGGTGTTACATTTCTGTTGTTTCTCATCTAATTTCAACACCGCCTGACCAACCTTCCCTCTCAGCTGAAGACGGATCGAGAGCTGGACAAAGTTAAAGGCCTGAAGTTAGTGGAGCTGTGGCTTGACAGGAACCCTCTGTGTGACCACTTCAAGGACCAGGCATCCTACATCAGGTCAGTCAGCAAGTTTGGGGTTGACTTGTGTGTGTGTGTGTGTCAGCTAGGGTGTATGAGTCTTTGCCCCGCCCTCCCCTAGGTTAAGGTTTCTGATGACATGGAAGAAGTATGTGAAACTTTTTCCTAACAGGAGTCATGGAAAAGCACTGATGCTTGGCTGTCCCTCAGCTCCAGTTTGTTTCTTTTGATAACATGTGCAAGAGAAATAGTCCTGTGATATACATTACAACTGTTGTAAATACAGCACCTCCTTTTGTCTTCTGTCCTACTTTGTAACATTTCCCTTTTCACTACAAACTAAACATTCCTCCACTTGATGATAATTGAGTGAATTGACAGGGATGCAGTTGAGGCAGGCTTTTCACCTCTTAATCTCATTCTTCTCTCTCTCTTCCAACAGCTGGGAGCACATAATTTATCTTCTAATTTTAGGGGTGTACATTTTGTTGTATCAGTGATGCTTGTTGTTCTCAGCGCTCCCCTGCTGACGTCCTTGTTAGTCCTCCAATAAAACTGCAATAATATCTCATCACTAAAAGAATCACACTAGTGCAGAGCATTAGGAAAGATGTTTCTCAATGTTAAGTGGGTATGCAATGGGTATGCCAGTCCATTTTAAACTATTTGAAAGTGAATTGCATTGCAAGACTTAGCCTTAAACATCCACAAGTGCAGCGGTGTAGCCATAGTAGAAGTCATGGTACACTAGATTATAGTGACTATTGGGGAGAAGTCTGTGTTTTTACAAGTCACAAATTGCTTGGACCAATGAAATGAGTCCAATGGTTACAACCAGCAATGGTTTCCCCTCCCCTCGTGTTATATAGTGGCCCAATCGGCATCCTGCAACAGGCGAGTATGGCAGGCTGGTTCGCCAATGACGGGTAAGATCCCACCTTGAAACTCGGGACAACCTAAGACAGGCACAGTCACGATTACTCAGCCTCAACGGCCACTGTGAGCATCGACTCACAAGAGTGGCAAGAAGAAACAGAAGATGATGAAGAGGAGGAGAGAGAGACGACACAGGATAAGCCGTTGGGTGAGGTGGAGTGGGTAAAAAATATCTCGTCAAATCAAATGATGAGAGAAGCAGATAAAAGAGCACTCTAACTGTGTCAATGCTCCCTGGTGTAAAGCAGAGGGCCCTGCTGGTACTCTCTGTCTATGCAGGAGAAAGAGAGTGAACAAAATATTATACCATCCTGAAGAAACAATGTTCTCTACTGAACTATCTAATCTGGTTCACTTACATGGGAAATAATTTAAATGAACCAGATATGAAAATGGAAATGCTACTCCCCATCCTTCTGGTATGATAGTTGTGAAGTGAGTGAAAAAGGAAGTGTTCTGCTCATCAACCCAACACACAATTGACTAAGGGCATTCAATTATGTGAATTGTAAAGCATTGCTTCCTCTGCAGCCAGAGGCATGGATAAAAAGGTGACACATAGGTTTTAGCCTTGTACATGATGGTAGTTGAAGTGTGTTAGGAACATAACATAGTCGATGCCAATCTTGTGCCTGTGCAGTGTGGAACACTAGGGGGATCAGTAATGGGAATGCTGGGTTCAACATTGTGTCCATCAATCTTCCTCATGCCACTGTTCCTGGACATCTTCCTGACTTTCTCTCCCTTTCCCCTTTGAAATGTCACCACTAGCGTTTTCCTTCCTCAGACAATGATGCATAGAGAATCGTCACCACCACCTACTAAATGTTTTACTAACTGTGGAAGAGCTATATGTGTGTGTCTGTGTGAATGTTTTTCTTTTTGTGTGACCCTCTTTTGTTTTGCTATGACCTAGACTCGGCCTCTCTTCAGTGGTCGCAGACAGTCTTTTGGGAGCTGATCCTAACGCAAGACTGGCGGTAACCCCACCTCTCTCCCAGCTATAGCATAGCAATTTTTTTATAAGATAACAGAGGATATGCTTTGTTGGTTTCCATGACTTGTTTGTAGATTTTGGGTTTTTTGTAGGAATGTGTGTGAGTGTGAGTGTGCGTGCATGTGTTGGTTGCCCTGTCAGAGGTCTGTGTATGTCTCACATTTTGGAGGTGGTGAGTATTTCCTTTTGGTAAGTACGTTTTGGGGTGGGAGATGTAGGCGAAGGCCACAGCGTTTAGCCGTGGGGATGGAAAGCTACATTTGTGCCGTGTTTACATTACCACGTGCATGTCACATTAAGGGTGGGGATGAAATACCCCAATGAGAGAGATTCAATTCCATGCATCTTTCTTGTGTGCTTTAAAAGCCTGGAGAGGACTGTTTTCCCAAGCATTCCACACAATGTGCCAGTATTATTACATGCAATACAACAATAATGACATCTCATTTAAAGCTGTATCGGACTATAGAGCACATATACTGTAACTCGGCAGGTGTGACTGAGAATGTTAAAATAGATCCTGACTTTCACCTTTGCTTTGCGCCTTTGTTTTTGCTTTTGTTCCCGTACCAGTGCTGCACGGCAGAGGTTCCCCCGGCTCTTGAAACTGGTGAGACATAGCCTTTTTTGCTTTCTCGGATTGCTCATTCTCTAGTATCAACAAAATGGTGCTTTAGGCATGTGCAATGCTATTTAATGGGTGTAGGAGTTGCAGATCTTTAAATACAATTGTTTGTTGTTCACAATCTCAAGATTTAAAATTGTATAATGATTTCTTTGAGGTATGTTATTTATTATTTCAGATGGGTCAGTGTAGAAAGGTAGGAAAACAAAGAGGAAGAGACGTGCAATATAATACGGAGAGGAATCAGTCGTTGCTCACTAGGAGTATGGTAAATGGTATATAGTGCTTTTATCCAAGGCCATAGATTGTGGATCCCATTCACACACCAATGCTGGAGGAAACCATGCAAGGTGCCGGCCGATCAGCACATTGGGCGCTATTGGGGGTTAAATGTCTTGCTCAGGGGATACATCAACGCCAACTCTGGGGGAACCTGGGTTCGAACTGACAACCTTACCATCCAGACACTCAAAACATTGTGGCAACCACTATCTTCTTAAGCAGTTTGTTTTTTATACATCTCATTCATTCTTTTGCTGGAGGAAATGGTGACGTCAAAGTGTTTCTCCTTCTTTGGCTTCCTTTACATGTTGTAATGTGTTTGTTCTGCTTGATTTTAGGATGGAAATGATCTCCCGCCTCCCATAGGTTTTGATGTGGAAACGCCCACAACAATCCCCACCTGCAAGGTAAGGTTGGGTTTAACTTATTTTGTGCAAATGGCAAGCGTTTTTTGAACTTGTTTTTCTATTGTATAAATATATAAGAAGATTGCTATTCATCTATACAATGATACACTGGAATGAATTGGTGGTGCCTTGGTAGTCTTGCTTTTATAGTGTAGCACTGGTTATTATTATAATAATAATTTCTGAGATTAAATCATAAAACATAAAAAGTGACCTGTTCACTCATGACATTGTTCACGTCTTTTTTCGCCCCTTCTGTTTCACACTCCAGGGCAGCTATTTTGGTTCTGATGAAATCAAGGTGATCATCCTCCATTTTCTCCAACAGTGAGTTTCACTTTTTTCACATCTGCATATGGCCTGTTAGGCACTGATCTAAAACTGATTTATTAAACGATAACTGGAAACATCTGGAAATGTGATGGGTTGAAGCAACATTTTTTTTGTCTAAGTGTTAGCCTATTCACCCACTGAGTGAATAGGCTAACACTTGTGACATGTGGCCATTGCGTGTTTGCCCTGGCCTTGATATGCTAAAGAAATATGCATATAATAGTATTAATCACTTATTAGTTATTAATGTTTTGACCTCATTGAATGTTGGGTGGTGGCCTTTTCATAGATGCACTACCTCTAGCTTAAAAACATTTGGATGAACATAATTTTGTTTTTCAGGTACTACAATGTCTATGACTCTGGAAACAGGCAGCCTCTTTTAGATGCCTACCATGATGGAGCGTCTTTATCCCTCATTACGCCGTACACCTCACAGAATCCATCCAGGTAAGAAGAACTTGCATATTATAAATACTCAACAGCACATTAAAACATTACCACGTTCAGGGGTGCTTTTGGTCTAGTCCATTGTGGTTATATAGGTTTAGGTTCTATTTTAGAACAGTGAGTTGCCGGTTTATGTGTGCCATTTCTCATATCTTGTTTCCTGTTCTGTACTCTTCGAGTAAAGGTAGAAAAGCCCAAAAGATATATTGGTGGTAGTGTCATCCCAATGCACGTGAAATATAAAAATAAACAAAAACATCATGAACTTGCTCTGACAAGAGACACTATCCATTGTCTCTAAAGTAAATAGTGGCTGCATTTCACTCAAATGGATTTACCTGGCTGTATAGTGTGCAATTCTTTAAGACAAATTTCAAGAAGCATCTTGTAATGCATGAATTACATTTGAAAGCAGAAATAATTCATTGTGCAGCCTTTATTACAGTGCTTAATTTATACTCTGCATGGTGATGTTTGCTGTAGGTAGCCAATCTGTCTACAAGCTTGCACCCTGACATTTCAACAACATGAAATAGGTTTACTATTATAAAACATTGTTGAATAAAACACCCTGCTTTCACTAATCTTATTCCTCCATATTGTAGGATACGTCTACATTGACTATGCTTGACCCTCATTGGCTTTCCTGTTTGCTTTGTTTCTATAGGAGCAGTCTAGGAGAGTACTACAAAGACAATCGAAACCTGAAGAGGGTGAAAGACTCGAGTAAGTTTACTTGCCAAGCTATTACGCGCTTGGAAGGCCTGTTGCAGGAAATTTGTTACTAGTGGATACCTCATCCCTTAAAAAATGACAAACTGTTTATAACCTCGATACATCAACTTTTATCGTTCTTACTAGGCATTCACTTGCCTGGTTCAGACCCATCGACGCAGCCCACGGAGTCTCTTGGTCTGGCCTTCTATTGTCAACCTATAATTTGCTTCCGTACCAAAATATGTATTTATCCAATGAGAGTTGGAGTTGGGGGCAGCAGCCCCGTCACTGTGCAACAGTTACAGTGGCAATCAACAAATGTGGTAGCCGCAACTGCTGTGAATTGTGGCCGTATCAATCTGTCCATTAAACCCACCTATGATAAATAGTTTCTTTAAAGAAGCATCTGAAATATTTCCCTGCTTTTGTTCACATGCCAAGTAGCGCTTGTTCGCTGTGGTTGTTTGGTTAGCAAACAGGCTAGCTCTGCTTTGTTTGGTATAAACTAGGGATGTCCCCATGCCAATTTTCACTTCCTATCCGATCCCGATACCACAATTTTTGTGATAGCCGATAACGATACCAGAGAAGAATATATATAATTACATACAAAAGAAAAAATACCTTTTTATATGAAGTCACCAACAGGGAATAACATACTCCTCTCTAAAATGTGCACTTGGAGAACTGCAAAGCAAACTCCACATGACCTAACATTTTACTAAACTGCCATGGTGTCATCCCTTACCCCTGTGTCTGCTCACTGGCTAGGCATATTTGCCAATCAGTTCACATACCTGATAATGACAAATTAAGGGCAATACTGATACTTTTCCGATACCCATACAGTATTTGCCGATACCGATAAGATAAAAAAGGGACAAAAAGAGCCGGTCCAATACTTTGGTATCGGGACATCCCTAGTATAAACCAACCCCCCCCCCCTTGAAATCGCTCAAACAGTGGACGAAGTCACACAAGCTTCAGGAAGCTGAACTAGAGTCTGATAATCAAGCTACACATTCACTGTATTGTTGTGTACAAAGAGATTGTAACTTTATATTTTTGAGTCCTCTACGTTATGGTGTACTTTTCATAACTGTTGGTAACTCTCTATAGTGTAACAGGCTTCTAATGATGTTGGTATTCTCACATGTAACCCTTGCCTTTTCCCTGCTCCAACAGCGATGAGATTTCGTCTGTTGAAGCACACACGGTTAAATGTGGTGGCATTCCTCAACGAGCTCCCTAAAACTCAGCATGACACTGCATCCTTCAATATTGACGTAAACACCTACACGGTTGGTTCATATTTGATTCTTCACTTGATCATTGATAACCTTGCACTGCATAATTTCTTGGTCTGGTGTCTTAAGCCCTTCTAACACCAGAGGGTCACCTCTGCAACTCCATGTGTCAAAACGGAGTGGACGCAAGGTTGGTGTAATAAGTTTGCTGCATGCTGACACTAATATATATATATATATGTGTGTATATGTGTATATATATGTATGTGTATATGTATATGTATATATGTATATGTATATATATGTATGTATATATATATGTATGTAACAACACATGTAAGTCAATGCACCAAAGGGACAAGGCTGTTTGAGTATTAACACTTCAGTCTATTTGGACCCAATGAGTTGCGAGGTGACCCTTTAAGCGTCCAATGTTGTTCTTTATGTATTTTGTTTATAAATAAAAACTAAATATTGTTTTCTTATTTTTTCAGAACACGTTACTGTCATTTACAGTATCGGGGGTGTTCAAAGAAGGTGGGTGCTGACATGACTGTCTTGCGTAGATTTTTAATAATAAATACTCAAATAAGTTGTTTTTTCTGCCGCTGACTTTTGTATTTTTGTCTCACAGCGGAAGGTAAATCACGCGACTCCACCATGGCCTTCTCTCGAGTCTTTGTCACAGTCCCTGCTGGGGCTACTGGGTAAGTCTAATAAACTCACCTTGGTTGACCGATGTTTCTTGCAAAAAAAATAATAATTACCTACCCCTTTCTACACATGGAACTTTAGCTATAATACAAAGAAAAAGGTTTTGTCATGTAGAAAGATCTCACAATTAATTTTGTGCTTGTTTATTGTGTGCTTCAGTTTGTGTATAGTGAACGACCAGCTCTTCATCCGGATGGCAACAACGGAGGAGATCCGCAAAGCATTTGTAGCTCCCGCCCCGACCCCTTCCTCCAGCCCGGTGCCCACACTCACCGCACCACAGCAGGAGATGCTCACCGCGTTCTCCTTGAAGTCTGGCATGAATCTGGAATGGTCTTCAAAGTAAGTGATGTGCACACGTGTGTTTTCTCATGCACGTGTCCTCTGTAGCACTTTAAGAGTCATTGGTGTTGTGCTTCATCAAAATGTAAATGTTCTATGTGTTTCCCAGGTGTCTGCAGGACAACGAGTGGGATTTCAACAAAGCTGCACTTGTCTTCACTCAGTTGAAGGTAATAATAAACCCATGTAATTTCCTGTTATTATGGTGCCCCCCTCTTCTGTGAGTCATTCTCATAAAGATGTCTCCTTTTCTTTTCAGACGGAGGGCAAGATCCCAGATGTGGCATTCATCAAGTGAAGATTTGAATGATGATAGCTTCTGTGAAATAGTGACAATTGGTTTTCAGTGAAGAACTGTTCATTATATTTTATATGGATTTTGTTTTGTTTTATCCCCATTCTCTTGTTTTACAACTTTCATTACTGATATCTTCCAAGTGTCGGTCGTTTGACTCAAACTGTTATAATAAAAATTTGGTTATTGTTGTAACCTTAGTTTATAGTTATTTGTATAGCGTTCTATCACATGCTTCCATAGGAATAAAGACAAATGAGCACTTGCTTTGCTCGTGTTGAACTTGGCTTGATGTGAAATGATGTTTAAGTACGTACACTATTTCTCAGTTTTTCCTAAGAGATGCAAATATCACTTTCTTGGTCCAGCACTGGGGAGGTAAACTGGATCCTGAAGTTTGATGGCTTGAAGTCAAGAGCTATGTGCAGAAGCTAATGCATAGACCATTTATAATTGATTGCAACTTTTGTAAAATGATCTGTTCAGGAAAATAAAAGGCCTCACACATTGTTTATGCTTGTTCTTCCCATATGCACACAAATATAATTGAGGTGGGCTATGTGAAGAGCATACTGTAAAAATACGCTTATGTACATACCACGTGCATCAGGTATGGCCTGTCTTATTGTTGTTTGACACTTGACAGCCTGTCAGTGAACCAATTATAGTGATGAAAGCCCATGCTGCACAGCCAAAAATGATTCCCAGTGTTTTTTTTTAGATCCTCTGTGTACAGTGTGCGTCTTCTGTAGTGATCAGGAAAAGGTGGTGTTTCTTCTATTCTCTGAACCGATTATCAGACTGTTCCCCTTACTACCAGGGCAAGAATTTCATGAAGGCTAAGGTATGATGCATGACACCTGTCCAGTGGCTCAGCTGGCAGTTGCGCCTAGTGACCCTTCGAAAACTACCCCGAGGCCACAGTGGCCTTGATGCCCTGCCTACACTCCCCCAATGAGTGTACAGTATATAGTGGAGCGGGTTAGCAAAACTATTGTTCACTTTTTGAGAAAAGCGTGAAAATTGGTACACGCATAGCCAAAGACATTCTAAAAATATTTGGATGTGGAGGCATCTTGAATTCCAAGATGGCGGCCCCCAAAATCCAAGATGTCTGCCCAGAAATGTGGTTTTTCTGTCATAACTTGAAATGCATTGATTTTACGCCCATAGATGTATTGAACGTTAATACAAAGTTGGCCATTACGGACGATTTGGTACCAAGTACGTGTCTGTATCTCCTATGGTTCTTGAGATACAGCATATAGGCACTTTCACAGATTGAGGAGAGCAAGACATTTCTAACATTGATTCTTAAGTCAATCAAATGGTCATACAGACATGAAAATTGGTACACACACTCTGCAAACCCCACTATTTCTAAAAGTACTGCATGCCCTGCAAAATTCCAAGATGGCAGCCCTCAAAATCCAAGATGTCTGTCCAAAAATGTGGTTTTTCCTTCATAACTCGAAATACGAAGATCTTAAGCCCCATAGATGTATTGAACGTTAATATAAAGTTGGGCATTACGGACATTTTGATACCAAGTACATCTCTCTATGTACTACGGTTCTTGAGTTACAACATATCCGTATTCATGAGGCACCAAAAGTGTAACATTTTGGCACATTTCACTATTTAACTCAAAGATCCCTTCATCACTTTCAGGAATCATTTTCAGGAAATGGACCTACATGTATCTGCTATCATAAACCACTTCAAGTTTCTCAATTGATGAAACGGGCCGGGAGTTATTAAACCGATCGTAAAGGGCTGTTTCAGTGCTAAATTTGCTGCGTATAGTTAGCGAACATAAGCCACCCAGAAATGTCTGTCTGTGCATCCCTCCTTCACAATAAGTGTATATCTGAAGCGGACGCACCAAGTGCAGCATGTGTCCTAGTATAATGGTATAATATGCTAATAGGCGTAATAGTGTAATATATGCAATAGTGTAATAGGGCTAATAGTGTAATCTATGCAATAGCGGTATACTGTAATAGGGAATATATGTAATAGTGTCCTAGTGTAACATGTGTAATAGTGTATTAGTGTAATATGTGTAATAGTATAATAGGGCAATATATGTAATAGTGTCATAGTGTAACATGTGTAATAGGGTAATATGTGTAATAGTGTCATAGTGTAACATGTGTAATAGGGTAATATGTGTAATAGTGTCATAGTGTAACATGTGTAATAGTGTAATAGGATAATATGTGTAATAGTGTCATAGGGTAATATGTGTAATAGTGTCATAGTGTAATAGGGCAATATGTGTAATAGTGTAATGGTGTAACATGTGTAATAGTGTAATAGGGTAATATGTGTAATAGTGTCTTAATGTAACATGTGTAATAGGGTAATATGTGTAATAATGTCATAGTGTAACATGTGTAATAGTGTAATAGGATAATATGTGTAATAGTGTCATAGGGTAATATGTGTAATAGTGTCATAGTGTAATAGGGCAATATGTGTAATAGTGTAATGGTGTAACATGTGTAATAGTGTAATAGGATAATATGTGTAATAGTGTCTTAATGTAACATGTGTAATAGTGCAATAGGGTAATATATGTAATAGTGTCAGTGTAACATGTGTAAGTGCGTAATAGGGTAATGTGTAATAGTGTCATAGTGCAACATGTGTAATAGGGCAATATGTGTAATAGTGTCATAGTGTAACAGGGTGTAATAGGGTGTAATAGGTTAATAGGTTAATATGTGTAATAGTGTAATATATGTGCATTAAGGTAAGAGTGTGGTATATGAAATAACTGTATAGTGTAATTGCCCTATTACACATATATTACACTATTACACGTATTAGCCTATTACACATATTACACTATTACACATATTGCACTATTACACATGTTGCACTATTACACTATTACACATGTTATACTATGACACTATTACACATATTACCCTATTACGCTATTACACATGTTGCACTATGACACTATTTCACATATTACCCTATTACACTATCACACATGTTACACCATGACACTATTACACATAGTGCCCTATTACACTATTACACGTGTTACACTATGACACTATTACACATATTACCCTATGACACTATTACACATATTATCCTATTACACTATTACACATATTACACTATGACACTATTACACATATTATCCTATTACACTATTACACATGTTACACTATGACACTATTACATATATTACACTATTACACATGTTACACTATGACACTATTACCCTATTACACTATTACACATGTTACACTATGACACTATTACACATATTGCCCTATTACACTATTACACATATTACCCTAATGCACTATTACACATGTTACACTATGACACTATTACATATATTACCCTGTTACAGTATACCGCTATTGCATATATTACACTATTAGCCCTATTACACTATTACGCCTATTAGCATATTATACCATTATACTAGGACACATGCTGCACTTGATGCATCCGCTTCAGATATACACTTATTGTGAAGGGCAGATGCACAGACAGACATTTCTGGGTGGCTTATGTTCGCTAACTATACGCAGCAAATTTAGCACTGAAACAGCCCTTTACGATCGGTTTAATAACTCCTGACCCGTTTCATCAATTGAGAAACTTGAAGTGGTTTATGATAGCAGATACATGTAGGTCCATTTCCTGAAAATGATTCCTGAAAGTGATTAAGGGATCTTTGAGTTAAATAGTGAAATGTGCCAAAATGTTACACTTTTGGTGCCTCATGAATATGGATATGTTGTAACTCAAGAACCGTAGTACATAGAGACATGTACTTGGTATCAAAATGTCCGTAATGCCCAACTTTATATTAACGTTCAATACATCTATGGGGCTTAAGATCTTCGTATTTCGAGTTATGAAGGAAAAACCACATTTTTGGACAGACATCTTGGATTTTGGGGGCTGCCATCTTGGAATTTTGCAGGGCATGCAGTACTTTTAGAAATAGTGGGGTTTGCAGAGTGTGTGTACCAATTTTCATGTCTGTATGACCATTGGATTGACTTAAGAATCAATGTTACAAATGTCTTGCTCTCCTCGATCTGTGAAAGTACCTATATGCTGTATCTCAAGAACCGTAGGAGATACAGACACGTACTTGGTACCAAATCGTCCGTAATGGCCAACTTTGTATTAACGTTCAATACATCTATGGGCGTAAAATCAATGCATTTCAAGTTATGAAGGAAAAACCACATTTCTGGGCAGACATCTTGGATTTTGGGGCCGCCATCTTGGAATTCAAGATGCCTCCACATCCAAATATTTTTTAAATGTCTTTGGCTATGTGTGTACCAATTTTCACGCTTTTCTCAAAAAGTGAACAATCTGCCCTAATAAGAGAGCTAAACCGCTCCACTAATATGCTCAGTCACAAGAACTCTGTAATAGCCTTTTATTTATTGAGTGACTGGGTACTGAAGCTACTCTAGCTGTAACAGCATCGCATATGTTGAATGTATTTCTTCTGGTGTGGTAATGGGAGTTTTTCCCCCATCTTTTGGGGAATCCCTATATATATATATATATATATATATATATATATATATATATATATATATATATATATATATATATATATATATATATATATATATATATATATATATATATATATATATATAATCTGAAGACTCTTCACAACTCCATGTCCATATGAGTCCAGGGAGGACTCCTACCAATAGATAATATTCTGTAATAAATAGCTTTTTCCTAATCAATCACAAAATCATTATTCCCTTTAAAAAAACAAACAAAAAAACACCGCTTTATTTATTGAGGCCTCCATGGCATCAGGGGTGGATGTAACATTTCCCAATTGGGGGGGGCAAGAGAAAATGGTAGCGACACGGGCAATGAAGTCGCCCCCATACCTTTTTCCATTCCATTATCTTGGGTTGTTTTGCATGCCATTGTGTTTGGTGGGGCAGTCAGGGCATTTAGGGGGGCATTCCCCCCCATGCCCATGCCTAGACCCCCCCCCCCCCCCCCTGCATGGCATTTTGGACACACACCCACGTTTCATTCTCTTTGAGAAGAATTTGACCTTACAAAGATGGCGGCTATCATTCGTTACCCTTCCGGGTTTGTTTTGTTTTTTAGAAGATGTAGCGATGACGTCAAGACGCAGTGGCGTCCGTACTCTGTAGCCAACAGTTCACGTATGATAATAACAATAAACAACCCCAGTGGATCCAGAGATATGCGCAGAGGGGGGACATGTCGCCAGGCGAATTCGACACGAACGTGCCAAAAAATATGCACTGACAACGAGCCACAAACAACCGTAACGAGAGCAACAGTCTGGCGGAGCGGCGAATAATACGTTTCGCTCCGTTCGATCTCGACACAAAGGATTCTCGAGTTTTATGTGTCACAGACAGTCAGGAGGAGGACAAGAGTTGTACGCTTTCCACCTCCTTCTTCGTCCCTTTAGCCCCCTCCAGCTAGCCTGCCGAGGAGCTCCATTCCTTTATTTGCACACTTTTTTTTTGTTTGACTGTTATGCAGTTGTCAGTGGACTGTAGTATTTGCTGTAGTCGCTCTCCTGTCGGTGGTTCCCTTTTCACCCCCTCCTCCACCTCCCCACTTTGGCCCTATCTATGTCTCGCTGGCTGTTCCCCTGGTCGGGCTCCATCAAGAAGCGGGCCTGTCGGTACCTCCTACAGCACTACCTCGGCCACTTCTTGCAGGAACGCCTGAGTCTGGACCAGCTGGGCTTGGACCTGTACAATGGCAGCGGTGTCATTAGAGAGATCAACCTCGACGTGTGGGTGAGTCAAAAGTGGGGTCCTATATATATACACACAGTATGCCCAGCACAGTGCACACATATTTTTGTCAGGCTCACCACCAACAAACCCTGAACTAGTATTTCGCAACGACACTCCGGCGGTGCAACAACAACAATCTTTTAGGCTCCACTTCAAATTCGAGGAAACGTGGTTAGGGGGAAACAAAGGCATGGCCTCCTAGACTTGCTATCTGTTGCTAGCTATTATTATTGTTATTATTATCATTATTACCCTGCCTTGTTATTATTTTCAAAATTTTACCAGTTCATCAGCGTCACTCAAAAGTAAGACAACACTAACTTTCCCTCTGTCATCCTGGTATAATGTCCGTAAATGTTGTTTTAACATCCTGTTGTTGACACAAAAGTGCCAGTTATGACGCTTGTAACCACTTCCAGTCCAGAGTTGTGTTTTGCTTTCTGTTTGAGCCACATGACTGTCTGTGACTGTTTTCCAGGCGGTCAACGAGCTTTTGGAGTCTCTTGGGGCACCTCTGGAGATTGTGGATGGGTTCGTGAGCAGTATATCAGTGACCATTCCCTGGCAAGCTCTAGTGACCGATCACTGCACCTTAGAAGTTTCTGGGCTTCAGATAACATGCAGACCCAAGTACAGGACCAGTAAGTCACCGGCAATGTTTGCCAGTGTTGGCAAAACCCAACCCATAATATGTAAAGACCAATCCACATCCTTAAATTTTTTTTTTCTATGCCATATTGGTTCCTTTTGAGAAACCCATAGTGCTACAGTATGCTAAAACCAAGATGTCCCGGAACAAGCCTAGTTTAAAAAGCATGTTCTGGGAACCTGTTAAACAAATAGGGTATGTGATACTGTATGTCCCTGTTTTTCAGTTATTTCAGTTGACTAAGTGTAAAAAAATATATCTGCACTCAGTAGAGTGCCAGCTTGCATAATTCAGGAGAAATATTCTTCAGGAGATAATACCTAGTTTCATGACAATAGTTATAAATGTCTCATACTGTAATGTCATCACCTAAACCAGCCATCGGAATATTTCAAAGGACGGTCAACGACGCAAACCAATCGCTTAACTTGCACTCGCTCTGCTCACACAGAATCCAATATCAATGCCTGCTACTTTATAAATAGTAAATACCCATCAACAAATGTTTACATCATACAATTTGCATACTACCCACAACATGGGGGCAACAAGGGGACAACAAGGTCTTTGCAGAAACCTAGATGGGCAACCCCACTATTGTTATTGTGATGCGTTCTTTCTGTAACATTTTTTCTCTGTAACATTTATTCTGTAAACGTTTTCACCTCGTGATGATAATATGAGGTGGTGACGTAGTAAAAGAAAGTTTTACATCATCATACATAACTTCGTTGTTCAGCCAATCGAATGATTGATGTATGTCAACATTACATCATCAGTGACTATTAATTCACCACGTCACCATGTCAACATCATCGGGGCAACCCCACTTTGCAATTGCAAAATCGCATTCTAGTTTGACGTTTTTCTGGCACAGAATTAGCCTTGCGTGGCGAGGGCAATTTAGTTTGCACTGGCAGATTCTTCTCTGGTCCCCAAACCAGCACAAAATGCTTATGTATGTTAGGACTAAAGTTGCAGACAGCTCAGGAGATAGAGACTCCCGGGACATGCCAAACAGGTTGCCCATGCTTATGTTTGATAATGGGGTGTAATAAACCTATCATGACCTAATGTAGGGCAAAAACTTTGCCCTACATTTGCCCTACATTAGGCCGCGAGGAAGAAAATGACTGCATTTTCTACCGACCACCAAGTGGTGGTCCGTGGCTAAAAAGACAAATAAATAATTGGCCAGGTGAAGTATACTAATAGCAAAACAGGTGATGCAATAGAGAGAAGGTCGACTATTATTCACTCACTCAGTCACTCACTCACTCACTCTAGCTTCATGACAACGGTCATGAACACACCCACATCAGTGAATCTGGTTTATTTGTTTCCATTCAGGTGGGGGTTGGGACTCCATGCAAGGCTGGTCCTCAAGCATGATGACCTCCAGCATGCAACTGGCGCAGGAATGCCTGAAGGACCCCCCTGAGCAGGAGCCGCCTGCACAACTGGAGGGGCTTGAGATGTTTGCACAAACTATTGAGACGGGTATGTGCGTCTGTGCGTGTGTGAGAGAGAGAGGGAGACAGTATGTTGCCATGGCCATAATTCATTTTTTTAAATAAATTATAGCAGCCAGCCTAAACATGTTTAGGCATACACAACGTTTCTGCACCTGCGTTTTCAACATGCAAGTAGTCGTACTGTAGTTGTGTGCTGTCTCCTTCTCTATCCAATGAATAGCAGCACACCCAGATTCTTTTTAAGAATTATTTATGAGAGTAAATGATCCATCGACTATTTCTCATTCTGCCTGTGTTCAGTCCTCCGTCGTATTAAAGTCACCTTCCTGGACACTATCGTCCGCATCGAGCACCAACCCCTGGACCTGGAAACAGGCGTTGCCTTAGAGGTGCACATAAAACGGTAGGTCTCACTTGCACCTGATGCTGCTCCCTCACAAGCATATTTATTTGTTCAACCCACCTTCACCTTTATTTTATTGTTAGATGCTGCAATATTTCTCTTGTATTGCTGCGATATTTAATTTGGTGATTATACTAGCATAACTGCTAGCAGAAACTGTGACATTGCAAATGGGAACTCCAGGGACTTTTGCATTAAGATATTAGTGAGAGATGGATGCCTTCCCATGTGGACAGGTGTGGCATTGGGTAATAAATAAATAAAACCCAACAAAAGAGCAGAACTATTAATGTCCATAGTTACTAGTACAGTTATCACATAAATACACAACTGTAATGTTTGAGTGAACGTGCAGAGCATGTGTCGCAGTCTAAAAACGACTCCCATGAGCTGAACCCATACAATGCTACCACATTGTTGTGGGTAGATGATCACACAATTCTTATACATGTGAGTGTGTCTTCACTTCACATCTGTATTCTGTACTGACATGGCAAAGTCTGGCGAGGTGAAGGGTGGGGGGGATTCAAATATCACCCTTCCTCCACTCCTGTATTGACACAAGAGATAAAGCCATCCATACAAGGTAGGAGATGAGGGCACTTTGCTTCAGTTCAAAGGATAATCAATTGGAACAGAATCACTGCATTCCATTTAGTGCAGTAGTTTTCTTGTGCATTGGACCGTGACATTGACTTTGGGAAGTGAAAATGTCCAAGAGTTATTGTTATGCATCGTAAAGCGATCTCCTGTCACCTGTGCCTCCCATCTCACCTGATTACACACGCTAGTGTGTTAGATGTTGCACTGTTGATGGATCTATACAAATAAGAAAGCATGGCGCAATCTGATGCTGTTTAATAATCTGTCTTGCTTTCTAAGTGTATTGACAGTTAACCCATAATAACGCTGGTGACCACAGGTCGGTGAACTGTGGTTCCCCTTTGTTTATGATTCATCATACAGAATACTATAACTCAAACTGTACATTCTGAAAATTTCCCAGGCAGAGTTGTTTTTTTCCTGTCTCTAATAGTTATGTTATACATACTGTAGCTATTCACCAGGTGTTAATAAATAAATAAAAGTTAAAGTGGAGTTAACCAAAGCCAAAGTCTGAAAATGGTTTATGTAAGAAATAATGTCTGGCACAGTAGTCGTTGGGAGATAATTCGTTAACAGGGTGATTCATCAGCCAGACATTATCCGACTTATTGCATGGCTAGATAATACATACATTAATAAATTGACCCAAAGGTGTAAACAAAACAATGTATTTCCTTACTTAAATTCTTACGTTAATGAAAGCATTCCATGTTGACCCGGCAGAGGCAAAGGCAGTCGCCTCAGAAATAAGGAAGTGAGTGTAGATCACATGGAATACATTTTCGGGCAGATCATCGTCTATTTCTCGCTTCAAATGTTCAAAACATTCTTAAAAGCATATTGTTTAGTTAAATGTGTGTGTTAGTTTACCCTAACCCATGACTGTCAAGTTGGGTACAGCATAAAGTCCCAGCAGTGCACCGTCTGCAGCCAGGTGCTCCGAGCCTTTGATTAGACAGAGTGGTCTGTTATAGAGCAGGACGGTCATTATCCAGAAATAACACTGCACTGAATTTGGCAATTGAGCACTCCCAATCAAGTCTTCGACCAAGCGGTGTAATAATAGTGTTTATGAAATGGGGTTCTTGATTACAAAGCTAGATGGCTTTGTGAAGCTACTTGTCACAGAGCCAGTAGTTAGTGTTGCCACACGTCCCGGATTTTCCTGATTGTCCCGGATTTTCATGGTCTGTCCAGGAAAAAATAAAATAAATCCTGGACACTTGAATGTCCTGGATTTTTATACATGGTCAAAAGTATTTTTTTTTTTTCTTTTTTTTACATGGCCAAAACTAGAGACCGCAACTAACCTGACTTGCGTCACTCACAGTCTCAGATCAGTATGATAGTCCTATTAAATTGTAGCCTGCCTGTACGTACCAGCGTTGCCAACTTGGCACATTTGTCGCTATATTTACCTCTTTTCCAGACCCCCCTACCGCCAAAATTAGTGGAAAAACTCCTGAATCTAAATCTGTTTATCTAAAGATAACTGAGATGAGAAAAATGAAAACTGGACTGCTCCAGAAATAGTTGGAAATGAATGGTTAAGTAGCCTAATTATTAATCTGATATGTAGAAGAGTAATAAAATAATGAGAGCAGTAACATTTCAGTGTAAAAGTGTGATATATTTCTGGGTTAGATGTTTAAAGAGGGGCGTTGCTTCCGACCAAAAGGCCGATAATCGCCGCCGATAATAGGCCGCCGATTGGATGGTCAAAATGTCCAGGATTTTTGTCAGACACATGTGGCAACCCTACCAGTAGTATGAGGGGGAAATGGAACTAGTATACCTAAAACTATTCTTCTGGATAATCCTGGCTGGTTTATCAACAAAGTGTTATCATGTCATTATGTACATACAGTAGTGTGGATGATCTCAATTCAGGTTTTTCCCCATGCAGTTGATGTTACGGTTGGTCTTTTATTAGGTGACTCAGGTATTCTGTTCAGGCAGTCTGAGTGTACCGGTATGTATGCATGTGTGTGTATGTTATCTCTCCATACACATCCTTTTGTTCATCTGTGTAATAAAATGTACATGCCCACACATGCCGCTTTGTTGTGTGTGTGTGTGTGTGTGTGTGCACGTGTGTGTGTGTGTGTGTGTGTGTGTGTGTGCGTGTGCGTGTGTGTGTGTGACCAGGCTGGAGTACTGTGATGAGGCGGTGCGGGACCCAGCCGGTCAGAATGCTGTGCCTGTAGACATTCACCAGCCGCCCGCCTTCCTGCACAAGATCCTTCAGCTCAGCGCTGTACAGCTGTACTATGAGAGCCTCAGGGCTGGACAGGTGTTACACACTCCTGCAGAAAGAATTATTGTTTTTTTGTTTGTTTGTTTGTTTTTTTCATGAAATTTTTGTGTACTGTTCAATAATTAGGAATCTGTGCCCAGATGGCATAGAGAAGTAGTTCCCAAAATGCTCAGACAAAAAGAGAAGTATTATGAATAGGTTTACACTTTTAATTCTCAAAATGTGTGAGCAAACAGCCAGGGTTAATTCAAATTAATGGAATCCATACCACTTACTTGAAAATATTAACTAATGCTTTGGAAAATGATCAGCTAATGTCAAGTACATGGTGAGTCATAGAGTCACAGTCAAGCTGTAGGTCAGGATACTTTGGTCTGAATGATAGGCATTACTCATGAATTCCAATTATGCAGCCAGTATGTCCTGCTTTTTAAACTTTGTGTCATTCATGTTTTAGAAAATTGCTTAATTATTATGTTTTTGTCATATCATAAGTTTCTAAATATCAGTGATTGACTGTCTAGGACCTGGGCTTTCAACAGTTTGCATTGCAGGTAGTCTCATTTTCTCTTTTTCATTTCTCAACATTGGCCATTATCCTCAGTTTAAAAACGCCTTATTTATGAATCACAAAGTTTCATATAACCAACGAAATGTAGCCTATATGCAATGTGAACAAAACCCATGTAGGCCTCAATTATTTCCCCATGTATTTGACTAGACAGCCCACCCAACACAATAACACAATAGCGGTGGTCCACAGGTTGTTTATGGTCAAGGTCAAAAACAGTTGAAAAAAACCTTGTTTAAGGGTGCGTTTGGGCCACTGGAGTACGTTTTACTTTTTTGACGGTCCCTGTCATCTGCTGTTGTGCCATAATCGTGCTGAAACAAGCATTCCACCACTTCACTCACTAACAGCAATGTCTTTCCATCTGTCTTAGACCGAGTCTTTCGCAGGGGACCTGACACGTTCCGCCACAGCCAGTGAAGGGGTGGAGGAAGAAGAGGAGCAAGATGAGAAGGATCAGGAACAACAAGAGGAGGAAGACGAGGAGGGAGGGAGAAAGGGCCCGTCCTCTAATTCTCCTCAGCAGCCACTCCTCATAGGAAGCTGCTCCGGTTTCATTGAGACCACCGTGAAAATTAAACAGAATGACATGCTGCCTGGACCAAAGGTGTGTGTGTGCGTGCTTGCTCGCTCGCGCATGTGTGCGTAATCATCAGATCATTAAATACATATATATTCTCTCAAAAAGTATATGCTATTTTATGTTGTACAAACGAGTGGCTGGATGGTAATCACAGGATTGCCAGTTCAAGCTCCGGCTCCTCCACTAATTGCTCCTGATGCACTGGTCGGTACCTCGCATGGTTTCTGCTGCCATTAGTGTGTAAATGGGATCCACAATCTATATGACAAGCACCTCGGATAAAGGCAATATATACAGTACATGCAACATTTACCATCTACAACAATGCTTAAATAATTTAGGGTTGGTCTTTGTTTTGCTTGTGACTAAATAATAACAATAGGATCCATCACAGGTTAATGCTTTCCCATTGATTCCATTTTCTGAAAAGGAATGATAATATAATGTTAATAATATGTTATTATCAATGTATGCTCTGGGCCCATCTGCCTCTGTCTGTTCACAGTTGGAGTTGGATGGGAAGGTAGGCTGTGTCCACCTTCTGATTGCTCCCGAACAAATAACGCATCTGACAGATCTGCTGGCAGCACTCTGCATAGATATAGGTACAGTGTTACACACCCTATCATACACACAGTAGCAGTTACAATGTGATGCACACCTTAACCATACACACGGATGCACGGCTGTAGGGTCGAGGCTTAGACACCTGAAGTCGAGTTGTATTTAATATCAAAATGTGGGTTCGCAGTTTGAATGTGTTCATAATGCCTTGTGTGGTAAGCTTCATTTGTACCTATCCTCGCTTTTAGATCCAAATTCACTAGATTTCCAACATATTCACAGTGTCAAGGAAAGACTGAGATCTTTTATTTTGATCCACACAAATGGAATACACTTCAGGCTCTGAAACTGGTTGGATTGGTCCCAGTAAAGACACTTTGGGTGCTTGAGGCCACACAACATACCTGTTGTGTGGCCTCGTCAATACTTAGTTGCAACTGTGATGGTAAATGGTGATTGACAGTTGACATAGATCATTATAAATTATGATCTATGGTTTCCTGCTGAGGTGGAAATCAAAATTTGATTGAAAAACAACTTACTGCCTTATCGATACAAAAATGGCACTCAAAAATGGCACCCAAAATTTCATGAATGGCGGGAAAAAAGGAGGGTAAAGAGAGGGAAAGAGAGAGAGAGAAAAATCAACAGTAGTGAACAGCCTCTCTACAGGCTAAGCATGCAGTTCTGTTAATTTCACTAGTTCAGGTCCCAGGGAGACATTACACAGAGACTACCTGAAGTGTTGCCACACAGGTTCCCACCTGTATTAGTCAGACTCACACACCAGTCAGATTCTTTGTCTTTTACCACAGAGCCAGAGGCCAAAGCTGGCGGCGTGCACAGCCGTCCCTTAGATTCAGACGACCTGCGTCTGATTGAGGAAGACCTGGGCAAACAGCTGGGCTCCAGTCCCAGGGACAGGGACTGGGAGGCTGAAGATGACCTGGAGCCTTACCTCTGTGGAATGGAGAACGGAGGTAGGGAGTGGAATGGTCTCCGTCAGCAGCTTGGGAGCTCATACCAGTTGTTATTATATGTAATGTAATTGCGACCAAAGGTCGCAGTTATGGAATTACACCCATAAATTAATAATTAACCAATTTTGCACGCTGTGAGCTTGTAGTTCTGCTGTTTTTGAAAAATTGCAAAAATGCGGCGCTCTCACTGGTCAAAGTGACAGATGTGTTCTCGGGTTCTCGGGTTCTCGGGTCAAAATTGAGTTAAACTGGTGTCTCTAATTCTGAATATTGATAAGCTGTGTCTTCCTCCTGCTGCTGCTTTTCTTTTCATTTTGAAATGAATAATGATGAAATGATAATATAATGAGTTCCCATTCTTGATCCTCTGTGTTGTTCCATTTCCATATTGTAGATGTATAGAATAATAATGAACCGCAGGCTGTGTGATTATTTATATCTTTGAGCCACACTATCTTTAGAATGTACTACGTAGTTATGTAGGCTCCACGAACCAAAAGCCACGAGCTGTACATCTGAGATGTAGCCCTGACTGCTGAGTGTACGTCACTGTGAGTCCACCGAGGAACCTTAAACTACTGACATGGATATGTACTCCCAGTTTCCCTGAAGGGCATTTACACTTAGCTCTAAAAACACTGCTGCCATCCCTCTCTTCCTCTGAGCAACGTGTGGTGTGTGTGTGTGTATGTGTCTGTGTGCGTGTGCGTGCGATGCCCCTGCAGAGATGTTTTACTCCATGGGTCCAGCAGGGATGAGCAGCAGTGTGACGTCGGCACGCTCCGGCAGTGAGCTGTCAGACAGCGACATGGAGTCGTCCACACACAGCCTGGCCAGTCTCTCTGCGCAGGTACAGCTAGTTGTCACTGTTGGGAAATAACTTAAAGCCATTCAGGGATCCCACCCTCCCATTTCTGATAACATGCCTAGAGATTCTTTATGGTCATGCCTGAGTGTGAAACCAATAAATAATTTTTTGTACCTAATATCGTTTGTGGGCTTCAGCCGTCTCTAAACTGAAGTCTCTTCAGCACCTGCACTCACCCCTCACGATGTGTTGGGGATGGGGAAAGACATTTATTGACCTGCTTTTTTTAAAAACAATTTGATTTTTTTTGCATCCCCTACTGGACCTGCTGATTGCCATATCATATGCCCTCATTCATTGTCTTGTTTTGTTTTCCCCTCACAGGGCAGCGTGGTGAACTGCCCCAGGCGTTATCCTGTAGCAGGGTGTCTGTCCAGTATGTCCAATGTTAGCAGCCGAGCCAGAGGTGAGATCACAGGCCATGTTTTGAGTGAAATCAGGCCTCAGAATGATAACTTGGACACTGCCCATCACATCACGATAATTGAGACTAAATAACAGTCAGAAATTGAGGCCCGCCCTTTTCTAGTTTTCGCGATACTCCTCCTGGTGACAACACCTGCACCATACTCTATATGGTATGAAGGATTGACAAATTAACCTCTCTTGAATCTCGTGTGTCACATCTCCTGTTTTCAGGGCGCTCTCACAGCAACCGGACAGAGCCGCTGAAACCCGATGCGTTGCTGCGGCTGTCGCTGGGTGGTCTCACCCTCACCCTGCTGCAGGAGGACCCGCCCCCCGGGCCTGACGGAGCCTCCTCATTGGCTCAGGTGTCTCAGGTGTTCTTCAGTGAGCTGGCCTCTTTCAGGGACAGCATGTTCAGTGAGAGGGACTTCCGTCGCCTGAGAGGAAACTTCGCCAAAGCCTGCCCGAACTCCCACCTCAGGTACACATGCATGCGGTGTAACTGTGAGGTGATGCTGACAGAAATCACATGTGCTCTTCCAGGACTTTAGAACTGCAGTCACGGAAACATGTCATTTCATCTATCCCTGCATACAGAGTCTGTAGTAACTCAAAAAAGTAACAAAAAAGCCACATTGTCCATTGGGATGTAAATTATCAATTAATTAATTAATTAATTAATTGTCTAACAGACAAAATCTACATGAAATATATATTTACCGAAACAGGGCCAGGCAATGGCGTTGTGTGTGTGTGTATGTGCGCGCGTGCCTTTGCCACACATGCACACATACAGCATTACTTTCACAGAAAGCCACCTAATGATTAAACCAATTAATTGTTATCTGTTATCGATGAATTTCTATTGATCATCGTCTGTGCTCATCGATTCATCATTAACATCCCTAATCCCTCTTTGCCCCTCTCCTTCCAGATTAACGGGGGCGGCGGTACAGCTGGCCTTAGAGATGCGGAGCGGGAGCCGCCACAGCCGGGCCGTGACCTCTGACATTTCATTCAGCAGGCTGGAAATGTTAGAATGTCTCTGGGAAGACGGCAGTCCTCAGTACAGTGAGGTATACTAAATGGCCTAGATTTTAGTCACCGCTAAACCCATTATCCCTAAACTTCTTTGCCTATTTTAAAAAAAAACATTTTTGAATAGTTAAAATAGCCAGTCTACAAGCTCACGCTGTGTCAAGGTAGACTAGACTAGTTGAACTATTCAAAAATGTTTTTCATTTATTAAAAAAGGCAAAGGGGTTTAGGGATAAGGGGTTTAGTGTGTGGCGAAAATGGAGCCCTATGTTCAACAAATTGTTTGTTGAGAATATTTTGATTTAGTCACAATAACACACATTTAGTCTTCTGAAATTTGTTTTTGTTATTCTATTCTTAGTCAACGAAATATCAAGAATGATTTAGTCTAGTCTCAATCTTAGTGGTTTGGTCTTTGGATGCTTTCGTCACAGACAAATACAGTACATTGTAGGTTTATATATGCAATACAGATTTATAGTTTTTAATATGAAACACATCTTGCTTTTTTTTCTTAGTTTCAAATTACTAGAAAAAAACTTTATAACTTGTAAAGATACTTGCGTACTTATGTTAAATTACTTAAAAAGAAAGGGGAAAAGACCATTTCCCATTACTCTTAGTTTATGATTTAGTCTTAGTCCTAGTGTTTTGAAAACATATTTAGTCCCATTTAGTCTTTTGAAATTATGTTAGTCTAGTCTTATTCGACTAAATACCAAAAACCTGAGTGGACTTATTCTTTAGTCTTAGTCAACAAAAACAACACTGTTATCTCTATCTCTATTCTGTGTGTGTCTGTGTACTCCTCTGTGTACCTCTCTCTGTCATTTGAAACAACCATCTATTACAGTAGTGTGTGCTGTGGGTGAGCTGACATCATCTCCATCTCTGTGTTCTGGGTCTTAGTTGCTGCAGTTCCAGAAAGCCGGCCTGTTCACAGTGGGAGCTGTAGCCAGACCCTGTGCGAAAATACACTACAGCCTCACCGAAAAACACCTGCGTAAGGTATTACACGAGAGAATGAGAGAGATGCCCATTGCAATGTACAGCATTTTACTCATTGCAAAAGAAAAGATTGTTGAATAAAATTGTGCATTTTCTACATTGCAAAAGAAACATTCTTGAATAAATCATCTTATAGCGCTTTTCCATTGCATGGTAACAGCGCGACTCATGTTTTTTCCTCTTCTGTTAGGCAAACATATAACTTCGTAACGGGTACTTTTTATGGCACATCTCTGCTGGAGATAATCTCTCAAACTTTTTTGCAACATTTCATGGATATGGTGCATGAAAATGTGATTAGAAACTGTTTTTGTTGAACTGTATAGGTGAAGTTATGTTTCCAGACAGCATTAGCGTTACCATTAGCTAATGCAGAGTTCTGTACTTAGCTATGATGAGCAGCTACCGTACTTAAGATCAATACAATACAAGCTGGTACCATGCAGTGAAACAGCACAATTAGACAATCTGTGTGTGAGTATGTGTGAGTGTGAGTGATTATGTTTGTATTGTACGTGTAGAAGTGAAACATTTATACTAAGAGAAGGTTGTCAATTGTTTTGTTTGTATACATAGGGTAAGCAGCGGGTCGTCCGTCGAGACAGTGAGGTGAGAATCGAACTGGCGGAGTTGAGTGCTGAGTTGGACCTGGACATCCTGAATCGCTTGGGAAGCCTGAGCAAAGCCTTCAGCCATTGTCCTACACAAACCCCTGGACCTGTACACACACAGGTGACTGAACACCTTCAACTATTTTGAACTGAGGCCGATTTCTATTTTCAAATATAATCTTGAAAGAACAACAAGCGCAACTACACTTCTGAAATGAGCCCAAACAAAAACAACTTGCAACCATGAAAATGTACAAGCTTATAATAAGCAGACCTGGCAGGCAGATGCCTGCGGACAACCACTGTAAACTACCGCCACCTCCTGGTATGGAGAGTTATTTCATGTGATTTACTCTAGCCCATGCTCACAACAATGCTGTGTCTCCCCACAATTTGCAATAGTTTGAGCAAAGCATTTGCTCCACATTTGTTCAGATAGAACGAATGTGATCTGTTATGTTAATCTTATTTGTGACATCACACAGCAGGCATAACTTTTTCTATTGTCTTCTATGCCACTAATGCCAGGCTAGCTTGGCAGTGCATAGCAACATTCTATGCCTTTTGACGTTACATTTGTCCTTCATGGTAAATGGTAACTGTTGCATAATCGCAACATCTCATAACCCCGGGCTTCCGACACCATTATTTTCCGCCCGGGTGGTGTGGTCAGGGGCATGTTTGCCCATGACCCTATGGTACTTCCATACCTAAGGGGTTCTCTGTTTCACGACTTGACAACAAAAGAGTCTTAACCCCTTCGCCAATACCCTCTTTCAGACCCAGAGCAGTGAGCTGTGGTCGTCCTTCTCGCTCCTCTCCCCCCACGCCGTGGTCAAGCTCCGCTTCCCGATCCCAGACCTGCGGCCCCTTCCCGCGCGGCGCCCTCCAGGCCTGCGGGACGTGCGGCAGGAGACCCTGGTTCTGGAGCTGACGGAGCTAGAGCTGAAGCACCAGGAGGCCCCGGATCTCCACCAAGGAGAACATGCAGCCCCAGGCCAACCCCCTGCTCCTTGTCTCACACAGCTGCTAGAGGCCTCCTTCACTGACATGCACGGTGGGTGGGCGATTTCACCATGCTAGTTATTAGTTGTATTTCTATTGGTTTCTACGGATATGACACACACAAACACACTCACACATATTCTGGTGCTAATCATTCGTATCTCCACATCGCCATAATGATCTTTTATTGTCTTCTCCAGGATCATATGTGGGCTGGGAGGGAGGCTCCTTTCCCTGTATCAGAGTTAAGAAGAACCAAGAATCCCTGCCCAGGTTAGTGGTGGGTGTGAAGATGAGGATGTGAAGAAAACAAGACTCATTCCTGTCACAAAGCCATCCACTGGCCATAAAAAGCTCAGTGTGGCTTCTCCGGTGTGAGGAGTCCTCCTCTTTTTTTCCACATTCGGCAGATCCTGTCTGTGATCCTTTGTAGCTAGATGTACTTTACTGGGGTTAGATAAAAAAAAAGAAATCACTTATATTTTACTTTCTCTAATTTTACAAAAAAAAACTTGTTCTGGAATACTGTCGTTTTCCAGAATAAATCTACTTTCACCCTTGCTCATTTTGGCTTATCCTTCATCTTAGGATATCGGTGCGTGTGAATGGAGGTGAGTCCCAGGACTCAAGAGGAGGCCTAGGGGGACTAGGCCTTGGCCTGGCCAGGGACTTGGGGACGATGTCCTTTGAGAGTCCTTGCGAGCTCCGTGACAAGACCAGCTCTCCATTCTCCTCCAACCGCACTATGTTCGAGACCGAGGAGGTGCGCTGGTACCACACACACACATAAAAAATGTCCTCCTTCTTTTCCTTTAATCGCCAGAGTTGTGATGTGACCGGTCTCCTCCCCAGATGGTCATTCCAGCAGATCCTGAAGAGATGCGTCAGTTCCAGGGCCAGTGTGTGGCTCAGAGCCAGTGTGTGATGGACATCTGCCTGCCACTGGCTTACATCCTGCTGCCCAGCAAACAGGCTTTCCAGAGTGTTTACAATAGGTTTGTTTGTCTGTGTGTGACTGTGTATCTGTCTAAAACAGGCCCGGATGTAATATTTCCCAATTGGGCAGGCGGGCGAAAACGGTATGGGGGGCCGCACCCATACCATTTTCCGTTGCAGGACTTATATTAGGCAAGTAAGTTGTTGGAAGTGTAAACAGACATGCAGCATGCATAATGCTAAAGATCTGACCTAAAGAGGTTTCTGTTTTAAATAATGAAATCGTGTTGGTTTTAGTGGTGCGACAGTTGTAGTTAATTAGTAGCAGTAGTGGTGTTTGAAATCATTTTAATCGTAAGCACTTTAATTTGAAATATCTTTGAAAATTGGGTTGTTTGCCTGCCATCATGTTTCACAGTCTAAAATGTAACATCATCCAGTAACAAATAGGTTTTGAAATGAGTCCTAGGATGCAGGGAGGGTCTTTTACATGAGTCCCAGGAATCATATTTTGTCAGTTTGACAAATTGCCGCATTTAATCTAATTTCATGTTATATGATTATAATGTGGTTATATACATGTATGATATCTGAAGGAAATGAAAACAATTCCAAATCTGAAAATGTTATTTGCTAAGATCTACGGATGGCACACAGCAGTGGCAAAAAGTACTTTTTTTTATTGTGATTGATTTTCTGGGTGGATTATTTTATTGTACATTTTCAGTATAATTACTGCATCCCATGCATTGATGCATTGGTTGTTAATTGCATCCATTAAGTCTGAATTGCGTTTTTGGGTGCAGGATGCAGGCAATCAACATCACCAATCATCACAACCACAGATGTCAGCCCACCTGTCCACTATCAGTTTTTCTGCATGTTTTTTGCTGTACTACTGGATGTGACACAAGCTCCCTCTCTCCATCTCTTGTTGGTCTCTCTTGCAGGATTAACAATGACCTGTTGATGTGGGAACCCCCTCCACCTCCTCCCCCCTCTGATCACACCCCCCACCGCCATCACACTGACGATGAGTTTCAGCTCTGCAAGTCGGCCTTCAGACTGGGTTAGTCCCTGGGTTTACTACAGCTTTGACACTGACACCTTTGGATTACACAGACCACCAGTGGGAGATACAATTAGCAAGCTTTACAGCTTTTACTTGAACATTGTTGTAGCTCTACATTCTACAAAATGCATCCGTTCTTTCTCTGTGCTGCGCAGACTCTGATTCTGAGGATGATGAAGCTCAATACGCCTCTGCCAGTGAATCCAGGAGACAGTCAGAGCCACGGCCTAACCACAACCTCAGTCTTCTCTCCCTCACGGTCCTCATAGGCAAGGGCCGCCTTCAAGCCATGGCGGACAAGAAGGTGAGCCAGCTACTGTATGTGCTGACCAGGGGCAGCAGGCTTGAGCACCTGGATGATAACTATGAGGTTCTTAGTATGATTCCACGTTCCCACAGAGTTCTCTGAACCCCTTGCATGTTTTCTCTGCAATCGGCATTTGAATGGGTGAATGTAATGCACATCTATATGGAGCGCTTTGGATGAAAGCGTTATTTAAATGCAATCCTTTTTTGTTTTTTACTATTACCATAGTGAGTGTTGATATGGGTTGATGTTTTGTTTTATTTTATTTTTTCTTTGTCTTACCTGCCATTTCCACTGCATTCTGTGGATAGGAGAAAGTGTTTTCCAAATGGTTTCCATTCCTCTGTGTGTTCTCAGGCAGAGGAGGACATTCGTGGTGAGATTGTCTTAGACCTGGAAGGAGGGAGGTTGTTCAGCGTGGCACAGCACCAGAACAACCCAAATCTAAACTTTCTCTGTGTGGAGAGCAGACGGGTGGAGCTATACCACCGAGGTGTGTGCGGGACGTCATAAATATTTCCTACACAAAACACAGACTGATGTTCTGTGTCAGCCATAATCGCAAGATGTTTTTTTTTCCCTCTCTCTCGTTACACCTTACAGCATCAGTCAAAGACTCCCCCATCCCTGAACGGTTGGAGATGCCCAGCTTCACTCCCCCAAAGCACCTGGACCCTACCATCTACTCCACAGAGGTGGGTGTGAGCAGCGTGAGTGGCAGGGAAAGTGAGCTCCAGATGCTGTCCACAGCCATCAAAATCACCTTGGACCTCCACAAAAACATCAAGGTGAATGCTCCTGAAAGAGACCAACATGGTAGACCCATACTGAAATTCAAAGGAGTCGCACTCTAAGGATCTATTTTTCTTGTCTGTTTCTAGGAGTTCCTGGTTGCCATTCGTCTCCAAGGTGCCACTATGCGGCACTACATGGCACAGACAAATCACAGTTGGTACGAGCAGGTAGGTAGAAGTACCTTGAAGCTCCTGGAATCAAGTGCTCCACGTCCAGACTTTTCATTCCTTACTGTGTGTCATCTCTCCCATGTTCTACTTTCAAAATGCATGAAACTAGGAGGCATGTCTTTCAAATTTCAAATTGGCCCTGAAGCACTGCCCAGGGCTGGTTGTGTAGTGAGTTGGGCTATCACTTGTCTGTGATCTGCTACAGGAGCATCCCAATGTGACTCAGTCATTAGCCACACATTCCATTGCAGAAAGATTAATAGACAAGATGAGTCTAGTCTAGTATCATCAGCATGGTCTCCATGTTAGCTGTAAATAGGAAGTCAGTATGGGTGCAGTGCGATTCAGCTCTCAGATTTTCCACGAAAAACAAAACTAAACACATCTTACATGCCTGGATTTCCAAATCCAGGCATGGAGACTGCGTAGGCTAGGACAACTCTAGCCTTTGTCTAGCTTAGTGAAATACTCTTTTCAGGCAGGCATTTCAGACAGGCAGGATTCAAACTAAGCCAAATATGCTCAAATGTGTTAAGCTGCCTCCTAACTTTATTTATTTGTTTATTTATTTTACCATAAGTTGGTTGACTTTCTGGATGTCATTGACGATCCTATCCTGGGATATACACCCCCTGCAGTCATCACAATCCTGCATACGCACTTGGCTACCTGCGCTGTGGACTACAGGTACACATTCACGCTTGTGCACGCACGCACATACATTACACACATTCAGATGTTGTATACCTCCAAATACCTGTAGATCGTTAAATTGTGACGCATTCAAAAACCCTTGTTCCAGTCATTTCTTTTTAAATCCTGTGAACCTCTCTCTCTCTTTCACCCAGGCCCCTGTACCTCCCACTGCGAGTGTTGTTCACAGCAGAGTCCTTCTCGCTGTCCAGCAACATCATCGTAGACACTGCCACTTTCCACCTCAGGTAGCACTGCTTTATCATCAATGCCTACAGTCCCTTTGAGTTGTTAAGATCTTTTTTTTTTTTTGTTAAAAGGATTCCTGACTGTGATTAGAATGTTGTCTACTGTTGTTGTCTACCGCGCATGCCTTTTAAACACTGTCACTCTGTGTCTTGTTTGTTTGCTAGATTCATCCTGGATGATTCTGCTCTCTACCTCTCTGATAAGTGTGACAGCGACACGGTTGACCTGAGGAGAGGTAGTTTGTGCGTGCGTGCGTGTGCGAACATTTTGTATACATCTGATTGCATGCACAAGTGTGCACACACTTGTGCATGCAATCAGATGTATACAAAATGTTCATAAATTGGTTACAGCCATACATGAACATACAGTGAATCTACTGATCCACATTCTGCCGTGAATTGCTTAACCCAATCTCTAAGGGAACGCCATTAGGTGTTTCAAGCATTAACTAGCATTAGCTTTAGCTATTGAAATATTGAATATTATATGTTAATATATTATTGAATATTATTTTCTGTCAGATTGAACGTGTCAAAATCGTTGAATCCACTGTTTTAGCGAAAATAAATGAGGGTGCCTAATATATGGTCCAATGGGGAATCAGGTTTTTATTTTTATCTTTTAAATATACCTACACGTTATAATCGTTTTTTCTTCTGGTTCTCTTTCCGTTCCCCAGACTATGTGTGTATTGTGGACATTGACCTGCTGGAGCTTGCCATCACCACATTTAAAGGCAGTGACACAGGCAAACTGGTGAGTACACCATAGCTGCACCATATTCTGTATACTCCTTATGACAGTGGTTCCCAAAGTGGGTTCTGGCGACACCTAGCGGTCCTTGAGGAAGTTCCAGGGGTGGAGATCCCCAGATAAATCCACATTGTAACTCTCAGTGCCCTATTTTGATTGTCTTAAGTATCAGGTCTTAAGTGTGTGGCAAAGCTGTTTGGCCACTCAAAACTCAATAGCTCAATAGCTTTGCCACACCTCCAAGTTTTGACTGGACCATGGCATTGGTCCAGTCAAATTGATAATCTCAATTCACAATCTTAAAACAACCACATGTAATTAAACATTTTTCTATTCCTCATTCTTATGTATTCTTTTCTTTCTGACCTCCAGAGCCAGCCATTGTTTGAGCTGCGTTGTTCCAACAACGTGGTGCACCTGCACACCTGTTCCGATTCCTGTGCCGCCCTGGTCAACCTGCTGCAATACCTGGTCTCCCAGGGTGACCTGCACCCCCCACCCAAGCACACCTCACCCACTGAGATCGCCGGACAGAAATTGCCGGTAAGAAATTGCATCAATCAAGATCCATTAGATCAGTGGTTTTCAACCTTTTTGGTACAAGGTCCACTATTTATTCAGAATTTGAGCCACGGGCCACCATTTGATGACATTTTTGCCCCACGGACTGTGGGTCTAAAATTTCTTTTGCTTTGTCCACAATTCCATGGTCGATAGATTGGTTAAACACTGCTAGAGCTGCTGACATAATGGGGGGTCCACGGGCTAATTAGTATCATTTCGGGGGTCCATGACATGGAAACCACTTTTGTACAACATCCTCATAGGGCCGATGAGTAATATAAACGTTATAAACGCCAGCAATCTGGCGGCTCACCTGTCGAACCCAATAGAACCAAGCTGCAGCCTCGCACATCCCGTGAGCGTGCTCTGCTAACCTTTTCAAACGGCACCACTGACTCTCACACTAATGTTCATGCATGCTGATTGTTGCGCCGTTTCGCAGATCTAAAACAAACGAAACGACTATACAATATACATACAGTAGTAGTAGCTGTAGCATTGCTGCGGGCAACCGACTAATCACATTTTACATCTTTCCGAAGTGGAGTTCGGAGAGTCACAACATCCGAGGCTGCAGCTTTTAGAACAAAATTTCAGAAAGGTGTGTCTCTTTCAGACATTTCGGATGGCATCACTTTTCAACTTTCCGACGCAACTTTCTGAAAAGTTCGGAATTTGGAGAGAGTATGAACAGAGCTTAAAGCAATCAAACATCTCATGCATTTTACAGTACACTGTGGTCACAGCATCACTGCCTGTGTCAGACTGAGAAGCTAAATGAACTAGGACACAAGTTGTTCGCTGACTTCAGTTTAAACAATGAAATGTCTTTCAGCTGTCAGAAAGCCCCGCCTCGCTCCCGCCCTGCCCTCCTGCCGAGACCGCTGAGATAAACCAGTATGATCTAACTGACGCTTTGATCGACACGGAGAAGACGCAGCGAGATGTGGAGCAAGACTCAGGTAAGGAGGATGATTTCTACTTTCTTTTCTGTCACGTGGGTGATCACAATGCAGTAGATTTACAAAACAGGATATTTTACTCTGCATTGGTTTCTAAATTCGATTTGGGGCAATATCAAAACAGCAAGTTCCTTCCAACTTATATCTCCATCCACTGCCTTGGTTGATTGCGTTCAGGTTCTCCCACGGTGCCGCGGGGCTCACCTGTCTCAGTCTACCTGTTTCCCGGAGAGGCCCCGAAGCTCCACCCCCCGCCGTGCTCCCTTCTGGAAGACGAAGACTCTGACCTGGACGGACTGGTGGCCACAGCAACCGAGGCCCAGGCTGATATGATGTCGGAAGAAGAATCCGAGGGTTCCACGGACAACGACGACTTCTGCATATTGGAGGCTCCTGGCATGGGCATCCCTGTGAGTTTAACTGCAGTTGTTTTGTTTGATCGGTTTCTTTGGACGACGGATAAATATCGAGTGTCTCTGTCTAATCAGTGACCGACATCGGTCCATTTGAGGCGTTATCTCATCTCACTGACTTATTGTAATAGTCACTGATCCCTCTCTCAGCCTAGGGACGGTGAGCCTGTGGTGACAGTTCTGGCCCAGGGGCCCATTAAGGTGAAGGACGGCCACTTCTCCAGACCACGGGGCAGCTCGGACCTGCTCAGGGCGCCCAGCCGCTTCCCCATGCCCCAGAGTAGGGTGGTGCTCCGGGAGGTCTCGGTTGTCTGGCACCTGTACGGGGGCAAGGACTTCGGGGGCAAGCCTGTGTCCGTCCATGCCCAGCATGGAAACCGGTAACGCATGTTCTGGTGTATTCACACTGTGACTACAGAAACATTAAATGTCCCTCATATTATAACTAATGCTTGGGACAAAAAACGTAACATTATATTTTAATATTTCTTGCCTCCGTTATTATCACTCCAACTGATCTGCCATTCACTCAAATACACGCACAGTCGCACACGTGCACGTGTGAACACATGCGTGCACAGATCTGTAAGCCGAAGGTTCTTCCTCATAGTCTCTTTCACTATACAACCTAATTCTGTGATTGCTTTCTCCCTCACTTTTAACCTCTTCACTCATCTTCCAGTGGCCGTTCTGTCCCGGCGGGTGTGCGTGGCTCCCCGTCCCGCTCCGCAACTTCCTCCCGACCTCAGAACTCGTGGCGCTGGGCTGGAGGCAGCGGTCGGCAGCACACCCTACTCATGGAGATACAGCTCACCAAGGTGTGTGTGCAGGAGAAAAACGCCTACAAATCTTAGTTTTATGTCCTATTTTCTTTTGTTACTTGCAGCTATTACACAAAGTGACCACTACCACCATATTATCCATAAGATAGATACCCTAACCCTATCAGAGTATGAGGTATATGAGAAGTTGCACTCGTCACCAACGGTGACACACAATGTCGAAGGTGACTTGAGCCACGGGAGGCACCGCCGACAGAGCAGACGCTGTGCTGTCACCTTCATCCCTCTCATCCCAGTTATTATAGCCCACATAGGGACACAATCGTGAATCATTGTCAACCGTGTCCCACCCCCATCTCAGTGCAACGTTCTGACTGGTTTTCAATGTGACTAACTTGTGCAGTAGGATGCAGTACATTTTTCGTGACATTATGCTCAGTTTCTGCATCTGTCTCTTCCAGTGGGGGTTGTACTCCTCTGTCACATGGTGGTGGAAAAAAAGTATTCATATTTTGTTCTTAAGTAAAAGTATAAATACTGCAATAATGAAATACTTTAAATGTCTGGAATTCAACATTTGCTTGAGTAAAAGTACAAATACTGTATATCGGTATCAAAATTAGAATGTACTCCAATTTCATGTTCAATCAATGTGTCACTAGGTGACGTGTTGTAGATGTTTATATAGGGATGAAGTGGATAATGTGTGTTTTGTAATAGTAATCTAGATCTACAAAATAACTTGTAACTAAAGCTGTTAAATAATAATAATAATAGTACCAGTACTGGTCTAAAAGTACAATATTTGTCTCTTAAAGTGGTATTTCACTTAAAACAGTTTATAAGTTACTCAATAAGTTACTTATTCAGTAATTAGATATTTCATATTTGTTATTCGTAACCATAATAGATTAATCGAAAACACCCATTCTATTTTCTGACCCAATCAGTTTTTTTTTTTTTTTTTGAAAAGGTAGCAGCATTGGGGCCACGGTTTTTAAAGAATAAAACAGTATTTTAAAAAGAATTGAAAACAGTACATGATGAAAAAGCATTGCGTATTAGGAGGACAATATCAGTCAACAGAAAAAGATGGGTGTTTTTATGAATCTATCATGCTTATAATGGAATTTTAATTTATACTAATAATAATATTAATAATAGCAATATTATAAATGTTAGAATAAAAATAATTAAATGATTATCAAATATCTGAATACTGAATCAAGGTACTGTTAAAAAAAAAAAAAAAAAAAAAGAAAAGAAAAAAAAGTGAAACATCACTTTATGTTGTTGGAGTGGAGTAGAAGTAATTAGGCTTGGGGGAAATTATTGGAATTACTCAAGTAAAGTACAAATACTGCACAATTGCACTGCAAGTAAACGGCACTTAGTTACGTCCTCTGTTCCCCAGGTGTCCTTCCAGCACGAGGCCTACGCTGTGGCCCTGCCCGTCCCGGGGCAGGAGGGAGAGGCGGTGGGGACGGGACCGGGCAGCGAGCAGCCCCTCTCCAGGCAGGTGTTCATCGTCCAGGAGCTGGAAGTCCGAGACAGGCTGGCCTCCTCGCAGCTCAACAAGTTCCTCTACCTCTACACCAGCGAGAGCATGCCTCGCCGAGCCCACTCCAACATGGTGAGACGAAGGGAGAACAGAGACATGATGAACACAGTGTGGAATGTAGTTCTCCTGTGGTTACATGTCGTGTTCAACTTTAATCAGGCTGAGGTGCCAAATCGTTTGGGATGTTGGGATGATGATAAAATGTTCACGACCACAAGGGTGCATTTCTGGGATTGAGGTTAGGATCCGACATTGATTTCTTCATTATTCTATCGGGGGGAAAAGACGCTTGCAATACAGAGGTTACAATACACTAAATGTCCTCTAATGTCCTTTTTTTGAGAAATGTTTGTAAATCAGTGGTTTTGTCTCAAAATGTTTTGTTTCCAGAGAAGAGCGCATTGGACAGAAGCGTGATTAAACCCTTCTGTACTGTACTTGTGGTGTTTTAACTTTCATTGAAAAACAGCAGGCGTTCACAGCTCATAATATGAGCCGTGAACACCTGCTATTTTTGGGGAGAATGTGAGAATGCAGCTCAAATCTTTCAGTATGTTCTTTCAAAGCGAGTGTTGCATTAATTCTTTTGCAATGGTTGTTGAGAGTAGGCGTTTGTGATTCTCAGTTGACAGTGAAGGCCCTGCAGGTGTGTCCAGAGTCTGGTCTCGGCGGTCCAGAGTGCTGTCTCCGAGTCAGCCTTCTGCCCCTACGACTCAACATTGACCAGGTAGGTCAATGTTCATAAATAAAACACCACTAGGAGACACGCTAAATCCTCTTGTATCAACCGCTATTGTTTAACAAACCAATACCAGTTTCTTTACATTACAAGATAAGAGGCATAGAAGTAAAGATGAGCTAAACACAAGCCCCTTACCTTTAGTTAGTGGTTGCCAAAGTGGTAAAAGCGATTTTTGGCACAGACACAAGTATCTATAGGGACATGAAAAAACAATGTTATTGTGTCTTTCTTCTCTAGGATGCTCTGTTCTTCCTGAAGGATTTCTTCAGTAACCTGGCTTCATCTGTTAACCCTTACCTGCCTTTGGACCCCGCGGCCGAAGGTGAGCTGGACGTCCTCAATGATTTTTGCATACCCTAACCTGTGTCAGAGAGAGAGAGAGAGATATCAAATGAGATTGTTTTTTTTTATCCATTGATGCTTTCAGTGAAGGCAGACTCCTCACAGAAGTCCTGTGAGGAGGCAGAGTCCGGCGGGGTCCTGGACGCTGACCTCACCGCTTCTGTGGAAACCACTTACAGTGAACAGAGCTCCTCTTCTGCTGGCTCCACCTCCTCCGCTGACCAGCCAATCTACTTCCGGTATGTAAGGAACGTAATCACATCTCAGCGATGTTGAAGGAGTTCCATTTCTACGGACAGGGCAGCAGTATTCGGAAAAGTAGAGCAAATTACTTGTGTGACAACGCTAACAAGCATGCTTAAATGGTGTGCAATGATGTCTTACCCTTCATCAACTATTTACCTCACAGCTGCCATTTTGTCAATTTTCTCAATTCGAAACTAGGACATTAACAAAACATGCTTTTTGGTAGTCAAATCGAATACATCACGTCCAATTCTGGGCTTGTCATTGAAACAGCACTTCCCTATTACACTACTGTAACTCAGAAAAATAAGTAATCAACCAGCAATCGCTCTTAAAACCACAGCAGAACCATTATGCCTGCTGTAGATTTTAATATATTAAAATGTATTATTAGCAAATAATCAGTTATGAATTATTAATGTTAAATAGTGTTTTGATAGTCAAATATTTAGTTAATGCCATAAATTACCCCTTTGTAGTTTCTCTGTAGTCTCACTCCCTGCAATGGAAGAGTATGCTTATGCTGACTTAGCGTATGTTCACTTACTTGACTTATGCTAGTAATCATAAAACAGGTGGTCTGGTGAAGACCACCTCGTTTCTCTCTCTTTGTCATCTAATGGATGTCTCTTCATCACTCGCTCTCTTTCTGCCATCATCTTCTCCAGGGAGTTTCGTTTCACCTCTGAAGTGCCTATCTGGCTGGACTATCATGGCAAACATGTGGTCATTGAACAGGTGAGCTACCAACTGATACCATCAATCAGTCTGAACCAAAGCTTCCCAAACATACACATTCTATGGTTTTCATGGTTGTTACTTCATCAGAAAATGGTCTTGTTAGGTACCTTGTGCTTTAATGTATGTATTCAAGACACATAATCCCATTTATATATTTGTTGTTTTTTGTTATTGTTTTGTTTTCCTTTTTCTTTTTAACTTTCTTTTCTATTTTGGTGAACTTGGTGTACTGGTCTGGCAGTAAACAGGAAACGTTGGCACATTATCACTGCTGTCTGCCTTGTAATTTGGCTGGAATGACTGGAATGTTGAGCAAATGACTCTGTTATATAGGTATAAAACACACTCACGTCTCATGCATTTGATGTTGGAAGACTACTAGTGTCCTTTACCTAAACAAATAAAGAAGAGTTAGAATATAAAAATTCACAGATGAAACAAGGTATTGAATTAATAGATGATACATCCATTCATTCATAATGAATGATTAAACAACAACATACTGCAGAGACACAAGAAGACTGCACTGTAACAATTGGCAATTTTACGTACCGGTAAATTGATTACCGGTAGTCACACTAAAGATGTATACAATGACTTGATATGACACAGGTGACACAGAAAGTGACCAATTAAAAAAGAGGTCTATATGATCTGCACACTGTATTCTGCTTTGTTGTGTAATGTACATGCTAGTTGAGCTGTGTATTTCTTTGCTCTGAATGCCCATAACTTCCAGTAACGGACCTCTCTTCTGGCATTTGATGGGTTATGCTTTCACAGGGAACATTTGCAGGGATCCTTATTGGCCTGGCCCAGTTAAACTGCTCAGAACTGAAGCTGAAGAGACTCTGCTGCAGAAATGGGTACCAACACACACTCTTTATATAATTGCAGAGAACAAGCAGCGCTTTGATTTAGATTTATCAGGAATTGATCGTATTAAGCCCCACAGGGTATCCTTAAAATTGCTGGCTAAAACGAACAGGCATCACACTGTAGCTAATTTCCCTCTTTAATTATAAGTTCTGTATCAGTCTATTACCGCAGTAACTCTGCCCTGGTCACCAGTCTTACCATCATGTTCACGCACATGCTCTTGCACGCACTCTCTTTCTCTCCCTCTCTCTAAAATGGCAACTTTATTAGAAAAAAAGTAAAGTAGTAAGATAAGAAGTTAAAAGCAATAACACACTAAAAGTGACAAGTTAAAATCACGTTCAACTCGGGAAGGCGATTCTGAAAGGTGGGTTTTCATGGTGGTTTTGAAGGGAGGGAGGGAGGGAGCATCTCGTGCATTCTCGAGGGTAGGGGCAGCCACAGAGAAGACACCCCAGGTTTTGTGCTTGGTCTTGGGGACCTTCAGGAGTCCGGCATCACTGGGCCTGGGGCATGTGGCTCTAGGAGGGATGAGGCGTAAATTTTATGTGAATGAACAATGGGAGAGCCATTGGTTTACATGCTAGTGTGGACAGATCTTGGTCTCACTATTTTGGAAATATGTTTTTCTTTGCTTCTTTTTGACATGAGGTGTTTTGTTTGTTTACATCAGAGCATTGTAATTTGTGTGATCAATTATTGCCTTTCTTTCCTCTACTTCATTGCAGTCTTCTCGGTGTAGACAAGGTGATCCACTACGCCGTCTCCGAATGGCTGACTGACATAAGGAAGAACCAGCTGCAAGGCATTCTGGGAGGCGTAGGCCCCATGCACTCTGTTGTCCAGTTGTGTGAGTTGACGTTTCATAGGGTCTTTACCAAAATGAATCAAAGCTCCACGTGACTTTTGGTGATATGTAATGGCATCCTGTTTCTTTTAGTCCATGGCGTGAAGGATCTGTTCTGGATGCCAATAGAGCAATACAGAAAGGATGGACGCATTATCCGAGGTCTCCAGAGGGGGGCAGCATCATTTGGAACCTCCACAGCCTCAGCTGCTCTGGAGCTCAGTAACAGACTTGTGCAGGCCATACAGGTACCAGCCATGTATCCATTACTGAGACCTTTCTATATGTAACTAAATACAGCAATACAGGAGCGTTATCCTGCGTCCGTGCTCATGGGGGCTGAAAAAAAAAAAAAAAAACACCAGCCCTGCGACCACCCCCCCAACAACTCTATGTTAATTATGTGTTCTAACTAATTGCTTTAAAATACATAACAAAAGTATACTGTTGTAATGCAGGGTTTTATAGTTAACTAAAACTAACGAAAAAACGCTAACTAAAAATAAATAATATAGCTCCCATAGAATTACACCAAGCTTTCACAGTCGCCCTTCCCCAACAGAAAGTTCTCTGCGTCGTGCATGTCGAGCCCCAGAGCCCCTTAAGTCTGAAATCCACAGAGTCTGCTCGCCTGCAGGAATATAACATCACAGTACACAGCAATGAGGCCTGTCTATATCTAACTAAATACAGGAATATAACACCACAGTAGACATTACTGAACCCTTTCTATATTTTAACTAAATACAGGACTATAATACCACAGACAGTGGTGTAAAGTAACTAAGTGCCTTTATTCACATACCATTTAATTACATTTTTTAGATATATATGTTTACTTACTGTTTTCTGTACTTTAACTCTTTAACCTCTACATCTCAGAGATTATTTTACTATCAGATTATTATCAGATTTTCTAGTTTCAAAGATTTTACACATCTTACACATTTTACATATTTGAAAACAAAGCAGGATGTTTTGCATAATGAGTACTTTCTCTCTACTTTCTACTCTGACTTCAGCATACACAGCAGTCGTGTAATACCTGTTAATGTACAAGTGTCCCTCTCCCTCTCCAGGCCACAGCGGAGACGGTGTATGACATACTGTCTCCCACGCCACCTCTCACACGCTATGCCATCACAGAGGGTCGGGCCACCTCCAACCGACCCCGCAGAGCTCCCCAGCCCGCAGACCTCCGGGAGGGTGTGGCAAAGGCCTACGATACCGTCCGAGAGGTGGGTTCTCATCTCAAAACCACGCCAAAGGGTTGCCATGCAACTCCTTGCAAACATACATTTGGAGCAGGCGCATGTGAACCCCATGTAGTTGCAAGCAAACATTGGATTGAACTTATTGAATCACGTGGGTCAACTTGCGTCTACATTTAAATGTAAGTGTCTATAGAATGTCCTGACTTCACTCGTTCATGCCCTGGTTCCAAGCAGTTGTTGTGGATGTGTCTCGGTATCTTTTACGACAGTTAATTCTTCAAATCCATTTGATTGAAACAGCCTGTATGATTTGTTTATTTTTCAAATACAGTTAATATATGAGGCGATTAAGATCCCCCTATGGGGATTATATTACAACAAAAATACACAAACCCGTGGACTTAGCGCCTTCTAGCAATATTGACGTCAGACTTTGGTGCCCTATTGAACTGCTAAAAACTTGCGGAAGCCCTGCAAAAAGTTTGACGTTGCACTAAATGAGTGCAACGTCAACGTCATGATGCAACTGTTCTTCTCTCTTCTCCAGGGAATGATCGACACTGCTCAGACGTTGTGTGACGTTGCTTCCCGTGGCCACGAGCAGAAGGGTCTCCCTGGCGCGGTGGGTGGCGTCTTGCGACAGATCCCGCCCACAGTGGTCCGTCCTCTAATAGTGGCCTCTGAGGCAACCTCCAACCTGCTGGGCGGCATGCGCAACCAGATCAAACCAGATGCGCGGAAAGAGGACTTTTTAAAATGGCGCACAGAAGACGGCCCAGAGTGATCACTTTTAAGAGAACATGTTTGCGTGTGCATGTGGGCGTGAGAGTGACTCTGTTGAGGGAGTGAATCGAATAATTGAATGTGCGTATGTCTGTATATATGGATGAGAGTCTGAAGAGTGTGTTCTGATGCAAAAAAAAGGACTAACTACTACTGCAGTGACTGACACCCAGTATTTCACATCGCTCCATCATAATCATTCAATAATGTTTCACCTTCTGATGCAATCAGTAACGTTCTAGTATGCAAACGTATCACCATCATCTGACTTTGTTGTGCATAACCGAAACTAACAAAGGGCATATGGCGTTTACCTATGTTTATAAATATATTTATAAAAATCAACAATACATGTTGTTGAACCCTTGAATTCACACAGTGCTGCTACAAGTGAAGTAAGATATGGAAAACATTTCCCATTAGATTGATTTAGATATCAGCTCACTTCATATGTCTGCTTAGCGTGGTGAAAGACCTGTAAAGGAGTGTTTGTTGAGGGTATCAGCGGTTAAAACAGATTCTGTGCAGTGAGAGGGGTTCAAATTATACGTTAAAAGTCAGGGAAGAGGGAACATAGTTATCAGCAAGACCTAATAACAATAGATAATAATAATCTTTATTGTCCAGAAGGATATTCATCTTAACAGTCTGTTCATCACAAAAACATCACAAAGACAATACAATACAAAACTAACACAAAACATGCTTCCCTTATGGTGTCACATTTCCTATATAGAGGAATGTCTGTCTTAACCAGTGGCTTAAAAACGTTTTATTACTTCACTGATTGATGTAGACTTGTAGGTGAAGTGATCCCAACCCTGGTGCATGTGTGGAGAGACAAATATTTGACACAATGAGACTGTTCCAAAATCCCTCAAGATGGAATGGTGACAGCTCTGTTTTCTTTTTTTTCCCCCAATGCGATGTCACAACAGTACCGTCTTTGATATTCCGCTTTGCCCTTGCGATGCCCCTGTAGTGTTTATATTCGTGCCATAATGCTCGCAGAGTGACCTTTTTTATTCAAAAGTTTGTGATGCCTTCCCTGGTGCTCTATTATATTCATGATACTCGACTATAATTTTGACACATACATGCTCATATTCATACATGTATTTTGACAAGTATCCTGACTTAATAGAAACACTTGGTCAAACAACGTCGTTTGGATTAAAAAATCACCGTGTATTCTGCAATGGCTCTTTAAAAAGGGCAGCTTGATTCTCTGTAAACGTCATCTTCAACCTGCGGTTACAAATCTTACTAGGATCTACTTATCTACTTCTCAATCAACATTTTTAAATAACTCAAGTTATTCTTTGCTTTATTTGTTTCTTTATTTGCCTTCTTGCATTTCTTTTTATTTCTGTTTTGTTGTTTTTGTAAGATATTAAACATTAGTATTAATTGTCATACTCATTTAATTTTTGAAATAAGGATAATTCTGGAGATATGATACTGTTGGGGAAAAGGAAATGGAGGTTTTGTGGCTTAACAAAGTTTTACATTTTTATCTTTGAGTGTGTGTGGGTGAATGTGTGATTGTTGTAATTGTTTGAGTGCGCGTGTAGGCGTGTGCACGCGCATGATGCATGTTTGTGAGGGTGACAGGTTGGTTGATATATTTGTTACACCTTGTGTGTGTGTAATTACTATTATTTACTATATCATACGATACGCTGTATGAATGACCTGTATATTACAAAGACAATGAGTACACAAATTAATACAAAAAAATAAATTTTTGAATATAAAAACTTTACCAGTAGTTTTACTTTGTTTGAGCGATACATGTATTAGATATGCAAAAAATACTCGTTTGAACCTAAAAACAACATGGGTTAGGGTTACAGTTTTGTAGTGGGAACTTGAATGGGCAGGAGGTGTTTCGGGGGGAACTTGGAACCGATGCACCACTAAGTCAAGCCATACTTCCGGTCCACATGTAAACGCTGGAGCGTTAATGTTGATATTGCTGAAATCCGAATCTCTAGTAGATCTTACTTAATAGAGATCGTAAGGAAACGAGTTGAATCGCAGTTTTTGTCTTATACACAATATATAGAAGTCGTTTTAAAGATGAAACTACTAACTCATAACATGTTGACGTCTCACGTAAAAGGAGTTACCAAAGGCTATCCGCTGGTTATCAAGGTAAACCTGCCCCCTGTCTGCATGGTTGACTGACTGAATAGAAAAGGATCGTGTCTATTCGAGTCTTTGAGTTGTTACATCTGCTTTTAGACTCGTAGTAGTAGTAGAGTCTATAAATGTTATGTTGTTAGCTACGTCCTGACATCGGCCTTGAGGAGTGAGTGATGCAGGATCTCGTTTTTGCAAGGAGGACCTATGAAACATGAACACGATACATAAAAACATACAGTACACAGAGATAATTTACAATACTGTTGGCCTACATACCGATACACAGACTGCTTGCTCGCCCGCTCTTTAGAGAATTCCAATTCCACCCATTTTCAACATAGTTTACTGTCATTAATATAAATGGAGGTCTGAAAAAATACATTAACATGGTGAAACACAACTTGATGACATCATCAAGTAGTGATGATGTCATCAAGGTAAAGATTTTTCTTTTAGGACCTTTTTTGGGAGTGTACAAATGGAACGGTGGAATGATTCAATTCATACGCTCTCCGGAAAAAAATGGGTGGAATTTCCCTTTAAGCAACAGAGGAAAGAAGGGGACAGACTGTGCAAATGTTATGTCAGTGTAAAATGAAATGTCATTGCTGCTGGTACTTGTCAGTGTAGACACATAAACACGTTGAGTTAAGATGTGAATGTATCGGTAAGTCCTGAAACTGAAATCAAATGAAAAATTAAATTGACGGATTTAAAGGTAGGGTAAGTGATTTGAAATTCCTTGTGTAGTACCAGCCTGGTGCACTAGGGGCGCCCAAGAGTAGCTACACTATGTGAACCAGCTGCTCGATCCTGATTGGAGGAGAATTCACCCTCCACCTGGGGAACTTTTATTAGCTCCTCTGCTAACGTGGGGGAGGGGGAAACTCCATATATGGTCTGCACACCTTATAAGAGCATTTTAACAGTTTTTTTTTTTTTTTTTTTTTTTTGGGGGGGGGGGGGGGGGGGTGATATCTGTCTGTGATATGGGTGACAAAAGTGAAATCACTTCCCCTACCTTTAAAAGTAGAGCTATTGTGAACAAAGTAGACTGGGCAAAGTACTGCTTTGGGTGAGAAGGGCACCTAAAATAAAATAAAATGTATGAATTAAGAGAAACCAATGTAATTGCCTTCTTGGTTTAGTCTTCTGTGGCCTAGATTGGCCGAAATTACATTTTCTCAATTACCAAAAGCCACATATTTCTACTTTTATGGTTGCGCCCTGAATATAGTTTTCCATGAAAAACATTATACTGTAGATTAACAAGTAAGATTGTTCTTCTGTGTTGTGCACGCAGGCTACAGAGGTGAAGGTGAACGAGGTGGAGTTCAACCCACAGTTTGTCAGCCGTATGATCCCCAAGCTGGAGTGGAGCGCTTTGGTGCAGGCGGCTGGGGAGGTGAGTGGTCCTGTGTATACAGACTACTATTCCACAATCTCTGAATGCTTACTACATATAGAGTTTGGAACTACACAGCCTGAAAGCCGATTGCAGAAGCTGTCGCCTGTTAGTTTCATTTGGAATGAGTCGCTCTCTCGAATTGACAAGATGCAAGAGTTTATTATTCCTCCATATGGCTTCAAAAGGGAATATTAAAATTGTAATCACAGTATGTGGAATGGGTATTTCAAACAAAACAAAAGCACAAGTCAATACAAAAACGGTTACCAGGAGAGTACCAAGACTTGTTTTCATCAGGGTCTTCCATTTTCAATTTATGATCAGAACCTTTAAAGACATCCATTGAGTAGTTGTTGACAATTTAAGTAAATGTAAATGTGTTTTCTGTCTTTCTGCACAATGGATGACGCCGCTTAACCCAAGTTACTTAAATCGCCAATGTTTTATGATAAAGCCGGATTTATCACTGGCATGAGTGACAAGGATGACTGATTATGATGACGGAAACAGAAATCGAGCCGATCATGTGATCGCAAGGGCCTCTAGGAAACTGTGTTCAATGGAGCCCAAATGCAAAGTCAATGAGGCTTGTTCTACAGTGTGGCATTTCCGGTGTTGTAATGTTATGAAGGAAGTGCGGCTTCCACATGGACATAGTGACGAGGATAACATAAATAAAAATCGAGCCGATCATGTGACCGCAAGGACTGCGGATCACAGAGCTTCAATACACAGTGGGTAAGGGTGCAACAGTATCCCTCCACAGTATGCCTCTGCCGTTTTAGATATTCCTCTGCCATTTTATACACTTTTGTTTCAATGTCATGTTTTTCTTTTTTGAGAAGTGGTAAAGTAACTATATTAAGCAAAAACATGGATCTAAGTGAAAACACATTATTGCTCTGCTCCAAAGGTAATTAATTATTTCCTGGAGTATCAACGATTGTTAAGCTATAAAGCAGCTAAAGTGTATAACTGAGACACTGAGACATTGGCTGTCACTGTTTGTATCACTGTTTGTAAGATTGCTTCCCAACAAGTATTGAATTTATTATGAATCAAGATATTCTGTCAATGTCAGTGTCTTGGTGGTAGTCATTGTTGTCTACTGTGGTTCCTTGGTACAGTATGAGGTATTATCTCTCCACAGCTGAATCAACTACAAGACCTGCCTACTGACCTGATACCGGACTATGAGAAGGATGAAGAGTTCTTGAAGAAAGTCCACAGGGTGCTGCTTGAGGTGCACATCTCTTTCACAGTTTATCATTAAAAAATATCATAGCAGTCTTGTCAGGCATTGTGGATGCTTTTGTTTATTACTCTGTGTGGACCTCTAGTGGTGATACAACACATAAACACTTACTTGATATCGTTCTGTTATCATGGGTTCCCACTTGCGGTGCAGGCTGAACTTTGTGTGTGTGTGTGTGTTTGTGTATTATGTTGTTTGTAGGTGGAGGTCATGGAGGGTTGTCTGCAGTGTCCCGAGTCTGGACGTGAATTCCCCATTTCCAGAGGGGTCCCAAACATGTTGCTGAATGAAGATGAGGTGTAGATGAAACACATGTGTATACTGTATATATACATTTTGTTTAGGATTTCCTCAAAGATGGCCCCTTACCTCTAGTGCACAGTGCTCACCTCATTCTAAACCACTAACCAGCAGGCACAGCAGGACTGCAGGATCCTTTTTTCTTCTCTTTTTTTTAGAGAAAAAATGTCTGGACTCTGGTTTTGAGTGTGCATTGTGAGAAAATGTGCTGCCAACATATTCTATTGTTTGAAGTTAGGATGTCTGAGGCTTTTTGGTGGCCGGCGCTGCTCCTGGGAAAAGGAGAAATGGTGCGTAGTGGAACTACATAATCCGCAGCTCTGTTCTCAGTCTGAGTGGCGGTTTTCTTTTTTATTTATCTTTGCGACCAGTGGGGTTTTCTTGTATTCTTTTTTTATTTTTCAATAAAACAAAACTGTTCCCTTGCAGGCCTAACTATTTTTCTTGCTCAATAACAATTCACTGCAGAGAATTTGCATGTGTGTATATCAAATGTTCTTTTTTAAGTGTTCTTCATTTGCATGAATGAAGGGCAGATTATGACTGAAGCCTGTGAACCCTATCGTTTCAGCTCCGCATTCATTCTCCCTCTGAGTTGAGAAAGTGCGGCAGGCCAGATGACGTGGCAGCAGCCCTGCTATATTTGGCTGTGGAGGAAAGAGTCAGAAAAAAGCAGTGAGGGTAGAAGTTGTTTTTGAGGAAGTATTTTTGAAGGAAAAAAGCCACACGACGCAGTACCCACAGCCAACCGCCAGGCTTGTCTTTTCCTTTGATCCAAAAAGCCCCCCCCCCCCCCCCCCCCCAAGTGTGTGTGTGTGTGTGTGTGTGTGTGTGTGTGTGTGTGTGTGTGTGTGTGTGTGTGTGTGTGTGTGTGTGTGCGTGCGCGCGTCAGACAACTGATCTTGCCAAAGAGTTTTAGATCCACGTAGACAAATCTGAAGTCACTTCTGTTCTGTCCTGGCTCTCTGAGATGTTGGATGATCAGTCATATTGGAACAGGGTGCCATATTTTGTTCTCAGCCGGTGTTATCATTTTTAGAAATTTTGCCAGGAGCGAGACAAGAGAGAAAAGAATCCCTGACCATGGGCCTTGGGGCAGCCTTTCTCTCCCCTCCCCTTCTCCCCTACCTTTTCCCTTCTACTTAGAGCAATTACAGGCCTGCTGCCACAACTATAATAATGGTATAATGGGATGGCAGCAGAGCAGCAATAAAAGCCTCCCCTGACAGATTAACGGTCCTTTCCAACTCCTGAACTGTAATTAACAATGAGACAGGGAAAGAACGAAAGAAAGGACAGAGATTGAATTGCTGGTAAGCTAGTTGGAAAGTTGCAGGAAAGGAAATGAGTTAATCGATTTCATGAAAACCCTTAATCTATAAGTACAGTACAAATAAATGGTAATCTTAATGCTGGAACATAGCAAAATAAAAGAGTCTAAGTGTAGACTGTTTTTAATTTTACCTGTCTGGCCTATTTATTACACACAAATCCGGACCTCGCCCATTCTATTTTCTGATGTGGTTTTTCTTTTCTTTTTTTCCCCCTGTGCATGCCTGATATATGCCCTCGGGAACTATTTACCTGTTGAAAGAGGGTGGTGCATTTTTGTGGATAGAAGAAGTAAGAGTGTGAGTGTGGTGTGTGTGTGTGTGTGTGTGTGTGTGTGTGTGTGTGGGTGGATGTAACTTTGTTGTGTATGGGGACGATGAAGTTGTTGCCGTGTGTGTGTGTGTGTGTGTGTGTGTGTGTGTGTGTGTGTGTGTGTGTCAGGGGCGGATGTAACTTTTCCCAATTGGGGGGGGGGGGCAAGAGAAACTGGTATGGGGACGATGAAGTTGCATTGCCGCCCGTGTGTGTGTGTGTGTGTGTGTGTGTGTGTGTGTGTGTGCGCGCGCGCGCTCGCGCAAGTGGAACTGTGCAAGCATGTGTTGTGTCCTAAGACGGAGATGCCTTGCCTACATAATGATACACTCCCATCACTTTGGTATAGCACCCCACCCGCTACCTCTCAACTCACACATCCAGTCCGTCTCTCTCTCTCTCTCTCTCTCTCTCTCTCTCTCTCTCTCTCTCTCTCTCTCTCTCTCTCTCTCTCTCTCTCTCTCTCCTAAGCACAGACCATTCTTGTCTCAATCTCTTGGAGCTCTTGAGTTCTCCCTGGCTTGCTCTGTGAATTTCTTCACGGAGCAATGGTAGACTGGAGCTCTTATTCATCCCCGATGCCTCCGTGAGAAGATTCAGGGCAGAAGAGCGATGGAACTGGAATGCAGTGAAACCGTGGATCTGTGATTTATTGAAAGGTTTGCTTGAGGGGGGTTTAGGAGAACAAGGACTTCTTTCACGAAGCGGTTTCACTTTTGCGACTTGCCTTTTTATGTAGCCTAACTTTTACTGTGCCCGGTGTTTATATGAGGGAATTTGAGAAACCCACCATGGGTTTTCCAACATAGATCAACGTTTTTTCCTTTCTCCACGGCGCAGGCTACTTTCTATTAGTTGTAGCAGAGTATGGGAGGATCAAACTGGAACTGAACTTGGTTAGTCTGGGCAATTTGGTCCATTTTTGTTCCCCTGTGACGGTGATGGGTATCTTCCAAGAACATGGACTGAACGCCGTCTGATTTCCGATGATTTGATCAAGTTGTATATCATCTGAAGAGGGTTTGCGACATGGGCTGAGCCGACGTCGCTCTCGTTGACATTGCGGTGGATTGATTGTGCCTTTTTGTGTGTTACCGTTTGTCTAAAGATGACTAACGAATCCCTGTAAGTCGACAGAGCAACACGTTACAGAAGAAGATCGCGCTTAGGAAAACATTTAGGAGTTTACGGACCACCAGCATTGGAACCGTCGGGGCGCACGGCACGGGACGCCACGGGCTGGGGGGGCTCCCTCAACGTCGATCTCTCGTTAACCGCTGAATGGAGTTCAATCCCAGGCCGACGACGAGGCACCGGACGATGTGGCTCACCCAGCTGGCTCTGCTGCTGCTCAGGCTGGCCGCCGTGGTCGAGGGGCTCAACACGTGCCACTCCTACGACATGGACGAGCAGAAGTCCAAGCGCATCCAGGCGGTGCGCGGCCAGATCCTCAGCAAGCTGCGCATCAGTAGCCCGCCGGGCTCCGACGACGACGACGACGAGGCCTCCTCTCCGCCGGACCCCCCCGCCGTGCCCCCCGAGGTCATGCTGCTGTACAACAGCACGCGGGAGCTGCTGAAGGAGCGCGCGCGGCTGGCCGAGGCCGCGTGCGACCGAGAGAGCAGCGAGGAGGACTATTACGCCAAAGAGGTGCAGCGCATCGACATGCTCCCTCCACGCACAGACAACAGTGAGTTGGATCTGATTTTTTTTTCCCCCCTCTTTCTTTTTCTAGTCTTGAGAAACAAATGCCTCCCAAATCCCCCCCTATCGTACACTCAGATGTTTCGACTGACTTTACGCCAGGGCCGGATCTAGGCATGGGCGTCACATCCCCAGAGAGCCTCTTTAGTCTCTAATGTTGAAGCGTACGGCCCCAGCGGTTAGAGTGTGAATTGCAGGCATTCCGTGCCTTCATGACTAGGAAACCCGTGCCGCTGAAGTTTAACATGTGTACGTTCACTATGGTTCATGGAGGTAACACTTCTCCATTTTTCGCACTTTAAAACCACATCCCCAGAGACCCCCCACAGACTATGCTTTGCACCGTCTGTGTTTTCGGCCAAGCTGTGACGTCACGTCGTCCTTTTTTGAATGGGTTTTAATGGACACTTCCAGCTTGTTCCTGTCTGCATTTCGGCCGCGGGCAGGTCTTTCCTGAAGCCTGACCACTGTCCAAAATGCAGACAGGAACAAGCCGGAAGCGCCCATTGAAATCCATTCAAAAAAGGAGGACGTGACGTCACAACCCGGCCGAAACACGGACTGTGCAAACTGCAGTGTGGAGGCACCCAGAGAGCCTCCAACGTTGAAGAGGTCGGCCCTAGTGGTTGTAGTGTGAACTGCAGGCAGCCCCTGGATTCATGACTAGGAAACCCGTGCTCCTGGAGAGTAACATTGGGCGCTCGTTCATGTGCGCGTTCATGGAGAAAACACTTCCGCAATTTTGCCACTTTCTGCCACAAGTGTCAAAAATGCAGAAGTGCGAGGGCTATCGCTCCAGTTAAGTCTCTATATTTTATTACTCTATGGGGGCAATGCCCCCTAAATGCCTTGACTGCCCCACCAAACATGATATCATGCAAACAATCCAAATTTCTCTGAGCCAACCTTTAGATTTATGCATGCTGTGGGTCTGTTGCAACTTCAACAACTGATGTTATTATTGATGTTTACTTGCCTAATATAAGTCCTGTAACCAAAAATGGTATGGGGCGGCTTCATCGCCCCTGTCACTTCGCGCCATGGCCGACAAAGCCATCCTCATACTATATTCCACTGAGCACAGAGCTAAAAAAGGTCTAAAAGTGAACGTTTTTTAGAGGTCTTAGAATAGACGTCTAATAGACATCTATCTTAGATTATACGTTGATCAGATGTCTGATCAACATCTAATCTAAGATTAGATGTCACTTTTTGATGTTTTTTAGACACTTGTGCTCAGTGGGTTGCCCGCCCCCCAATTGGAAATGTTACATCTGGGCCTGCTTTACTCACAAAATCTATTAACCACCTTGCCATTTCTGACCAATTGCCCCCCTCTGTGCAATTTCCGAAAGTCCACTGCACAAGTAGGCGAGGCTAGCCTATAGGCCTAGTGCTTGAACTTAGGAGGCAGTTTTATAACGTTATGTCTAGACAGTCAAGTTCAGCACTACCAGTCTGCCATACTTTTATGCACGCACTATGCTTAGGCAGGATCGTGCCAATTCGAATTACATCGACCAAACAACTATTCTAAAACGACAGTGTTTCTGTCAAATAATGTATTCTCCTCAGTGTACACAATGGGCCTTAGAGTAAAATCCATATGATCCAAACAGAGACGAGTCATTGCGTTCTCCACCCTCTCCCCTCCAGACGCAGTGAGCCAGTCGGCCCCCAGTCTTTATTACAGACTGGTACACTTTGACGTCAGCGGGGTGGACCTAACCAACAGCACTGTGTTCAAGGCAGAGTTCAGGATCTTCAGAGCCCCCAACCCACAGGCCCGAGCTGCAGAGCAGAGAGTGGAGATCTTTCAGGTAGAACACAGGATCCCCAACTTTTTCAAGGAAACACTAGTAGATGTTACTACTTCATGTTATCACCGCACTCACCTCAATAGTCTTTATAGGATACCTCAGAGTAGAGAGTATGTTGTGCTTTGGAAGGATGACTCTTGTATATTTTTTTTTAATTGCCAATAAAGTATTGTAGCACAGTAGTCTAGCAAGTGGCCATATAAATAATAGGTAAATTTGAATGCGGGAATATAAATTTGAGAAGACAGATGAAGGAAAACTATCATCTTTACTCAAAGCATTTGTGTAAAATCTCAGCAACTTCCTGGGCTTTGTGTGTGTGTGTGTGTGTGTGTGTGTGTGTGTGTGTGTGTGTGTGTGTGTGTGTCTGTGTCTGTGTCTGTGTGTGTGTGTGCGCGTGTGTGCGTGCGTGCGTGCGTGCATATTATTTAAGCTGTTGAGGGCAGACGAAGAGAGCAGCTCCACACAGCGCTACATTGACTCCCGTACAGTTGAGCCCAGAGCCAAGGGAGCCTGGCTCTCTGTTGAGGTCACAGACACTGTGAAGGACTGGCTGTCGGATCCAGGTCAGCTTGCATGTCATAACAGCTCATTATTTAGTCTCCAGCAACTGAAAATCTCATTGCCATACCGTTATGAGTCTGACTGCAGAGTTGTAGGCCAGAAATAGCATAAGTGCTGCTATTTTTGAATATCAACGTTTAAAGTATAATTTCATTTCATCTATTCATTTATTTTGAATTATATTATATTAAAACATAAATTAACAGACAAAGGAATAAAGGGAAAAGTATAAATGCCATGTAGCCTAGTCCGTGGGGCTAAGCCGGAATCTCATATCATCAACAAGGTGCATACCTTGCCATTCGGACCAGGCCAGATAGGCAAGCAGCAGCACAGCACCCTATAGCCTACAGTCATACGGATTAGGGGATCTCCACAACCTGGCAGGTTCTCAACACCAGGGCATGAATGGAGGAACTCCATCCCACTGTTGCCACAAATGTAGCCTCATCCCAAAGGCGACACCGGGAGCACCTATCAACAAGGTTATCAGTTGGCTAGAGAGCCAGGGCTTATACGCAAAAAGCAATGTAGTTGCCTACGCAATGGCTTTCTATCGCAGCATTTCCAGGAAGTGCAAGCCTGTAAATTCTATTAGCTTAGAATCTCCTTCGATGATGTCATTGGTACACTTCGGAACTGTCCATAAGTGACTCAATGACTAAATGAGCCACCTTATGATGATCATTATGAATGACTGTTTATATGAAGATGAAATGACTGAAGTGTTCCTTAAAACATTCAAGTTGTTTGATCCTAATGGTCCCTGCCTCTGTTTTTGAGGAATTTCTTTCTTTCACTTTACACACAATATGTCTCTATTGTGTGTAAAGTGTATTATACATGTACTTTCTTACTTTATAACGTTCTTTCTCTCTATTTATTACATTATAACTATGTTTTAAATGTCTAAAAGTCAACATCCCCTTTGTGGTTATCTTTCATTTCTTTCTCCTATATTCAGAAAAGAACTTGGGTCTGAAGCTTGGGGTCCACTGCCCTTGTTGTACCTTTGTCCCATCCACCAACAACATTGTGCCCAACAAGAGTGAAGAACTAGAGGCACTCTTTGCAGGTTGGTATTAGAAAACATGTCCAGGTCGGTTGCTTGCATTTGCTTGCTTGCCATAATCATAATGAATTCGGAGAAATTACACCGTCAGGTGAAACGAAGCAGCATGGACTCCTCATGCACTGAAGGAAATCATGATGTCAGTCCGTCACTCTCCCCAGATTGGCAGAGGCAGTGCAGCACCCAGGATTACATTGATTGAAACCTTGTATATCCATATATTTTATTATTGTTTTTTTTTTTTCCATAAATAATTACTGACCAAATAATAACTACATTTGATCAATCTATTGCAGGGGTTTTCAACCTTTTTGACACCAGGGACCACCATTTATTCAGCATTTGAGCCACGGACCACCATTTGATGACAATTTAGTCCAAAAGACCTAAAACTAAAGACTTCTTTTGGTTTTGTTCACAATTCCAGGCTGGATTTTGCAAACAAAACAGACTTCTTAATTAAATAGTGCTAATTCAAAAAGGTGAATCTTGAGAATGTAAAAATGAAACCAAATGGACCCTTGCGGGTCCATTTGGTTTCATTTTCACACTCTCAAGAGTTACATCTGGTTAACCCCTGATCTTTCCATTATTTAGTCTTGGGACCACCTGGAACCCTCTCAAGGACCACTGGTGGTCCCCGGACCACCTGTTGAAAACCCCTGATCTATTGGATTAGTTTTCCGCCTGACAGCAACAATATCGATGTAGGCCTATTATCTGTGTTGAGTTGATACTTGGTGTTTAGCCGCTGAGGTTCTGTGTATGATGTCTTTCTTGCTCTAATATTTCTGCAGTTGGCAATATTTCAACACAAAATATCTTTCCATAAAAAAATGACCCAGGACACTTACAGTAATCATAACAGAGATATTACTCAAAATCCATTACACCCAGGAGCCGTTAATGGTATTCTGTGTATGACACTTAACTTAAGTGCTCTTTTTTTTTTTTTTTTTGCAAGACTTGCACTCTACTTTGCAAGAATTGTTTGGCATTCAAGGTAAAATGTAAAATGTAATACAATGCTCAGCAAAAAATAACTGATTTTCAATATTACAGTGAATCAGTGATTTCAGAGTGCAACCCAAGTATAGTTTCAGCCATATCTTGTTTAATAAATATGCCTTGCCGTGCCGTGAGCTCCATAGGGCAGGAGGATATTTCCTGTTTCTGTAGCGTGACTCGTGAGACATCTTGGACACAATGCTAGTATCTCCCAGGGCCTTAACCCCAATCCAACCATTGATGCTGAGTGGCAAGCTGGGAAGCACTGAGTCCCATTGTTCTTTGGTATGATCCGCCCGGGGATTAAACCCCCAGTCTCAGGGCGGACACGCTAACCACAACATCACTGATCTAGTCTGCATGGTGTAAATTAGGAAGAGGCCATAATGAGAACAGGATAGACTTGCATAATGCTTGCTTACATTTTGAAAAAAATTGATAACTAGAGTATTTGGTGCAGTAGCATTCATTTGACATGACGTACTGAATATATCCTAGGAGAATATAGTTAGAATCATAAGCGTTTCTCTCCTCATATCTCCTTTTCTACTTTTTGAAGAAAAGAAACGCTGATTCTGCCAGACCTGATGATGATTCTCTTAGGGTGTTGTAACAATTTCTGACCCTGTTTCTGTGATGATCACGTAGTTGAGGGTGTAAAACAAAACAGAAAAAAATGAAACCCTTTGCAGGTACATTTGTAGAACGTACAAATTTGATTCTGAGAGTCTAAATGTCATCAAATGGTGGTCCGTGGCTCAAAAACTGAATAAATAGTGGTCCTTGATATGAGACTGGTTGAAAACCACTGTTTTAAAGCAATAAAGCACGCTGGAGATGAAGCTGTGTAAGGCCTTCTCTTTATTCACTACATTCAACCTTCTGTCCGGAACTAGCAAGGGACTGGCTGTGCGCAACCCACTTGTTTTTAAGCTCTGTTCCTCCATGTCACGCACAGGCTTGGACGATGACAAGCTTCGCGAGTTAAAGAAGCCGGGTCAGGTGAAGGGCCAGGCGGACTTCAGCACCAAGACTCCGCACCTCATCCTCACACTGCTGCCCAGCGACAGATTGGACAACCACGCAGCCAAGAAGAACAACCGCAAGAAAAGAGCAGCTGCCACAGATGCAAGTACCTGCTCCCGGTATGCTGGGCATGCTGCTCGCTCAAAAAAAAAAAACACACATAGGGGGCGCAAGCCAAGCACACTATCACAACATCAAAAAAGACCATTTCCAGCATGGAAATGATGCTCACGCACGGCTTTCGACTTGTAGAAATCGGTAAAAAGACGGAAACACTTTTGCGATGGTACGATGGTACAAGTTTAAGTGCAAGCATCATTTCCATCACCCATGGTTTAAAAACAAGGAAGACACGCCTGTTTTAGCCGTTTTTTTACGCCTCGTGTCACGTCTGTGCCCGTGCCCATACAGGGTCGAATAGAAATATTCGGTTGTGAGTAACATACTGATTTAGAATCGAATTGCATTTAACTCATTTTGTCGTGACGCCTGATTTTAGTTTCCGACATTAGATTGTAGTTTCTGACACTAGATTCTAGTTTTTCTGAAAAATCTATGCCGCTGTGTCAGTAATGATCAACAAGGACCCCTTGGTCCTTGGAATTATCTGTATTTGGCAGCGGACCCCCATTTGAAAACATGTTGTTTTAGGGATCCTGCAGAAGCAGAGCTTTGAGTTAATGTTTGCTCTGAAAGACTATATTCAGAGATTTGCAAATAATTTACACGATTTTCATGAACTACGAAGCTCATATAGTGCACCACTCGGTGGCGTGCTGTATGAGCTTGTAGATCTGCTATTTTTCAATAGCTAAACTATAACATAATGCTTAACATAATGTGTTTAAAATAATTGTAGTAAAGTAAAGTATACTACTGTACATTTTCCTCTGACCTATAGTGTAGTAGAAGTAAAAGTACTGAAACTTAGAAATACACATGCAAATGAAAAATATGCCATGTACAGTAACTAAGTCCACAAACAGTGTAGTTTCTTTACACCACTGAATACACAAACATTCATGCAGATACTGTGTTCTAGTCATTGACGTTGGTCTTATTATATAACCGAAAGTTGTGTAAGACAATGATTTTTTCTGGGAAAGAATTCTTCCAGACCCAAATGTGGTTTTGTTGGCTATTGCACAGCAAGACTAACAAAGGTTCCTTTGTGTTTAGACTGCTGGTCTACTGTGTTTTATTTAGACTAGCGTACCTGGCGATGAAAAATGAAAACACCCACATAGTCATTAACCACTTAAAACACTATATACTTTGTTGTACTGTATGTCAAATAGCGGAAAATATGGCTGATACTTTCACACACTATTTGCAGACATTTGCAAAAGGTTCATCTATTTGCCCCCCTAAACTATAAATATATATGCTGTATATCTCTGGGGCTTATATTGCGCTTTTCATAGTACTCAGAGATCCTTCTAGTCAATGACGTTTGCTTAGAATAGGGACACATACATTTGATTCCTGTATGATACGCCATGTACAAGTACACCCTCTGGACATAATGCTAGTTTGTCACAGGGACTTCCCCCAAATCCAACTCTTGATGCTGAGTGTCAGTAGGGAGGCTTTTGCTTAGATCCCGGCCGATGTATATACGTATATTGACATTGGTATCAGTGTTATTTACCCTATGTAATATTGGTGCTGTTTATGCGATGTTTCGATGTTTCTAAGTATTGTTATGTTCTCTATTTGACTTGCAAATGAACGCTAAAAGCATTTACTGTACTAACTATCCATCCAAAGTACAAATTTCAGCAAATAGCCAGTACCAGCCTTAGTCAGGCAGTTATTCATATTATATACAGTGTAGCCTATATTGGTTTTAATATTTCATATATTCAGAAAAAAGAAAAGCAAGGAATTATTTCACAAAAGCCGCATTAACACTCATATTCTATTGTTAACTTAAAAAACAAAATACATTTGACATTTGAGAAATTTTTCAAATTCATTTTTTGATCGAACATTGATCCAAAACATTGGAAACATTGGTGTAGTTAAAAAAAAAAAAAAAAAAACTCGGTATTGGCATCGGCCCCAAAATTATGGCATCGGTCAGGCTCTACTTTTGGCATGACTCTGGCCAATCGAACGCTGACCTCCTGGTCTCAGGGTTCAAGGCCACTGAGCTGAGCCTGAGCCCTAGTGCACACTTGCAGCTGGTACAGGCAGACCGTCAGACTCTCACACTGTATGTCGTCTCTGTTTTTCTTGTCTCAGTAACAATGACCAGGGCTGCTGCCTGCGATCGCTTTACATTGACTTCAGACGGGACCTCAACTGGAAATGGATCCATGAGCCCAAGGGCTACAAAGCCAACTTCTGCGCCGGCAGTTGCCCGTACCTCTGGAGCGCAGACAACCACTACAACATGGTGAGCCGACGTTGTGCTCATTGTCGTCTCAGAGTCAGTCAGTTCATAGTGTAGCGTGCGGTGTGATGTGATGAGTCAGATGTTGTGTAATATCTCGGTATTGCGTGTTGTGACTGGCTGCCACCCTCCTTGTAAAGGCCCACAAGAGCACGGAATAGCTTACAGAGACAAATCGTTTTAACCGTTTCAGGGCTCTACTTTGTAAGAGCGTTCCAGTTGTTTTCTTGCCAGTTGTATTCAGTTCGGATTTCATGTTTAATTTTAACTGATTCATAATTAATAATTACCACAAACGAAAGTCACAATTGATGTCCATCAGGTTTAATGAACATAACCAACCTCATTAACACTATAAAATATATCAACGTACTTTTCCATTTTCTCTGCGCAAAGTCTGTTCTCCAGGTAAAGAAGAGTTCAAAGATTTGGGAGTTGCGTTAAGAGGCTTTTAAATTGTTTGTGGTCGCTGTGCACCATGGTTAGTTGAGGTTGCTTAACCCCACAGCCATAAATGTGCTGTCACCTCCACACTGTTGCTTTATTATGGCTTTACAACGGAACGGATATTGTAGGCTTCTGGAAACATGGTCATTTTTTACCTCACAAACCAGAGCTTGGCCATTGGCCCTCTGAATCCACACACGCACGTACACATGCGCGCACACACACACACACACACACACACACACACACACACACACACACACACACACACACGGGGCACAGGCAACCACACACACACATGTTTTATTCGTTTTATAGGACCAACTTGCAGGACTTGACCTGATCAGTATTGGCAGGAAATTCCTGTGTCATAGCAGAAACCGCATGAAACACAGGCTAGGTAAAGATGAAAATGTAGGGAGGGTTAAACCTAATCCAGAAAAGGGCACCAGTGGTCACACATTTCAATTGATTGCTGATTAATTAATGACTTAATTAATTCACTCATAATAAGAATAATAAGAATAATAAAACTTTATTTGCATAGCTTTCATGATATAGAATGCAGCTCAAAGTGCCTTACAGAGCAATAAAGAAAAGAGAAACTAGAACTAGATCTGCAGGCCATGGCCTACTTGTGCGTGAGCAGAGCGAGCAGAGAGCAAGTACCCAGACACTTCCAGGAGATAATACTCCTGACAGTACCTCATCTGACAGTAATATCTCTTAATTGCGCCATGATTACGTCATCAGCTTAACCAGCCAATCGGATTATTTTGAGGGATGACTTACAGCCGCCCGCGAGCCGATCACTTAACTGCACTCGCTCCACTCACGAGAAAAGAAAGAAAAAGGCAAGGGACACAACATTAAAAATACAATACAGTGAAAAGATCAATTAAAAGTGGGAGAGGGAGTGGGAGTTTGTTCCACGCTGGAACAAATTGTTGGCCCATGGAAACAAAAGGCTGCTTCACCGTGTTTTAGTAGCCAATTTTTGTAGCAGGCTTAGGGCAGTGTTTCGGTTTTCCTGATACTTTTGTCCCAACATCACCAGATTCTGCCGCTTTACAACAAGCTGAACCCAGAAGCCTCGGTGTCGCCCTGCTGTGTACCCCAGGACCTGGAGCCTCTGACCATCGTCTACTTCATGGGCCGCACGCCACGCGTCGAACAACTCTCCAACATGGTCGTCAAATCCTGCAAGTGCCGCTAAGGGTGGGGTGGGACGGGACGGGAGGGGAGGGGAGGGGCGGATGGAGGGAGGGAAGGAGGTGAGGACGTTTGGTGAGGAAAGGAACATGGAGGAGGGGAAGGCGTATCGGGGGCCTCTACACCTGAGCAGACGCATGCAGACGTTTTCTGGCTCTGCTCTGCTTTTTTTTAATGGGTTTCAATGGACA
>CM076984.1:6190485-6339112 GCA_039105355.1 Benthosema pterotum
ATATATATATATATATATATATATATATATATATATATATATATATATATATATATATATATATATATATATATATATATATATATACTGTATGCCTATACACACACCACCTGTAGGCTTTGTTTATTGATTCTGCGATGGTAATGGTATATCATTCATTTCATTGCTTTGGCATTTCACATTTACTAATTTCTTAAAGGGATATTTCACATTTTTTGTCTGTCAAGTCCACTAGGAGGTGCAGTCAATGCACCAAAGAATTGTGGAAATTGTAGTCCAGGAAATAGTGTCCATGACATCAGAGGCATCTGAAATATCTAAAACCACATATTGCACACATAAACCACCAGGAATGGTTTCTAAATCCCCTAAATGTCACTTGTGTGAGCGGAGCAGGCACAAGTAAGGCCTATTAATCCCAAAAGAAAACGATCAGGCACAGGCAACCATATGCTGTTTAAAGGGCACTGTGTGACTATTATGTGACTGTAGTTTTCTTGCTCCCTCCCAACTCAGGGATTTCTGTAAGAGAATAACTTTGAGCACAGAGCACTTTATGAGCATGATAAAATGAAGAAATCTTAAATCTAACTTTTTAATACAGTGAGCAAGTGTTTTTCCGTCAAGTTTTTCTCGACGTTTTTAAAGGAGTATGAGTAGGACAATCTTCCCGGTCTCTCATCACAGTATAAATGGTTGTTTTAGCAGTGGTTTCCACGTCTTCTGAGCGAAGGAGTGCTTTGGATATCATCAGAGAGTTTCAGGGTAAAGTGTAGAGTAGAGCTGGAAGAGAACCGTGAGGTTCCCTGGTTCCCCCAGAGCTAGTGTGTCAGTACCCTTGAGCAAAAACTCTGAAACCCAAATTGCGCCCCATGGTTAACCAGTATGACGATATCAGACTGTGGCTGCTCTGATCACAGTATTAAAAGGGAGCATATGTTCACTGTGGGGACCCCTCCAGACATATTTATATATAGAACCAATTTACAGTAAACACCCACCCCGCCTGTAGGCTTCATTTATTAATTTGTTCAGACCTGTATGGTACAATATATTATTCATTCATTTCATTTGCCGATTTCTTAAAGTGAAGGTGGTCCCCAGGCTAAATGATGGAACGTTGGTTAACCAGATGTAACTCTTTGAGTGCGTAAACATGAAAGAGTTTCATATTTGAGTGTAAATATGAAACCAAATGGACCACAAGGGCCCATTTGGTTTCATATTTACACTCTCAAGAAAAATATAGAGAAAAATATACACCATCTGAATTAGCCCAAGTCTACCCACTACATGTAGAGAAGGTAGAAGATTAATGGTCATCTTGATCTGTAGCCTATGTTTGACCGTTGAAGCCTGGAATTGTAGACAAAAGCAAAAAAAAAAAAAAAAAAAACTTTAGTTTTGGGGTTTGTGGGGGCTAAAATGTAGTCAAATGGTGATCCGTGGCTCAAATTCTGAATAAATAGTAGGCCCTGGTATGAAAAGGGTTGGAAACCACTGGTTTACACACAAAACTGTCAGGGTCTGGCGCCCCACAGACAGTGTCAGCCCTACAGCCACTCCCACATCCCCATGCACTCACCTGTCTGCATCTCCCTCATCATCCCACCTGTGAACGCTGCCAATTTACCACTCCCTATATAACTGAACTGAATTGTCAGGTAATACTTTGTCTCTCCTGTGTTTGGTCCTGGACTTCATGTCGGTGTCTTGAGTCCTGTAATCTACTCATGCATTCTTCATGTGTAAGCCTTGCATTTTTGAATTGCTGTTCTACAGTGTATATGCCTGCTGTAAGAATTGCTATTCCTTATGATTAAATCGTTAAACCTACTCTGACTACTGTGGCTTTTGCATTTGGGTTCAATTTAAACCTCACCTGTGATTAAAAACCTAGTGTTGATCTATGCCCCAGAAATCAGCAGTGTATGTGATGAGACATTTGACACACACGCATGAATGCACACTGTGTGTCGTTCAGTGTTGGGCAATGTTACTTAATAGATTGATATAATTTATTTATGTATCATTTTGATTATTTTGTTTTGGGCCGGTCTGGGCCAAATTCACGCATAAAATGACTGGGCCAAATTTTTGTCCCAGTCCAGCCCTGCATGACCATGCACACTAGGTATATGTCATTGCCTGAATGTAGTGATGCACTCCATACTAGTTGCATACTACGTTTGCCCATTTGGGCTCAGGCTGATGGTGGACACCAAAGACTTGACAATATCTGGTCCAGAGCTACAGCTGTGCCATCTAGTGGTGATGGCATTGACAGCAGGAATCACTTAGTCATGCCTAAGTGATTCTTTTTAATTTGTAAAGGCACAGAGTCTCAATGCATTTATAAATTAAACATTACAACCATGCTGTTTGTGCCGTGGCGCCAAACAGCATGGTTGTAATGTTTAATGTTCATGGCTTTCGCTTCAAAGTTGAAAAAACAAACAAAGGCTACAGCCCACGGTCTTGGGCAACATAATATAGTGTTTGTTTTATGACATTTCCTAGGATTTCTTTAGGGCGTATTGTAGATTCAAACACCAGTTTTCATGATACGTGCTACATGAAAACCTATATAGTTGTCAGTTGTCTAAATCTGTGGCACAAATTAAACCTAATTTCTTTCACATTGCTCACACAAAACTGTCAGGGTCTGGCGCCCCACAGACAGTGTCAGCCCTATAGCCACTCTCACATCCCCATGCACTCACCTGTCTGCATCTCCCTCATCATCCCACCTGTGAACACTGCCAATTTACCACTCCCTATATAACTGAACTGAATTGTCAGGTAATACTTGTCTTGTTACAATACTTGTTACATGTCTCTCCTGTGTTAGTTTGGTCCTGGACTTCATGTTGGTGGACCTGTAATCTATATGCATTCTTCATGTGTAAACCTTGCGTGCGTGCGCGTGTTGAGTAAATCTTTGGTATTGTAGTGGGTTGTACTTAAGAGGTTGCCATTAGTGATGCCACACCGCCTCATTATCAGACTGATTAATATAAGCCGTGTGCAGATGGCGTTTGGTTGCTGTCTGTCGGCAGGTGTGTGGGCAGGGGCGTCTTCCTCCTAAGGTGCCTGCTGTGCCATAGGCTGGGTCCGCTACAAATATGGTGCTGGAGCCTCTTTCTAGAAGTTGTTGGCTTTGGTTTGCCCCATAAACGGGAGCTTAAAGGGCACCTTTGCCCTGTACCTGTAGCAGACAGTGTTATATAGTTTCCAGCCCTGTTACTGCAATGTAGGCCTAGTGAGCCACCTGCCCAGTGTGTGAATATGTTCAGTTTAACTAAGGCCTGCTCTTCCATGTTGCTCTACTGCCCAGAATGTAGGACTGATGTGTTTGTGTGTGCACACTAACAGAGGCGACATCCAGGACTGCCTTGCTGCTGCTGTTTTTGTCCTTTATTATTTTGTTGTTTTTAATATTCGTTTTTGTAAACCAAATGAGCCTTAACTGAATGATAATTTAACTGAATAGCCGAACTTGAACTACTGTAAATACTAGAACAGAATAGTCTCTCTTTAACTTGAACTCTAATCATTGAACTGCGTAGACGTCACATTTAAGATGACGGTAGTACAGGGAAATCCGGTGTGTCCTGGATGGGTGGAGGAGGGTTTCACGGGTGCTGGGATTCTTTTCCAGGATTCTTTGTCAGCTGCCAAGCATGGTTTCTTTTGGTGTGTACTATTCGTTTTGTTGTGTTTAAACTTTTTTTTTGTTTCCTTTACAGTGTGCGTGTGACCCAGCTTGGGGGTTTGCTGCGTTTCTGGTGGCGTTGCTCTTTGTCCCTGCACTCACTCACTCGCTACCTTCCTTCCCTGCCAGGACCACCCTCAGGACCCCAGGCCAATACCACCGTCCTGTTTTAACCTTTTGATAATATCCTGACCTGCTGTATTCAAGTCATTTTAACATTGTATGTTGTAACAACCTAACCATAATATTATATGGACTAGTCCACTGTTAAATAAATTAATTATCTTGAAACTGGAACACGTCTCTGTTACCTCTCTGGATTTGCCAGCCCGGTGGGCTGGTAAATTTTATGGTTGATCTGTATACCTTCAGCTCTAGTTTAACATTCTCGGGTGAAATTCCTGAGTGGCGTAGTCGGGCTACCTCCGGTTCCGGGCCTTAGTGCCCTTGCCACAGTAGGGTAGTGTATGTGATGAGATATGGATCATAGTTTACATGCTTGTGGTTCAAAACCAAGGACTCAAACATTTGACCCATAAGCATGCATGCGCACACTATTGCCTGAATCTAGTGTGCAGTGCATGGCCATACTACATTTATAGGCTCAGGCTGAAAGAGGTCAATCATAAGTTTTACGTTAGGGTTACTGGGTGGGTAGTAGTTTGGCCAAGATGGTTCACCAGTCGAGACCCTTTGACCACCTGTCACAACGTTGCAATGGGTGGCCAGGGGTTGCAAATTGAGCCGAGTGGGATTTGAATCCACAATGTCTGGATCATGTGGACACACTGTGGGCTATTACACTCTGTACCACCATGATTACGCCTCTTTTATCTGACTAACATCCATGATAACTTAACAACTCGCATTTCATTTTCAAAGGGAGTCACTGGGTCACAGAGCAGCTCTGCTCCAAGGCCTCGCTTGTAGTGACATCCAGAACAAAAAGCTAAAACATAAACCTAGCTATGAGGAACCTCAGAGAGACTACAGCTCAGTGGCTCCCAGCGTGAAGGCGATGGCTGTTTTTCCAATACTCAAGTTGGCAAGTGCAGCCTGGCTTCCTTCGAGGTTCAGACTTGCAACTCGTCCTCGGAAGTCGATACTTCCAGGGACGGGAATGTCTGTCTGTAAGCCTGACGAATTTTCAACCTGTAGAAAGACCAAAACCGTGTGATTTAACCATGTGATCTCCAAAGGAACAGAATAGTCACGTTTTTATTCAGAATCAACAGATGAAGCAGTGTTGACCTTACGGAATCAATATTTTAGGAACAGGAAAAACAAAATGTCACATCTGTGTGACCTGTGACGTGAGTGGTGGGTGTTGGAGTGAAAGCTAAATCTATCTGTAACAGACCAGTTACCAAACTCTGTCTTTTTGGGGGCAGCTATAGTCAGAGGCAACAGCAAAGACAAGAAAAATGGCACAAAGATTCATAATCTCTCAATTCATTGAAATTATAGGAAGGAGAATAACTGGAAAGTTAAGGAATTAAACTACAGGTTGTCCTTGGTCTCTGCACAACAATATATGCAACATTTTGTTGCATAAGAGTGTGAAATTTGAGCCCAGTCATGATGATATAGCTTTTTGCTCCAGGCATAAAGCAGCCTATAGCCTTATGAACCACTCCAGAAGCAAAGCCTGCACAGTAGCATCAACTCTTGAGTGTACCCAAACTGACCCAAAGGGACCCGTAAGGATTTTACAATGTGTTCTCTCCGATAATCCCCGCATATACCATGTGTAGAGATTCACTTAGGTAGAGACTTCCCTTAAAGCGATAGTTCAGATTTTTGGAGTTAAGCTGTATGCAATACTTGCCATTAATATAGTGGTGTCAATTGTATTACCGGTAATTGATTGCCAGAGTCCCGTGTTGGGTGTTCTGCTCTGGTTTTGAAATATGAAGTAGTTCCGGACATTTTTGTAGGGTCACTGGGGCCACGCAGTATATCTTAATTTGGCTACAGATCGTTTTTAGGTTATTGACAGGCTGTTAAACCAGGCTGTGCTACAATACAACACAGTTTGAACAACCAAGTGTAAGAGAGAGACAGGATCTGACTGTTGGTACCAAAAGATTTAAGTCTACGTAACAAGTAGATGAGTCATTCCACGGAAACGGTACCATTTGGCCTTTTTTTTCCCCGAAATTTTGACCGAAAGGTTTCACTTTTCTGAATAGCCCACAATATTAAGGACATCTTCAGCTGTAAGAAAAACATAATTTCCCATCTCAGGCATTCAATTTATTTTTTTATATATCTTTTAACATGTTAATTGATAACGGAGTTGAGCCAATTAAGTTCATAACGGAGTTGTGATTTTTGTACTAAAGATAGTCACTACTCTAACTGAGTTGAGTAAGAAGAGAAGACTTGGCATGCCTGAGGTTACAGAATCAGAATCTTTATAACGAATTGTTTTATATCATTATTTCATGTAACGGAGTTGAGCTGTTATGATTTACGACCACATGTGAGAGTACAAAATGCCTCTAAAACGGTGTAAAATGAGGTTTTAAATTGCCACTTTCTGTAGCATGATGGTCAGAAGAGTTGTAGAATACTACTTCCTATTGTTGATGTCACTAAAGGGCCAGTTAATTGTTGTTATAGAGGGAAGAATGACTTGTGTAACGGAGTTGAGTGCAACTGAGGGACACAGCTATATAAAGCCATTTAAATGATTAATCATCTATTTATTCAAAAACTAAATATGTCCAGCAATAAAGTACAGATAGATATATATGCTCATGTCATAATTTTTGGATTTTTATTGATGTTTAATAGTCATATGTCAAGTCCACTTTCATCGATGGCCACTGGGGACATGGAAAAACGAAAATAGGGGGTGTCTACTGAAAGAAAACAAGATAATTTCTGATATGAAGCTAAAATCCATGCAATGTGTACACAATATTAAAGGGAACATTTCAATTGATTAAAAAATCTTTTAAAAATATTTTTCAGTGACTCCATCAATAAAATACAGCTAAAACGGTCAGAGGGACTGCAAAAGGTACCGTTTCCGTGGAATGAGTAGATACTATATGTTGCTGTATCCTCTTACAGATACAGTATACTCAATATGTGAGGACCATGATAGAGTGGCGTCTATCATCACCCCAGGTGGTGTCATAACCTCACGAGCGGTACCAAATATAATTTGTTCAGTCTTATCGGTGTTGATAGATGACTATTATCACCGCACCCCACCAACCGATCAACACTACGCTGGTATTGTTTGGGTCATCACAGACATCAGGGAAATATTTCAGGCCGGAGTATTTCAGAAGGAACTGATTTGACTCACAGGTGTTACAGTCAGTTGTGTAAAGAGTAAATGGTACTGGTGAGTTGATGCATCCCTGGGGTGCACCGACTGTCTTGTTTCTTTACTTACTGAGTTCTGTCAGTGAGGAATGTATGATAAAACCAGATAACATAAGGATTTATTTGTAACTGAATCATTTTGGTGATGAGCAGGTACGGTCTTATTGTGTTGACGGCAGATGAAAAATCTATGAAGAGAGCCATAGCCTATGAGTTTGGTTTGTGGAGATGTTTAGAGATTTGGCTTTTCTGGCAGTGGTTTAATATGGACAGTTAACCAAGCTTGTGGAATGGGTATTATTCACAATATGTTGAAAGGCTGCCATACAGGTGCCAATTCTGTGGCATAATCATTTTGAATGAAATCATTTTGAATGAATGAATGAATGAATGAATGAATGAATGAATGAATGAATGAATGAATGAATGAAGGGACTAAAGTCTGGACCAGGGGCTTTCTTTTGGCTTAATTAAAGGACCACTTCACCACTTTTCAATGTATCTTCATATAATAGGTAATAGGTAACTAATGTACATGATAAAATACCACTATTTTTTGTGTCTGTGTCTCACAGGAGGGCCGTGGGCATTGTTTTTAAACAATGTTTATTGGGAGAACGATGGCTGCCATTTTTGCATTGCGACTTTTCAGCAATAGAAAGCCTGCAGTTTCTATTAGCTTGGATTCCACCATTGATGATGTCATTGGAAGAAGTTTCTGAACTGCCCACAGCCCTCCTGTGAGACACAGACTGAGTAGGAAAAAAATAGTGGTATCAGTTATCATGACATGTACATTAATAAGGACCTATTATATGAATATATGTTAAAGTGGTCCTTTAATTATAATAATAATAATATCTGGGACTTAGAGAGTGCTTTTTAGTTGCCAAAGATGCCTCTGGGTCTCCTTGTTTATCGTGATTCTATTCCTACTGGAGGGCACAATGGACCCAAGTAGGCCTGCACATGTATCTACAGGTGCTGGTCAACGAATTAGAATAATTTGAAATAGTGCAACCTTAAAATCTTTGAATGCATTTCTTGTGCAGAAAGCAAATCAGGTGTTCACCGCACCTGTCCTACTTGTTAGAGTAATCACAGAACTGTTACCTGTAAAAAAAAAATTGCTCAGCTGAGCTTTCCAAAAGGCCCATTTAGGCCATTTAACTGTGACACTGTTGTTTCATTGAATTAGAATAATGGAGAAACCGTTTCATTGAATTAGAATAATTTTTATTATAATTAGAATCATCACTTTCTCAGTATTTTGTGGCTGCCCGCTTGGCTTGTATGACTGCCTGAAGTCTCCGTGCAGGGGTTGACACTAAGGTCTCCGAGGCACTTGCCCATCGGGCAAGTGCAAATCAGGTTCTACGTGCCCTCAGGTCATGGTCACTTGCCCCCCCAAAAATATATTGTAAATTTTGCTTTTAGTTTACTTCCTACTTGGGTGCTTTCAACAGGTGGTCCGGGGACCACCAGTGGTCCCTGAGAGGGTTCCAGGTGGTCCCCAGCTAAGTTGGTTAACCAGATGTAACTCTTGAGAGCGTAAAAATGAAACCAAATGGACCCTTGCGGGTCCATTTGGTTTCATTTTTACGCTCTCGAGAGTTAAAATTCATCATCTTAATTAGCCCATAGTGGTCACAGACCCAGTGGTCCCTGACCCCAGCAAAATGAGAGTTTGGAACCAAATGGACCTGGGAGAGAGATAGGTAGAGATAGCTAGAAAGCAGGGAAAGACACAGAGGCAGAGTGCAATGACTGCCTTCAAGACAAATTTATCTTGTGTTGTGTTATAGTGCACGAAGTTGCACACTTGCCCGATCGGGCAACCAGGTAGCAGTCTTCACTTGCCCCACCATTTTTTTTACTTGCCCCGGGCAAGCGGGCAAGTGTTAGTGTCAAGCCCTGTCCATGGCATCGATTTGAAGAACTAGCTATCTCTACCTATCTCTCTCCCAGGTCCATTTGGTTCCAAACTCTCATTTTGCTGGGGTCAGGGACCACTGGGTCTGTGACCACTATGGGCTAATTAAGGTGATGAATTAAAAATGAAACCAAATGCACCCGCAAGGGTCCATTTGGTTTAATTTTTACGCTCTCAAGAGTTACATGTGGTTAACCAACTTAGCTGGGGACCACCTGGAACCCTCTCAGGGACCACTGGTGGTCCCTGGACCACCTGTTGAAAGCACCCAAGTAGGAAGTAAACTTAAAAGCAAAATTTACAATATATTTTTGGGGGGGCAAGTGACCATGACCTGAGGACAAGTAGAACCTGATTTGCACTTGCCCAATGGGCAAGTGCCTTGGAGACCTTAGTGTCAACCCCTGCACGGAGACTTCAGGCAGTCATACAAGCCAAGGGGGCAGCCACAAAATACTGAGAAAATGATGATTCTAATTATAATAAAAAATTATTCTAATTCAATGAAACGGTTTCTCCATTATTCTAATTCAATGAAACAACAGTGTCACAGTTAAATGGCCTAAATGGGCCTTTTGGAAAGCTCAGCTGAGCAAATCTTTTTACAGGTAACAGTTCTGTGATTACTCTAACAAGTAGGACAGGTGCGGTGAACACCTGATTTGCTTTCTGCACAAGAAATGCATTCAAAGATTTTAAGGTTGCACTATTTCAAATTATTCTAATTCGTTGACCAGCACATGTATCTATATCATCGTTTTCAGACTCAAAGCGAGAGAAGATGTTAAGATCATTTGCAAACATCAGTTCATTGTCCGCCACAATTGACTTATTGGATGTGCACATGCCTGTCATACTCTTCGTCTTTTACCAGTCTTTTAAGGTTGTTTGCATGAAACAAGTCCTCAAGACCCTTTCTGTGAGCCTGTTTTAGTTTCTTTTTTAGGTTCTTATCTATTAATACAAATTGCATTAGTTTTGTGCATTGATTTACTTTTACTGTGTACCCCAGTGACCTCCACAAAATGACCAGAACTACTGAATATTGACCAAAACAGAGCAGCAATCAATTAATACAGTTAACAGTATTTGACACAACTTTAGTTAAAAAAAGATCTGGACTATCCCTTTAAGGGAAATTGAATCGTCAATGTGATTCTCGCACGTTTTAACGTTTTAAGAGCAGGCGACAAAAATTGGGTGACATGGGCAACTGCTTGAATTTCATTGGCTGTTGCCTAAATATCGCCCGAAAACCGAAATTGTCTTTTCGGGCCGGGGTTGCTCCGCCCACTTTCGCTCCCATAGATAATAATGGAGTTCAGGAAACGCAGTCTGTCCAGCGTCCGTTGACGGCGGCTGTTAAAACGCAGGGTCAGGCGCGAGGCAGGTCTGACGCTGTGACTCCTCCTCATAGCGGGGAGTCTGGAGGTGGCGTAGGGGGGTTGGACGGCGGCTCGTTGTTACTGTCCAGCCTCCTCCTGTCCTGCACAGGGCTCCACCGGTGCGGGATCTGCCTCCTCATGCTCTTCCTCTTCGGCTTGCGAGGCTGCTGCCTCCTCCTCCTCGCCGCCTCCTCCTCCTCGTGCGTCGCCGGCTGCACGGGCTCGCTCAGCGTGTCCGACGACTCGTCGATGTAGGCAAAGTTCTCCCCGAAGAAATCCAAGAGCTGGCAGCTCGGAGAGGGAAGAGGAGGAGTCGGAGAAGGAGCGGCAGGCGGGGGTGGAGGAGGAGGCGTAGGAGGAGGAGAGGAAGAGGGGAGGAGAGGCGGAGTGGAAGGCGCATCTCCTTCCTCCAACGCAGATGTCATCTCCTCTTCCGCGCGGGTCTCTGTGTGCAGGTCTCGGGCATCGGGCGCGACGCGCACCTCCATGGGCCTCTCTGCGCCGCCGTCCTGGACGACCGGCTCCGCGCTGCCGACCGCCTCGCCGCAGGGCTTGAACATGTGCTGCGCCAAGGAGGAGGAAGCGGAGGAGAAAGAGGAGGACGTGGAGTCGTACAGAGACCCGGACCCGTGTGCGGCTGCATCCGGTGAGTCCAGCTCGCAGGTGGAGCGAGCCACGGGGAGGGAGAGGGAGCGAGCGAACATCCTGGGGTCGGCTCCTGACGCGCTCCCAGCGACCCTCGGCACGGTGGTGCCTCCGCCCCTAGGCCTGGGCCCGTCCATCAGCACGCTCTCGGCACCGCCGGCGCCCAGCGGGTGCTGGTGGTGCGCCAGCGGGTGGACCTCCAGCCGGCTCATGGAGCGCGAGACGCTGGCCCAGCGGTTGGGCAGGTGGCCGTTCTGAGAGCCGCTCCGCGCCCGGTATCCCAGGGTCCCGTGGGCCCCCCGGCGGAGGCGGCGGCGCTCGCTGCGCTTCCAGCGCCGGCGCTGCAGGAGGAAGGGGTCGTTGAACTCCAAGGGGTTGGGGATGCGGAAGTCCATGGACATGTTCTGGATGTTCTGGGTCCAGTCTGTGGCGTGGGCCGCCAACTCCTCCGCCAACTCCTCCATCTGTGGGATGACATGAATGGACAGATACTGGGTATAGATACATACTATAAGTAAACCATAAATAAGCATGAGGCCCATAGGGCAAAAGTCCCTCTCTCTTTGGTGTACAAATACAGTACACCACTGGACATGACATGCAGCAGGGATAGATATAGTCCCATAGATCAGTGGTTTTCAACCTTTTTGACACCAGGGCCCACTATTTATCCAGCATTTGAGCCACGGACCACCATTTGGGACATTTCAGCCCCACAGACCCCAAAACTAAAGATTTCTTTTGGTTTTGTCCACAATGCCAGGCTGGATTTTGGCAAACAATAGATCAAAAATGACCATTCTTCTACATTCTCTATAGTTGTGTAGACTTGGGCTAATTCAGATGATGAATATTTTAAGTGTAAACATGAAACCAAATGCCAACGAAACCAATTTGGTTTCGTTTTTACACTCTCAACGAGTTACATCTGGTCAAGCAACTGTCGATCATAGCTTGGGGACCGCCTGGAAGTCTCTCAAGAACCACTGGTTGAAAACCACTGCCATAAACCACTGCCATAGATGGATAGATGTACAGTATTGTTGATGTGCCGGTTGCTTTGCTCTGCAGTTAAAATTGTTTTCGATTTTTTTTTTTTGTATCGAGTCCACCCCGCTACTGGCACTTGACAAAGACCACACAGTGATTCTAAAGTGAGCTGAGAGTATGTTGTACAGGATTGATCTGCCGATCAACAGCTAGAAGGTTCATATACGTACTGTTATTGACCGTAGCGTGGAGAATCTCTCACCTCTGTTCGGGTCCTCTTGGACAACACTTTCAGCCAGTTTCCTATCATGGTGAGGATGGACGCGAAGTAGGACAGACCAAACACTATCCACAACAACACCAAGGGCTTGAAGAGCACGTCAGCCTCTCTATCACCAACTGCAGACACGGTGGAAAGACAGAAAGATGCGCTGAATTATTGGAAATAATAAAAAAAGGAAGCATAAGCATTGTGCACAGCTTGCAGCTTGGTATAGTACCAATGGCGTGCAGGCGTGCATGCACACACTCGCCTGGTACAAAGTCACCAAAGCCAATGGTGGTCAGAGTCATAACGACACAATAGAGCGACTCCAGAAATGTCCAGTCCTCCACTTCATGGAACACCAAGGTTGGCACAGCCAGGAAGATGATGCAGCCGATCAGGATGGACAGAACGGCCGAAATCACACGCACCATGGTGGGGCTGACCTCACGTTTCTGAGGGGAGAGAGAGAGAGAGAGAGAGAGAGAGAGAGAGAGAGAGAGAGAGAGAGAGAGAGAGAGAGAGAGAGAGAGAGAGAGAGAGAGAGAGAGAGAGAGAGAGAGAGAGAGAGAGAGAGAGAGAGAGAGAGAGAGAGAGAGAGAGAGAGAGAGAGAGAGAGAGAGAGAGAGAGAGAGAGAGAGAGAGAGAGAGAGAGCATTAAACAGAACAAGCACACTGATCATTCAAGTAAAAATCAAACAAGTGGAGAGGATTGCTTCAAGAGGCTGGCCCTCAAACTCTGTTTAAGGTTACAGAATGAGGATGAAGAGATGGCAATAAATAAGTGTGTATTATAGTAAAGAACCTCTGACTTTATTGGAGAACTGGCTAAGAGTGGTACGGCTGAAGGGTGGATGAATATTATCAGATTGTCTTGTATTATGAACTTGAGAGTTGGTCTTTAAGTAGTCTAAATTGGCCATATTTGAGCAGGCAGTGCAAACCCAGCCAAGGTTTGCTTGGCTGGGAGAGCATTCTCACCAGAAAGATGGTCTCAATTTTGGCCACAGCTCGCCTCAGCACCGTGCCCAAGTGGTCGCCCACACCTGCCAGCAGTATGCCAAACATGGGGATGCCCACCAGAGCGTAGCACACACAGAAAAGCTGTCCGTACGGCGTACAAGGGGAAAGGTTCCCAAAGCCTGTAAGCAAAGACACAGATGCCACCCTCAATGACCAATGACAGAAAACAGAAGCATTTTTTAAGACACTGTACTTTTGCAATAAGAGGTCAGATGTCTGTTATCTTAAATGAAATTTCTTCAATTGGGATCTTCTTTTTGTATGTATTCAATTGGGGTCTTCTTTTTGTATGTAAAGAATATTGAACATGTGTGGAACAATGACGAGATAAATAAACTAACTAAATTTCACTCATCATTCAACTGAACATCTGGCGACCAGCTATGTGCTAAAAAGAATCATCTGCATCTGATAAAATTCTGTTGGAGGTTCAAACTCAAAGCTCTACCTACCGATGGTTGTTATGATGGTACCACAGAAGAAGAAGGCAGAAACCAGGTCCCAGCGACTGGTGAAATTATCAGGATTACTGGTGGCATCCAGGCCTTCCCCCACCGCAGACATTACTCTCTGGAGAGACGCAAAGATAACAACGATAATTATGCAGGGCAGTGTTGCCAAGTGGGACATTTTCAATTGTCATACTCGAGGCATGAAATGATCGTAATTTAAAGATTGTAAACAGACCCAAAAAAAAGATAAATCATAGGTGTAAAACACACAATTGCTACATTCAGGAGAGCTTGTGCGTATCACTGCCACTCAGGCCTGTGCGTCTGTCCATAACTCCATACCCTTACGAAAGTGTTGAATTTCTGCTCACTGACGCAGGAATGGTTCCGGCGGAAGTCGTCCATGGCGTCATGCAGCAACTCGAAGGCCCTCTTCTCCTGACGGGCCTCCAGGGTGCGGAAAACCAGCGCTCCCACGGCCAGATAGAGCATGACCCCTGAGAGCAGGGCCACCAGGGCGGAGCAGCGCATGTTCTCTCCCCGACAGGCCCCCCCTGGGCCCCCCCTGTGGGGGCTGGGTTGTGGGTTACTACTCAGGGGCCAGGGTCTGCAGGCGGCTGGCAGTCAGGATACTCTGGGACACAGCTGATCATAAACAGGAAGTTCCTTTAGAAACGCGTCTGCGTATGTGTGTTAAACGACCAATCAAAGTCGTTTCCGGGGAAAGGTGACTGGCGTTGACAAACTTCGTCATGCGTACCAGATGTTCAGTTGTGTTAAAACAAAAGCAGAAAGGTGGCTAATGCAGACAGGAAAGCAGGAGTGTAAAAAAAGAATTATGTGGACAGAGTTGGCAATGGTTACAGAAGCTCTGAGGAGAACATGCATGTTGTAGGCCGGTGGTTTTCAACCAGTGGTCCGGGGACGACCAGTGGTCCTTGAGAAAGCTCCAGGTGGTCCCCAGCTAAATTTTGGAAAGTTTGTTAACCAGGTGTAAATCATTGAGATCGTAATGAAATGAAATCAAATGGACCCACAAGGGTCGATTTGATTTCATTTTTACACACTCAAGAGTTAAAATGTCATCAAATGGTGGTCCATGGCTCAAATGCTGTAAAAATAGTGGGCCCTGGTATGAAAAAAGTTGAAAACCACTGTTGTAGGCTATAGAAATGCCACGTGTGGACCATGTTTGTGCAGCAGGCTGGACAGAGCATGGTGTTTTCATTAGATTAGAGCTAAGCGTTTCCCATTCCAAAATTTCCATTCACGCCACCCACACTTGAAAACATTTGCATTTGTGGTTCTCAAAGGTGACACGTTAGAAATAGAGCTTGTAGATCATACTGTACCTGATCTCATCCCATGTTAAAACTCCACAAATCAGGTGGAGGGATAAATCCGTCTCTTGTTCCCCGTCTCCTCCTGCTTTGAGAGAGAAACACTTTTCCAGCTTGCACTATTCTTTTTTTCCACGTTTCTATTTAAAGTTTTCAGGGAGGACCGCAGGATCGTGGGACGCTCAGTTCTTTTGAATTCCAAATCAATTTAAGATACTTTCCTGCGACCGCAAGTCACAGTGAAACTATGAAATTGTGCATTTCGTGTCGTCATTCAGTCAGACACGCCCCATACATGAGTTTGATATAAAGTTTTTTTCCATAGCACATGACACAAATACAAAGGATACAAATACAACTAAAATTACAATATAATCATATTTCAGGTGTTCTCAAATATGGATTATCATGTAATTACGTTCCCAGCTTGTAGCCTCAAAATGTCATTCCTGGCTAGAGATTTGAGCCAAACCAGCTCCTACTTGAAGCTACTGACAAAATGTATGCACTATCAGTAACACAGAGACAATTCAGAAGTGCACAAGGGATCTCCAGTTGGTCTAGTGGTTAGGATGTTGGACTTTCACACGGGGGACCTGAGTTCGAATCCCAGGCGTTAGGTTACACTCATCCAAACTTCATCGTCGTTGGTGGGATTTTAGACACAAAAACCTGTCCTTTCTCGTCCGAGGCGTGAAATGGGTTAACGTCTCTCATCATGGTTTGAGGTCATTACGCATGTTCACATGGAGGACTTTGTCATAATACACCAATGAGAAGCTGACATACACCAGGCTCCTTGGATACAAGGCCCTGCCAGGGGCCTCCATGACGGCCCAAACGATTAGCCTCTGCCAAGCCTCCAAACATACATCTTGACGTTAATCGAAAATACAGTATATTTATCGCTTAACCTCCATCGCGGTTTTAAATATTTTTTCTTTGAACACTGTTTGCCTTTGAGATAGACAAACGCAGAGTGTGACCAAGCCAATCAGGAAGGGGATTTAGGATGCTTCTGGTGTTGGTCAGCTCCCTTCTGTGTTGCAGATAGGGTGACCAGATGCCTCATCTGCAAGACTTTACAACCCTCAAATTGAGACTCTGTCCCACATTGTGCCCTAATAGTTGGCCTTCTGTTGTCTTTTTTCCTATTCCCCCCATGGTACCACTATATTTCCACCCTCAGTCCAGAGGGGCCACATCACATACTGCCCTATCAAAAATAGCTGATCTACAATCTCAAATTGCGTCACAGTGTGATGCTTTTTTTTTTTTAAGATTATAGACCACCTATTTTTGATATATTTGAATTGAAATCCTGAAATATTTTTGGAATATTGACTTCAGGATGTTAATAATTTGCTAACCACATTTGGTCCCATTTCTCCACTCGACTTGCCCCGCGCATGCAACACTTCTGTCCTTCAAACGAACAGTTGTGGATGTGGTCACCCTCGCCGCAGAAGAGCCCTGACAATGTCCTGACATTTCCCAGAGTCCAACAGACTGTTAGCATTCTGTTCTAATGGACTGCTGGCTGCAGTTTGTATGGAGAGTCTCATTCTCTCCACCGAGCTTCTATGCTGGAAGGCATTATTAGTTATCATTGTCTAAACCTTCCCTGACATATTTTGATATTTTGCTGATATGAGTGAGCGGTTTTACAAAAACAGAATTGTAGTTGATGCTGCCCTTAACTAATCTTAAGCTAAATAGTGTGATAGGTGGAGTAATAAATCAAGTTTTCCAAAGAATTATGTTGGAAAGAGAGCATAGGACTCAGGATCAATGCGACAGTCTTAGGCACATCAACAGATATGGCATATAAGGGAGGTGTAGTTGACAAATCAGAATCGTAGACTTCAACAAAGAATGATAAAAGAAATTAAAATAAACCATTTTGAAAAATCCTTTCCTTTTTAGTACAGTGTATACAGTGCACATCGGTATTGCTTTGCATTTTGCTGAGGGGCAAGGCGTGGAGAAATGAAATGTTTATAATCCTGCAAGCCAAATAAAACACAGGTCTACAGTATAAGAAAGTCAACGTAGCTGCGTTTAGTGTCAATGCTTATGCACAAAAACACTTTCTGCCATAGGAACAATGCAAAATGTAAATATAATTTAAACATTTTTGCTGCACAACAATGTGCAGCTCTATAAGCATTTCTTCATGTCTTGGTAATCATCATCAGTGATTACTATCTGGCCTTTCGTTTCATGCTCTCAAGTAAAAAAATATATTTAAAAGGACTCATTTGACTTGACCAGGCAATGGAAATGCCACATTATATATGTAAAAAGTTTGGCTCTTCTATGAACTAACACACACAACATTACACTGTATTCAAGAAACTCTATGATCACAGAAGCACATTGCAAACAGACATTAAGTATTATTAAGTGTGACTGATCATAATTACAGCCTAAATCATGGTACCTCTCCAAAGTCCATGAAGAAATACTCTTTAATTACCATGTGAGCTACAGTGTCTGAATATGTGACATGGGTATTCATTTCTTTGAGCAGGTGGTCTGTTCAAGCCTGCCCTTTTCTAAACACATATTGGGATTATATTGAGCTATCCCAAATCCATGCCAGTCAAGGTCTCTGCCTCTTTGGCCTTCTGTAACCAAACTCTATGCCTGAGCAGAAGTGTAAAATTGTTCAAATTTGCATTTCCGTAAGAATCAGCACGAACGCCTTTGCCAGCTCCAATCCTGACTCCATATAAAGTGGAAGCCTTACCGTTAATATGGAGAAACTTGTGCTATCCAAAACAAAGTTCCACGCAGCCTGGCGGGTGCCTCCCCATTCAGCTTGCACCGAGGAACAGTGCATTAGTGTTCCTTGTGTGTGCGTGTGCCGTGTATGTGCATGTTTGGTCCTTGGAAGGTGTTTCCCCATTCTCAGGACTCTACATCACTGTCAGAGGAGATTGCAGGAGGAGGGGAAGAAAAGGGACAGGGCACAGGCCTAGCATGCGCGCATATGTGAAGCAGACAATATATTAGAACACAGTGGCTGTGACGAAGCACAGTCGTCCAAGAGGAAGAGCAGAAGGCCCAATGTTTCCTGAGCTGGATGTGGGGGGGCTTAAGTCTTCTAAAAACCCGCCATTTCAAATGCATGCCTTTTGGGAAGCACCAGGGCCATTTGTTACCCCAGAGTCCAAGTTATGTTCCAAACCATATTTCTTTCTTTCAAGGAGAAAGTGCCAGATGAAATACAGCAGGCACCCAGGCTGGGAGATTTTGAGTCCTCTCCTCCTTTCTCAATTCCATGACGGGTAATCTTAAACATGTCACGTCCTCCTGACCGATCCCCGTTGATGGAGAAAAGGAGAGGATGTTAGAAAATACATATGTTAAAAAAATCGATTAATACAACATCATAGAATATTATTATATTACAATACCTTGATTAGGGGTGTAGAGATAGTCACTTCATCAAAAATATCGTTTTAATAATAAATGTCTTTATATTATATCAATTTGCAAAGTAAAGAATCGGTATCAAATCAGTATCAGATTGCAACCAATATTATAGTTATTGCATTGTATTTAGCAATTTTAAGAAAAACCTTGTGCTCAAATGTACATCTATGCCAGATCAGTTTTTACTTATTTATATCTATTATGATTTTTTTTTAAATGACCCAATATCGTCCATGTATGGTATCGTGAACAATGTACTGTGACATGCATTGAAGTCGCTGTTAAAACTCCTTAACTGATCAGGCAAAAAGCTAGTCTTGTTCCCATTGGGCTCAATAGTAACAAAATGATTTATAGAAAATCCTCTGTTATGAATTTGTGCAAACCAATGGTATCCAAAGACAGCTTGAGGTGTCCACTTTAAGGGAAAAAATAGCCCAACTCGATAATATGTTTTCTTTTTTTTATATAAATTGTACAAAAGGGCCCTGTTGTTCACACTGGCGTTTCCTCCAGGACTAGTTATGAAATAATCAGGTTTAAAGTTTTATCTTTCATATAACTTTTTTCTGCTTCAAGTAGATGCCCATATGCCTATACCATTTTAAAGATCAGGTGGTTGGCTACAATTTAAAAAAAAAAAAAGACAAACTTTCTGACATGTTCCAGTGTGGAGATGGCGCCATCTAAAGGTAGCATGCATGAAAAAGCTGACCTATCCATCATCGTTTGCTTTTGACTGAACAGAAACACGATCCCAGATCCCCCCCCCCCTCCACACACACACACACACACACACACACACACACACAGAGAAGAGAGGAGAAGAGAAAGCGTCACGACACACACACACACACACACACTCACGTGCGCCCAATGCATGCAACGAAGGAGAAGAGCGGTGAGTCCCTTTAGCATTGTTCTGTAGCCACATGGCACAACAACAACAACACCAACCAAACTAATGGCTCTCTATGGGGCGGACTGATACCACATCACATGCGCCAGTGTTTTTTCGGCTATTTTAGTGACATTAACCCCTAAGTGACTACATGGCATGATAGTCTGCAAGTTAATCTATGCTTATAGATTAAAAAAGTACAACACGCGTTTTCGCGTGGGAAACAGGGGACAGAATATTACATCACGCTTTTTCGCGTGGGAAAACTGTAAAGGTGTTAAAATGTTTTGCTACACCCTTACTTGATCTCCATTTATCTTTTAGTGTCAGTCAGTAGTTTAAAAGTTTGTGCTCATGTGTCTTAAGCTGCCTGAAACATTTGAACACATAATACACAAAATACACGGAATGGACAAGACTTTGAAAAAGACGAGTCAGTCAAATTCTGAGCTAACCATTTTATTTTGCCTACTGTACATGAAGCTACATTCACATAAACTCGTTTTAAACAAGGGAAGACTCACAGTGGTGTAAGGATTCCTCCTAACAGTCACGCTGATGGACTACAAATCCCAGCGATATGAAGGCAATTTGAGGGGAGAAGTAAGGAGTTGGTTCAGGTCAACATGACAAATGCCAACGGCATCATTTCAAATCAGTGACTGTCCCCTTTACTTCAATTGATATCCCAACCTATAGTCAGTAAACACATCAAGAGTGAAAGTTAAAATCCCACTGCTCATTTACAAACTATCATTTAACTTTCATACTTTCAAAGATACTGCTCTATTCCTATAATATGGCAGTGCAAATATGAGCAAGGGGTTGTAAATAAACTTGCCCACATAAGTTCAGAAACCTAACTTTGGGAATTATTAAGGATTGGATATTCCTGGAATGAGTAACAGTGCTAAACGTGTGGGTTGCACCCCACAAAAAAAAACAATGATGCACTAACTCTGTATGCAGCGTACAATTGGCCTATTGCACAGACCGCATCCTGAAGAGGCAATTGTGCATCTTTAATTCCACTAGTTTTTTCTGCTGCTTGGATCATAAAGTCAAGAGTGACAGGACACATGCTTATGTGCCTGGCACACATCTGTGACAGAGCGGAACACACCTCCCATTGTCACACACCTGCCAGCACTTGAAGTTCAACACAAGAGTTTTCACTCCTGAACAACAATTCATTTTGGCACATTTTTTAGGGTGCAACCCACACGTTTAGCAGTGTTACTCATTCCAGGAATGTCCGACCTCTGCACACCATACCTTGTTGTGAAGGGGACAAATCAACGCTATAAGACACAATACTAATTGGTATTATTAAAGGGGGAGAAAACTATCCCCAAAGTAAGGTTTCCAAACGAAATGTGTGGGCTGCTAAGAAAACCTACCAGTATACCTATCATTATTATAGGACACTTAGTCTGCACAGAAAAGTGCATGTACTTCAATTTAACACTGACCTACAAATCAATGCATGTTGACTACTGTCTGACCTAAACTAAACAAAAAAACAAAAACAAACAAAAAACAATTACATCACTCAAATATATTATATCTGGTCCAAAAGACAGTCTCTATACTCTATTCAAAAATAAAGCCTCATATATCTAGTTCTTCTCATTCAATTCAGAGCAATACATTAGATTCAGAGCAAAGGCAAGTCATGTGTGCTTGTGAGTGTCGAGAGAGAAAGAACAGCAAAGGAGGAGAGGATAGAGAAAGAGGGAAGAGGGAAACATAGAGAAGGATCACCATACATGGAGCGGAAACCAAGGGACGTTCGATTGAGTCATACACGCATGCTTTCCCTGTCTCTAGCTAGTCTACAGTAGCTCTCTCCCCACATACAAACAGCAAGAGAGATGACAACATGTGTGTGTGTGTCAAAGACATCTCACATATTCACTGCCCCTACAACACAAACAAAACAAAACACACCACGAATTATTGTACAAAACATGCTCTAGTCTGCACGCAAACACATTCAAGCATTTATAAATAATGAATCTCAACAAAACAATTCCATTTGACTTAAGCAAAAGCATAACATTTAACAGACCACTTCACCACTTTTCAGCATATGTTCATACAATAGGTCCTCACTTATGCACATGATAAAATTCCACTATTTTTTCCTACTTAGTCTGTGTCACACAGGGGGGCTGTGGGCAGTTCAGAAGCCTGTCATCCAGTGACATCATTTGACAGATTTTTTAAACAGTATATTGGAAAAAAAAAATATATATATACACATTTTTATTTTTATTATTGGGAGAACAGTGGCTTCCATTCTCGCATTGCAACTGTTCAGGAATAGAAAGCCTACAGTTTCTATTAGATTGGATTACCCATCGATGATGTCATTGGAGGACAGGTTTCTGACAGCCCTCCTATGAGACACAGAGTAGAAAACTATGTGGTGTTTTATCATGCACATTAGTGAGGACTAGTGAGGATTATATGAAGGTACGTTGAAAAGTCATTTCGATCAGTATAGCAAAAGTAGACTGTTGGGCTAAATCTGTGGGATATAGGATAAAAAAAAGAAAAACTAAAATTAAATTCATTTGAAAATGTGATTTTGGGATCAGCATATACATACATGATGTATATCACAAAACAGCTAAGCTCTGCTGTTGATGTCAAGTCGCTGGATTTCAAAATAACTCATTCTCCCACTGGCAATCAGAAGACAAACAACTCAACCCAATTATTAGGAGTTCTTCTAGTTCCCCTTCTAGGCGTTTCACGCAACTGGAACAGTGCAGACACAACTTGCCAAAGTTGGTCCTGCTGGCCATGTTACATGAGACACACACATCTCCCACAGTCCCTGGATCAGTGCAGTGGTTGCAGCGGTGTAGGCAGTGCAGTGCATCTTTAAAGTGTTGCTGGTGACTTAACGTGTGGTCTTTGGTCTAGCAGGGTTGGTGACGTACCAGATGAGTCAGATCTGATTGATCTCTGGATCTGTTGGGAACCAGCACAAATCATACTGTACATGAAGGCATTCCAGGTTGGAAACCAGCACAAATCATGCAGTACATGAAGGCATTCCATGTGTAACCCTATGGTCGCTGTCCCCACCCACCATTGTGGTCCCTGTCAAACCCCCACCCCACCATTGTTGCCATGTGGAGGGTGTAGTTAAGTAAGTCTTGCCGAGCCATGAGGCCCATAGGGCAGGAGCAGGAGCCCATCTCACGTTTTTGTAGTATGAGGAAGCTTAATGTACAAGTACACTTAACCACAATCCAACCCTCAATGTGGTTGCACTACCTAGAAAACCCTTCACGCACTATACATTTTTAATTGATAAATGGAAATAACTTTAAATATGTTATCTCTGAACGAGTCCTGGAAACAGTGAAAAAAACTGAAACAAATTTGTTTTTTTTTTACATTTATAAATTCTATTCATTATAAAGGATTGAATTTGTATTGAGCCTAATGGGAAACATCATACCTGTGGAAGATATTTAGTATTTCTGCATTTTATTTTTCTTTGTAAACACTTAATGTATTTATTATTTGTCTTTGTTTTCCTTAGTTAAGTTACAGACATATGCTTTTATTTTGAAAAGTGTCAGGCACTGGAGAGACAGCTGAGTTTACATAACTAGCCTCGACACCCAGGCTTTCATTTTCGTTCGCGTTGCGCAAAAATGGAAAGCCTGGACTAATTTGTTACCCACAGTGGCCTAGAGGGAGGAGTCAACCTTCCGAGGTTCACATCCAAATGACGTGACGTAGAACAGCAGTGGACAGGCGGGGGAGCGGCCGGGGATGACAACACGTTAGTGAGATCAAATCAGATCAGCTCATCTGCCCCCTCCCCAGGCCAAAATCATTTCAGGTTAGGCCAGGCTATTACCACTGGGCAGGCATATGTTTTTACCAGCAGGTAGAGATTCGCAAATATGAATATGTTTGCTGTACTAAGATTTGTCCAATTAACACCATCAAAATGATGCTGCCTGACTGGACCTTTTCCCCCCTGATTTCTGCGTAGGAACTTCTTACCTGGTGCCCTTTAGTGGATATGAATTTGAGTTTGTATTGTTGGTGTAAATTCCACTACACTAGCAACCTACTCAGCCCAATCTGTCAAAGAGTTAAATATGTGAACTAAATACCTCAAGGTTGAACTCTGCTAATAAACAAACGGCAACATTTTACATTCAGACACTGACATTACTTGATTGTCTACAACTACGTGACTGTCACGTATTTCAGCAGGTCACCAATTTCACCATAACACCAACAGGCTGGAGTGACGGAGTGTGAATGAGCTAGTGGCCCGATTTTGGGTGTAGGAATTTGGCCATCGGGTCACCAGCTGCTTCTTTTTAAAAGACGGCAAGAGGTTTCACCAGGACAGTGTAATGCAGGGTTCCCCACCTTCTGGAACACTTATCAAGTGCAGCGTCCAACCAGCAGAGGGTACTGATGTAGAGCCAAGGACATGCTCCTTGCCAACTTCCTATCCACAAACACTGGCAGGCATGTTCACTGAAGCGCCATGCCAAGCCATAGGCACGGCTGCTGGGAATCTCTGTATGCGAGTGTTTAACCGCCATGCCACCTCAGATAACTTACGTGTTATATAACTAAGACATTCTTTGAGAGTCTATAATCGCCTTTGGAGACCAAACACATTTTGTTTGACTCTTAATTGTTTCACTGTTATTCTATAGTATTTTCAGTTGTTGAAGAGGTGCAGCTTTCGGATGAGAGACACAAAAACAAATTCTGTTCTTCTCACTTGCCAAATAAATAATCTGTATATTTCATTTTGATGAGCAAGACGAAGACGACGACAACAACAACAACAACAAAAAAGAGTCGGCTGCTGATGTACTGAATCTAGAGTACCTGGATTTGGTGGAACTGAGGTCTAATCAGTCTCTTCACACTGGAGTTGTTCCTTCTGAGGGAGCGGTACAGCAGGGGTCCCCAACAAACCCCTTCTCACAATGTAGGGACAGGAGGGCCCACTGGGGATATCTGCGAAACCTACCGGAAGAGAAGAGATGTCTTGGTATATTGAGGATGAATTAAGAAATAATGTGGAGATGGAACCATACAGGTGACATGATGTCCCCATTAAGATCCCAAAATGTTTCTGTACAGTATACTGACTGGCCGCCAAACCATTGAACCATTGAAATTGTAACCTATGATACTTGTAAATGCACTAGACTAATACGTCAACACTTGTGTCATGATTTTTATTAGAATACAAACCTTGGCCCATCTCCTTGTACCCCCGATTTTTTATTACCAAAATCATTTACCAACTTTCCCAACAAAGGGCTGCCAAACACACCTTTCATAACAACCTCGGGCAGGCCGTAGGGTTCATACTCCGTATCGTCAAAGGCGGCCGACAGCTGGCAGCGGTTGCGTCGGATGCGTTCTGCCAGGCGGGCGGGGTCAGCCGGGATGGGGAAGGAGCCAGCAAACAGCATCTTGTCTCCAAAGCCCACGGGCGCTTGGACGGGAGAGACCGGCGGAGATGCCGCTGACTCCTCGACCTCCTCTATCTCCTCTCCTTCGGTCTGCGTGTATGCATGCTGGAGTTGTGACACTGCAGAGAGGCTGGAGGAATTCATCTCGCGTTCTGTCTGTGTGCAGACGTTCTTCATGTTGTCGAGGCCCTCGCTCCCCGACTCCTCCTGGCTCAAGTGTCTGGTAGCGAGTGTCCTGGACACGTTCACTCGGGTTTCTGGGGCCTGTTTGTGGCTCTCCGAGGTAACGTGGGTGTCTTTGGCGACGTGCGGTTGTCTGCCGTTGGTGGATATTTTTTGGATGACTTCAGCTTTCTCCTTGCCTTGTCTCTCTTTGGGCTGTGAGTGTTTTACGTTCACGTTTTCTTTCTCAGAATCCTGGAGAAAGAGAATTATTTAATTACATGTAATCGAGTTATTCAGAGAAATCGTTGCCAATATGTGTACTGGTAGAAACCTACAAATACAGAGATCATTATTCGTTGTGCTCAATTTGCGACAGAACCTTTCACAGAATTCTAGTAGTGTTTTCAGTGCTATAAAAGTGACATAACATTGGCATATATTTTTTCTTCCTTTGTTCATCATCAAAAAAATCCATCTTAAATGTTCTGAATATAATACATGTAGAATGTTCATCTTTATTCATATATCATAAATATAAACGTAATCATGAAGACAAACAGAGGAGTCAATAAAAACTGAGTTACCTCATCGTCCATGACTGACTCCTGCATGAAGTCCTGAGGTGCTGAGCTCTTCCTTTTATGCTGGACAACTGTCTTCGATTCAGGACAGTTACTGTGCTGTATTCTGTTGGTGGAACAAAAACATTGTTTATTAATAAATACACAGCAGTACACTAACTCCCCATAGTAAACAGTGTAAATGTTTACACTCTCAAGAGTTAAAATAACCATGTGAATTAGCCCAAAGTGTACACAACTAGAGAATGTATAATATTAATGGTCATTTTGAGCTACTCTATGTTTTGTTTCCCAAATCCAGATGCTGAATGAATAGTGGTTATGGTAAAAGGTTGGAAAACACTGCACCAAGGTAACATAATAATAATATGTATTATGCCATTAAGATTCAATGGCGACACATATCAATTCATCAACGTGCAAGTAAAAGTACTATACTGCACGTGTGTTACCTGGAACTCAGGGTACGGCCCTGCATTCTGTTAGACGAGCAGGAGAGGAGGAGCTCATCCTCTCTGATTAGCGTCACAGTGCTGGGCCTCTGGGGGCCACCAGGAACAGCCGGGCATTTAGGACCAAGCACAGGAGCTTCATCCTGGGCAAGAGCAGGGACCTCACTCTGAGTCTGCTGCTGCTGGATGGGCTGGGCCAAGGTCTGCCTGGGAGCAGAGCTTTGGTCCAGCATGTGTGGCTGACTGAGCGTCTGGTGGTCAAGGCTTGGAACAGGCTGGGAGCTTAGCCTCCACAGAGCCAACTCCTCAGCCTGCCTCTGGTTCTGCTCAGAGAGAACCTGGAGCTCTGTCTGCAGTGCCTCCACCTGGACATGAGGGGAATTACATAAACCGGTACTTACATATATACAGTGTACTGTAGCACACAGTGTGTGTGTGTGTGTGTGTGTTATAAATAAGTAAAATCCATATTAACCCAGAGAAGCTTTGAGGCCGACAACTGCCCTCTAATTCAATAGTTACTACAATTTCAATTTCTTGTTGCGATGTTAGGATTATTGCACAAAAGCACAAAGTGAGTCATGCAGTGAGGTGCTGTATATCTGCTATTTGTTTTGTACAGTCAAGGCAAAAACCTAAAATGTCACACAGACTTTACCTGAACTGTGCAAAACATCATTCATTACATCTGTCGCTCAAAACAGGAGCATGTGCACTCTTAACTCTGCGTCTCTCAACTGAATCCTAACCTGCTGCTGTAGGATCCGAGGCTGAGAAATGCTTGTTGACGCCTCTTCAGCCACGGTCTCACTCTCCTCATCCTCTGCACGTCTTTCTCCCCGCGTGACGATGACATCACTCAACGCGCCGGTGGAGTGCACCGCTTCCTCTCCTAGACAGGAAGCGACATCCTTTCCTGGACGACTTCTGGTCGTCTTCAGCTCCTCCGACCGGTTAAATCTAGTGACTTCCTTCTGGTGCTGCTTCTTGTCAGCCCAGCCTCCTGCTGTCACGCTCTCCCCCTCCGTCGGCGTTCCCGTCCTCTCCTCGTCTCCTCTCTGTGCTCTGAGGGTTGCCATCTCTTGCCGGCAGTGCAGCAGTTCCTCTTCGCGGCTGCGGAGGGCGCCCTCCTTCTCCTGCAGCTCTGCCAGCAGGTCCGAGATGTGCTGACTCTGCCTGTCGAAGGCCGTAGTTAGCTGCTGCGTCTGACGTGTCACCTGTTGAGGAGGGGCAGTGGTGTTATAGGAGAGACAGAGAGAGAGAGATGGAGGCTGAACTATGGTATGCACTACCATAGTTCAGTGGCCTTGCAGTTAGAATGTCCGCTGTCTGCCCTTAAGACTGCAGAATGCAGTACCCTATGCCTCCCTGCTTGGCTACATCAAAGGTTGGATAGGGGGTAAGTCCTGTGACATTAGTGGTGTATTCTATATATTGATATTGCAATATATCGATCGAACATCTGGGCGATCGAGAGGCTGCGAAACGGCATGAATTATCTGGTGATCAGTGTTGACAGACTTACCTCTGTTTAACGTTATCAAAGCTCTGCTTGCAAGTTGCAATACACTCCCTTCCTTCCTAGACGCATCTCTTAGGAGATTTAGACATTTTATTATGCAAGCCTCAGAGTGTTTGTTATATTGGTGCGACATGATCATTGTTTTGAATAAATGTGTAATCGATAAATAAATAGCAATAAATCGATATAATGTATCGTGGTCTCCGTACCATGATACATAAAGTATCTTGCAAGCAATATCCACCACTATGGGACAATTGGGACATGCTATCATAGCATCATGTCCATGGCTAACAATCTACAGAGCCATGTTTGCTTCCAAACTGCACTTAATAAGCCCCACAAGGCAGTGGATTAAGTGATTCTGTAACATTTAGGGCACTATTTGGCAAAAAACAATTTGTTTAAAAACAATTTGTTTGCCACCTCGATACTACTGTTTTGCTCTGTGCATGTTTAATGTTTATAGGATATTTTACAAAGTCTTCAAACATTGCCCAGCCAACCACGACGAAACACCAGAACAGTCCGCTGCACGATATTCAATATGCAGGTGATCAACCATAATCTTGTATTGTGTACATTATAGTTTGAAGAAACCAACTGTCATCTACCTGGTTCTGCATGGCCTCCAACTTGGCCTGGCACTGCTTGGCCCGCACAACCTCTCTGTTCTTCTCTTCACGCAGCCGCTCTACCTCCTTGGCCAGGTCACCGGAGGCAGACTCGGGTGCCTGGAGTCCCACGGAGACCTCCTCCTGGTCTGGGGTGCCAGACCCCAGCACATGCTTTCTTACAGTGGTGTCTTCCAGCGCAGTTTGATCCCCGGAGTCGTCCTGGATGAGATCTACCACCCAGGAGAAGTCTGCATTGCGCTGATTGGCGGACTCGCAGAAGAGGCGGTGCTGCTCTGGGGACGGGAGGAGTTTGTCGTCGTCGTCGTTGTTGGTGGTGGCGACGTCAGAGTTAAGCTCGTCGCTGCGGAGACACAGATACGTCAGAGGGCTGTTGGCTTCTGGAAGCTTCTTTTCATCCACCGGCTCTTTCCTGCCACGACTCTTGAGCTCCGCCAACTCGGCTTCCAGCTCAGCAAGCTTGAGGCTCAAGTCCAGCTTTCCCTCCCTGCCCGGCGTTGTCGTCGTCGTCATCATCCTCTTCCTCTCCTCTTCCTCCCTCTCCCTCTCATCCCGTTCCAAAGCCAGCTGGGCCTTCACCTCGGCCAGCTGCTTCTTGAGCTGAACATTCAGATCCATCATTTCGCTCTCCCTGTCTTCCAAAGCTCTCTCCTTCGCGTCGTCGGAGTCCCCTCTCTTTGCCGTCTCTCGATCCTCCCTCACCCTCTGCACCTCTGACTCCAGAGCAGCCAGGGCCGTCCTTAAGCTTTCCGTCTCTGCCCTCATCTGCTTTTCCTGCTCCTCTTTCTCCCCGGCCTGAGTGGCGTGTTTGCGGCTGAGCTGCTTCAGTCGCGTCCTGGCTTCGGCCTCTGCCCGGCGCTGGCTCTCCAGGTCCTCCAGGCGTTTCTGGAGCTCTTCTCTAGCGTCGCGGAGCTCCGAGCGTAGCGAGGCGTTCTCCGCCTGCAGGTCGGCCTCAGCTGTGGTCGAGGAACGTTCGTTGGGACCGAGGGTGGCTGACTGTAGCGGTTGAGATTCAGGGTCCATAGAGGAAGCAGCAGGGGTTTTAGGAGCAACGACGTTGAGTTTGGAGTGTGTTTCAGTCCCAGAGCTGTCGTACCGCACTGCGCCACCTTCACTGTTGGCACTCTTCGTCTCCTCATCGTCTTCCTCCCTAGCTTTCCCTCTCCCTTCTCGACTGCGCGGCCTCTCAGAGCTTTGGGAGCTGAACACGGTGATGTGCTCCGAGTCGATGCCTTCGCCAGGCTCTCTGTCACTGGGATACTTTGTTGAAAGCTGCTCCTCCGCCTCCACCCCTCCGGCCCGCTCGCCACGTGAGGCGCTGCTAGCGGGACGCTGCTTGGGTGGGTGGTTTGAGGGGTAGGTAGGGTAGGGCTGAGAAGAGTAACTTGGTCCAATGGAGGTGAACTGGACGGGGGGCAATGGGGTGGCTGCCTTCTGCTCTGGAATTGAAAAATACAATAGAAGTCTTATTGAGTGTTTCAACAAACTTCTCTTTCGAACATTTGATATTTAAATATTACGGAACAACTTGGGTGTAGGTTTGGGGAAAAATATTGAACCACACACGAGAGGCACGATGACGCTGCTTAAAGGGGTACGCTGTTGGCATAGTGTTTGTGAGGTTACGTTTAGGTAAGGTTAAAGGTGGAATGAACTGGATATGGTGAGGTTTTTATTATGGATCCCACCCGGTTATCTGGTACAGAGGGCTTCTGAACCAATCAGAGCGTGCATCCCTTCAGGCAATGGGATGGCAAAAGTAAGACGACTCTACTCTAAGTTATAGTATTTTTGACTGTGATCAAGGCACCTGTGTTTGTGCAGGACGATTCAGAAGGTCAGCTTACTGATATATATATATATATATATATATATATATATATATATATATATATATATATATATATATATATATATATATATATATATACACAAAAGTGAAACATTTAAAAAAAAAATGGCATGCATTTTTGGGTATGGCCATCTAATGACCAGCATGTGGACTAATAGTGTGAAAAACTATTTTTTCACTTCACTGGCCTTTTACATGTTAGCCTTTACAGTAGACTCCTGCTCCAAGTCTGCAGATGTTAACCCATTGACCAGCAGAGGTCAGCATTGGACCAAGGCTGCAGTGTGAACATGAATACAGTATAAAAGAAAAGTCCCTGCCCTGGCTTTCATCTACTGTATGTGGCCAACAGATGTCTACCGGGCTGTTATGAAATCAATAATTAATCAAGACGTGGCGCTCCTAGGACCACACGCCCGTCCATCTCTGTTCTCATGGTCACCTTGCAGCTCTTTGAGGAGGTGCAGGGCGTCGGCCCGCTCCTCCGCCAGCCTCCGGCCCTCCTCCTCCAGGGCTCTCTCTCTCCTCCTGCTCTGCTCCAGGCTGGCTGCCACGCCCTCTGCCTCCCGCACCGCCTCCTGACAACACCAGGAAGAGACCAGTCAAAACTGAAACTACATCATAAAGTCCTTTATGTGTGGGTTCATCGGTTATGACAGTGGTTTTCAACCAGGGCCCACTATTTATTCTATCCACAGACCACCATTTGAGGACATTTTAGCTCCCACAGCTCCCCCAAAACTAAATATTTCTTTTGCTTTTGTCCACAATATGGATTTGAGAAACAAAACAGGCAAACATACAGACCACAATGAAGATTCTACATTCTCTAGTTGTGTAATATAATGTGTCAATTTGGTTTCATGTTTACACTCTAAAGAGTTACATCTGGTTAACCAACTTTTCATATGGTTATCCAACTGGGGACCACCTGGAACCATCTCAAGGAACACTGGTTGAAACCTCTGAATTATGACAATGCTACAAATATCCTCAACCATCACTGCTATCAAATGCTTGGCAAAGAAAGATATTGATATCAAAATTAGTTTGGTGCATGTATGTCACCAACTATATAAAGTTATAGTCTTTGCAATTATAGGGAGCTGAACTCTGCAATTTGATTTAAGTTCAAAACAACTACATTTCAGATGGCGCAATCACCATTTAAGTCACAAGTTAAAAGTTACATGTTGCTAACCTTGCTAGCCACTGAAAAACATTTGTGATTTCACGGGGGTATGTGTTTAACCAGGCTAAACATTTTCCTATGTGACACAAAATATGCATCACTGATATTAAATATAGCTAATGTTGGGTTTTCTACAATACTCAGGCCTGAAGAGGGTCTTCATTCAAAAGCCTCAAACTTTAGGCACACTCAAGCATAGGAATTGGTTTTAGAAACAATTAAAGTCCACTAGAAGCCAACTGATTTTGACAAAATAATGTTTTCCAGGGCGTGGCTAGAGGATAAAAAAAAAGATTGTTTTATCAGCTTACATCTTCTATAATATTGTTGGCTGTATCGTTTACTGAATATAGTTATTAAATCTAACCACCAGAATTACCAGATGTTAAAACATTAAAGCAATCAGTTGGTTATTATCTTTAAAGTGCCATATGGCAGAGGACAGATTCATAAGCTGTTGAAAAATTCAGAGAATGTATTATGTGGTAATGAATAATTAACAGACCATGTCTAGAACTATATCCACAAGACTTGTGATATGGCTAGTTCATTTGAGTGGAATTGAGTGTGTTACTACCGTCAGTTTAGCCTGTGTCTGTGCATCTTTCCTTTGGCTTTCTTTTAGCTCTCCTTCTGTCCACTTCAGTTTCTCTTTGAGAGTTTCAATCTCTTTTTCCAGCGCTTGCTTCTGAAGGGAAACCTGACAGGCAGACAGATAGAGAGAGAGAGAGCAGGGCCAGGGAGTGGTGGAAGTTATCGTTCAGTACATGGAGTGCTGTTAGTGTAAATTATGACAATAATTAATCACACAAGGGACCTGAGTAAGTAGGCCATAAATAAACCAATAAAGCCTGTTTTTAAGCCAATCAGGAGAACAAAGGGAAATGATCAGGGAAGGAGAGGAGGTGGAAGGGAGCAATGAAACCATTATCTACCATGAGATCCATCTAATGCACCACACTGGGGGCAACTCAGCTGCTCTAACTAGGTTAAGTTAACACTCTATCAGACCTACAGTCAAGCCTAGGGCTGGGCAATATTTCGTTCATCAATATAAAAAACAATGTTACACTTTATCCCATGATGTTTTTTTTTTAACCCAGACAGCCGCCATATTGTTACATTTTGTCCATATCACCCAGCCCTAACAGGCATATAGTAAACAACATACAGAATTGACCTTAACTTTGAAACTACACTGTCTACACATATGCGGCAATTTTCCTCCTGAGAAAAAGAAACAATAGAAATAATAGGTGTGAGGACTACTCACTGCCAGTATAAACAGTATTTCCAAAAAAGTAAATACAAGATATCTTTATTTCAAGTGTGAAGTGGGTCACAAGAAATGCATGCATACCATCAGTCAGCAAACAATAGTTTGATTTTCCAAGTTTGCTACTGGATTCAACACAATCTGTGTCTTTGTTGTGCTGATGTGAGTATGATAAGATGAGATAAGATAAACTATTAATCCCCGGAGGGAAAGCAAGTACAATACGGTATCACAACCAAACAAGATGAGAATAAAATATAAACCTGTGGTTCCAGTTAAGATAGCCACAGACAGTATGTGCAGAGTGAATGGCCAGTGTTTAGAATGCAATCTCTGTAAGAAGCTGGACTGGTTTATGAATGGAAGTCATTGAAGTTGTCAATCAGGCAAGTATCAGCTTGCAGGTTAGTACATTTGCATTTGAATCCTGATCAAACTTGTTTTATTAACTCATAAGAAAAACAATACAGTTCAATCTTTTGACACATGCACGCACAAATGGCGTGCGCGTACACACACACACACACACACACACACACACACACACACACACACACACACACACACACACACACACACACACACACACACACACACACACACACACACACGCGTACACACACACACACACACCTTCATGCAATACCCCTACGCCACCATCATGCCTTCATGCCTCCCTTTCATAAGAATGCTGACTCTGTTGGTCACACACACACGTTAAAAAGTGATGTGTTGCTTTCATCCTCCCATAACCATGTATTTCTGCACTGTCAGGCACTGTCAAACACAGTCACACAGTTATTACCTTTGCTGTTCAAACCCTTCCACTGGGGAAGAAACCAAGAGAAGAGGAGGAGAGAATAGGGAAAAGAAAACACAGAAAGCAAGAGAGTGAAACAGCAGGCGAGAAGGGAGAAAAAAAAAGAAAGAGAACAGCAAAGCAAGGTCGAGGAGGAAGCGTGGGAGAGAAAGTAACATTAGTTCATCGACCTCTGGAGTAAATAATAGAAGTCAGAGAGAGGAAAGATAGAGAGATAAGGAGAGGCAGGAGGAAACAGAGAGGACGTGTGCACTGCCATGGCTGATGCAAATTAATAAAATCACTGCACTGTACTGTGCTGTTCTGTTCTCTACCTTCTCCGCCTGGGACTGCAGTGCATTGTGGAGCGTCCTGGCCTGTTGAATCTCCTGGTTGCATTTATTCACCTCCTGCTGATGCTGCTTCTCCAGACTCTGTCTCTCCTTCTGGAGTTCCAACAAGTCCTGACACACACACCAACGCACATACAAAATCCATGCACACATGCACATGCACACACACAAATACAAATATGCATACACTTAATCCATATGCAAGTGATTAGTGATAGTGGTTTGATACTGTATGTCTGAATTTACCGGTAATAGTCAGTTAGTATTCCTGTAGAAATCTGTCGATCTTCTACACCAGGGGTTTTCAACCTTTTTCATACCAGGGCACAGCATTTAAGCTGCATTTTAGCCACGGACCACCATTTGATGTTGAGTTTAGTCTCTTGGGCCCAAAACTAAGGATTTTCAAGTTTGTGTCCACAATTTAGATAAGAGAGATAACTGGCAAAACATTGTCAAAATAACAATTCTTCTACATTTTCTAATTGTGGAGATTCTTGGAAATTAAGTTTTTCAGATGTTAAAATATAATTTAATTCTTGAGAGTGTAAAATGAAACCTAATGGACCTATTAGGGTCCATTTGGTTTCATTTTACGATCTCGAGAGTTACAGATCTGTAAGGGTCCATTTGGTTACCAACTGTCCCTCATTTAGCTGGGGACCACCTGGGATCCTCTCAGGGACCACTGGTTGTAAGCCACTGTTCTACACTGAAACTCTACTATGTTTAGCCCCTTCCCATACCCGCACTCCTAACCACCATCATCTCGACAGGCATTGCTCTTTATAGTTTATCCCTTGTCAGAAGGGTTCTCAGAACCCTTCTGTTCCCGCCACCTGGCTCCTGTCCTCCCTGTTTGTCTCTCTCTCTGTCTCTGTCTCTCACCCTCTGATGTTGTTTCTCCAGGTCCTTGACACGTTGTTGGTTTTGGAGTCGGCAGCTCTCAGCGTTCTGTCTCTGACATTTCAGCTCCTCCTGGAGCTGTCTCAGCCTCTGCTCTGCCCCAGATGCCTGCGCGCACACGCACACACACACAAAATGACAACTGTTTTAAAGTATTGTGACAACTAACGTCTCAGTAATGTTTATTTTCTACTATTATTAAAGAACAACCTAAAATAAAAGGGATTTTAAGTAATTAAAGCTGGACTATCACCTCAGTCCAATGCATTCCAGCCTACTTCCCAGCTAGTCTCGCAGAGCGCCCCATATCGCGAGAATGTCAGTTCTTAACAGTTTGTGAATGAAGTGCTATTGGACAAACTAGTATTGTGCCATTTCAAGGCATCAATATAATTATAATGCTTGCAACTCATAAGACATAAGTATTCAAAAAGAATCTGTGACGTGTCTTCTTTAATTTGTATGCATAGACATGCATTTGTTTATGAGGTCATAGCCATTAATACATGATACGTTTCGTGCCTTGTCTGCTGGCCCAATAAACCATTTTCTACTGTGCTTGTGGCATTTTAAAAAATAGCAGACATTCACAGCTCATAACGCGACACAGAGTGGCGCGCTATGAGCCGTGAACACCTGCTATTTTTAGGGAGAATGTGAGAATGCAGCACAAATCTTTCAGTGTGTTCTTGCAGAGTTTTGTAGAATCTACAATGTCAGGACGAAATGGATTGAATAACATTAATTTCATCTACTTCCGGCTAGAAAGAGCAGAAACTCTGTCTCTAGATGCCTCTTTAAAAAAATAAATAAATAGTGACAGTACATTTGATGCATATGCATGGTTCTGGTGTGTGTGGTCGGTACCCGCTCGCTCTCCTGTGCCATGCGCGTGTGCGCCATGCTGAGCTGGTCATGGGCTTTCCGCAGGCTGTGCTCGCCGGCAGACACCTCCTTCCTGCTCTGGCCCAACTGGGCCTGCGCCTCCGCCAGCCTGGCGGCCTCCGCTCTCAGCTCCGCCTCCAACATCCCCACACGACTCTGCAGCTCTGACACAGACGCTGCTGGACAGTAGAGGCAAGTTAGTGTCCCGTTAGATGAGTGGCTTTCAAACCTTTTTCATACAAGGGCCCATTATTTATTCAGAATTTGACTCACGGACCACCAGTTAATGTCATTTTAGCCTCGTGGACCCAAAACTAAAGATTTCCTTTTGCTTTTGTCCACAATTCCAGGCTGGATTTCAGCAACAAAAACATTCAAACAATACCACCAAGGTGACCATTAAATCTTCTACATTGTCTAGTTGTGTAGACTTGGGCTAATGAATATTGAATATTTTAACTCTTGAGAGTGTAAACATGAAATCAAATGATTAACCAACTTTCCATCATTTAGCCTGGGGACCACCTGGAACCCTCTCAAGGACCTCTGGTGGTCTCCGGACCACTGGTTGAAAAGCCCTGCATTAGATGAGTTTGGTCAATACAGATCACTGGCCCAGTGTGAGCGGAGCCTATACATATTAAATATTCAAAGGATAAATTGATCCCATGGTGGTGATGGGGCAGATCCCCCTCGATAGAATGGACATCTGCCGCAAACCTGAACATCTGTTGCAAACCTGAAACCGAAGGCCCTATTGATCATTCAGGACACACACTGTCCTACGTTTCCTTCATTACCACCTTCTTCAGTTAGCCCTTCTCAAAACCCCACCCTGTGGGGCAGGGTTAGTCATTGCCAATGCCAATCCAAATAGTTTTAGCAACTGTCACTATGCAGGTCAAGCTCTCCTCTGCCAATGTGACTATTGGACAAGGACGGATTGGGGAGGGACTTTGTGAATTGTTTTACCATTGCATTAATGGTGCTTTATTTGTAGTTTGTGTACTTACACATTTTACTTTGCGATTACTGGTCCATCATAATCTCCTTAAAAGGAGAATTGCACACCAAAAGTTTTTTTTTATTTGCACTTAATTTGTTAGAAAAAAGTGGTCCAGCCATTAAGGAGTGTTTTCACAAAACACTCCTTAATGGTTGTTTTCCCTATCCCAAAACAAGCTTATAATGGGGCTAATGGTCTTGTGCAAGTTCACCTATATACATCGCTCCAAAATGCAAGTTTTTGCTATATATGGTCTCTCCACCATGTCAGTAGTGTTGACACTCACTTTCACTTTCGTTTCAGCAGTGGTTCAACCATAAACCATGTTCCACGCCCCCACCTTTTGAGACAGCTGAATCACTGCTGTACCAAAAGTGAAAGTGTGAGTGTTAACACACTACTGACATGGTGGGGAGACAATATATAGCAGAAAAATGCATTTTGGAGCGATGTATGTGAACTTGCATTAGACCCCTTAGCCTCATTATAAGCCTATTTTGGGAGAGGGGAAACAGGCATTAAGGAGTGTTTTCACAAACTAACACCTGGACCACTTTCTTCTAACAAATTAAGTGCAAATAAAGATTTAAAAAAAAATGTTTGGTGTGCAATTCTTCTTTAACCACATAAACGCTGGGATACCCGTTTTGGGCTGTTTTTGTTTTGTTTTGTTAGATGTTTTATTAGCTAATATACGCGATTGACAGGCTTACAGAATGGCTATTTATTTGTCCTATCATATGACGGCAAGTACATTTCGCTTAAGTGGTTATGTGTGCTTTATTGATGAGTCTGACACAACACAGCAGAGGACGGTTTCAGAAATGGGGTCAATCCGTTCATAGTGACTGCCCAACTGACAGCCATAGCTCCTATGGGCAGAACTGCAGGCTAGCGGTCATTGGGTTGCCTACCCTTCACCTTCCACTGTGAGCTTTCTCCACACACGGCCTGTTGGTATAGTTCAAGTTCCCCAGAAGCTCTCAAAGCCGGAATCTAGGTTGATTCATTTTGATTTTTTTTACGGCCAATGAAGCCAATGATCCAAATTTCCACCATCAATTGTCTGTGTCAAAATTATTCACCAAGACTTGTCTGGACTTCCTGGTTGACAGCAGAGGGTTGTGGTTCTACATTAGCTACCGCTAAGCAACCATGACATGTTTGATGCCTTGTCTCTACTGTCAGACAGTTAACACTAGCAGCTGTGTATTGCCTTAGTATAAGTCTAGTACAGTAGTAACTAGTACAGAGTGTCACAACATCTCACAATGAACAGGGAGACAATTGAAGGATTCTGTCCTGCTCTACCCTGAACACATGTGTCGCGCGCGCACACACACGCACGCACACACACACACACACACACACACACACACACACACACACACACACACACACACACACACACACACACACACACACACACACACACACACACACACACACACACACACACACACACACACACACACACACACACACACACACGAAAACAGTGTCCTTATAGCCATTAACTCAAAAGACATACAGACACTGTCAAACATGAAAACTGGCACAAAAACACACAGAGCCAACAAGCAGAGTAAACAGTGGCCCTCCCCTGTCCCTACTGCTCACCCGCAGCTAAAAGGAAGGATTTATTGGTTCAGATTGAATTGTGCCCTTCCTGCTCTGAGCTACTGTCACGCATGCACACACACACATGCTACCAATAATACAGGATGAGTCAACTCACGTACAGTAGCAAACACCGAGAGTAGGCCGAATAATATTTAGATGAAACATCTATCTGGACACAGACTAGAGACACCATCGTGAAACATGTGGAAACTAGACAATGTGCTCAGTATTATTAGTTAGAGAATTTTATCAGATATTTGACCAATCTTGGAACTAAATACATTTCTTTTTCACCAATGTGTTTCCACTGTTTTCTAATAACATGTTCTAAAATTTTGCAATTCAACACCTGTGGGAAAAACAGGTCAAGGTCAGGGTACTATTCAGTTCACTAATCATTAGAAGGCACAACTTGCACATTTGCATCCTGCTTTATGAAGCATGGGATAATTGTGATATGTCCAACTAGGGTTTTCAGGATGCTGAATCCATTCCAAGCATTAGTTTAGCAAAAGAACAAACTCATTGGGCTGAAAATGTCCATAAGTCAGTCCAAATGTGCTGACGAAACACATTTATGATGACAGGTATGGCTGTTGTTTTCGGAGAAAATAAAATTGTGTTTGGACTCACCCTAGTTAGACACATCACATGCTACGTTGTACATAAAGCATGTTTTTTATGAAGTTTCCCATGGGAGTTGAATTTCAGAATTTTAGTGCATGTTATTAGACACTATTAGAAACACATCGGTGAAGACATTTTTGGTAACGGTTTAGTTCCCTGGTTTTCATAACGTTCTCTAACTATACATGCCACAACCAGGTGGAAGCTATCCACTTATGTTCAGCAGAACTTGCACAGTTGCACTAGCCTACATGTAGTGGTCCCTGGAGTCAGACAAACAAGCGGTTGGACCAATTTATCAGGCTTTTTAGATGTTCTGTGCTTTTTGTGATGTGCAATACCTAGGCTTCTACCATGGCTTCTACCATAGGCTTCTGCCCTCTTTTGGCTAATCAGTGAAAATCATTTCTAATTTTGTTCATAACTGCCTGAGATATCATGCCATCAGGCAGAAGAGAAGTGGACAAAAACATTTGTCTCCTATGCAGGGCAGAGGTACTCAGTAAGTAAGTGCCACACGGCATGTGTTAGTGAAAGTAATTTGATACGTGAATGCAAACAAGATAAAACCAAAAAAGGTTTTAGCAGCCATTGCTGAGTCCAATCTGCCATTCACTCACTTTCTGTTTCTTTACTGCTGCTCTCCGCTGCCCCACTAGCCACCTGTTCCGGCTGCCCCCGACTGATGACTTCAGCATGGGGTGTCTGGGGAGATGGGGTGCTTCGTCCCTTAGCAACCCTCCTCGAGTCATCACGTTCCCATGGAAACACAGATGACGGACTGGCAAAGATGTCCAATTGTTCTGGCCGGTGGCGGAGGGGCGTATTCCTGTTCTGTTGTCTTTGGACTGAGGATGTGGGAGTGTCCGGATACTGGAGTTGTTGCTAAAGACAGAGATGTGATTGATTAAGCTGATTAAGAATGATTAAGTTATTAGCTTATTTCCCTAACCTATTACTCAAAGAACAAGCAAGCACACAGTTCAATCAATCCTGGCCTGTAGCAGCCTCCCGCTCAGCCAGCTGGGTGCCTGATGGACAGGAAAGTAACTGGGTGGAATCATGTGTTCCTTCGATCGGGGAAACTTCCCCACAGTCAGGTGAGGTGGCATGAAGAAGCGGCCTGCTCACTCCTCATGCATTGAAGGAAGCATGAGCTCAGCCCAGGTTGGTAGAGGGAGAGCATGAAATGATGTGAAAAATGGTTAACAAAATCGTGGGAAATCATTACCCATTTGTAGCACAGAAGTTTTCACTGTCCAAAGAAAAACGCACATCTTTTGTGTTTCCTGGCGCTGCGCCAATGTGCATAAATAGAATCATAAAAAAACAAGATGGTGCCGCATGACTCACTTGCAAATGCTCAAAATTTTAGCTACGTCAAACACCCATAAATACAAATCTGCGAGCCACAATCTTGTTTTTCCAGGACTTTTTTTCTTTTTATTGTCCAAGTGTATTTATGACATCCCGAATGCTGAAATTACAGAGTCGGATCACACGAGCCGTTTGAATCTAATCCTGCAACTAACCATTCCTAGAGCTCACAGTTTGCAAAACCACACGGGCGGGACGCCACCAGTCCAGGCTTAAAAACTTCTTTGGTGTGCCCGGCGTGGTGTCGGTTGGCACACATTAGTAGTCACTCACCCTGACGTCTCTCTCCCCTCCTCCTCCTCCTCCTCTGTGCCCTGGATGCTCCTCCTTCGCACCTCCTGAAGGACAAAAGCACAACATTTTGTTTGAGTTCCGCTCCACCGCCGACGACCAACACCCAGGACCATGAGAAACAATACAGCTTGTGGTCTGCTGTGTTCTAATAACAAAACAGGAAGCAGAGACAGCACTGCACTGTAATCCCTAGAGAAAGACACAGTTTGGGGGTAGCGAGGGGGAGGGGAGGGGTATGTGAGAGAGATGAGACTATGACCCAGGGGAGATGGACAGAGTCTGATGGTGAAAGGCTGACTGACTTGAGGGTTGGGAAATAAATGTATGACCTCTCTGCTGGCTTCAGAATAGTTTCACAGTTTGACGCTTTGAATCGAGCCCGACCTCCTACCCAGACTGCCGGGATTTGTTTTTCATAATACATTGGAACCTTGCATACACGACATTAAGCATTGTGGAATACACACAAGATTTCAGTCGTGGAACCAGAGTGCACAGAGAGCAGTACCGTTGCGTTCCCACGGCGAGGCCATGTTCCAACATGGTGTGGAGAACAAGATGGAGTCTGACGGCCTGCTGCTGTTCTGGAGCTTCTCCAGTTCCACCTCCAACCTGTGAGGACAGAGAGAAAGAAGATAAACCATTGGAGAAAGAGTGACAGGAATAGAGACAGATAGAGATGGCAGGCGACAGGGTTAGAATAGAAACGGAAACATGGATCCGGGCGGGAGCAGGAGGGTGGAGTTGGATGGATGTGTGTGGTGGTGGTGGTGTTGTGAAAGGGGCATCAGAAGGAAGTGGAGCGGTTAGGGGTGTTTGGTCATTGGTGACACCACCCATGTTTGGGCTGCAAAATATATTTTTTTATTCTATTCTTAGATGCGATTGCCTTAGATCCACATTATTGCCTTTTTGTCTCATTGTTTGTATTGTATTATTTGTGGATTTTAATTAATTGTTAGGGCCTTATTTCATCAACTTCTTTGCCCTTTTAAATTATTAAAAAAACATTTTTCAATAGTTAGAATGGCCAGTCTACAATGTAAATTGACTAGTTGAACAATTAGAAAATGTCAAAGTTTAGATATGAGCAATAACACAAAATTAGAGCCATTATTGTTTATCATCATCATAGCTATGTTTTATGTTGTTAGCGCTTCATAAGCCACTTTTTCTTAAAAGCTTTTGGGAAATAAAGCATATTATTATTATTATCATGAAGATGCTGACCTTTTGACCTCCTGCGTGAGGTTGTTGGTGAGGGTGCGGGCAGCCTCCAGCTGCCCCTCCAGAGAGCACACCAGAGCCTGCTTGGTTTGCACCTCTTGAGACAGCCGCTCTGACGTAAGCGCAGCTGCCTGCGACTCCGCATAGGCCTGCTTCAGCTCCCTCTGCACAGCTTGCAGCTCCCCGCGTGTCTCCTCATGCTGGGTGGGTGGGGGGGTGGGGGAGGAAAGAAGACGACATGCTAAGCTAAGTGTTCCTTCCCAAAACGTCTCATTTCCTATGGTGACTCAAACACCAAAAAAGGTTTATTTCTGGAAGCCTATTGGGAAGTAGGTGGTTACAACACGGCCTAGGACAAAAAGTGGACTCCCTTTTCCCCAGTCACCAAATACAATCCCTCCACGACAGTTTTGCATGCAACATGTTAAATATAAATATAAAAAACAATCTCTGTACAACAAGAGAAGCGTAGCTAGTGTAGTAAAACCCTCAAGGGTTAATTCATCAGTATCAAACTGTCAGCATTAAATTAACAATGTAAGGGCTATTCATTATAACACTCTTTTCCTGATTGATTGACTTATTGATTAATTGTTGCACCTTGGTCAAAGCCAGCCCAGGTATTTAAGCAGGTTGCTAATCAGCCATCAGGTGTTGCCAGTGGCAGACACCAACAGTTTTCCACTGAGTTTAGTAGGGCTGGTCGCCTGTATTTGTTATTGTTTCGTTTGTATTATGTTAGCTGTATGATGTATAGGGAAATGACTGCGGAGAATAAAGCAAAGTTAAACATAATGGACACGTTTGGGAGATTCAGTTTGTCACAAGTAAGAACTTCCACCTGGCCGTCGGCAACCAGCAGTGCCTTTTAGTATAGGGCTTTTAGGCACTACAAGTATGTAATAGGGTAGCTGCAATGCAACTCTAGATTCTTTTATAATTGAGCTGAATCTAGAGTTTAAATTCGCTGTATTAAACAACGTTAAACTCACCAACATTGCAGGTGTATGGAAACTTGAATTATCCTCTATCTATGCAAAGCGTTTGTTTGATAAAAATCAACCATAGACATGTTATGAGCTAATTTTGTCAATAAATTCTCTGGATGTGATTCTTTTTCTGGAGTACTGGAGTTTGGAAGAGCTCATCATTAGTCAGTTCTGTGTACCAAATGTTTAGAATCTGCACATAATGCAGGAAACAGCAGCCCAACCCATTATTGCAAACAAGTGCCTCCAAAGACCAGCACTTGGCATACAGATGGACGTTGTATTTAAAAACATTTTCTTCTTAAAAATGCTAAATACACTGCATAAATCCTGAGTAACTATTTAATACTGATTTTATTTATTTATTTTTATTGCAAATTGATATGATGCAAAGTAGGGGTGGGCAAAAAAAAAATCAATATGCCAATATATTGCGATTCTTAATGCCATGATATCAATATTGTATTGCCAGGTTCAAAATCATTTTTTATATATATTTATGCATTTATTAATTTGTTCATGTCAGAAAGACTTGACTGGTTATCTGGCTGCATTTATCTGTATGACCGACCTTTTCATGGTATATATTGTTTCGAATAGCTTTAAAATTAAATTAAATTTGAACTTTTCATGGTCCATAATCCATATCGTTTAGAAATGTTTTAAAATGTCCTAGTACGATAAAAGCAAAGTGCTTTGTAGGAAAATATGGCAATATATCGATATAACGAATCAAACCACAACATAATTAAGATCAATAAGGTTACTATATCGTTATCGTATCAGTAGCTAGAAGCACTATACCTTGATAGTCTGTTTGTTGAGGGTAGCCTGTGTGTTGTCCAATTGGATCTGCCTCTGCTTGTTCTCTCTGGACAGTCTCTCCTGTTGGACCTGGAGGTCCTTGACTTTCTGCAGAGCTCGACCAGAGAGCCCCACAGTCCAGTCCTCCTCGGCCCAACTCATCTCTGCCTCTGCCTGGGGCCTGGCCGGCTCCTCTCCACCTCAGCTACTGACCACCCTCTGCCAGCCAGGGGAAAACCACTGTTCAAGCCAGTTTGTCAGGTAACAACAATACACTCTCTTATTGTATTTCTTGTTTTGTTGTTGACGTTTGTTTGGAATTCACAAAACTACAAGCTGTTGGAATGTGTTAATTCCATCATGTTTTCTGCTCCCAGGCAACAGGTGAATGAATATAGTCGCCACGCTGTCACTGCAGCTAGCACCTGGAGGAGAGAAGGAGCCAAAAACACCCCCGGGATTCCAGCTGTCAAGACGAGGTGAGAGCAGCAGTAGTACTGTCAACCAGGAAGCAGCAGGCAGTAAACAAAGGCAGTACTGTTAAGTAATAAGGTGCAGGTCACTGTCGACAGCGTTGCCGAGAGTGCGATGCAATCACATACCACATTAGTCTGACATAACGATATGTGTACCTGCTCTGTGTTGTGAAAGGGAGTGCACTCAATGCAGTGAGTGGTTCATCAGCCTGAGCATGTTTGTCTCAGTCGTGCGTGTGTGTGTAAGCCTTGTAGTAAAGTCCTGTCTTCTGTTGTGTTGTGTTACTTAGATAGAGGCTGTGGTCCCTTAAGAGAGTCGGTTGCTAGCTCTGCGCTGCAGTGCTGTGACTCACTGTTTTCCAAGCAGACCGCCTGCCAGTTTCCAAGCATGTTTCAAGTTGAAAATAGCTAAATGGCGCGCATGCACACACACTATAAATGATAACAGTCAACAATTAACTTGCAATTATATTTTGACAGGTGTTTAAAGTCTTTTGAAAGCATAAATGTACACACACACACACACACACACACACACACACACACACACACACACACACACACACACCATAAGTGATAACAGTTGACAATTAACTTGTAATTGCATTTTGACAGGTGTTTTAATAAAGTGCAGTCTTTTGAAAACATAATGTAAAAACACAGACAGACAGGCAGACACACACACACGCAGTTTTGCTGTGCGCTGCGACTCTCTAGTAAATAAGCAAGAATGAAGAAAAGCCTGATTGAAAAGCAGGACTATCTAAAATCAAGCCCAAGGAGGAAAGAAAGAAAACACAGATTCATGTTTTGACGTGTTCTCTCGCCTCAGGGCCATAAACCTGCCTTCAGTTATAGATTGGACTGGGCTGTGCATTGTCGTTGTTCACACATGATGTCATGCAGTTTGCACTGCCTCTGCGTTCACACAGATGTCAAAACCAACTGACATGCCAAGTTGCCAACTAACCCTACAGTTACTGTACAACTACGACTTCATACACACACATTTACATTTAGTGGTACAGCACAGTGACACCTTTAACATGTTTGGATGCATGTCAGATATAGGATATACAGTATATAGCCATGTAGTCTACTCGCCTCTGTGGGGCTAAAATGTCCTGAAATGGTGGTATGTGGCTCAAATTCTGAATAAATGGTGGGACCTGGTATCAAAAAGGTTGGAGGGAAAAAAACCCAAACTTTCCCACCTCAGTATGTTAAGAGGAACAGATAACTTTAGTAGTTTGTTTGAGGAAAGTAAAAGATGGACAGTCACACCACTAAGGAAGGACTGATGATGACTGGAACAGACGGTTTTACACCTGCTACTTTAGCGCTGAGCTGGAACGTGGGAAAAGGTGATTACTTTTATTGTTGGTCAATCTGGATATTGGTAATTCGTTTTACTGTTGTTGTATATGTTATAACATAACCTTTAATACATGCAATCTTGCAATCAAAACAATGCAATCTTTAATACATTATCTTAATGCCTAGTTTGTAATGTATATGCCCATTGCAAGCTATGTTAAATGTTTCATGCCTTTTGGGATTATGGAAATTGCTCAACATACAGTATGCAAGTTAGCATCCGACCCCTACTCGAAAGCTTGGTGTAGGCCAGTGGTTTTCGACCAGTGGTCCTTGACTGGGTTCCAGCCAGGTGGTCCCCAGCTAAATGATGAAAAGTTAGTTAACCAGATGTAACTCTTTGTCTTTGAGAGCGTAAAAATGAAACCAAATGGACACTTGCTGGTCCATTTGGTTTCATTTTACACTCAAGAGTTAAAATATTCATCATCATAATCAGCCCAAATCTACACAATTAGAGAATGTAGACGAATGGTCATTTTGATCTGTATGTTTGCATGTTTTGTTTCTGAATTCAGCCTGGTATTGTGGACCAAAGCAAAATAAATCTTTAGTTTTGGGTCTGTGGGGCTAAAATGTCATCAGATGGTGGTCCCTAGCTCAAATGATGAATAAGTAGTGGGCCCTGCAATCAAAAAGGTTGAAAACCACTGGTGTAGGCTACTCAACACGCCTGGGTCCACTTTCTGACAAATGGACTACCATAATAAGCCACATAAAAGTGAGTAAATATAGTCCCCATCATCACCACAGCAGATCTATCTGTGACAGCTTGACGTTGTCTATCTACACACACACAGTGCCTCTGCTTTCTAGAACTGACTGCAATGGCAGATCTGATCACGCGGTTCGGCCAGTCAGTCAGTCAGCGAAGCAACACTCTTCAAAGAAGTAACAACATATATGATGAGCATGAGTTAATTATTAATTATATCAGCCATATAGAGTGAGGGGGCAAAAGTCGCCAGCTGTCTGAGGAAGAGAAGAAAAACAACGTTTTCATCATTGACTGCACATGGGTAATGTTTGGAGCAGCTATTTGCAGCACGTTAAATGTCAGAGAGCAGAGCGCGCCCATGTTAGAAAAGCCCACTACTACTATAGTGTAGCCCCCCCCTCACATATACACACACACACATACACACTTACCATTCACTCCGCGGTCGAGCGGACAGCTGGCTATGAAAGGTGATGATGTTGGTGGCGGCGAAGCCTGAACGTATACACGTTTATTTTATTAATTAACTAGCGCCCGATATGGGGGCAAGTTTTCCTATCAGAAACAGAAGAAGCCGCCCCGCCTGACCTCCTAACAACATAAAACAACGCCACACACACACACAAAGTCAGTCCGTTTGGCACGAGGCGGGGCGGGGTCTGGTGACGTAGTGCGGAGGGGGGAATGTTTGGGAAAAGCAAAGTTGGCCCACTCTATTATCTAAATTCTGACAACTCCGCTCACTTCCATGGATCCGGTTCAATGGCGGCTCGGGCGCCTCTAATCTACATAGACTTCTATTGGGAATGGGGACAAGTCCTGGGCCTGGTGGTAGTAGTAGCCAGCAGCAACATTAAAGAGACCGTAGTCGTTAGTACAATACTTTGCATGTTGCGCACATGCAAAATAGCTCGCATTTGCGACGCCCTCGTTACAATCAATGTTTGCTCAAACCCATTTTGTCCATAGAGTTATAACTCTATGATTTTGTCCCGTTCCAGGCTACATGTCATGAACAGCGCTCGTGCGCTCAGTTTCTGACCCCTCAACGTCGCAGCAACAGTTCTAGGCTCGCTGTATCACCTAGCGCCTACGCCGTGATTGGCTGTTTAGTTTTTAGCTGCGCTGATAATGGCTAGATGTTAGCTGGATGTTAGAGCTTTGATCTTTTAACTAATAAAACACAATGTTTATTTTCCGAGAAGATGAGTTAGTTCAAAATTTTCATGTTTATAGTTTATATTCAGCAACTGTGGAGGTTGTTTAAACTTTCGTTTTTGACAGTGTAGGCTAAAGCTAAAGGCTCAATCATACTCCACACTGTATGGAAAGGTTGAATTATCTTCCATCTGTAAAACATTTGTTTGATCAAAATCCGTAGACATGTTATGAGCTACCTTCTGCTAGTAAATAATAGTGCTGGACTTGAGAGGCAGTCGTATGTATTATTCACCAACCCACTGTTTGGGCTGGTGCCTCCTGGCTCCATGCATGATGTGTAAATTCTAAACAGGTGGTACACAGGGCCGTTCAATGACTAATGATGAGGTCTCCCAAACTCCAGTACTTAAACATTAACTGCAGATAATTTATTCACATAAAGTATAGCCAACATGTCTATGGTGTTTATCGACCAAATGTAATATTTTAAGTGCAACACAGCAAAATATTACATCACGATGTAACCGTTTCACCACGGCTGGAGTCACTTCACTGTGGAATGTGGATGCTGCAAAATGGGTGAGTTTAACCTTGTTTAATACAAGCAAAAATAAAAAAAAATCTTGTTATGGGGGAGTCGATGGACAAAATTGCAACTCTAGATTCAGCCCAATTATAAAATAATCTAGAGTTGCATTGTGGCTACCCTAATTCATACTTGTAGTGCCTAAAATCCCTAGGGATTTTAGGCACTACAAGGTTTTAGGCACTACTCTGTCCACTACACTGCAGTGGACAGAGAAGTGTAGTTCTGTCTCTCTACCTCATTCTGTGTGCAGTGGGTACATAAACTGTGTTCTCTTGGGAGCCAGGTCTGCCTATGGCGGCCTCTCTCAATTATTAAATAACGTTTGACAGTAATATGGCGAAATATAGACTTACAGTGCCACCTTGTGGCTGAAACTTGGACAAACACAATGTTTCTCTCTAGATTAATTGGCCACTGTAAAATTCTAATAGGCTAACTAATTAAAATACTGGAGCACTGTGCGGGGTCTGTACGTTTTTGTCCAGACAGGCCAAAGGCATGGTTGTCTCAACTTGGCTGAAGGCATGGTGGAGAGTATATTTTGCACCCGTCCGTCCGTCCGGCCGTGGCAACAATAGAAAGTACATAGTCCCATTATAACATTTTTTATTCGATTTTTACAGTAGTTAAACAGGAAAGGGAGGAGGGTAGTCACGATTGGGTCTCAAATCCGCAACACACTGTCAGGCTGCATTCCCAGCCACGGTGCAGGGGCCCTGGACCACTGGCTGGCCCAGCTAGGCCCCACAATAACATTCTTATTAGCTGTAAATGTTCATTACAGCTCTGTGTTCACAGTAGCAAGGGTTGATGTGCCATTTTGTCATGAATAGTTTGACTATGAAATTGGTTATTCCATCAAAAGTGCATCAATTAAGCACCTCATTAATCTCCATTCCTAATTGGCTGCTGCATTAGAATAGAAAGCCTATGGGTCTATGACCTGTAACGCAAGGCTACTTGATTATGGCACATTTCAACATTACAGTATGGAATCAGCCCCGTCTCAAATTGAGGGAATGTACAAAGAACGATTCACAAGTCACAACTCTCACTCACTAAATCATCCATCCATCCATCTATCCATCACTGTGTGTACAATCCAGTTAAAAAAAAACATAAAAATGTATTTTTATAGAGCTAATATACTGCATATATCTTAACTGCATTGCTCAAATGGCTAACATTACAACATTTATCCCTATTGGCTCACATTGTCATGAGAGTGAAGGTTTGTTCCCATTAAAATGATATACAACCAGAAATGTGTGCTCCCTCGAGTACAGATCTCCACAAGGCCAGGTACACTGTATACACTATAGAGGTTCTTCAACAGGAGTTCAGTTTGGGGGTGATTCGATATTGAACGAAATAACATCCGGTAACAATCGGGTAAATGTATAATTACGAACAACATGGAGTATGAAAGTCTCATGCAATGGTGCATGAGGACAGTTGTGCCTAATTTGGTGAAGAAAAAAGAATCCTCTTTCGGTAACAAACAGTGCATTGTGACCCTGTGGATGGCAGTGAAATTGCTTTTGACTCTATGATGTTTAGATGCTTAAATTTCAAGCAAATCGTTTCAGTTCATGATTTGTGGAATTTTGTTGCAAAAGCAAAGCACCCATCTGTAAAATTCTGAATTCAATCATAACAAATCAGAATGAAATGGACTTTTTTTTTTTTTTTTTTTTTTTTTTACACGTTGTGAGCTGTATGATCTTGGGACACGTAGTAACTGGGGTGTTTAGAAGAAAGAGCTTTTTCGGGGGAAAATATGTATAAATGGGTGAGACGGCCTGTTATGGCACCTTTCTTCTAGACCAGTGATTTTCAACTATATTGATACCAGGGCTTACTATTAATTCAGCATTTGAGCCACGGACCACAGTTTGAGGAGTCTAGTCTAGTCTCTCAGACCAAAACAAAAGATCCATGCTGTAACTGTAACTGTCTTCAAAATAACAATTCTAATTTTCCTAATTGTGCAGATGTTTGAAATTTAAGTAGAATGTTTGACATTAAATGTAAGGTAAGTGATTTGAAATTCATTGTGTAGTACCAGCCTGGTGCACTAGGGGCGCCCAAGAGTAGCTACACTATGTGAACCTGCTGCTCGATCCTGATTGGAGGAGAATTCACCCTCCACCTGGGGAACTTTTATTAGCTCCTCTGCTAACGTGGGGGAGGGGGAAACTCCATATATGGTCCTTATAATAGAGCATTTTAACAATTTTTTTTTGGGGGGGGGGTGGATATCTGACAAAAGTGAAATCACTTCCCCTACCTTTAATTTAACTCATGGGAGTGTAAAATACAGCCAATGAACCCACAAGGGCCCATTTGGTTTCATTTTATGCTCTCATCTAAGGGCCCCTTTCGTTATTAAGTCAATAATTTAGCTTGCGACCACGTGGTAACCTCTTAAGAACCACTGGTGGTCCCTGGACCAGTGGCTTGAAAGCACTCTTCTAGACTGAGACAACAAAAACATCCAAGCCCCACTGACATCTCCAGCAGAATGTGCCTATTCATTTAAATACTAATACTATATATAATACTATAGTGACATTTAATGTATATATAATGTATAATGTATAATGTACATATAATGTATTCATATTTGTCTCATTAGCCAGGGTTCCTTACAGTACCGTATATCGGCCATATACGTAAAGTTGGCAGGATTAACCAACTTTGGGACGAAAGTTTCACTCTTGTACTTGACACTTAAGGCTTAAGTCTTCACTAATCTACGATGACAAATGTAACAGCAAATGCACAAGAATGTGACCAAGGGTGTTGAAAAGAGGATAAAAAGTGCAACCATTTAAGTTGAATTTGCAACAGCAATCAGAGTCACTTTTTTGACATGCACATTTGTGCTCAGAAGGCATTTGTTCTGCTTGTCAACGCAAAAGTCCAATTGGAGGGATCTTGTATTAAAAGAGATCAGCACATTTGCATGTGTTCAGGATGGCTGCCTTGATTCTTTGCGCGCATACAGAGCAGCGAAAAGTAAAAGCAAAGATTTCATTATTTCATCTGTCTGAGCTGAGCCTTTTCCTGCCTGCTAAATTAAATTGTGGCACTTTGTTGGGTACCGTTGCACATTCATAGAGGCAATTTCCTCTCGACCGTGTGCGACCATTGTCCATACACAGATATCGAGCACTTTCGCAAATTATATATTTTGGATTAAACAATAACTAAACTAAAGTTATATTTTATGAGAATTGACCAAAACATGCTGGAAAAATGTTTTTTGAAACATGCACGGTACATTGCAGTTCCTAAATGGCTTTGACCCTCCGAAAACGTCTAGCAAAGTCAGCATTGATTCATTCAACCCACAACCTTAGTTATTCATCCCACCCGCAACCTGCACACAACGTATAATTGGGCACTGATTTGTGTGATAATGTGTAACTAGCAAAATGTCACCAGAGCACCTTGTGTTTTTCCATCGCTGTTTCACTTGGAGCGTTCTCCTTCAATTATTCTAACAACATTAAGAGCTGGAAGTCTTTTGTTTTTGCAGCTTGCAATGTGGTCCCCTGGTAGGGGACCATCAACACAGATTTATCTCACCCGTTGAGTAAGGGACAGATAGGCCTCCCTCACATCACGTTGTTGTCTCCGACTGCCACAGAGTTGGGTAATTAGGATGTTTTATCACCCCACACAGTGCTGAATCAGTCACAATGATGTTTGCCAAGTGTGCACTCTGGGTGCAGAAACCACAACAGGAACATGCCAAGCTGTTGTCATTTAGACAGCTTATGAGAACGAGAGCAGTTAAACGCGTTTCATGTGTGCATACAAATCAAATGATCAAGGATACATAAACTAGACTGCCATCGGTGCCATCCTGAGCAGCTTGCTTCCCTGCTGTGTACATGACAATGTAAATGACAGACGAGAGAGTATCTGACTCGGGGTTAGTCTGACGTTGCAGCAAACAAACAGAAGGTTTTCGGCAGATATACAAATGATGGCATCTGATGGAAAAGCGGCGAGAAGAGGCCAAAATTGATAAATGAATTGTTATTTATCCTGGGGGTTAAAAAGGACTGTAAACCTTAGATAGCTCAACATACTGTATGTGAAGAGCAGATTCAGGACAGTTGTCTCAAGTAACAGAGAGGCATGCTGAAGAAATACTACAAACTAAGTTAAAGTACTCAGCCAAAATGTACGTTAAGCTTTAAGAGCATATTTTAGGAAATCCAAATGTGATACAGAATAGAACGGAAGATTACATGGTAACGCAGGTTCTCTGAGTAAAAATGCACTCAGAGAAAAATGAAATAGGTAAATGTACTCATGAACAAACCTTTAGCAGGGGACTTTGGAAAAACACTTCAATCAGAAAAATACCCTAATAACCTAATAACCAAATGGACCAAACAAAGAAAGTATTTACCAGTCAACGGAGTCATGTTTCTGTTGAAGAAGACGCATTCTGGGAGAGAGCATTTTAATTGGAAGCCACAGACAACTTGAGACAAGCACCATAATTGCAACAGAGCGCTCCCAACGTTTGACAAAAATGATCAAGTATTTAAATTGTAATCAAACATGGGATGCGCCACAGTTTAACATGGATAGATGTAACAAAAAACAATGTAAGATTATCCTGGGTAGAACTGGTTCAGAGATCGCAATGATCTAGTGTACAGTACATGTCTCCTGAAAAACAGATATCAATATGGGCGCCAAAGAACTCAAACAATGATCGCACAGTAGTAATGATAACCAGGTTACAATCACGAACAGCTAGGATGTTCTGAAAACAAATAATGTCAAGATGAACTTTATGTGGTGAACAGATGCATTGTACAGATACATGATGGCACGTTACTAAAAGTAGCAGATCTACAAGGTGTTTAGGGCGACCCAGTTACAATCCGTCATATGTATCATTGTTTGCAATAAGGTATAACAGAAAATTATCAAAGCTATCAGCATCTGGTTATGTTTTGTGGGATGATCCTAACCTTTATGATCACAGATACCGAGGGGAAAAACTGCACAAACATTTGCATTAATGAGTTCTGTTGTGTCTTCTATATGTAGGTGGATGGGTGTAGGACATTTTTCTTTCTCATCTCTCCAGGGCTATTGTGAAGCTGAGGTCAGGAAACCTCACCATTAAAAGCAACAGTCGTAATTATATTACAGGGAACCATGGCAACATGCACACTGAACGGTTTCCATTGCAGGCCATAGTGGGGAATTTGGTTTGGCATGTCTGTGTAACACCAAATACAAACCAGTCTCCTCAGGTTCGCCCATTCTCAACTCAAAAAGCAGTCTTCAAGAATTGCAGAAATATAGGCCTATGGTCCAAACTGTCCATCCGTCTGTCCGTCCATCCTTCCCGCCTCTTTTGCTGCATGTCTTCCCCTCTCTCCCACCTTTCCCCATCTCTCAGAATGCAAAAAGTCCCCCATCTCTACTTCCAGATAAATACATAAAAGGTTTTAATAGGTCTACTATGCAAACCCCCTTGAACACCTTCTACGTTGTACTAGGCCTAGGGGCTATCCTCTGAGGCAAGCAAGAGCCACGGCCTACTCGATCTACCACTCCCCTCCTTTGTGAGGCGTAGCAGCAACGCCTGGATCGATTTGGAGCGGCACACCTGCTTCATTCAGCGGTGTCACTGCCCCCAATTCATCTGCATAAGGACTGGCTGACTGGGCTTTCTGTCGGCTCAGGCCCGCTCACTTAGGGATGCAGCGTAGCTCTTTCCAGCACAGCTCCCCACTGACTGCCCGTTTGGATAATAGCCCCGCATAAATCTCATACCCAAGTCTCCTCTCGTCACATCTGACCTGACTAATAAGGGAACCTCTCTGGTAGAAATATGGCTTGAAAAAACGTCCAAGAGAATAACAAAAGGGAATGAAAATTGCCTGTATCGTACGCGTCCCCCTCGTCTCCGGTGTGCAAAATTGAATTGCATGACAATGAGCTGCTTGCTAATTAACGGGGGTATCTGCAGCTGCTGATGCTGATTGCCTGCAATGCTTGATGAGGTTTGATATTTCAAATCTACAGTACAAAACACCTGTCTTGCACTGAACTTTCTCTGTATAAAATAATAGCCACATTTTAGTCTTAACACACTGCCATGCAGTTGCTACATATTATTCCCAGCTCATTTATCAAATTACAAATTACAAGTCACTGAATTTAAGATTCATAGAAACATCATCTGTTTATTTCTGACCTGTTGATTGCGGCTGCAGGGTCTTCTTGAAAGTTTAAGTGAGTGACAGCTGAAATTGATTTTTTAAGCCGGATCTACAAAGAATTGTGAACACCATTAATGACATGCAGGGTTTATTCGGCAAGAATCAGATTATCCCTACGATCTATCCAGTAGTAACACAGCACCGCTGTCTGACAGATACAGACCAGTGGCTCAGAAGAAGCTGATCTTCTTAATCCAAAGCATCCACCAACGAGGAAGACATGTCTCTATGACATGGCTAATGCCAGCAGTACTTTGGGCATTCAAACTGATATTCTGAGGAATGTCAAAATAGTTAAATTAATGGCAAGTGGGTTTGAGGGCAGTGGGTAGATTGTACAACAAACTACTATACTACTGTACAAGTAGCTGCAGATTGTAAAATAGAGACAGCGTTGTATTCAATAATTATTTTGTAATAGCAGCACCACTCTAAGTATGAAAGAAAGATACACCTATGTGCATTCTAGAGGAAGTACAGAGGAGGAGCCTATAAAGGCAAGATTTATAAAGATTATTTACATCTGTACTTCATTATGACCTAGTGTAGTGTGGCCTCAGTAGACTAATAGAGTCAGGGACCCCAGAACAAAAGATTTGTGTTAAAACATTTAAAAGGTATTCCAATTCTTTCAACCCCTTTCAAGTAGTTTCGAAAATAGCAGATGTAAAAGCTCACAGCTCGGCACAAAGTGACGCAATAGGATCATGTATATCTGCTATTTTTTTTAAAACTACTACTACAACAGTTTTCTGAAAAAATATGTATAGTATCTAAAATACATTTAATATGCTTTCACTATTTATTTTAAGGATAAGGAATAGTATGGTATCTGGCATTTGTGTTTTATTATAGGAGAGCTTTTCACTTCCTGGCTGCAACATTTTTTTTTTAGCATTGTAATTCTGTACAATACTATTCTGTAACATCAAGAGGTCCTTTCATAAGAAAGTTGTGATGGAGATATACAGTGTGTGTCACATGTCATCCCATATGGAAAAAACTTTATATGTGAAAATGGCACCTTTCATACAAGCCTAGCCTGGCTCAGCACCTGAATCAGCATCTTAAATGATAATTCAAACTGAGGTCAGGCTAATACAAGCCACTACAAGAAAAATACTATGGATCTTATATCTGATGTGCATGTCATATATTATTGTTATACAGTAAATTACAATTATATGTTTCACTTTACAAAGAAATACTATGGAAATACTATGGACTTTTTTCTTATATATGAAAGGTGCCACTTTCAAGAGTTTGTGTATATTTTTTTCCATATGGGATGTCATTACAAAGTTTGGCAAATGATGCATATGCTGTAATATTACATTGCACACCAGAGCCACCGATCAAATCAATCCCTATCCTTGTTTTTGTTCACTGAAAGATGGATTGACCAAGGTCTACAGAAGCGTAACGGAGACCTTTTTAGCATGCGATAACAAAAGATGTCGGAAAAGAATCCCGCAGGCTCTGAGTGACTTGGCAGAAACATTAAACAAATAATTCAGGAGCTAATGCCCTGTATCCCGTGAATAACAAAACACAACAGGCAAAGCAATTCTAATACCTGAAAAAAGAAGAGAATACTAAGGAGTCAAGGGAACTGCAGGCAGCATGTCGTTTGATAATGAAAATATGTTAGCGTAATGGAATCGCCATCAAACAATATAAGAGATAAAAACAACAACAATAGCACACACGGTTTTGTTCAAATTGTGTTGATATTTAGCACATCAGTATGGGAATAGCATATTCCCACCTTTTGGAACATATATGAACTACTTTACCTATCTAAGTTACAAGCAATGCAACAGACAATGCAATAAATGTTAACTCCAAATGTCCAGAATTCTTAGTTCTAAGCAAAATGCCAAGACATGCCAGGGCAACATTATTTGCAGTATTTTACAAAATATATCTTGCAATCCGTTATTTTTTTAAATACAACTTTTGGTCAGAACTCAGAACATATAGGCCCACTAAGGAATGATTTTTATTTTTATTTTTTTTGCTTTATAGTTATAAGTGGCTTTATAACATGGTTAACTGTTGTCATTTCAGTGTGGACAGAAAGCAAGCATCTGAACATGGTTAGAAATGGTATTTGCTAGTAAAGATGTTCACTTGATAGCAGGTAGCGTCGGCCTTTTCCAGGAGAATAACCTGGTAGCAACTAGCGAGCTAATGTTTATAGGGTGGCGCTTACATTGGAAAGGTTATGCTTCGCTCAGACGATGTCAAACGACAAAGCCCATTCCATGTAAAACAGTTTTGCACAACATCACAACATCCTTTGGCGGCACATCCGGTTAGACCAGGGGTGGCCAACCCGTGGCTCGCAAGCCACATGTGGCTCTTCAGCTGGTTACATGCGGCTCTTAAGGGGCTTCAACATGAAACCGTCAAAAACGCTCAGCCTGGCATTCATTCCCTATACAGTGGTGCCCAACCACTCGACCACGGACTGATTCCTAGTCGACCACGGAGGTGTAGGTGTATGTTTTTTGACTTGTCATATACTTTTTTGGATTGTGAACCCTGTTTCTAAATATGTCTATATGTTTTAATAGTGTGTCTTTGCGTGCAAAGACACATGTCTTATGGCAGGAGAGGGGAAATCTATTTGCGACCATGGCGGCCATCGCAACGGTTTGCTAACCGTTGTGACCGTTTGATGTGGCTCTTTGCAGTAACACAGTGAAAAACGTGGCTCTTAGTCTACGCCTAGTTGGCCACCCCTGGGTTAGACACTACCAGTAACAGTTCATAGTCATACCCTTCAACCCATATTAATTTCGAATCAAGATTTGGTCCAGAGCAGAGATCAGGACACAGGGCCTTTCCGCCTGTTAAACAGACCCTGGCACGACAGGCTGGGTATAAGGCCAGTGCCGTCAGTGTGGTCCAAATGACAATGTTCTCCCCTCAGTATACGTGGTGTAATGACACCTCTGGAGATACCCAAACGCGATGGGTGATGCTGCAGCCTTCCACCAGCGGCACAACCTTTAAAGGGCACGTCAGCCGTGTGCCTTTAAGGTACCCCCCCCCCCCCAGAGAAAAGTTCCTGTAAAGTGGTAGAACCCACTACAGTAAGGACCCCAGCTGTTCAGTATTCTTGGCATGCAGTGCCACAGCTCTCGCAGCCACCCTTATTTTCATTCTCCCTATAAGCTTTGAGGACAAGGCTTACATGTTCCTAGCCAGTACTGATAAATTCCAAAAGCTCGAGAGCCGTCTGTCAGGAAATATGTGTGGCAAATGATGATAATTTGGGCTTGAGCTCTCTTCACATCCTCTCCTTCCCGGCTCTGGGATCTTAAGAGTGTGTCTCTTAGGAATTGAAAGTCTTGAATCCTAATGAAGCTTCAAACACGACCACCTGGAATTCCTCACAGGTTCTCTTGACACGGCCGTGCTTTCTGTGGTGCATGTCTGCGCTCGTGGTACATGTACAGGCTCTTGTGTGGTCCTCGGTGCCAACTCAATATGCAGGACATCATGGCACAAGAACCACTACAGGTTGAGAGTTGCTTTCCCTACAGTATATTCGTATACCTCAGTGTGTACAGTAGTGCAGGAGTGAATGACTTTGTTGATGAGAGGGCCACTAAAATTTCCATTCTCACTCCAGAGTGCCGCATTGCATATTGATGTGGTAGCAAAAATAGCCGATTTTGAACTTCGTATTTGAATTGAAATCCTGAATTGAATTGAATTTTTTATTTTTATTTATTGCGATTTTTGAATTTTAATTCATATGGCTTTAATCATAGTTATGTTAAATTTATTAACTACATACAAATACTTTGGACAATATTTTAAGACTAGTCAGTATGCTACTAATATAGTGGCTCATGTTTGAGATTGTTGCTGAAATAATCAATAGTATATATCAGTATGTAGATATAAACCTAAGGTGAGGGTTAGGCTTACATGCCCTCTATTCCACCAGTTGTCATGTATGCAATGGTGAATATAGCATAAGCCCCGCTAGATTTGCATTCACAAGGTTGCACAGCAAGCACAGCACTTCCTGGAATATCACTATTATTTTTTGTTGAGATGAAGTAGTAAAATCTTTTGTACCCTGTTAAGTTACAAAAGATTGATGTCTCTACTATAAGGATCTAAAGTTATCTGGATTAAATGTCTTGTGGAACGGGCATGTTATAACCTCACACATCTTACAGATGCACACATATAATGTATTGTTTAAGATAAGCGATATAATATACTGTATTGTATCAATTTGTATGTCTTGGGTATATCTAATATTGCTTCCTGTGGCTAATGCCAATTTGGAAAATATACATTTCAGAAAGACATTTCATGGGCACTGCATAATAAATGCATGTTACGCTTGTTAAAAGCCAGATGATCAGCTTTCCCCACCTGAAACTTGAAATGCTTTTACTTTGATTGTGCACATTCATTTGAAACAACAATAATATACTGTGACCTTGTAGTGGTGTTTATTGCTGTGATGGCATGTTCTTGGTGTGTTGCATGTGTTTGGAGCGCTACGATGCAGATGGATTGAGATACGCAATGAAGAATTCTCCAAAACACTCTTTACGGACCGTGGCAGAATTGATTTCTGATTCAGTTTGGTTGTTAGCACTGCACAGTGTGGTCTTCACCATGAATGAGTCGTGATTATAATGATTGTTCAGCCATTTATAATTATATTCTACTTATATCTCTGTCCCTGTTTGACATTGGCTTTGAGATCTTTTTTTTTTTTTTTTTTTTTTTTTTTCAAAATTGACATGACAATAATATATATCGTGAAGCTTTTGACAACAGTCAGCAAACTCTATCAATGTCTCAAACAACTGCACAAGCCAACTTGACTGAGAATCAAAACTTTGTCTTTTGGGTTATAGTCTCAACCAATCTTTCGTTAACCCACTTTGGCATATTTACAACAGACATGTATGAAAAAAGATGTCGTTATGTAACTAATCAAATCATTCCCAAATCAAATCTTTTCCAAATGGTAGTGTGTGACCATAACACCTGACCAGGATGGCCATCACCTTTCTTTAGACGTACTCCTGTTTGCTGGACACAAGGTGGCAGTAGTAGCATGTTATTGGGTATAGTAAACCCACCACAGTAATCCTACACTTTACCTTCATCATAGAAAAAATACATAAATAATCAGAATGTTATTTCTTGAAAAGAAAAATCAGTTGGCCTCAGACAATCCATGCCAGGTTTTAATTTGGATGAAAAACAATTAAGAGGAAAAGCAAATAAGAACAGTAACAGAGCATAATGTGTTTGAGCAACAACAACAAAATAAGGAAAATGAAGTAAAGGGAAGCAGGGAAAAATTATGACAGAAAGGAAACACAACAGATGACAGTTAAGATGAGAGAGGAGAGGTGTCAGGCATCTGCAGGAGTGAGAGAACACACAGGTGGGAGTGAGAGTGATAAAGAGAGGGGGAGGGAGAGAGAGAGAGAAACTGTGATGGAGGAAGATGGAGGGGAGAGTAGTGGAGGTTTTGGTTGGGTGGTGGGCACCCAGTACCCCAACAAAGGCCACATCATTTGCATGACACCTTCCCCTAAGGATGTTTCCGTGTCACATCAAAGGGGGCTCAAGCCCCTGCCCCTTTTCTCCTTGAGGAGCCAAAAATCATATTGCGACCGCGACCACTGATCGCGACCCACTGGTGATTCGACCATTAGCGACTAATTTCTGTTATTTTCCAACTGCCGCAAAATGATTTTGCTACGGTTGCGACTGCTGCCACAACTGTCGCGGGATAAGGCGACGTAGGTTTTATGTTATGTTTAGGGTTAGGTGTCCGGTTAGCTCAGTCGCTAGAGCTCTCGCCTTTGGACCACAAGGTCATGGGTTTGATTCCAGGCACCGCCAACTTGGCGTATGAGTAGAACTGCTTGTATATGGCAATTTGTTCTGGAAGCACAGGGAGCTGCTGGTACGTGTGGCGCTCCACCTCAACAATCCATCTCCCAGGGGTCTAGCGCATTGTAACAGGGATAGACTCCCCGCTGTTACCGGCTGATACCTACAATAAGCCACTCCTGACCTACTCTGGATTAGGGCTTAGGAGATAGGTTTAGTATACCGATCGGTGAAGAAGGGTTGCGGCTCAACCGACCGGTAGCAACTGGTAGCAAAACGGTCAACCGTTTTCACCGGTCGCGACTAATTTATAACTGTCATAAAATCCTTTTACCCATTGGTAAAAACTACTGCCAGGCTACGAAGACAGCATTACTATGGTGAAAAGAAATGCAAAATGTCACTCGATTCCATGCCAACATCCAGGGGAATTGCTTTCCCTCCCAAAGTCACTTGAACATTAGTATTTTGCATTGAACAAACTTTTTTTTGTCCACTAGCTAAACAGGGTTCCGGTTGTGCCCTGAAAGTAGCTGATCTACAAGCTCTTACCGCGTCACTGTGTGACGTGTTGAGAACTATTCTGGTCCAAAAGTGGCCTCTTATGGGATTTCAGCCCCTGCCCCTCTAACACTCTTCTCTGCATGACCCTGGATGTTTTTCAGCTCTGGCAACCTTACGCTGCTGCATCTGTTTACAAGCCACTTTGCCAAGGAGCACAGGAGCCACTCCACATTCACGAGCCATCTCTTCTAACTAAGAACCTACAGCTGGAGAAGAAAAGGACAGCTAAGAGGGCTACCGAGGAGAAGGAGGAAAAAAGCCTTTTCTCCCTCTGCGCGTTTCATCACAGCAATGCTTCAAATTCGGTAAAAAAAACAAGCACATGCACGCAGGCATACATGCACATACACAAACGTACACGTGCACGCATTGCAGCCAAAGAGAAGATGATTTCCCCTTTCAGGCATAAAATGAATTCTGTTTCAGAGATGGCATGGGTTTGTTCCCCCTGGATATGCTTGTGCCTTTATCCTCCTCCATTTCTGCTCTCCATAATACTGGCTGATGTTTGAGTCACATACCGGTACTATTGTATAATAGGCCTACTAGCCTATGCCATACACTATCATAGCATACTCCTTTCTGTTTGCAGTGGCAGTGTGATGTTAATAATATGTGTGTGTGTGCTAGAGAGAGAGGGAGAGAAATTACTGGCACTGAGTCATCATTGCAACAAGCAGAAAGGATTGAAAATACAGTAGCCCATGTGAGCATACAGTGTACACATGTGCACATCACATGCACAGTAGTATAATATACGATCCTTACAGGTCCATTTGAGTCCAATCTCCCTTTTAAATGAACTCCGGGGGAGTTGATTTGTTTTTGGGTAGAATCCTCGTGCGCCCCCGCAGAGAACATCAAATACATCTGCTCTCATGCAGTATTACCCAAAGTGTTCACCGTATGTGCACTTTATGTCATTAAAAGTCACAGCTTATGTGTTTGCAGCGCGAATAAAGGAGCTATTCGGTGCGAGGTCTAAATGAGGAGAAACAACTCGGGGAAAACCCCATGGGCCCCACAGGCAGACATATTACAGATCAAAGACGGAGATGCTAAATGACTGTCATTAAAACCTCCTGACGAAAAAAGGTGTTTTAAAAAAGGAAAAAAGAAGAGGTAAAAAGGCATGCCTTCGTCAAAAAAAGGGGGAAGACGGAGCTCCTGCTCGCTACTTGGTTGACATAAAGGAGAAAATGATGATTTACTAGGTAGGCTTTTATTCATTGGTTGTCCCAGATGAATAAAGATCAAATTATGGGTTTATGAGTTTCGCTGTCTATCCTGACATTTATATGAGCCTGGGCCCAGCCTCAACGTGATTTATGTTTACAGCGCGAGGGGGAAAAAACAAATGAAGTAGCTCGGAATCATATTCTAATGCTCTGTCAACACAAGGGAGAAACGCCAAGAGGGCTTGATGGAGGGAACACACACACACACACACACACACACACACACACACACACACACACACACACACACACACACACACACACACACGGTTGTTTCTCAGAGTGCTGGAAGCTGTTGGCTGGGGTGTGTGTGTGTGTGTGTGTGTGTGTGTGTGTGTGTGTGTGTGTGTGTGTGTGTGTGTGTGTGTGTGTGTGTGTGTGTGTGTGTGTGTGTGTGTGTGTGTGTGTGTGTGTGTGTGTGTGTGTGTGTGTGTGTGTGTGTGTGTGTGTGTGTGTGTGCGCGCACGCAGGGGGTGCGGTGGGGGGGGGGGGGGGGGTCAGTTGGCAAAGTAATAGACAAGAGTCCATTCCTCAATGTTGTCAGCTGCACTCGGCTTCAGACGTGTAAAAAGGAGGAGAGGACTGGAGGCGCACATGCAGTATAGGCGAGTCCACTTGGTGGCAGCCAAGTACAGCGGTTGCCATCGCGGGAGAGTGCTATACTGCTTGTCATAAAAAAGCCCCCTGATTCAACAGAGGGAGAGGAGAATGGTGGGTGAAGAGGATGGGGAGTGGGGTGGTGGTGGTATTGGTGGGGGGGCTTACGGGCAGGAGACCATCCATAATGTATGTGATCTCTGCTGAGCAAAACACAGGAAAAAAGATGCATATTTGCAGGGGTTATGATACTAATGATGACACAGATGGCGGTGCCCACACATGGTCTAAAAAGTGTCCTGCCTATCATTCAGCCGTGGGAAAAAACACACTGTGTGTGTTGTGTTGTGGTGTGTTGTGTTGGACGGTGGTGGTTGTGTAATGTTATATAGGCTTGAAATTGCACCTGCAGACACTGTGATGGGGAAGTGGGGGGAGAGAGAGAGAGAGAGAGAGAGGGAGAGGGAGAGAGAGAGGAGAAAGCACAACGTTGTTCCCATTATATGCTTGTCATTTTCAAAGCTGAGAGATTACTCTAATTTCCTTAATACTCATTATTGTTTATCTCCTCTTATACCTTCCACCGTCCTCCTAAATGCTCTCATAAGAGCAACAATGTGGAGAGTGTGGTTTTGAATAGCTAATGAGTGCAAATGCCCCCCCCTCTCCCCTTCTTATAGTCTCATATTTTCTCATGTAAAGAAAAACCTTTTGAAGCCTCTTGCGTTTGCTTTATGCTTCAAAATGACGCCCGGGTGTGCACCCATTTCAGAAGGGGGGGGTATGCTTATCGTACAATAGAGCTTATAGCGGGTGTATGGATATGGGAGAGTTTAGCATATTTTTACTCTCCTCTCTTCATCACTCCTGTTGAGCTGATTTGTAGCCACCGTGCTCCTACTAGTCACACTGTGTGTGTGTGTGTGTGTGTGTGTGTGTGTGTGTGTCTGTGTGTGTGTCCAAGGTTTGGGTTCTATGGAAATATCACTAGCAAGGGAGTTATTACTATTCAACCGGCATATTGCTTCAGTGATCGTCTTCTGCGTCAGTCATTCGCACCTATAGCAAGAAGAATAATGTGCAATTACATACAGTCTTGGACCCACTTCTTTTCCTCCTCCTCCTGTTTTTGATTGCATGATTTATGCATGTTTCACTTTAAACAAACTTTCACTTTAAACAAAGTCTTAACCTTATTAGGAGGGAAAGAACAGTATGGGAATGATTTCCTTCCCAAATTTCAAACCTGACTCATATTTGCACTGGTGGTTCTGTTCAAATGACGGCATCTCGGGGAGAGTCGGCGGGCATTAAAATGGAGGAGATATTGAACCTGCCAGGCCAGACATGTTGAGACCAAAACGTTGAATTTTTCAATCTAAGATCTCTTCCAAGAACATTTTTTCCCTTTTCCGTTTAAAGGGGAATTCCACCCATTTTCCACCCATGTTCCTGAGAGCGTACAAATGTGGGTCCATTTGGAACGGGTCCATTTGGTTCACATTTGTACGCTCTCAGGAAAAAAAGTGGTGAAACACAACTTGATGACGTCATCAAGTTGTTTCACCATGTTAATGATTTTTTTCAGACCTCCATTTCTAGGAAACACCAAATGGGCGGTGGGTGGGCGGGGGGAGTTATCACGTCCACACAACTAAACATCCCTAAAGTATATTAATGGCATGGTAAAATGTTAAATGGGTGGATTTCCCCTTTAAGTGGGAACATAATGCAATTAGCAAAAGGCCGTAATTGCATGGCAGACCACATTGCGTATTCTCCATCCATCCATACATCGATGCCTATTGTTCTCCCCATTAGACCGTCTCAGCTAAGGCGTGGAATAAGACAAAACTCTCTCTTGCCACTTCTCGTTTCCTTCCTTCCGTCTTTCCGCTTGTCTTTAATTTACAGCCAGTTGGAAGGTGTGATGGTTCTGGCCTCAGCAGGGGGGCAGGGGGGGGCAGGGAGGATGGTGTGAAAAGAGCGAGAGATGTGAACAGCGAAGGTGGGCGCCTGGGCGGCGGCTGCGGTACAAAGGCCCAGAATAGAGGTTCTTGCACTTTTGCGATCACATCCCCCTGAGAGGCTCGGAGGGTCGCGGTGACACATGCCCCCTCATTTTCCAGGCCATTGGTGAATTGCATGTGCTGCCTTGCACTATAGCGGGCGAAGGGAGAGTGCACAGGCTTCGGTTACGTCTTGCTTCGTCTCCTCTCCCTTAGCAACCTCGCGGGCCAGCTGCCTCTTCCACCGCTGATAGATTGGGTATATCACAAGGCGGATTCATCCCATCCCTTGCATATATAAAGATATGTAAAAGAACACCAGAAGATGGACATTTCCACCATAGAAGCAGGCCTATTATGGCATGCATACCACCTGTTTCGTTTGTATTCAAATCCATGTTCATATCGCCCTTAAAGAAATGTTACTAAATTATATACGATACGTAGAATTTGCACTTTACACGTCTACTTTCGATATATTATTTTGATATATTTCGATATATTTATAATGCTGTAATGCTTTGTTTTCCAATGTGAGATACTGTTTGGCTGCTTTGTTTCATTTCTTTATGTGGGAATAATTCAGGATTTAATTTAATTTCAAATATAGCAAAACTAGTGAATAGCTTGTTGTAGATCAACTATTTTAAATACAACAGTACAGGCAATATGGTCCCTCAGGGGAATACTTCTCAGGTTATTTTAACAGACCTAAGAACACATCTATAGCAGGAAAAGATGCAACAGAAAGAACTATTAGGGCAATTGAATGCTGATGCCTGTCAGTCACAATGTGGGACAGACTGGTCACCCTGTCTGGGGACTGTGGATGAGAATTATTTATATATATATATATATATATATATATATATATATATATATATATATATATATATATATATATATATATATATATATATATATATATATATATATATATTCCTAAAATCCGGTTTGTGCATCTACATTGCATTTATATAATTTCCATTAATATCCATTGTCCCCTCTAAATAAACAAAGTAAAATATGTAGACAAACTGGCAAATAACAGATTTTCCAAAAACATTGGTCTATAGTTTTAATTTCCCCTTTTTTACTCTCTTTGCATCCCAAAAAAATCTGTGAATAAGAATATTAAACAGCCATAAAACAATGTACGTAATGTGTCATGCAAACATGTCCAATAACAGGCTGTCAACGGAGGCCACACCTTGTTGCCTCCCATTGGAGTTAGCCTATTGGTCAGCCTATTGGCCCAGGAGAAGAAAAATAAAAACCTGGGTAAACGTGACAACCATTGTGTCCATTTTTACAATATTGCACTGACGGATGCCATGATTGAAGAAAATATCTGACACAATACGTCCTACTGAGAAGTTCAATCTTCCGTGGCTTTGACTGTCTTTTTTCAAACTGTATAACTTATACTGTACAGTCAGTACTTGCTGTGAATGCTATACAGTGCAGTATTGTAATCGGCAAGGTCTGGGGAACTGCTGTACAGCATACTAAACACATCTGTTATTTGTTTCTTTCATGACTCCAGCATAAGGATGTGCTGATATAGTCGGTTTATGTCTTTGACTCTGGGATATGCCAGGGTTTCCTAGTACTACATCTCATGCTACAATATCCTCCCCTCTTATTCGCCTCAGTCATCACAGAAAGACTGCATAAATTCATCTGCATAGCCGGAAGACATATAGTTTTGGCATCTTGCCCGTATGTAATGATGTCAGAGATGATTCAACACATGCTGAATCAAATATGCATTGTAGCCGAGTAATTACACTGCATGCTTAAGGTGAACACAATTATAATGCTAATTCAAGTCTATACTTCACAATCTTGGATTGCTTGGCAAAATCTTTGCAACAAGGCTAGGCTCCCTGTATAATATTACAAAAACAACTACAATATCCAACTATCTACAGTATCTGTCTGTCTGCCTGCCAGGAAATAGAATTTTGAAAACAGCTCTAGTTCAGGATGAAGGAACAGAATTAATCTTGCCACGCCAAACCAATTACCAGTCAACAATTTACAGTTCTATAAATACTGACAGGGACTACAGTATAGGCCTATACTCCAATTTGAGTTTGAGCCTTCAGATCTCTCTTCCACCCCATCACCCTTCTCTCTTTCTCTAGGGTACTCACACATGAGGTTTTGTTTTTGTCTATGCAGACAGAGAGACCAACACAACATCCCAATTCAAAGAAATTCAGCCGATAAACAATCAACAAACCTCAAAAATGTGTTTTCCGGCTAATCTGTATACTAACCCAATATTTGAGGGACTGCAAAATCAATTTGCAACGATGGTAAATGAGTCCCGGCCGAATGGTCATGGTTATTGGTTGGCAAACCAGGCAACCGTTTTACTAGTATCAAGTTTTTCTAAACAGAACAGTGTGACAAATTCCTTTAATGCCTAACCTGTCTAACCCCGCACGTCGTATTATTGCTTTTACCACTTTACTAGCCAGAAGATTAATTCTTCTTAAATGGATACACCCCTCTCCTCTCCCCTCTCCCTATAGCCTGGCCTAACCCGAAATTATTTTGGCCTAGGGGGGCGGGGTGCCGTGGGATCCACACGGCAGATCGAGCTGATCTGATTTGATCCCACCAATGTGTTGTCATCCCCAGCCCCTCCCGCGCCCGTTCACTGCTGTTCTACGTCACATCATTTAGAGCGGCGCCCACCCCGGAAGGTTCACTCCTCCCTCTAGGCCACTGTGGTTAACAAATTAATCCAGGCTTTCCGTTTTCGCGCAATGCGAACGAAAATGAAAGCCTGGGTGTCGAGGCTAGGTTCTCCCTTAACAGTTCCCTGAGAAAAGTTAACGAAACCTGGCAACCATTTTTAAATTACATGAACACCCTAAGCATAATGGAAGATCATATTTAATCTCCGTCTCTGAGTAATTTGACGAATTTGGCAACCATTTGTTTAAAATTACATTGACATCCTAAGGTTCATTCCTGAACAGAGCCCCCCACCCCCCACCCCCCATCCCTTGTATAAACGTGTCGGGTGTTTGGGTTTTGTTTTGTTTTTTGTTTTTGTCTCTCTTTCTTTTTCTTAAAAAAACAACTTTTAAACAGTATTTTATATCTTGTCTATTTTGGGTCTTTTTTATTTTTATTTTGTATGTGTAAAAAAAAAAACTGTCCTGATTTTATGCTGCTAAAATCAATAAATATATTTGAGGAAAAAAAAGAACATTGTGACAAATGTTGCCAACCTCATCTCAGGATATCAAGACCAAATAAATTGATTGCTGATCTCTAAGCACAGCAACGAAACAACAGGGACACAGTGAACAGACGAGAGCAGTGCAGTCCGTGTGTGACGTTCTGTCCTTTTGTGTAGCAACGTGTGTGTTCCACCTGTCAGTCACTCTTTGTGATAACACCAAATAACCCGCTCCATTGTTATCTCCCCTTTAATTTCTCACTCCGTGTCCGAAAGCCATTGAACAGCACATCGTAATCCTTACTTACGTATTTCCCCCTCCGGTACAAGCCCCTGCGTGTGATTCCATTCCTCGGCTGGATACCGGGAGGTCAAAAGCATCTCCAGCAGCCCAGGAGGATGAAAGCTTTGCTCTCACTTGTGTAGCGGCTTTTAGATAAGCCTGTCTGCTGCCTTTGAGAAGTGACAGTGGTCTTGTTGCTATTATTCTCATCACCTTCTTGCAAGATTACCAAGGTAGTATGATGGGTGTGTGGGTGGGGGTGTTTTTATTTGCTGCTTTCTTTAGTTTTAGGGATTTTAGCTGTTTTTTTTTTTTTTCAGAGGGACAAGAGCATTTGAACATAGTCCTAAATACATATTTGTTTACACAATTTTAAAGCAATTTCTTTTTCATTATCTACTACAGTCCTAATAAACCCCAGGAAATGACATCTGGCTACAAAAGATCACAGGATCTACTGAATATGAAGGTGGCGGCACACTACACTGCACTTCACACTATATAATAGGCTCAATATGGCTGTCACATAGTCGGTAGACCATGTAATATTTTGTGGTCAGATATAATTTCCCGAGGTTTATTAGGACTGTCTTGTCAATAATAAAAAAGAAATCGCTTTGAAAGTTTGTAAACAAATACTGTATGTATTTAGGACCATGTTCGAATATACCCCCTGTCAAAAACAGCTAAAATCCCTAAAAACAAATTAACCCTCAATTTCTCTAATAACAAAACCTATCCTTGGTTGAAAAAACAAAACAAAGTTGTCCTTTAAACTCTATTCTGTACACCATACATTGGTGTTCCTGAAGAAGCAGCAGAAGTACCTTCATACTTCATAGACAAGCTGCTTGCAGGAAACTTGTCTCAGAGTCAAATTAACATTGTTATGCTGATGTCAGTCACTCCAATAATTCAAATCCGTCCTGTAACAACCAATTGGCAAATCAGCTCACAACTTCATTCAGCTACTCCCCACCTACAGGCAGTGACGGAAATAACAAGTCAATTAAAAGGGAGGTGCAATGCTGGTGTGAATGAAGGAATATACGGCAGGTTGTTTGATCACGTAGCTGTTTTCAGCACAGCCACGCCATTTCGCTGTAAGCAAATTAAATGAATAGTTCCCCCCGGCAAAATAAGCCTACTTATTTTCTGTCAATTACGCATGAGGCCCTGATTTCGGTGTGATTTTTTTTTGTAAATGTTTGATTCATCAGATTATATACACAGTATAACACAACACAATAAAAACATGTACAATCTTGGCGGTCAGAACTGTGGACAGTCAAAAATGAGCATGGGGGATATGGTCAGAAATGAGAAATCCAACAGAAGCGAGCACGGTTGGGAGTAGGACAACAGAGCCAGACATGCGTGGTTTTAGTGCAAACGGCCCATGTGGGTGAGCTCAGGATATATATAATAATCGGTGCGTAGACCAGGCTGAGTGATTATGAAGGACACTAAACTTCCCAGCCACAATGTGTTCACGTCACTGCCGCCAGGCATGAAGGCCAGGCATGCTATATATATCCAAAGCCAGACGAGGACACTATGGAACGGTTCCCACTTGTCAGCTATCAGCTTGTAGAATAAGAGCTAAGCCTTCACCCCTATATAGGCTGTAACACAGGTATGTACTGTACTGTATAGCAGAGGTTCCCAACCACTGGTAGTAGTACCACTGCTGGTACTGGAGCCCCTCTCTGGTGATACTCAGAAAATAAAAAGCCAAAAGTGGAATGAAATATTTATACTTGGGTGCTGTTCTTCTGACCAAGCAATTGGCACATTTAGTATTTAATAGAATACTTGAGGATGGATTAATCACATTAGATCACTGATTAGTGATTAGACTATAAAGTTTTGTCAGAGCAGCAGCATAGGAATGGAACAAAGAGGGCAGGTCTATGCTCCTGTATTTTAATCAGCTATTAGTGGTACTTCGAGCAACACATATTTAGTACTTCAGTATAAAATGTTTGAGAACCAATGCTGTATACAGTGTGTAGGCCTACTGTATGGGTGCAGTTGTTTTGCTCAAGTATAGACACTACTACCAATAGTTTTGCATTCTATATTCCCACATATTTATATCTTACTTGCACAAAATACATTACACAAAATACATCTAATTTGTTTTTTAATTTTTTTTACACATACTGTATCTTATGTATGTTATATCAATACTGTTAGTTTAGTTTCTTTCTCTAATCTTATGGCAATATTTATGTTTCACGCACTCTGTGATGAAGTTGAAGTTGCATACACATACTGTATATTCAAATGGACCCATATGGCTCTAACGTTCAAATCAGCTGAGCAGTTGGATTTTCTCATTTGCACAGCTAGGCAGTTTCCAAGCTTATCTCTTCGATAAACCACTAACTCAGAATTATGTTTTAGGAGGCAATATTTTGGTTTTCAAGGAGTTCTTCCAAAATAAGTAGTGGTTTTCTCCTGTCTCCTGTCTATCCTTTGTTATATTCACTTATTATTTGTTTCTTTGTGTAAAATAAATCTTCTATTTTCTAACATGAGTATCTAATCAAATGTACAATGCCTGGTGGCACTATGCAGTGCATGTACGCATACAGTACATTGCACATGCGCACACAGCCAGAGCCAGTATGTCCCGCCTACACACACACACACACACACACACACACACACACACACACACACACACACACACACACACGCAAAAGCATTTCCCATAGAGGTTTGAAAAAGTATTTATTTAAAGATATGTAAGCCTCGGACAAAGCCAACTTGGAATGTGTCGACGCATGACAAACACATTTTTTGGGGAGGCGCCAAATAATTGGAAAGAAGGGAAGCATACAGCACTTCTTTGTAAGTGTTTCTTATAAAGCATTGAATGCCTGCGATGTCCACAGACCTTTTAAATGTGCGGGTGCCTAAGATGTATTTTATATTGATAAAACTGTCATGCTAAAAATTAACTTTTTTTTCTAAACTATATACCGCTGTCCATAGTCAATACTTCTGTCCCTCAAATCCGATCACCCTATAGGTTAAGGCTTTAAAAAAGGAAAAGTGTTGCTGTATTTAGACTGGGCAGCAGGCAGTAAGCGCCGAGCCAAGAGAGGACGTCCTCTCAGAGATCACTTAGTGCAGCTTGGAGAAGCATGAAGCAGGGGCTCTGAAGTGTATATCTTTCTACCTGGATTGCTTCTCCACCAACTCCCTGCAGAGCAGAGGCCATGAGGGAATATGGCCATATACAGTACGCCTCAGGCCCCCCCTCTCTCTCTGTCTCTCCCTCCCTCCCTCCATCCCTCCCTCCCTTGGCTCACTTCACCTCTCCCTGTCACTCATACTGGGCTTACATGTGGTCAACAGCTCACAAAGATCTATCCATCCATGTATATCATGTTTTTTTCAATCTATTTGATACCAGGGCCCACTATTTATTCAGCATTTGAGCCACGGACCACCATTTCATGAAATTTTCACCCGACAGATCCAAAGATAAAGATTTATTTTGTTGTTTGTCCACAATTCCAGGCCAAGTTTCGGAAACAAAAAGATAAAAAATAACCATTCTCCTCATTCTCTAATAGTCTATGCTAATTCAGATGATGAATATTTTAACTCTAAACATGAATGGTGCAATGGTCCATGTGGTTTCATTTTTACGCTCTCAAAGAGTTACATCTGGTTAATCAGCTTTCCCACATTTAGCTGAGGACCACCTGGAACCCTCTCAAGGACCACTGGTGGTCCCCGGACAACTGGTTGAAATCCACTGATGTGTATGTATTGAATCTGCGTATCTTGGGCTGACGTACACATACATCTCTTGTTGAAACTATATGGCATGAAATACCGCGTCCCCCTGCCAGGAAAACAGATAGCACTTCATGAATCTAATATAAAGGCTGTCAGAGGATAAATCTCTGATCTGAATGCCGAAATACAAAACGGCAGAGAAAATAAGACACCATTTTACACTATATGTAAAATAGAATATAGGAGGAGATACACACGTTGAATTATGCATTATTGGGTTTATCTAAGGCCTTGGTTCTCAAAGTGGGAGTGCCTATAGGGGTCCTCGAGTGGGTACCAACAGGTCCCCGGAAAAAATGTGCCAATAGCGTTGCAATCATTTATAGGATACATATCAATTTGGGGGTCCTTGCCATGCAAAGGTTTCAGAAGCACTGATCTAAGGAGAATCATTTCAGAACACAGAAAAGGCCAATAATTTATTTAATTTAATTTATTTATTAATTATTTTGTTGATAAGACTTGAGACTTGAGGATGAAGCAGACAATAAATAAATAACTACAAGTTTGTTCATATAACCTCAGAGAGCCAACAACGGTTGCTTAATCATGTGAGAGTATAGCGACTATACAACTATAGCGATCATGCAGTATGTGGTTTAATTTTCGTGTGTGTGTGTGTGTGCGTGTGTGCGTGAGAGATCTGAAAGTGATGCAGTCGGCGTGTCACCGGCCAGGGGCGGGTTGGGGTACTTCTTTCCGCCTTTTGAGGGCACGCTAAGATTTCGTTAACGAGGAGGGGTAAAGGGGCGAAAAAGAACACACAAGCTCATTAAGTGGGTTATGGCATTGGGAAGTTGTTTCTAAATCACCCAAGGACATTGCTCCTTTCTTTTTCCCCGTTGTGAGAAAGCTCTGGCAGCGGTACAGTTGAATTTAATGAGCAGCCCCCGTTTTCATTTTGTCCTACTGTTGGGAGAGAGAAATCCCCCCCCCCCCACCCCTTATTTGGTAAGAATCGAATATGGTTCCAATTTGGTTCATATACCGAAATGCATTGTTTGTTTGTCAATGTCTGCTGAGTCTCACCGGAAGGAGACAAGCAATCGGTTGAAGACAGCAGCATGATCCATGAGTCTGCCTAACGGTGGACCGGCTCTAATGTAATGATACAGCTACTGTACCACCATAATGACAGTATTATGCCTGTGGTGGAAGTTGGCACATGCTCAGCAAAGTTACATTCAACGTATTTATCTTGCGAGACTCAATTGATGGTTTTATTATAACACAGCCAATAGTTTCTTTGTGCCACAAAGCCTTTGAGACATGCTCCTTTTCATCTTATTGTCTCTGTGCAAAGTTCTATCTCAACTATATATCTTCCTTCCGTTTTTTTGAAGATGAGCATTAGAGGAGCAAGTTTGGGCCCTAATTAAAACTTTCTTTTTGTTGCACTTTCGTGAATACAGGTGGAGAGCCGTTCTGCACCGGGTTGTGTTGTGCAGTGTGTTGTATTTAATTACTCTGGAGTGAAACTGAAGAATGTGACAATACGGCAGATCTGTTTAGAATAGCCCTACTGTACATATTGAAACCATCACACCTGAGTTGAGAGGCATAGCTTGCTTTTTAACACATTTTTAATGCTTTTTGTTCAATCTGGGTGGCACTTCCCGCGTGAAGTTTGTCTTTAAAATATTCATAAACTGAATCAAGGTAGACACTGTCTTTAAATTAAAACTTTTAAACTGCATACTCCCAATGATATCTCGGCAAACCTAACTGAAAGATAGCGGTCTTATTATTATAAATTATTATATTATAGTGTATGCAATGTTTCTGCAATAATTCTTTAGCCAGTTTGGCTAAATCAAAAATCATTGTTATGGTGATTATTGTCATGATCATTGTTATGGTGATTATATGTACGATATATCTGTCTGTGTATACCTGAGAAGGAAATCAGCCTGAGAATCAGTGCGGCAGGGGTGGTACTGAGACACAACGAGTGACTGCGACCATTGGTCGCGACCGGCAGTGAAACAGTCATGACCGGTAGGATACGGTCGTGTCCGTTGCCGCGGCCGTAAATCACTTGCTAGTATTATAAATCAGTTGCGACAGGTGAAAGCGGTCAACCGTTTTACTACCAGTCACAACCGTTGGGTCAACTAGCTGCAACCGTTCTTCACCGGTCGCTACTAATTCTAACCCTACCCCTAACCCTAAACATAACCTTAGCAAAAACTATGCCTAAAACTTACCTGAACCCGCGACCGTTGTGCCAACGGTTGCGACCGTCTTATGCTGGTCACGACCAGTGTTGGGAATATTACTTTACCTTGTTAATATATTACTTATTAATTATTACCTTCATTTTAAAGCAATATATTATATTACAATATTACTGTCTGAGCAAGTATAATATATTAATATTACTATTACATATTACTTTTACATAAAACTTCTTACAAAATATATAATGAAATATTTAGTATCACAATTAATCAAATATTGCGTAGACCAGTGGCATACCTACAATAAAGCAAGCACACTTGGCTATCTGGCCAAATCCATATGAAATCAACTTGAAAAAACGTCACTCCTGAATAAATAATTTGATGACAAATGATAAATGAAATAAGTAACTTCTGCAGTTGTCAATATAATTTCACAGGAACATTTTCAATGACACAAATTGACAGAAAGTAATATTGAAAGTAATGCAGTAATGCAGAAAGAAAAGTATAATATATTAGATTGTTTAAGTTAAGTAATATATTTATATTACAAGTTACTGCATTTTGGTAATATATTATGTAATATATTAAGTTACGTAGTGCACATGTCCCAACACTGGTCACGACCAGTGGACGCAGCCGCAAAATGATTTTGCCACTCCTGGCTGCTGAAGGTATTGCCGTCATTGTACCGCACTGTTTTGATGAAAGGAGGGCTGAGCCAGAAGCCAAAGCTCTCTGTCTACTGACCAATCTTTATTCCTACTGTCACCTATGGGCATGAAGTGTGAGCCATGACCGATTGAATAAGGTTGTGAATACAACAATATTCCAGGAGGAAGTTAGTAAAGCTGCTATGCAGAGAGGGAACTCTGGAGCTGTCTAGTGGAAATAGAAAATATACTGTATTTAGACTTTAAAAGTGCTGTTCAAAACAATGTTGTGTTGGTTTTGTAAATTAGGATAGATTATCATCATTATCATTAAGTCCTGGGTAAACTGTTGCACCCTTCTGTCCTTTGTTCAGGGTTGATTTTGTTATCACCCAGAGCACTTTATGAGCATGATAAAAATAAAAATCTATTCTTAGTCTCTGTCTAAAGATCATCCTTCATAAGGTTTTTGTAGAGATGGGTCTTTTCATACTGAGTTGCAATCATGTGAGGTCAATGAATCTAAAAATGCATTTCAACAGAAGACATTTTCCTATTCTGACACTATGTTTAAGAAGAGTGCTTTGGACTAATTAAATATTGCATGATAATATTGCATGTGTTGTCATGATTTGTCACGCCCCGAGTTGGCTTTGTCCAACTTTGTCCTAGCTATAATGCAGTGGGACGGTATCAGTTGTAGGCTTGGGTACTGTGAGCGGTACTGGTATTGGTATCGATTGGGACATTACGATCCCTAGTGGCATTGATTCACTTAAAAATGTACAGTGCCTGGAGCGAGTTTATTTTTAAGTGAGCACAGAAATAAAGGATTTTATCCCTCTCATGTTTAACACATTGTCTAAGGGCTTTCCATGGGTGGGTGGAAAGTTGCAGCTTCCAGTTTAATTCTTCTGAAGTGAAGCAGTGTATGTCCAGTACAACATTATCAATAACCAAATGTCCCGTATAGCCTTTTGGAAACAAGATAACCTGGATACTGTTCATTGGACTTTAATTGCATGGTGGTCATCATGCATTAATGTATGCACTATGCAGTGAACATTAATGTTTCCATTTACGGTTACAAGTTTTGACCGGCGTCCTTGTTCTCAGTTAAATTATTAAATACTTGCTGTTATTAAATGATGCTGTTGTACCCAGAGGCGTGTTCTCTTGAATTTCGGGACACATCGTCAGTAGTAGCTCAACTGTTAGTGTTCGAGTTGGGACAGATTTCGACACAAAATGCTTTAAATGGGAAAGGAAAACAAAATTGACACGTGCACATTATGATCATTGCTTTTAACTATATTACACAATGTTCAAATCAATTTCAGAGAAAGCAATTGGGGTCAACTCAATTTAATACATTTAGCATTCTAGCTAATTCTAGTAATTCTATTATTTTTTATTTTATTCCGATCACTGGAACAGTACTCTGGCCTTTGGGTGCTTTTGCACATTAATGGACAGGAGTGTAGGCAAACAACCACACACACACACACACACACACACACACACACACACACACACACACACACACACACACACACACACACACACACACACACACACACACACACACACACACACACACACACACACACACACACACACACACACACACACACACACACACACACACACACACACAGACTTTCCCCACTCATGAATTATATAAATCTGGTTTGAATTATTAATGCAGATTTTTGCACACAATCTGCAGGGCCTATTATCAAGATCCAGGATGGATTCCATTTGGTTTGGGCAGATTAGATGGATCCAGACATCTGCTCCTGTTGAAATGCCTTATAAATGGATGGGTTAAAGTGATTAGAAAATATAATCTTGCCCCGAATTGCCTTTGATTTGACGCAGGAACAAAAGGTTGTATCCTGGCACTTTTCCATATGAATGAGAAGGCTGTGAGGTTTTGTTTTTTCTTTGTAACGGTGGACTGGACCATGGATGGGCGAAATGTCAAGTCTCCTGACGGCTAATCTCTGAGGGGCTTCCAGCCGCCTTTATAGGAAGGAGCCAGTGGAAGAAGGCTCTAGTCTGGATATAATATTATACCGCTGCCATCTATTTGCGAAAAGGTCGAGATTCAGGCAACCTGGTGGTATGAACGTTCAAGCATCCACTTATCTCGCTGAAAGCTCACAAACTAGGTAATCCTCTCATTTGACACCAATAGCAGACACTCATTACGTACGCGACTTGCACCGTGATAAGATGTGGTGGGAGAACAGAATTTTGTGTCAAGATGAGTTTTTCCCCATTTGATATTGGAAAATATGAATCTAGCATGGTGGATAGAGAGAGAGAGAGGGGCGGGGGGTCTTTCAGCCGTGCAATCTAAATCCCACCTTTTTTTAAACACTTTCTTTTGGACATGTAATTATAGGCCAATAATTCCCCCAAATTCTAGCAATAAAAAAGCACAGTTACACTGTAAGGAACAACTCCAGACTACAGGTATGTTGTTCTGGAACCTGATAGGACTGGGATAGGAATGTGTGGAGGATGGTGCCGGTGATGCAGAAGTTCTGAGTATAGGTCTTCTCTTGGCTAGAGTCAGCACCAGAGCCATAGTAAGACAGAGTTGCAACATTGAGGGCTCAGAAACTGACCACTCGAGTAGAGTTCTCAAACTCTGTCCGAACACGACAAGGCCCAAACCCAACCTACCCGGACACTAACCAAACTAAAATAAAGGGATTTTAGATTGTTGAAGCTGAGCTGCTGCATGGGCCCAATGTATTTCTGGCTGCCAACTTACGTTCGAGAACTTTTGTCTATTTGCTATATGTTCTTGATAGGTACAGTAGAAGAGCCGACCCTATGAAGTGTTGTCGTAACTCTGTCTTTTGTTATGGCTTTGGTCCGCACACTCACATCACATGGGAATGTCAAATTTACAATACACAAAAATTTGGACACAAGGCAAAAACAGAAAACTTCCGATGTAAAGCAACTAAACTGCACGCCAAAACGGAACTGATACACTAGTGGCATATCTCCCAAGAGTCCATGTGTAGTATAGTCACTACTGAGACTGCTAAAGTTGCAAAGCCAAAATCACAAACCTCCTCTCAGGGAGATTTATGGCCCATCTCTTCAGCTCTGTTCAGGGCACTCCATCACTCACATCTCCTCTCGCTGTGAGACGAGACTCACATAAGCTTCACACACTGCCACGCTTTCTGTACGACGACTTGGACCACTTCATTTGTGACTTCCCATGCAGCGTAGTCATATAGGATTTAGATTTTGTTTTCTTTGCTATCCCTCTGAGACAAACATTAAGATGTGCTTTTCATCAGATCAATCGGAGTGCTTTGCGAAAAACAGATTAGGAGACCTCTGAATAGTAAGTAGAGATTTAGAGTCAAGTACACCATGAATTATTGTGTTTGCAGGGATCAGACCCGTGACACTCCGATTACGTGACAATCACTTAAACTGTGACGGCTGGTCCTGCCCCCCCACTAATAAAAAATGACTGACAATATTCTCTGTACGGTTTCCCCCTCTGACTGTGAAGAAATTGCGCCATATTTACCTCCACGTGGGGCATTTAAACTGTCATTACGTTTTGTAATTATGCAAAAATGTAAATATGTTTTTCACGGTATCTCAAGCAGATCTTTGTTGATCATTAAAAGGCTATTAGAAAGCAGATATGGTTTATTGCACATGGGGTGTATGTACATCCAAAGTGTGAACAAACACTCAAGAAATTCATTAAAAAGATCGGTCGCGAAGTATGTGCATAATAAATCCAAACACGCTATCAAGCTCACATTTATTATATAAAAACATAAACTTAAGCTATCAAGAGGATGTTAAAACGTCCTGTCTGTTGGTTTCATGTGACTGTAGAACATTCTTCACACCCTATCTTAAACCATGCGTCATCTTATTTGAAGCAAAACTGCACATACAGTATATGTGGGGATTCATTGCTCTCCTACCATAACTTCTCTCCTGACTGTATTTTCCCCCCATTTTCTATCTCTCCATTAAATCCTAATGGTTTTGACAGGTTTATTTTCGCTCCTATAGATAAAATCATTATTGTCATATTCCTCTGACTCTGCTGTCAGTGGCCCCTCCATGCTGGATTATTTGTGACGGCTGCTTAAGCTGTCGGGTTTCGGGGGATTGATGGTCAGACTGCCTGCACTGTTACACCTTGCCTCCATGGCTCTTGTCACTCCGCGTGCCTGTGTGTATGACCGTGTGTGTGTGTGTGTGTGTGTGTATGACCGTGTGTGTGTGTGTGTGTGTGTGTGTGTGTCACCCAGACCACCTTTCCCATAGCTAATTATTTTGCAATCCCTTCGCACAGTAATGAAAGTCAAACAGGTCCATTGCGTCAGCAGCCTATAAAAGGTTAACCACCATTCTTTTAGGTAGTAGAAGACCACCGTCTCTGATGACCCAAAACAGCAGTCCTGCTGCTGATCGCCAGTGATGGGCAATTTACTGGGAAAATGTAGTAGTAGTAGCTACTCTACGTGTTACTTTCAAAAAATGTAGCTTAAGCGACACTACAAGCTATTCCCAGAAAATTTTAGAAAGCTACACTACAAGCTACACGGCAAAAGTAGCTTGCTACATCGACACTACAGTACATATACAGTAGCTTTATTATGTTCAAATATTTCTTAAGCAATAAATCAAGTAGTAGCATAGTTAATAATAATAATAATAATAGGGCCTATATAGACTAGCTCCCATTCTACTGTCAACAACAACACCACCGAGGCATAGTTATCACAGTTGCGCCACTGAGGGGACAGAAAACAGCCTGGTCACATGGTTCATGTACTCGTGCGAGCCCATAGATTCCAATACATTCCGTAACTTTGGTTGTCCCCATTTGCCAGGAAGTCTAATAGAAGTCTATGCAGTGCCGCCGCCATTAGACCTTCCCATGGGAGTGAACTTAATTGTCCCTTGGATTGAGTGTATTATCAACCTTTTTAAATTGTTGTTGTCCGAAACCTTCATGTCAAAATAAAACAAATGCAGAAATAGCAGATCTACAAGCTCAAAACATGAGCTATTTTTGCTTCTTTTGTAGAAAAATAGGGAGATAAGGAATTAAAGCATTCCAATGAATATACCGCAAGTCCAGCATAATATGGTGGTCCCTCGGTGATACATGCTGGGGCCTTGGTAGTGGGTTGGGGCTATGGTATGGTTACGGTAATACAACGTACATGCGTTCGTTTTATTGGGTGTTACTTTCATGCAATCTAATGACATGGTATCTTTTGCTGATAAACCAATTAAAAACAAACAAACTAATTAAAAGAAATGGGGATCAGAGGTTTCCCTCCGACAGCAACAAAATGAAATGAAAATTGGATGTTGACTTTCTCTCTGGATTAATGACTGCTGGTACACTAAGAGGAGCAAGCGCTATGGAGTCGTGCAGGGTTTCTAGCTGCATCTAGTGTAATTAAAACCCCATAATTGTATACTGCACTTTAGAATAAACATGATAAACTTTGACAGCGCAGCGAGTACACTGCTGATTACCAATGTTTGCCGTTTATTTTAACCATGCGTTTGCTTGTTTTACATGGCTGTATGTCTATGTGTGCTTGCTTGTGTGTGTTACTGTAGGTTGTGACTGTGCATGTGTGCGCGCGCACGTCCATACATATTGTATGTGCACATAAAAGACACTGAGAACTCCCTATTGTTGCAGCAGTGTAGTAACTTCCCAGCCCTGTACCACCCATTCACTGCCCTTTGACGAACCACACTAAAAGTTTAACAAGCTGAGTGGGAAATATCAAGGAGCATTGTCTAAGCGCATTCTCATTAAGTGTATGGGAGATGATTTCTTTGTTCCTCACGCCAGAGACAGTACACCCCGGTGCTCGATCCTCTCCCTTCCGGGTGCTTTTACAGATCCAGGCTTCTTCTGGACTGCGAGCCAGATTATTAATCAGATTCATAAATAAAACATGGCATTGAAGCCCTGCTGGGGCCACTATATTTCCTCGATAGCTATGGATGGAGAAAGAAGAGGGTGGTGGGGGTTGGTGAGGCACACTCTAGCGGGTGTGTCAGTAGCCATGCAAGGCATATAGAACATAACAAAAAGCTCTGTGGATTTGTCTCTAAACCATGCATGCTTACAACATGGCACTTGAGGACGGCGTAGCGCCTGCTTACAGTACACCCAAGCAGTCCTCACACAATATCACCATAACATCTGACCTTGTTAAACACTCATTAACAAGCACTCTGTGCTCACGGGAGGCAAGCAGTGGAAGGACGGTGCCTCATTCAGCAAATATGAAAATTAGTGTGTAGTTAATCTCTGGGCATTTGGGCCTGATTTGGAGTGTATCTAAGCTACCTGCATGCTGCTAACCCATTACCTGAGGTAATAAGGAGGGCAAACATACCTGTCACAGAGGCATATTCAGCACTGCAGCAACTGAACAACAAAAAGCAGTAATGATAGTGGTAAGTGTAAGCTCGTATAGCGACTTGTTTTTGCCGGATCTTCCAAGGCAGACAAATCCGATAATGTTTTGCATCCACCTTCATAAAGGCCTCAGTGGTGTATCTTTTTTGCTAATGCCATATCCCAAACCAAAGCGACTGCCAAGGTAACTTTAACTCTTTGAATTCATTATATGGTGCTGGTCAAACCCATATGGAAATTTTTATATATTCGAATTCTTGAAAGTGGCACCTTTTATACAATCCTCATATAAGAGAATGAGATCAATATACATATTTTTTGTAAAGTGGAACATGCTGTATAAAACATATATAATGTAATTTATAAGAATTATATGGCATTCAAAATAGATATTTGATCCATAGTAAAAAACAGACATACTGTAAGATCCATAGTATGTTTTATTTTTTATTTTATTTTAAAATGGCTTGTATGGAAGGTGCCACTTTCAACACTTCGCATATATGTCATTTATTAGATAATTTCTTATATCATTTTCCATATATGTGGGAATATGGCTGACTGAGAAGTATTAGAAGGCCAAACAAAATGCACTCTCTCATTGAGTGCCAATTTACATATATGGAGTGCCCCATTTCCCTTAACCTTCATAACCTCAACATTAATCCTTTCAGTTTGCCGTGCTTTCACTCATCTAGTAAACAATTTAATTATGACTTAATCGTAGCCTGTTGGCAGAGGCATTTATAGGATGTTCGAACATTAAGGGGCTTTAGCCGAGAACAGAAATCTTTTGATTTCAGCATACATTTTGAGTTATTCCAGCGTAAACACTGACATAAAGGTTTGTCAGGGGTGTGTAGGCTGGCTTTTGCAGTGTGAAATCAAAATAATAACATGAGTGCAAATAACAAAATGACTGCAAATGAGTTCTTATTCCTTTTTGTCACCACCATAATAAAACCCTGACGAATAAAAAGATGGTCCTTAAAGTGGATTATAATGCTAGATTGCAAATTGCAAAGCTTTGAAACTCTGCTGGTCTCATCTCATCGCCTCTGCTCCTAGTGTGTCACCACTCACAAGTGCTGCTTTTAGACAGTGACACATTTGAGCTGTTAATGTTGTGTTTTATCCTTTTATCTGACACTCAAGTCTTCACCACCGAGTGCTTTTGTTGTCATGGCACAGTACTCATCTCTTTTCTTCCCTCCTGTCCTTATCATCCAAAGTGAGACAATTAAATTCTAACCATATCTCTCATTTGTGTATGTCAGTGTTTGTAAAAAAAAAAAAAAAAAAAGACCCGACAGATTTTTGCAACCCCTTCCTTCACGACTCAACCAAACATGCGCTGAACAAACATGTATAATTACAAACTGATGGCTACAGCAACAGGAGATAACTTCCTCCAGTCCTGCCTGTGTCTCAATGCCCTTTTCCGTCAAAATGTAATCAACCATTAATGCTACAAATGATGTTTCTATTTACAACTTTAACATCTTGGCATCTTAGATTTGATTTGATCTGATCCATGTGATCCCAAAGTTTTGAAATTGTGGGTCCCGATTGAAATTAAAATTATGATCTTTCAACAAGTGTGTAATGGACTTATGCCCCAGCAGAACTATGTGAATACTATATCGTGCTATACAAACTTTCAAGGATTCCCCAATCCAGACCCAAGGGGGCCCTGCTCATTATTATTTGTGATGGTATCGTTTCAAGTTGTCTAATCTTTCCTTTTTGTATCAGCAACCCCTAAAAGTCATGTATTTTTGTGATCAAAGACATGAAGCTGAGCCGTGTTTCACTTTGATAAGTTACAACCAAAGATCCTTAATTTACCAATCCCATGCTTAGCCACTACAAAGAAAATGGGACACAACATTTGTGGAAATGAACTGATGATTGCGGCCAGCTAGGAGAATTTTCATTTTATTGTATAATATTTTTTTCTGTATGTTCTTTTTATTCAGTTAAGTCAGTTTAACATGTAGTTTGTTGCTGTTTAATTTTGTATTATTACAATAATTCTGTTTATCCCCAAGACACCTTTCCCTTGTACTGGACATGATTTATGACCGCCGTGTTATTGAGAAATAGGCCCAGGGCCGGATGTAACATTCCCCAATTGGGGGGCAGGATAAAATGGTATGGGGGCAGCACCCATACAATTTTCGCTTACAGGATTTTTATTAGGCAAGTAAGCATCAATAATAACATCAATTGTTGTTGAAGTTGCAACAGACACACAGCATGCATAAAGCAAAAGGTCTGACTCAGCCTAGGTTCCTCTGCACCAGTCTTTATGATCACTGAGGTGACGTCATGTCAGACCAATGGGTGCTGATTAGTGTGACCAGATAAAAAGTGACCATAAAATGTTCATTTGAGGGACAAAGGTATTGCATGTGTGGGACAAGTGGGAAAACACGTTGCTGTGCAGTGAGCAATTCAGGATTCAAATATAGCAACAATTGGCTGATCTACAAGCTCAAAACCTGCCACAGTGTGACATTTTTTTAGCTCTATTTTTGATACGACAGACAGTACATGCAATGTGGCACCTCTGGAGTGAATGTGGAAATATATAGTGACACCAGGGGGAATGAGGGACTGTCCCACGCAAAGAGGGACATCTGGTCACCCTAGTGCTGATTGAGTGCTAATGGGTGCTGAGTGGCAGAGACGGTCTCACCCAAAAAAGCGACAGGGAAGTGAGACGTTGTGTATGTATGTTTGCTCTGCAGAGTGCCTGAGAGACAGACCAGCAAGCACACAGCTTGGGAAGGGGAGTTAACAAGAAATTCAACTTTTTATTTGTTGTGTGTTTTTGATGCTCCCATGTGTGTTTTCAATTATCCCCCACAAATGATCTCGTTTGAACAATCAGTCTTTCATATCATACATATCATATAGGAACTTTAACACTTTGGACTCATAATGATGTCATCAATGCACCCTGCTTTGTATAATCCCCCCTCTCCTTCAGTGACAAGGACTGATTATGTCAGTGGTGATTGAGGCTCAAACCATTAGAAATAAGCTTAAGGGACACAACAATATGATATTAAGTATTACAAACAGTTTTAGGAATCCATGTTATTTGCAAACATGGATTCATGTTATTAACAAAGATATAGCCATTTATCTGGGTTGCTTTGACTCCCTTTTTGAACCCCTTGTCTGTTAAGACGTCCACCATCTTGTTTCGTTTACGTTACTTCCGTTTGGCTGGAACCACCAAGCCTCATTTGCATAACATCCTGCTCACACCTTTCTGCAAAACACCGCTAATGAATTGAGAGCATGTGCAAAAACCCCTTCCCTAATCCCACATCTTCCCCCTGGGTTTCAACACCATGCAGAGCATGACACCGAGACATCAGCACTCGGCCCAGATCTCAGGTGTAGCCCACAGACACCCGATTATTCACGCATGCGCGGGTTTGCAAAGCATACATGATGATGTTACATGGTTAACACGGATGCATCTGTGTCACGTCTGAACCGAGATGATCACTCCTCCTGGACACGTAAGAGTCTGGAATTAATGACCGGCAATAATTGTTTGAGGATGCTCAGGTATGTAAAACCACACAAGTCGAACTAATGGTTGGCGACACCACGCAGTATGGTTGTTAGCATGTGCAAATGGTCGTATACATCTAACATCTAGCCCCATAAACCGCCAAGATCTGAAGATATTGAATAACGCTTGCCGTTGGAGGATGTCATTATGAATGTGCCTTCCAATCCGAATGTCCCCTCCACAGCGCTCCACTGCACAAAGGGGAAAACAGAATCATTAAAACAGTCCAGTGTTTGCTCTCTAACCTTGGTGCTTTCTCTCGCTGTGGGTCTCTCTGTACATTTTGTCTAACTGCCACTCTCTTGCCCCTTTTTCCTCTCTTGTTTAATTTCTTCTGTAAGCACATGAAGATTAATTGGGCCCTTCTTTCAACATTCCTGGGCCTTTTCCTTTATTCCGTCTGTCTCTCCTCCCTCCCTCTCCCTATCTCTCTCGCTCTCTTTCTCTCAGGAATGCCTCTCATCATCTTTTCATTAGTGCTACCTCTGCCCTTATACATTATTCAGCTGGAGAGTCTCTGAACAGAGCTTGTCCTTTATTAGATTGTCGCCAGAGTGCATTCCACAAACTCATTAAAAAACTATTAAAGCCAGATGATTCTACTGATAAAGCCTATGCATCTTACAGTCTGCTCTGGTGCCATATCTCCGACTGTTACAGTGACACACGCAGGCATGCTAGCTATCGCGTCAGTGTGTATAATGCTATCTTATGGATGTTCACAGCATGGTTTGTGGGTGTTGGTGTGTGTGTCTGTGTGAGGGAGAGAGAGAGAGAGAGAGAGAGAGAGAGAGAGAGAGAGAGAGAGAGGGAGCCTTTGCACCCATACCTTCCTTCAGTTCTTCATGGGTCCCAGCTGTGGCTTTCTCCCAGTGCGAGTGTCGCCTCCAGGAATCCTTTTCTGCCAAAGCTGCAGGATGTGAAAGCAATAAAGCGGCAGGGCTGCACTGGGCGGAACTGCAAATACATCAAGAGTTCATTCTCTGCCTCTTGCCATTAGTCATGCATGACATCCACAGAATGTCACACCTGAGCTATGTGCCTCTCCCTGCCTAAGATCTATGGGCCGAGTATTTCATATTTGAAGTTATTTACCTCATCGTTTGTTTTCATTTTTTTCTCACTGATGTGGGTCATTTGACAGTTTGGAGTAGTTTCGAATCTCCTCCCAAACAAACATCCATACGTTATGGAGGTGGGGGGATTCGGGCACACAGGCTGATGGAGCTTTGTGCGTTTCCCCTTAAAGGCTGCCCTAGGATTTGGAAACGAGGAAATATGTTCACCTACATGCTGATTTATATCCACTGTGTCTTGATAAATATTTGCTGTGATGGGGCTGTACTGAGGATTCAGTTGGCTGAATGAGTGTTAGTATCTCTTCATCTCTTCACAGAACCCTGTGGAGTTCATCTTCTGCAATTTTGTTATTTCTTTTTTTAACCGGGGATGTTGTTTATGTGCGTGACCGAAAGACACGTCCTATTCACTGGGACACATCTTCAGAGATGTTCCTGAGATCATTGGAGGTTTTGGGTCTTTCGACGTCATAATAAGGCAATAAGGCATTTGTCATTTTCTCAGCTCATGACAGGCTATTTCTTATGATTTCTTCAATGTATTTTTGCTTCATTAACCAATTCTGTGGGGAAAGATGAGCCTTTTTTTGGGCTATGTTTCTAAGAGAGCCGGTGGATTAATAACTCTCCCACTTGCTACTTTCATACTATCTATTACTGAGCCAATGTCTGTTGGGAACAATGCCTGTTGGAACACCCAACGTACGTGTTATTGGCAGTGGCTCAGGAGGTTGTGCATCTTGGCAGTGGCTCAGGAGGTTGTGCATCAGATTGGGAATCGGATTGGATCCCGGGTTGCATTTCAGCCATTACTGACTTCAGCGTCATTTGGATGAGGAAGTTTGTTAAACTTTTATGGCCCCCTCCTTGGCCAAAACATATTACAAACCAAAATGAGCTTCCCTGGCTGGGCCTAGCTGCCACATAAAACAAACGACCAACACTAAGGACTGTGTGTTTCTGTATCCGCCGGCTGGGTGGAACAATACGTGTCTGTCTCAACTCTAAAAGTTTTATTTTAAAGACAGCAGTATATACCGGTAGATAATAGCTCAGAAAGTTCAATGCTGGCTATTCCCTGGCGGCTATGCTCTCGGCTGCTGCAGTGGAACAGTCTCTAAGTCATCGCCATGTTATCAGTTCACATTAATGAGTCTATTGTTTGGGTTTGACAACCGACATTTAAATGAAGGGACACACAAGGACACCAGCATTGACTGATCACATCACAACTGATCACATTTTTGGCTGAACATGGATGTTGTTGTGCATTCAAAGCAACTAAAGGAATGTCACCACCATATTTTGATACAGTCTCATAGCACCCTACAAGCCCTCCCGTGCCCTCAGATCAGCCTACTCACGGAACGCTTGGCCAACGCTCCACACGCCCCAAACTAGTTTCCCTCCAGGCCCCAAAACTATAAAATGTACTTCCCATTGCAATCAGAACCGCAGACTCACTCCCTATCTTCCACCGCAGCCTGAAAACACAGCTGAGCCCATAGCACTGGCGGTACCAACCTACCAACCAAGGTATTTTTTGCATATTATGTAGATGTAGATAGCAGTTACCTACAGTATATAGGATGTATTTTTTATTATTTATTTATGTAATGTAAATTGTAAATTCTATACTAATCTGTATTGCATTGTTTTTACTTAATGTCAGTCTGCTAAATGTCTAAATTGCAGTTGCATGGACAGGGGCCATGTCTTCTCTTTTTTGGCTTTTTGCTTTTATTGATAGATAACGTAAAGATAGACAGCATAGGAAAGAGGGAGAGAAGGGGAGAGACAAGCAGCAAAGGCAGACATGATTGGGATTCGAACATGCAACACGATGCAGTAAAGCGATTATTTGATTAATGTATATTGCCTACACAAATCTGGATAATGGCTATACTGAATGTATTCAGCTAAAATAGCTGATCTAGCCTACAAGTGTAGCTTTGTCAATGCTGTATGCATGCTGAACTGTTTCAGGCACACATGCTCGCATGCATGCACACAGGCACACGCGCGCGCACACACGCACACACACACATACACACACACACACACACACACACACACACACACACACACACACACACACACACACACACATACACGCATGCATGCACGCACGCACAGTGGAAACTATACAGTAGGTGACAAATTTTGCAAAGTTTTGGACAGGTGGAAAAGTTCCATTGCATAAAATCTCTCAGCCAAGAGGCAGTTCATTTAATACAAAAAGAATTTCCCATTTCTCCAGCCGAAGGCAACAAAGGAGTCATCCTGCGAGGCTTCATATCTGCAGCCATCTGGACGTGAGTCCGGCACGAAACAGCTATTCCCAGATAGTTAATATTAAACTTTAATTAATCTGCAAACTCTCTGCACCGTGTGCTATATGAAACAGTGGCCTTGGCTGCACAGCCTACTTGACAGCAACCTTCTCCAGAAATCTGACAGCGGCGAGAGAGAGCGTGTGCGCGTGCAGAAGAGAGAAGGAGCGACTTGAAGTAGGGGAACTAATTAAATTCCACTCTTGGCTCGCTGTATCTCACAACAAAACCTGAGCAGCTGCTGTGAGGTGAGGGGATAAGGAGACGGTGGAAAGAATTAAACACCAGTGTTGTCACTATGGACCTGCCATGCCGTCAAACTCCACAGCTAATTTCTGCAGGCAGTAAACACTGTATATCATAGCCTACTGTTACTTAAATAAAGCTCTAGAGCTTTTTATCTTCTTCCCCTTCTTTTCTTTAGTGTTAGGAAAGGCTCAAATGAAACTAACACGCTTGTTTCTGATGGAAAGGTGTATCTCTAAACTCTTATTTTATCACCTCAAACTCTGATGGAAAAAGATCCGCCCCCAACCTAATTCTGACCATACACAATTGCACATTCACCACTAAGGTTTGCTAATATAAAATGTATTTCATAGCATGTTTAATTTCATTGATTGACTAATGTGCATCACGGCAGCTACGCTTCCTGGGGTCTCAACAACAAAGAAAAAAAAAAAAAAAAAAAAACGTATACACCATTCATACAATGCAACAGTACAATACAAAACACTAACCTGTGACCTCTCTAATACATTTTACAAAAGGTGTCTTGCATGTAACTTTTAATCTTAATTTCAATAACTTTTCATATTGGATTATATTGTTTTTAATCTTTTATCTACACTCTTGTAATCATATGTAAATATGATATATGTGAAAAACAAAACAAAAAAAAACAAACTCTGGTTCTATGGGCGGCTTTGGTGCCTTCGCGGTTCTTCAGTGGACCTCAACACAAGTATAGGGCTGTAGCTTATAGTGGTTCTTCAGTGGTTCATAAAGTCGTGGTGCTATAGGGCAGTAGTTTTCAACCTTTATCAAAGCCTATTATTCAGGATATGTTTTACTATCATCCCTGATGTCATAGTGTCAACCCTAACATCGTAAACCGCCCCTCCCCCTTCCAACATTTCCATGCTAGGGCATGGAATGCATGTTGTCCAGCAGGGGGAGTCGGTTTACCCAGGCTATCACAACCCCGAGTATGGGGGATTCTAAGTGACTGATACAAAAAAGGGCACAGTTCTATAGTTAAGTAATAAAAAATACACTAAAATACATGCATTAGAATGAAAACAGCCTGCACCAGTGCAAGCTGTGCAAGGGGAGGGGTATCCCAGGGGTAAATGTAGAACAGGGGCCATCTATAACAGAAATCAAGGGCAATGTATGTGATGTAATAGGTAATATCTGGCAAGACTAACGTGTAGGGCAGGCTAAACAATATAGTGCTAGTTGGCACTGCTTGTGATGTATAGTGACTTTTATTGGTTCCATTTAGCACCAATTTGTCTGAAGAAATATAGCACCCTTTGCACAATGACAAAGGTACTATATAGCACCTTTAACAACAGGTGCTATATGGCACCATTTGACAAAGGTGCTATATAGCACCAAACATGGTTCCCTTATGATTATCATTTGGTGCTATATAGTAACCTTTTTAGTGTATTGAATGCACCAAAGTGACAAAGAGAGACTCTGTGGTCTCTTTTGTTCAACATGTCCACGCCCACTGGCTCAGATTATGGAAGGCAACTAAATATGTTATCATAATTATGCAGATGACACACATTTACATAACTATATCACCAGGGGACTATGGTCCAATACATGCACGAAATGTGCACTAGCTGAACAAATGAACGTTTGCATGTGCCAGGATTTTCTTTCATTAAAGAGAAAAAAAAACAACAACAAAAACGACAGAATCTTGGCACAGTCATTGACTCACATCACAGTCACATCAAGATAATTACAAAGTTGGTTTACTGTCACCTTAAGAATATGCAACGATAAAGAACTTATGTCTCAGCAAGATTTGGAAGAAAAAACATGCAGTCCATGCAGAGGGAGAGAGAGGTGGGAAGAGAGAGAGAGGCACATCTTTACAGAGATTGTCATTGTTAGCCAAGTCACAATGGATAGTCTTTCAAGAAAAAGGATAAAGACAACAAGTTAGGCACTGAGGTGCATGTGAGGCTAGCAGAGATGGAGAATAATGTTTTTCTCTAGCACATAAGCCAGGACCTGAAATACCTGCTATCTCATCTCCATGCAATCTCAAAGACCCAAACAAACAAACATACAAATAACAAATAATAAAAAGAAAGCCATGTAGATAATGGATGGGCATTTAGAATCAAGTGACTTCGCTCATAACATTACTACAAAAAAAAAAAAAACAATATAACAAACAAACAAATAAGTGGGGGTGCCGGCAGTCAATGAGTTAATGTAATTCAGTGTAGGAAGACTGTAGGCAGTTTGAGCACAGCATGAGCACAAAGCTAGGCCACTGTAAGTTAACTAGATGTGACCGACTCACCTGTTTCCAATACTCCAAAATGTAATTTATTGGTATATATTATCTCTCCACAATGTCAATATTTTTTTCGCGCTCACACTTTCACTTTTGGTTCAGCAGTGTTCCAGCTCAATTGCCACAAAAGCTGGGGGCGTGGCACATGGTTTATGGCTGAGCCCCTGCTGAACCACAAGTGAAAGTGAAAGTGTGAGTCTCAACACACTAGTGACTCGTGGAGAGACAATATGTAGCAACAAATGCATTTCGGAGCGATGGAAATGGGTGAATTTGAACAACATCCCATAGCCCCATTCTAAGCCTATGTTGTGGTAGGGGAAACAACCAATAGTTTGTTTTTTTCCCTAAAAATAACAGCTAGACCAGTTTTTGGGAAGTGCAAGTAAAAGTAAGAAAGCCTTCTGGGAACTTCTCCTTTAACCACTAAATCCACCAGACTCAGGGCTGAATCTTACCTATAGGTCTGCCGCCCCACCCTCGGCACTCCTCTACAGTCTACACGATATCTCTCCCCGAAAAAAAAAAACAAACAAACAAAAAAAACAGCTTCACACATAACAGAAGACCTCTCCTGAGATTAACACACTAACCAAAAAACGAAACAAAAGACACAGCATCGCATCTTTCATTTTTTTCAGGCGACTGATGACGAGGTTTAGCCACACTACTGTTTTTATGATTCTCAGCTTACATCGTGAGCTCCTCTAGAGATACCTGGTGAATTTGTATGTGTAAATTTCACCGCCCTGCGGAGGGTTGTGCGGATAGCCGATGAGTACCAGTGGATGTGAACTTCCCTCTATCCAGGTCATATTGGCCCTGCACAAAAGCCCATGATTATCAAGGACATATAACACTATAGCCACCAGCCACATGCTCTGTTTCAGCTGCTACCGCCCGGCAGGGGCCAGGAGCATTAGACTTACAAACAGGTTTATGAAATGAACAACAAAAGGCCATGTCTGCCTATTCCCCGTATGTGCACACAGTCAGGGGTATATCTGACTGTGTCCCAACGTACACATTTAATTTATGGTAGGCCCAACCGTATAATACACACATAGCACCCAAATATTAATTATTTAACCCCCCCTACACACACACACACACACACACACACACACACCCACACCACACACACACACACACACACACACACACACACACACACACACACACACACACAGAAGAAGGCAGCGGGACCTGATGGGATCAGACCTAGGCTACTAAAGGCCTGCGCTGGACAGCTTGATGTGGTACTTACCCACCTCTTCAACCTCTCCATGAGGAGGAAAAAGTTCCCACGGCCGTGGAAGACTGCATGCATCATTCCACTCCCCAAAAAAGCGCGTCCCAGTGCCCCTAATGACTTCAGGCCCGTAGCCCTGACGGCACACGCCAGTAAGGTCCTGGAGAGGCTCTGTCTGAGACGCCTGAGACCGCTGGTCCAGGACTACGTGGACCCACTCCAATTCGCCTACAGGGCCAGGATTGGAGTCGAGGATGCAGTAATCCATCTGCTTCATAGGGCCTACTCTCATCTGGAGAAGCCGGGGGGCTACGTCCGCATCACTTTCTTCGACTTCTCCAGTGCTTTTAACACAATACGGCCCTCAAGACTGGCAGAGAAGTTGGCGGCCATGAACCTGCAACCGGACCTGATTGCGTGGATCACGGACTATCTTTCGGGCAGGCCCCAGTATGTCCAGCTCCAAGACAGCAGGTCTGAGGTGCTCACCAGCAATACGGGCGCCCCCCAGGGGACGGTGCTGTCTCCCTTCCTTTTTACTCTCTACACAACCGACTTCAGCTACAACTCGGACTCCTGCATGCTGCAGAAGTTTTCGGACGATTCCACCATCATGGGCTGCATCGGGAAGGAGGGAGACGAGGAGGAGTATAGGGGCACCATTAAGAAGTTCGTCTCCTGGGCTGAAGAGAATCACCTTCTACTCAACGCGGGAAAGACCAAGGAGCTTGTAGTGGACCTGCGACGGAGGAGCCCATCCAGGCCACCCCACATCCCCATCACCATCAAGGACAGCGTGGTGGAGATGGCAGGAAACTACAAGTACCTGGGTGTGTACTTAAATAATAGACTGGACTGGGCGGATAACACCGAGGCGCTCTACAAAAAGGGCCAGAGCAGACTTTTCTTTTTAAGGAGACTCAGGTCCTTTGACGTCTGCAAAAGACTGCTGGTGCAGTTCTACCACTCCATAGTGGCCACTGCTGTGTTCTTCGCTGTGGCTGTCTGGGGTGGCGGGCTAAAAAAAGCGGACAAGGACAAACTTAATAAAACTGTGAAGAAGGCCAACTCTGTGGTAGGTGGGGGGCTGGAGAACCTGGAGGTGGTGGCGGAGAAGAGGATGGGCAGCAAGCTGCTGTCCATCCTGGACAACCCCTCCCACCCCCTCTTCCAGGAGCTCAGCCTGAGGAGAAGTGTCTTCAGTCAGAGACTTACCCTCCCCCAAATTAGGACTGAGAGGTTTGGTGGCTCTTTTGTGCCAGCTGCCATTAAAGTATTAAATAGGAATAGAAGATGCTAGATGTTTGGGCACTTTATCCTTGCTGTTAATTTTAGCAATGCTATGCACTTTATTCTGCTGTGTACTATACACACTGTAGCAGGCAAGTAGTATGTAGTTTTTAATTTATTTATGATATGATGAGGTGACTTTTATATAGTTTTATAGTTTTAGGTTTTCTTTTTAGGATACTTGAGCGTGTGTGTTTCATGTTTCATGTTTTTATGTCTGTTTCTTACTGTCTGGGCTTCTGTGAGAATCATGAATTTCCCTCTGAGGGATTAATAAAGTCTATCGTATCGTATCGTATCGTATCGTACACACACACACACACACACACACACACACACACACACACACACACACACACACACACACACACACACACACACACACACACACACACACACACACACACACACACACATATGCACTTACGACTGGCAACATTTGTCTCGACAAACCATGTTGTTATATGTAAGTTATTAGAACCCAAGATTAGAACATTTCAACATTGCTTGGAGAAACATCTGGCTGCCGCAAAGAGTTCAGTAACTGTGAAATGAACTGTGAACAGAGGATTTCTCACACATCTCATGCACTTTGTGACTTTACCGCACCCGGGGACCATGCTCCGGAAGAGGCAGAGGCACGCGCACACACGCGAGAAAGACGCAGAGAAAGACAAAAAGAAAGTGATAAAGAAGGAAAGAGAGGCAAACAGAAACAGCGGGTGCAGTGGAGGGTGAAGGGGGGTGGGGGGACAGACAGAGACAGAGAAGCCATGTGCATGTAATGGGGTCACAGTGGTCCCTGGAGAGGTCATCAGTGTTCCTAGCTCTGTCTCTGACTCAGGGAGCAGAGAGCATTTGCTGACTAGACTAGAGTGGATGACAGAGGGGCCTGTCCCTGGACAGCACAGCTTGTACAGGCCCACAAGCCTCCTGATTTCAGCAGTATACATGCAGGTACCCATACTGTACACATATGAAGAACACGCGGGACGCGGCACCATCATCATTCATGCCCTCTTGAAGAAAATATTCCGTCTAGGCCCAGAAAAGTAAAAGAAAAGATGAATGTGCACCTAAACAAGGAAGTAATACATCCTGAAAGAGTCGTGGAGGTAGGAAGGTATGGTAGGAGTGCTGTAGGTGGCTGGCACATGCCGGGTGGCAGCACGGGCATTCTGGGAAATTAGGTTGCAAAAAGTTATTTAGCTGCAGTGACAAAACTGCATGTTGCACAACAAGGAGAATTTTGGTAAGCCCACATCTATAATGCATTATGACGGCATTCATAGTGCAATATAATGCATTAAAATGCTTCATAACTCATAAACACATATGATGCTTTATATCAATGGTCATAAACATTATAACATCACTTATAATGTATTACAATGACTTAAAGGGATATTCCTCTTTCAAAAAACTGTCACACACATGTCTCATGTGAACACCCCAGACAGTTTATAGTATGAAATGACCATTTTTTTTTTTTTTTTTTAAAGTGGAATATCCCTTTAAGTCCAAGGATTTTATGGGTGCTGGATTTATGCTTCCTTTAATGCATGAGTCCAAGCTGCCTTCTTTTTGACAGGAGGGAGTTTCCCTGGTTGGACATAACGTGTGGAAGGAATATAACGAATCATTCCAACCAGTTCCTGTCCCCTCCATCAGGCGTCCCGGCTGGCCAAGGGTAGGCAGTCTAGAGCCCAGGATTACGGCATGTTTTTGTGAGCATAGACGAATCTAGAAATTATGGGCCCTGGGCTTGAGGCTCTTAGCAATCACTTGAACACTCACACACTTTAGGGGTCCCTACCCCCTCAACATAAATCCTGTATGGGGTTCTTTGGCACCAAGTAGAACACAGAGCTAGTGAATCGAGGCGAGGCTCTTCGTAAGCAGCTCAAATACCAATGGAAAGTATCACATTCGCATTCTAACAGAACGGCAATAAGTCCAGCTGTAATTTCTTTTTTCGCCCTCCTTCAGGCTGTTTACCAAATAAATAATGGTTATTGCTGCTTTCATTATGATGCAAAAATATGGGTATTCAGGGAAGTGTTGGGAGTGGGATGTTTGTGCCTAAATTATGCACGTGTGTGTGTGTGTGTGTGTGTGTGTGTGTGTGTGTGTGTGTGTGTGTGTGTGTGTGTGTGTGTGTGTGTGTGTGTGTGTGTGTGTGTGTGTGTGTTGAGTTAAGCCAAACCTGTTTAGAATTGTGTTCACGACAGTCGAACACCATCAAAGCAATTACACAAGCAAGCTGTTCATAAATATAATAACATGTTGCTAAGTATATTATTGTACATTCATATTTCATGAGCAATGGATGGGCAGAGAAGAAGGGTCTATATTTCCACATGCTTATGTTTCATAAAATCATCAAAGATGTAATAAAACCAATAAGGCGACCTGAGGGCGAGAAGCGGCGATGCCCTAAAGGGCAAGGCAGACGGTGTGCACACATTCCCCTGAGTGACAGCAGACTGCTGGGCGAGCGCTGGCGACTTGTCATGCGATGTCAGATCAACATATGGAATGAATTATGTACTGGACATATACAGTATGTGTGTGTCTTGAGTGTACAGGGTTTGATGAGTTTAGATCAACATAAGGAATGTCAGAAAAGGATCAGAACAGGAAGTGCTGGTGGGGAAGGATCAACATATGGAATGCCAAAACAGGTCAAATCCTCACAGGTACAGTATAAGGAGATCTATAGGGGTTTGAGGTCACATGTGGATTTGCCGGCTCCATATACATAAATCTAGGTGATGATCCAGTCTTCTCCATGTATGGTTATGGGCGAGGTGAGGTCTGTGTTGTGATAACACAGGACGTTCCTTCCTGGACTACAGAGTCACACCTCCATGCAGCCTCTCCGGGTGCCTCCACATTGATTTTTTGGACAGTGGACAGGCAGCAGGAAAGACCGGAAGAAGCCGGAAGTGCCCATTGAAACCCATTCAAAAATGCAGGACGTGACGTCACAGCTTGGCCGAAACTTGGACTGTGCACTTTGCAGTCTGTAGGCCCTGTCCAAGGAGGGGAAGTGCACTGGAAGTGTGACTTTGAAGTAGGAACTAACTTCCGGGATGCTCATGACCTCATGGACATCCCTTCATAACTAAAATATCTAAAGAGCTATAGGCATCTCCTATGTACAGTTTACAGCAGGGGTGGCCAACCTGTGGCTCGCGAGCCGCATGCGGCTCTTCAGCTGGTTAAATGCGGCTCTTAAGGGGCTTCCACATTAAGCCGTCTAAAATGCTTGGCCTCATGGCGCAGTCATTCATTCATTCACCTTTTTTTCTACCAGGGCCCACCATTTATTCAGAATCTGAGCCACAGACTACCATTTTAGCTCCATATACCCCAAAGCTAAAGATTTCATTTACTTGTGTCAACAATTCCAGGCTGAATTTCAGAGAAAACAAAGCAATCGAACATACAGATCACAATGACCATTAATCTTCCATATTCTCTAGTAGTGTAGACTTGGGCTAATTCACATGATGCATATTTTAACTCTTGAGAGTGTCATATAATTTTTGGATTGTAAACCCTGTTTCAAAATACATGTCTATATGTTTTAATAGTGTGTCTTTGCATTGCGCACCTGCACACAAATGCACATGTCTTATGGCAGGAGAGGGGGAATCTATTTGCGACCGTGGCGGCCGTTGCGGCGGTTTTCTAACCATTGTGTGGCTCTTTGCCGTAACACAGTGAAAAACGTGGCTCTTAGTCTGTGACCGGTTGGCCACCCCTGTCCTATGGTGTCTTCTCTTGAATGTGTGGATGAACACAGAACTTGACACACACACACACACACACACACACACACACACACACACACACACACACACACACACACACACACACACACACACACACACACACACACTCTTAGCGTGTCAATCATTCAATCAATCTTTGTCAGTGTCTAATCCCCTCTGTTTCTCCCTCACTCAGATTGACACACCCAGCTGGCACCTGCAGCAGGTTCCCCAATCATCCACTGCTCCTCCCCTGCTATAAAAGCCAGTAAGTTCAGTCTCATGACAGACACAGACCAGTCAACACCACTGCTCCTTTGCGCCTCATTTAGCCTTTTGTTTAGTTATTTAGTTTGTTAATTTAGTTTGGCCTGGAGATGAAGAAAGGTTGTTAATAAAAAAAAACATTAAAGCTGAACAAGCTGTCCTTCATTTATGTTGGGGTTTCCATTTTGAGCCACTTGTTTATTAATGCATTGTTTAAAGCCCACAAAAATCAAGTTCTAGATCTAGACTGAAGGCCTGTGTTAAAACTACCACTGTTTGCAGCAATTTAAATCTGAGGAAAGCTTGTAGCTCGTAAATGAACACGTTCCTTTCCAACACATAGGCGGGCATCGTGGGGCCAGTGCCAGTTAATGCGCGAAGATGCCACTGAAGCCCAGTGTGAAAATGAACACGTCTTAATGCAATTTAAATCCGTGGAAAGCGCACCACGTGTAGCTTGGCGCGACGTGCTGAACAATGATGTAATGTGTATGGAACGACAGTCATCGCAGACATCCTTTGATGAGCCCATAAACATGAAACGGTAAAATGAGACGCCGTGAGCATGCAGATAGCACTCTAGCGAGACACGAGTGACAGCCTTTTTGATCCCACCCAGCTATAGTTAACATCATGTAACAGAACATTACAGCTTACAGATTACCATCTCTCACATGCGGATCGTGGAGTCTTCGCCCCGGATTTCACGAAATTACATCACCTCCCCGCCCTCAAATAAACACGCATTGCTTAGTTTATTTTATTTTTTTACCGTACATTTTCTATGCATTACGGTATGCTTCCAGCTCCTTTACGGGAGGTCCTTGGTCATCCTTCGCAATAGGTTATATTTCAGTTTCCCGACAAGCTCTTCCACACCTCCCACCACTCATTCCTATCAGCCTGAACGGCTCTTGCGTCAGTCTATGAAGTTTGCTAATCGTGAGAGTGAGAGAAACAGAAGGGGCGAAAACACAGTGAGCGCACTTAATTTACATAAGCAGCGATAAAAGCACAATAGCTCTTCCTGCATATATAGTATCTTGATAAAATGCAACTCTTCAAATGCATTAATCCACCTCAGTGCTGAGACACAAACACATCACAACACTTAACTCGATAATTAACTTCACAGTATACTTTTCCCACAACACTATGCCATTTGCATAGGCGCATTATCCTCCAGAGTTATATAAACTTGCATTGCCCTACCATTTCAAACCTGTTTGTGCGGGTACACAGACCAATGCGACTGACAGCAAATCTGATTATGCGACTGCTAATATCCCCTTATCTCTGCCTCTCACGAGGAGAGGGGAGACGGTGCTAAGTCTGAGTTTGGTGGAGAGAGCAGGTTTGTGTCATAGGCACCACATCAGTAAGAATAGGAGCTAAAACGCTGACTGTGGTGTGTACAGAATGCGAGATTATTGATCTATCTCTGACGCTACAAAGGGAGCTAGGAGAGAGGCTTTGGAATTGAGAAAGCCTACGAGGATATAATAATAATCACCACCACCGATTTTATTATCATTACTATTCATAATTATTGGGGATGGAGGTCTGTTGCAGCACAGAGGAGCACTGAATATCCTGCCGTATATGTTAAACTTAAGGAATCCTGTCGCAAATATATGTCAGAAAAAAAATCTAAAAATCTGTCTGAGCTTGTAACACAACAACCAGTGGCCCATACAATTTGGCTCTTGCCAGCGCCACCACTCGTGACATATTGACCCCCGCCCCTCGTGCGAAAGGATGTTTGCTTTCAATGGGTCACACTTTTAGGTGAATCCTACGGAATTCCACATGTCAAAAAGTGATCTGTGATTGGCAAGACCAAACACATGCCCATCCTTACTGCTCCACACTACAGGAGGATGAGTGTATTGCCTTTCAGGCTATTCTTACTATCACTGTATTGTGTCAGCCTAGGTAGCCCAAGCCTGCTTAATTACTTGTTTCACTAGCACCTGGGTTAGCTGCAGTGGAGCTAACGAGTGCTCCAGGTGTGTGAGGGAGAGCAGTGAGGCAGAGCAAGCAAACATTGTTTGATGTGAGGAGGGAGGTTACTGTGCTGTTCTACTTGACACAGAACTACTGATTGTAAGTTTATTTTGATTTCAATGACTGGCATGTATTTTGACTTTGATGGAGCTTTTGGTTGGATTTGAATAACAATATTGTTTAACTGTTTTTGATGACTGTTTATGTTGTATTTTGTTTGTTTGTGATCCTGACACAGTGTTGTTTGTTTTGCGTTTTTTGTATTGCAGTTTCACTCCTGCTGATAAAGAGTAAAAAGGGAGCAAGATGCGTCATTCCTGACTCCTGTGTTTCTTTTCTTATGGAGTTTGGCTGGCTGCCTAATTGTCGTTGAAACACCTCAGTGAGGGCAGTACAGTGAAAAATCAGTATCTGGAGTTACAACAGCAACAGCGACTACCTCTCTTCCGACCATGGACAACAAGTCATCATCCGGTTCACGGAAAAGCGGCACTACAACTTCTTCCAGCAGTGCTGTAGTAAGAGCTCGGGCCAGGGCTGAAGCAGCGAAAGCACGAATTGCCTTTGCCGAGAAGGAGGCAGAAATAAAAATTGCACAGGCTAAGCTGGAGGCTGAATTGGGAAAGCTAACTGTTAAAAGAGAGGCAGCTGCAGCAGAAGCTGAAGCCGAGGTCTTGGAGGCAGCTGAAGAAGGTGACTATGTCAGTACAGCGGGTAGGGACAGACAGTCGGTGCCTGTACAGGACATTGCTGAGCGCACAAGTGACTACGTGGAGGAACAGAATAAACTCCATTCTTCGCACGCTAGCATACCCAGTCCTCCTGGTTCTGACGACAGTCTTGTCACATGGGGAACACCAGTACACGACTCACCTCCAAAACCCAGTACATCTAAAGAAGACAGTAAGCCACCAGTTACCCAAACCAAACCAGTTGAGTCTACACATCTTCCCAAGAAAGAAAATACTGAGACCCTCCCAATCAAGAAGGAGCACAAGATGGATACCAGAACGCCTCAAAATACATTAAACCCTGCAGCCCAGTCATATATTCCTCAGCAGTCTGCAGCAGCCCGTCCAGACATTCCCCAGCCATTCACTGCCCGTCTGGACATTCCCCAGCAATCCGCAGCTTGGTCATCAGTCCCTCAGCATGCTCAGATGTACAACACTGCAGCTGTGACGAACGACCTTGCACGGTATTTAGCTCGGCGTGATTTGGTGAGTACAAGTCTCTTTCAATTTGATGATAAACCTGAAAACTACAGAGCATGGCACTCATCATTTAACAATGCGGTCAGAGGCATTGGCCTCACAGCTAGTGAGGAAATGGATCTGCTAACAAAGTGGCTTGGCAGAGAATCTTCTGAGCATGTAAAAAGGATACGCTCAGTTCATGTCAGTGACCCCGAGGAAGCGTTAAGGAAGGCTTGGAGGCGGCTCCAAGACTGCTACGCTGCACCGGAAGTAATTGAAGACTCCCTATTCAAGAAATTAGAGAATTTCCCCAAAATCACTGCCAAAGAATACACTAAGTTAAGGGAGCTGGGAGATCTTCTGATGGAGATTCAGTGTGCCAAAGCGGAAGGCTATTTGCAAGGTTTGAAGTACCTCGACACAGCCCGTGGGATCCACCCCATTATTGAGAAGCTCCCCCATAGCCTCCAGGAGAAATGGGTAACCTATGGCTCACGCTTTAAAGATAATGAAGGCCAATTCCCTCCCTTTGATGTTTTTGCTGGGTTCATTTATGACGAGGCACGCATCAGAAACGACCCCAGTTTCATTTTCCCAAGTAGCAGCAGTACCTTTGTACCTGGGAAACCAGAGAGAACCAAGTCTTCAGGCACAAGGAACCCAATAGTTGTGCACAAGACCAATGTTGCAGCTGTTGAGGACTCAGATAAGGACACTCCTACCCGGAAGAATGACGGTCCAGGTAAAAACTGTCCCCTGCACAACAACAAGCCACACCCTTTAAGGAAATGCAAAGTCTTCAGAGCCAAGAGTCTCGAAGAAAGAAAGGCCTTCCTTAAAGAAAATGGGATATGCTTTAAGTGCTGTGCTTCAACTACACACATGGCCAGAGATTGTGATCTCACTGTGAAGTGTACTGTGTGTGATAGCACCCGCCACAACACAGCTATGCACGCGGATCCTATACCTCGAAAGACACCCCCACCAAAAGATGGCGGGGAGGAGGAGGAACAAGGCGCTAGCACATCAGAAGTCAATTCATACTGCACTGAGGTCTGCGGAGTTGGCCAGGCAGCTAGGTCCTGCTCGAAGATTTGTCTAGTCAGAGTCTATCCTCAAGGTCAGCGTGACAAGGCCATTAACACGTACGTCATCCTTGACGACCAGAGTAATCGCTCATTGGCTAGGACAAACTTCTTTGAGCTGTTCGAGATTCAGAGTCAACCATCCTCCTACTCATTGAGAACATGTGCAGGTACCATCGACACATCCGGAAGAAGAGCAGAAGGCTTCCAGATTGAGTCGCTCGATGGAAAGGTCGGACTCGTCCTCCCGACACTTATTGAGTGTAACGAGATTCCCAACAATCGTTTGGAAATTCCAACGCCTGATGCAGCTCGTCACCATCCACATCTGAGAAGCGTGGCAGCCAACATCCCAGAACTCGACACCAGTGCAGAAATTCTCCTGCTACTAGGGAGAGACATAGTCAGAGTGCACAAAGTCAGGCAGCAGGTCAACGGGCCCCACGACGCACCTTTCGCACAGAGGTTGGATCTTGGCTGGGTGCTCGTGGGAGACGTGTGTTTGGGAAATGCACATAAGCCAGCTGTGAGCACATTCAAGACTAATGTATTGGAGAATGGCCGCCCTACTATCCTTACTCCCTGTAAAAGCATTCTGCGGCTCAAAGAGAGAGTTTGTGATGACGGCGGGGAGCGACACGGCAATCTCTCCAAGCCGAGAACAGTCACAGAGCACAGCCTTGGAGCAACGGTGTTCAACAGGACGAATGAGGATAATAAGCCAGGACCATCCATTCAAGACATAGAATTCCTAAACATCATGGACAAGGAGGTCTACAGAGATGAGACTCACAGTTGGGTTGCACCGCTCCCATTCAGAGTGCCAAGACAGCGTTTACCCAACAATCGACAGCAAGCTCTCAACCGTCTCGCCTCACTTCAACGCACTCTAGACAAGAAGCCCGACATGAGAGCACAGTATGTCGCCTTCATGGGAAGGATCTTTGAGAATGGACATGCTGAGAGAGCCCCTCCACTGGGAGAAGATGAGGAGTGTTGGTACCTGCCGACCTTCGGAGTTTACCATCCACGAAAGCCGGATCAAATTAGAGTGGTGTTTGACTCCAGTGCTCAACACTCCGGCCTCTCACTCAACGATGTGCTCCTCACTGGCCCAGACCTCAACAACTCTCTTCTGGGAGTTTTGATCCGCTTCAGAAAGGAGGAGGTAGCCATCCTTGCAGACATACAACAAATGTTTCATTGTTTCCTTGTCCACGAAAGCCACAGAAACTACCTTAGGTTCCTGTGGTACAGGGACAACGACATGTCCAAGGATATTGTTGACTACAGGATGCGGGTCCATGTTTTCGGCAACAGCCCTTCTCCAGCCGTCGCCATCTATGGGCTGAGAAGAGCAGCTCAGGCGGGAGCACGAGAATATGGACCGGATACCGTGCAGTTTGTGGAGCGCCATTTCTACGTGGACGATGGGCTTTTGTCCCTACCTACAGAAGCCGAGGCCATTGACCTCCTGCAGAGGACTCAAGCATCGCTCAGTGAGTCGAACCTGCGCCTTCACAAGTTTGTTTCCAATCGAAAAGCTGTCATGGATGCATTCCCACCTGAAGACCACGCAGCAGGTGTTAAAGACCTGGATCTCAGCGGAGAAACTACAACCATGCAACGTAGCCTGGGATTATGTTGGAACACTGCAACTGACACCTTCACCTTCTCAGTGTCAACGAGTGACAAGCCGTTTACTCGACGTGGAGTTTTGTCTATAGTGAACAGTCTTTTTGACCCTCTTGGTCTTGTGGCTCCAGTCACTATTCAGGGCAGAGCTCTCCTGAGGGAACTCACAACAAGCACAGGTGACTGGGACACGTCACTTCCAGAAGACAAGCTACCTCAGTGGGAAGAATGGAGAGACTCATTGCAAGAGTTGGAAGAGCTTCATGTGCCACGCACATACACGTCAATCTCTCCAAGCAAAGCAAGGTACACAGAGCTATGCGTGTTTTCCGATGCTTCAACAAAGGCCATTGGAGCTGTAGCTTACCTGAGGGCCGAACGTGACGATGGACAGATCGACGTGGGCTTTGTTATGGGGAAGGCAAAGCTTGCCCCTCTTTCTGAGCCTACCATTCCCAGGCTCGAGTTGTGCGCTGCAGTGCTCGCCGTAGAAATGGCAGAAGTCATTCAGGAAGAATTGGATTTCGAACCGGATGCTATCAAATTCTACTGTGACAGTAAAGTAGTACTTGGGTACATCTACAATGAGACTCGCCGCTTTTATGTCTACGTACATAACAGAGTTCAGCGCATTCTCCAGACGACAAAAGCAGAACAGTGGTCGTACGTTCACACCGAGGATAACCCTGCTGACCATGCATCCAGGTCAGTCCCTGCATCACGCCTGGCGCAAACATCATGGTTGACCGGACCAGCTTTCCTGCACAGACCATTCAAAGACCATTCAGCAGCAGAAACGCCTTTTGAGTTGGTCAGCCCAGATGACGATGCAGAGATCCGTCCTGAAGTGAGCAGTTTTGTTGTGAAGATTCAAGAGAGTGGCCTTACTCCAGATCGGTTTGAGCGTTTTTCTACGTGGAAGTCACTCATCCGGGCAGTGGCATTCCTCATTCACATCGCCAGATCTCACAAGCAAGCCAACCAGTCTGATGGATGTAAAGGATGGCACCGCTGTAATTTGCCTCGTACACCAGATGAATTGGCACAGGCCAAGGACATCGTCCTCAGGGCTACTCAGAAGAAAGCTTTCCCGGAGGACTTCACGTCACTTTCTCAAAGGAAAGCCATTGCCAAAGACAGCACTCTTCTGGAACTCAGTCCTATTCTCGAGAATGATCTCATCTGCGTTGGAGGGCGGCTGAAACATGCATGCCTGGATACTGGAGAAAAGAATCCTCTCATCCTCCCTAAACACAGCCACGTGTCCGAACTCCTGATACGCCACTACCATGACCAGGTGAAACATCAAGGTCGTCACCTGACAGAAGGAGCTGTCAGAGCAGCAGGTTTGTGGATAATCGGAGGTAAGAGGCTCGTCAGCTCTGTACTACACAAATGTGTAACATGTCGAAGACTACGTGGCAAGTTTGAGGAGCAACTTATGGCAGATCTTCCCCCTGAGCGTCTTCGCACATGCCCACCCTTCACCTATGTAGGCTTGGACGTGTTTGGACCCTGGTCAGTCATCGCCAGACGAACAAGAGGAGGCCAAGCACAAAGCAAGCGATGGGCACTGATGTTTAGCTGCATGAGTTCAAGAGCCGTCCACATTGAGGTGCTGGAAAGTATGGACACCTCAAGCTGCATTAACGCACTCAGGCGCTTCTTCGCCATTCGTGGCCCTGCGAAGCAGCTCAGATCTGATTGCGGCACGAACTTTGTGGGCGCCCATAAGGAACTTGGACTGCAAGATGAGCAGCAGAATGCCAGCGTGAAGAACTACCTAAGTCAACAAGGCTGTACCTGGGAGTTCAACCCCCCTCACGCCTCACATATGGGCGGATCATGGGAGCGTATGATCGGGGTGGCGCGAAGAATCCTTGACTCCATGTTGCTTCAAGAGAATGTGCGCCTTACTCACGAAGTGTTGTGCACTCTCATGGCGGAGGTTGCAGCCATAATTAACGGGAGACCTCTCATCCCAGTGTCTACAGATCCCGACTCACCGTTCATTCTAACGCCTGCTATGATACTTACCCAGAAAGTCGGGGTCCCACCTCCTCCTGGAGACTTCACAGACAAAGATCTTCTCTGCAAACAGTGGCGCCAAGTACAGGCTCTCGCCAACAAGTTTTGGAGCCGCTGGAGGAACGAGTACCTCCCAACCCTGCAATGTCGACCAAAGTGGACAGAAGCTCGCAGAAACCTATGTCCAGGCGATATTGTCCTGTTAAGAGACAAGGAAGCTACCCGGAACGAGTGGCCCATGGCTGTGGTCACTTCTGTCTTCGCTGGAAGAGATGGAAGAGTCCGCAAAGTGGAGGTTAAAACCACGAACCAGGGCTCTGCAAGGACTTATTTGAGACCAGTCTCAGAACTTATTCTACTTCTCCCCAAAGATGAGTCTTGTTAATGTGATTGTATAATTTGTTAAAAGGGTGACCTTACAAAGGTCATGCGGGGAGTGTGTTGCCTTTCAGGCTATTCTTACTATCACTGTATTGTGTCAGCCTAGGTAGCCCAAGCCTGCTTAATTACTTGTTTCACTAGCACCTGGGTTAGCTGCAGTGGAGCTAACGAGTGCTCCAGGTGTGTGAGGGAGAGCAGTGAGGCAGAGCAAGCAAACATTGTTTGATGTGAGGAGGGAGGTTACTGTGCTGTTCTACTTGACACAGAACTACTGATTGTAAGTTTATTTTGATTTCAATGACTGGCATGTATTTTGACTTTGATGGAGCTTTTGGTTGGATTTGAATAACAATATTGTTTAACTGTTTTTGATGACTGTTTATGTTGTATTTTGTTTGTTTGTGATCCTGACACAGTGTTGTTTGTTTTGCGTTTTTTGTATTGCAGTTTCACTCCTGCTGATAAAGAGTAAAAAGGGAGCAAGATGCGTCATTCCTGACTCCTGTGTTTCTTTTCTTATGGAGTTTGGCTGGCTGCCTAATTGTCGTTGAAACACCTCAGTGAGGGCAGTACAATGAGGATTCCACTTCTAAACTACAAAGCCATGCCAAAACAACGACCAAACTAAAGCAATGAAAAAGAAAACACTTTGCTAAAGCGGTTCCTGCATCTACTGCAGTACAGCACGCAGTGCTACTGTTAACATTCCACCACGGCAAACCTGCGCAGGTTCATTTGGTTACATCACACTACTGTGTACTTTTTTTCCCTCTTGTATCAAGGGGTGCATAAACACACCCACAGGCGCCTGCCAGAGTCAGGGTCAAATAGTCACAAAAATGCTATTGTACTTTGACCTTCCACCAAGACCAGAGAGAGAGAGAGAATTGTTGATACAATCCTGAAGGGTTTTAGAGAACAGCTGTTGGCTGTCAAGCTCTCTCTCTCTCTCTCTCTCTCTCTCTCTCTCTCTCTCTCTCTCTCTCTCTCTCTCTCTCTCTCCCCCCCTCTCCTGTTATCTGGCGCTCCGTGGACTCAGCAGTGTTGGAGAGGAATGATGATTATAGATGATCTGGAGTCAGAGTGTGTCTCACTGCGGTGTTGTTATTTTTGGGGAGGGGCTTTCTTCAGGTGCTGGTATAAGGGGCTCATTGGCTTTCTCCTCAGCCACCCTCGGGGATCACCGCCGCGATGTGATCTCGCTAAGCGAGGGCGCTCACCGCCTTGAATATAACCTCCTGAAAGACATCACAGTCTGCAGTAAAAATGCAGCCATTTTGCAAACATGCTTTTTGGAGAGCGCGACAAAACGCAGTAATACAAAGAACATTGCTTTTAGGCAGGGGCAAAATCATTTTGCGACCTTGACCTAGGTTGTGGCCGATGCTTAAAATGGCTGTGACCTTTTTTCACGTGCCCTGACCGATTTAGAAATAGGTTTGCGGCCGTTTTGTGGCCGGGTTTGTGGCCGTTTTTCAATCGGTTGGGGGTTTAGGTTAGGTTTAGGCATAGGTTTTACTGGTTACGTTTACGAAGTCCCACCATTTGTAAACTGTTGCGTTTCTAAACTGTTGCAAATGTTTGGGGAAAACCCTACAAGCATAGGGCGCAACGTAGGTCAGGGGTGGACTGGGAGCTCAAAACGTACCGGGCAATTTTGTCTCAGAGCGGCCCTCTGAAGACCCTTATAATGTTAGTTAGTTAGTTTTAGTTAACTATAAAAACCCTGCAATAGGCAGTCTCATTTGAAGAGGACAGAGGGCCGCCAGCACTGATTCGTGGGCCGGTTTTGTGCAGATTTTTTTTTTTTTTAAATTAAAACACGACATTAACGGCCCCCGGGGGGTCGGCCCACCGGGAAAATGCCCTGTATGCCAGACTGTCAGTCCACCCCTGGGCGCAACGTAGGTCAAGGTCACAAAATGATCTTGCTGTCTCTCCTTTTAGGGGCACGGTGGGGCAGACGGTATAGTGCTGATTCCTTGGAATCAGCAATCACCAGTGCCAATACTCAAGGGACGGTTGGCCAAAAGGCGTTTCAGTGTGTTTTCACGTTCTTCCTGTGTCCACAAAGAGTATGGATTCCCCTCTCCCTCTGAACTGAGCAGGCCACTTCTTATTAACCGACAGCGGAGTTTACAAGTATTAGTGGTAGGATGTATAGCACCTAGAAAGAACACATCAGGGACGTGTTATTTCCCTCCATCAACCACTCCAGCGGGCAAGAGGGGGGCAGTATAGAGATCAGAGTTACTGCATGTTCTTTTATTTATTTTTTATTTTTTTTCAGCTTAGGCAATCGGCACCGGGTGAAAAATAGGTTACAAAGATTGTAGGATAAAAATGTATATAAAAAGCCAACAAAGATTGCTTCCAGGATTGGGTCTTATCTCTGTGCTGGCCCTATGTGCTTCCCTTTATTCTGTCGTCATATTATGACAGATTACTAGGCTGTTACCCTGAAATGCGTAATGAATACATTTAAAAGTAGTTATTAAAATAAAACATACAAATACCATAAAATATTACAGTGCAGCAGCAAAGAACATACATTTTCAGCTTTGATATAGTGGTCAAGCGGATGTGCACTTTTCCAAGAGTTCGTTCCACATAGATCAGAACTCGGTAGAGGGCCAAGTTGCGTGTTGTGCATAAGTAGGCCATGGCCTACTTGTGCATGAGCAGAGCAGAGTGGACTTGAACCGAAGGTCTCAGAACCTCTGAGACCTTAGGAAATAATAGTCATAAAGGTCTCTTATTACGCCACCATTTTGTCATCACCTGAACTAGACAATCGAGTACCGTCCACTGCCCACTGACGACAGATGGCGACAGATTAACTTGCGCTTGCTCTGCTCATGCAAGTAATAATAATAATAATAATAATAATGGAATGCCACTTATCCATGTCTAGTATTGAGTCTGGGCCCCGGGGTCAGAAAGGAGAGCTCTGTATGATTCATGATGTAGCAGATGATGAGAAATGTAAAAATGGCAAAAACAGCACAAACAGGGAACATTCAGCATAGCCTTTGATGCCAGGAGAAGGTTAGATCCCACCCTAAAGCCTCACGACAATATGTGAATGAGAAACGTTCCTTTTTTGGTTGCATATAGAATAATAGAGGTTACAGGCAAATCTGTTATGCTTCATCGCTATACAACAGCGTTGCTCCCCAAAAATAATAGATCGAAGAACATGATGAAAATCATTTGTTTTTTTGGTGTTGTGCGGCAAAGTATAGATTTGGCTTAACTCGACTTAGATGCTGAGAAGGGCGCTTCTTGTCTCCTTTCTTCTCCAGTCTCTGCAGCTTTTACAGGAATATCTGCAAAGCCTTTTTAGCTGCAGCTTTATCTTTCATTTTTGTACAAGTTGCCTGAGGCATGAGTTTCCCTCTCACTCCTGTTCTTCAGCAAGACGAGGAATCCAATTTCTTTCTTTTTCATTTTTGACAACACTCTCCTTGTCTGCCACAAACAAGGAGAGTCTCTCTCCCTTGTTATGTTTATTTATTTTATTTTATTTTGATTCTCATGACGGGCCTCCCCGATCGAATAGCCATTGCCATCTTCAAAAACATCAGACACGTGTTAAATGTATTTATCGCAACAAGCTTCCTGACATCAGCAGATAATGGTTATTGTATGCCCTTCACTCACTCTGCAAGCCTGAAGCCTCACTGCGCCTCATTCATACTCTGATAAGAGGAGTACTCTCTTTCTCTGACACAGACATCATACAACACGCACACACACACACACACACACACACACACACACACACACACACACACACACACACACACACACACACACACACACACACACACACACACACACACACACACACACACACACACACACACACGCACATGCTAGTGCACAGAACAAGACAGAGAGAGATCAAGGGCTATGTCTGTTGCTGTAAAAACAGGAGAAGTACATCATCTCTCAGCCCTCCCGGTATTCATGGTAACTTCACAGCAGCACGTCGGCAATGGCCACGGTGGATGCAAATGCTGTCAGTGTGCTAAAGAATATGATGTAACCACAAAACAAGGGTAGAAACCAGTCAGAAAACGCCGCAGAAATGACAAACGGTTGCTTGACATTGCCACTAAAAGCCGTCACGTTGGCTCTCTCTTGTCTTTCATATGTCTTTCTCGGGACTAGTGGTGACATGGTGGTTATGTCTGTGGCCCTCAATGTCTGCTGGACTGCCTCATCTTAGAAAGTTGCCCTAATTGAGCCCTCTGGGTAATTCATCCTTAATCATTCTAGCCCTGACCAGCTTCTGTTAAATCACGTAATTATATCCTGCTGCATGGGCCTATATTATTAGGCTGCTATTTTTTGAAAAATGAAAGACAAATGATTGTCTATTTTGTTTTTTTGGTCACATAACAAAGTATAGTGCAGGGTGACAACAAGACAAGACAACACTCCATTTTCCTCACACACTACACCCTACTACACATTGTCTTTCATTTTTATGTATTTATTTTTATATTTTTGAATAGTCGAAACTATTCAACTATTCAAAAATGATTTTTGAAATAGTACAAAGGGCAAAGAAATAGGGATAAGGGGTTTAGTGTGTGACGAAAATGGAGCCCAAAGGTGTCATTTTTTAGGGAGTTCCAATAGAGTAATCTCTCCTCTTGATTTGATTTTGTTAGTTGTCATGACTGCAGCACAAAGAAAAGAAAATATAGTTTTCATACATCATCGTATCGTCCGTATAAAACCATCTTCTAGCAACCAGTGTGGCACTAATGCCACACATTCACTAACAGCTGGACTTTTTTGTAAAACCTTTTGTCCTGCCTGCCCTGATCCATTACAGAGAGTACAATTGGCAACTCAATACAAATGATGTCATCTTTTATTGTCATATAATACGTGTATAAAACATTTACTATAGAGCTATAGTACTTTATAGTACATAGAAAGGGTACATCAGTTAAATAGTGCGCAAACCAGGATCACGCGATCACAAGTACAACTGCAACACTCTTATCACCCCCCCCCCTCCAAATGAAATAACGTAAAATAAAATAAACTAGAATTTCAGCAATTTCTGGAAAAATTGCAAAGTGTGGCTTCTAAGGTTGCTTGTAGAGGCCCCTCCCACAACCTCTGCCTGGCAATTACAATGGCGATCATGTGATTGGGATGAGATTTATCCCCCACAAATTACCGTTTTGTTGCAACAAATCGTTAGATTTTTCGCAGTTGTGGCAGCCCCTTTGGAAGAAAATGCTTTTGGCTCTCTCTTGAAGCCATCAGCCACGACACGCGATTCAAATTTGGGGTGGACTGGACATTGTGGTATTTTCTGCAATCCAATAATGTTTGGAAATCCATTACGGCCTGACAATATGCAATATCAAAATTTTACTTCTGCAATCACACTAAGTAAAAATGCTGGATCACAATAACCTATACCTGACTTGGTGGAGACCTGTAGCTCAAAAGAGCACTTTTTCCTAGTGCAATCAGTTTTCTTCCATTGCACTGAACAACAGGATATTTCCTTTCAACTGCACTTCCCTGTGCTAAGCACAAGTGCATATTTAACAGAAATGGGATTCATTTGTAATACTGGGCTTATACGGCTCACAGCATCACTCCCCCATGCATATTTCATTCATCTCCCCCATACTGTATGAGTACTTGATCAATCCTTCATGAATAAAAAAACAGACCCCATTTAAACTGAAAGCTCATTTGCATAATTCTACCTCCCAATCATAGTTCATAACTCATAGGAACATCACAACGCCTAGGCAAGTTTGACCCTAGTCCCATAAAAATGTCAACTTCACTTCCCCAAACTTTAGTTTATACTGCAAGAGCTTTTCACAAACAAATGAAAGGCTTGTTGCATCAACATTATTAAAAATTGCCCAGACATTATGTTGATGATGTGGATATTTTTTTTTTTTTTTTTGTTTGTGTGGGAGTGATAGGTAACTCAAAGTGAAATATAACAATGAGAATTCAGGAAGAGATGAGAGGCTTCATGTGGTGATGATGTGGTTTCAATGAGGAATATATATATAAAGTTGCCTATATTACCTATAAAAGGATGGAGGCAAAGTTCACTAAATTCACTGAGAATGCCCGTTCATGCATCCCCATTCAGATTCACCGAAAATCACAGCTATCTAAATATAGGTCTGACTTAGGTGCAATTTGCCAGCCTGTACCGCCCCCATTTGGTCCAGAGTGCCATACAGTATTGCACTAATTAATTGATTGATCTCAAAACAAACAACTAAATTACTAACAACAGTCATATTCATTTTTTTCAGCCTATAGACATGCAACTGCCTTTACATAAAAAAAAGAAATACACTGGGGATGGTAAAAACACCAAAAAATCTTGAAAAATGTCAAATTCATGGTGGAGCCCCTTCAACTTGCACCAAATTGTGCTGTGTCAGACATTCTCTATGCCTATTCCTCTGGAGATGTACCACATCAGAATGGAGCTCAATACATATACCAGCATCTCTCTCTCTCTCTCTCTCTTTCTCTCTCTCTCTCTCTCTCTCTCTCTCTCTCTCTCTCTCTCTCTCTCTCTCTCTCTCTCTCTCTCTCTCTCTCTCTCTCTCTCTCTCTCTCTCTCTCTCTCTCTCTCTCACTCAGACACACTTCTAAGGTGACTATCGGAAATAGGCTATTAACATTCAACACCGTAGGGGTTAGGAGTGTAACAATACATTTGAACAGAGATACGATACGTATCACTATACTGTAGATGATGAATTCATGATGCACCCAAGGTTTCCAGCCCACACAGACAAAAAATCATATTGCAAATAAAATGAAACAGTTAATCAAACTCTATTTCTGTCTTTCTCTTCTAATAGCCTATACATGGTTGACGATACGATATGATACATGGCATAACATTTGAACACATGATGTGTTTTTAATCTTACAATTTCTAAACACACTGCACAGATGATTTGCAGTGGCAATGATTTGCATTCTTGGTATTCTTTTCATTGCAAATCGATATGACACAAAGTAAAACAATTGTTTACATAATGATATACATTGTTTTTTTTTTAATCGATATTTAGATACAGTTACCATATCATTACACCCCTATAGGGGTACAAGAGTCTCTTTGGATGGAAGAAGGAATACAAAAAGAGAAATGCTTAGAGATGCTCTTGGCCTTCAGAAACATTCCATCCAATGTTTTTCCCCTTCTTGTTTGTTGCCCAGCATGCTTCTTGAGAGGGCCACTGCCAGTTGGGCCTGTGCGCTGCACCTGTAGCAGGTAATGGGCCGGCTCAGCCGTCTGGGCTGCCACTCTGCTGAGATCCGCCAAGCCCACAATCTTTGATTAGGTCTGTGGAGGGAGCGCACTGGGGGAGTTTGACATTTTTGTCTGGGTTTGCACTTCCCCTTCAGGCCAATAAGGGCGAAACAACAGCATTTTTTTTTGCAAGCGAGAGAAATACTGGAAAAAAAACTCTGAGACAGCTAGCTAGCTATACCCCTCATGCTCATTCTTTTTCTGGATTTCTGGCACACTAAAATCTTACAGCTCCTTTGTTTCCAGTGCCATGTCTAAATCGCCTGTGTTCATTCGCGTTTGATCAGTATAATTTCATCACTGACCCACGGCCCCATTAAGATGTGCAGGTAGCGTGCAGTGAGGGGAGGGGATGGTGTGTGTGTGTGTGTGTGTGTGTGTGTGTGTGTGTGTGTGGGGGGGGGGGCTCCCGGCGGCTGTAGTCGTCATAAATTATCCCAGAGCTTGGCAATAAACATCCGCTACCGGAGGAGCATGCAGGCTGAGTATTACTAATGGGCTCCGGCTAAGGATTTGTGGCTTGGACGGTCTGTCAAAAGAAATAATAATGGTGCCACCGGTGGGGTAACATAACAGTGTGTGGTTGACGTGACTGACACCCAATAAATAACACATTTCAATTTTTTAAACACTCCTGATGATAAACTTCACGACAGGGCGTCACACTCAGCTGTTTTGATGCATTATGCCTCCTTCGCATGACAAAGTGGATATTTAATGAGAAATCTCTGTGAGAAGTCGCCTGAGTAATGCAACGGAGCTACTAGGCATATAGCACTGGGTTCAAAATGGTAGATACTTGGTATCAAACAAAGTGGAGGCAGTCTGAAAGTGACAGCTACAAAATCCTGACTTTCTACACATTACTTTTGAGTCAAGTATTTGGGAACTTGATGAGGACACTGACAAACAAAGTCAACATGACTCCTTTGATTGATTCCTTTGTTCTCAATAAGACATGATTGCAAGAGTGCTTTCTTTTTTACCTCTGCAATTGGAGTTGGATAAGGGTTATTTTGTCAATGTTTGTCTCAATGTTTGTTTGCAAAATAAATTGAAAACAAATGGTCAGATCTTCCTGAAACTTGCTGGGAAGTGCACAGTTCCCTGAAGACCTGGTCAACTTTTGGGTTGAATCTTAAATGACCAGAGAATTGAATTGACCAGTGAATTGTATTTCCTCTTGTTCTTGCTTTGGCAATGTTTTCTCATGCCACTGAAGCCATTTGAATTGAAAAACATGTCCAATTCTCATTTTTGTGTATTTTTTTTTATATCAAAGGATCATGAAAATCTATTTTTAATTCCTAAAAATGAAGAAGTGCTGTGATGGTGCAAGGCCTACAGCAGTAAAAGCCAATATAAATTAAAGAACTCCACACCAAATCACAATGGGCATCAATCTACAGTACCTTGGTCCCTGTGCCATCATCAGTGTTGGGAATATTACTTTACCTTGTTAATATATTACTTATTAATTATTACCTTCATTTTAAAGCAATATATTATATTACAATATTACTGTCTGAGCAAGTGTAATATATTAATATTACTATTACATATTACTTAAAAAAATGGCCAAATAGATATGAAATCCCCTTGTAAAAAAAAGTCACTCCTGAAAACAGTCCTGGTGTAGACCTACCTCATCCTACTCAGCTATGGACAGTTAACACAGGAGTTAAATGTATTCCTTGAATTCATGGAAGCCAATAAATATTTTGATGACAAATCATAGAAAATAAGTAATTATTTAACTTCTGCAATCTCACAAGAACACTTGCAACGGGACAGACTCACAGAAAGTATAATATTGAAAGTAGTGCAGTAATGCAGAAAGAAAAGTATAAATATATTAGATTATTTTTGGTGGGTAATATATTTATATTACAAGTTACTGCATTTTGGTAATATATTATGTAATATATTAAGTTATGTAGTGCACATGTCCCAACACTGTGCCATCATATATACTGTACTTTTTGTCATAGATGCCCCATGTTCTACATTTCACCCCTGTAGTCCCCCTCCCCTCCCACAGTTTGCATGGACGCAGGTTGTCTTTATTCTAATGTGGGTATTTTATTTTAATCATATTAAACCCCACACTACAGAATAATCAGTCCAGATGATTTCATCCAGCACACACTACGTGCCTGCCTACAAAAAAAAAAAAAAAAAAAAAAAAATAGGCCTGTTTGGCATTGTTTTATATGTACTGTCTGATGGGTTTTCTTGTATTTTTAAAGTGAATCTCTCATATTGTCAGGACCCCACGGCACCTTAACCTGCATCCTGTAGCTGTAGGATGGAACAAGAAATGGGATGTTTTATGCGCTATGTAAATTTGTGTTGACTAACATGCCTGATCTATGTCTTAACAGCTAAGGTGGAGATGCTGGGTTTATGTCTGCTAAACTGAAGGCTGTACCTAGGTAAGGGGACGCCTTTTGGTTGTATATGTACAGCATATATGGGATGGTGAAATGTATTGTATTGCAATACTTGTAATACTTGTGCATCGTATGTGTGTGTGATATGTATACATAGATATGGTCCCATTGAGGTGATCTGTGGATATTTAAGCTTGAACTGTGTCATTTCAGGCTTGCCTATAATGAACTTTGTTCTTGCCTATTTTAGATCCTTGCCAAATGAGCGACGGCTACAAACCGTTGTCCCCTTTCCTTACTACTGTGAAACCTTAGGTTTTGTTAACCAACTTCCCATTTACCTTGTGTGCTTCCAACATTTTAAACCTTTTTCGGTATACAAATAAAGTTGTTCTTAACCTGCTTTTACTAAATAAAACTATTGTTAACTTTTGTATACAAATCCTGGATCCTGTCTCAAATCCTTGAACCTAGAGGTTACAGATAGTATTAATTGTGTGCTCCCGTTTTGTCTTACAAGCTCCTGTTTTTTGTTAAAAAGTGCCTTTTATACTGTTTACATTTAAGGAATGCATTTCTGTTTTTATACATAGTTCATTCTCTCCCGTACTGCCTTGAAAAACATCTAGTTGCCTTTATACATTGTTATGACACAATATAGTGTTAGCCTGTCAGAATATGAGACATTGACTTTAATTCATGATTATGTATTGATTCGAATGATTACATGATGATAGAAATGGTTTCATGATTCGAAGTTCTTGGTGATGGAACGGTATACAAACAATACAGTCATTAGGGATCTGACGATACAAAAAATGATTTATTCATTCTATGCAATAAACAACATGAACAAAGAAAATTAGCTATTGATATTGTGTGAACAAAATTGATATTTGGTGAACATGATTGTTACAATGATTGGACCTCTTTAAAACAAAGAAAGAAAAAGATAATGTGATTCAACTTGCATGATTGTTAATACAACAGATGAACAAGGAAGAGAGAACAAGAAACACTGAAACTGACTCTTGTCTAGTGTTTTTCCCTGTTTATTCAGGGCCTGCCTGGCAGAGCAGTTCAAAATATAATCTGTTTACTCTACTTCTAGCGTGTAACAAATGCAAACTGTGAGAGGGGAGAAGGACCTCAGGGGTGAAATTTAGAACATGGGGCATCTATGACCAACGTCAAATTACAAATTACACTATATATGATGCAACAAGAATCAAGGTAGATTGATGCTTATATGTTTTGGTGTGGAATTCTCTATTAAGCTGACCTGTTTTCCTTCCAATAATAAAATGGGCCTCCACAAACACAGGCGTCATTTGTAATCCCATTCTGGCATCCAGACAGTGTTTAAACACCCAGTTTAAACTTAATCATCATATTAGAATGTATATCTGAAACACGGTAGAAATTAGCCACATAGCAGTAAAGTGGCTGAGTGACTATTCTATGCGTTGAGTGTAGTAGATCTCAGAGTAAGGTTGTGACAGGACATGATGCTAGTATATCACTGGAACTAGTCCAACCCTAGATTATGAGGGGGCAAGAAATGAGGTATTGGGTCACATTTTTATAGTCTTTCGTATGACCCAAAGAGATGATTACTTTTTGGGTGAAAAGGTTACACTCATACACAATTGCAGGATTGGCAGAAGTGCAATCTTTCCCGGTTTGAGAATAGATCTCTCCTCCTTATGAGAGAGCCAGCGAACTGATTTTGCGACCGCGACTGCGGGCGCACCCATTCAGAAACCGGGCGCCCGTTTTAAGCCCATGCTGGAGAATGAACTCGGTATCATGTGTGATCATTATTGCATTCAGTAATGATGATTCATTGTTCCTGACTGGCATACTCTATTAGACTGCAATTCTTTTCAACATCTGAGCCTACTAATAAATGTTGGGGCTAATTTAGAAACCATTGATGGACAAGGAGGGCTTCGACCTGGCAAGATGAAACGTCTTCCAAGTACATTTCAGACTCGACTAACAACACTGTTACTTTTTTAATAATGGTTAGCTGCCGCCAGTGTTTATCAATGTGGAACTCAAAAAATTCTGACTGGATTAAGGGAACATTATATCAGTGCACAGGATGCGGTTGATGTTTAGTCCGAGTGACATGGCTGCCTCCATAAAGTGACTTGTGATTGATATGGGCCATGGCATATACACGGTTTTGACCAAAAATGCCATCTGAGATAAGGATTGGGCAATACAAGCGATTGAAAGAAATGAATAGAGGACAATATGGTACTATTGTTTTAAATCAATTAATTGACAAAGATTGAAGAAGTCATTGGTGGCTAAGATCGTACCAAAGTATTTCTTGTACTTCATCTTCTCAAGTAAACACCACTGGTATGAGCACAATAGTGCTATATAATGTCATGAGTATAATTTGGGTTTGCATACAGTGACAGTGCCTTGAGTGATATGCTTCTCATTACAATACACTATTCGTTTTGCTCTTGAAAACTTTAACAGAATGTCCAATTATGTGAGAAAAAAACAACAGCAATTAATTAACATTAGTCACAGCATTCTAAAAGGCCATGATTTCTCAAGGGGTGTTATTTTCTGAGGTGGGAATGTTCACATGTTTCTCAATTAGTCTTTGATTCATGCTTTCATCTAGGTCTCTGTATGTTTGTGTGTGTTGTGTGTGTGGGTGTGTGTGTGTGTGTGTGTGTGTGTGCGTGCGTGCGTGCGTGCGTGCGTGCGTGTGGTGTGTGTGCGTGCGTGTGTGCGCGCGCGCGCAGACATGCACATGCATGCATGCATGCATGCGTATGAGGGGCGGGGAATTCAGGGGGTGCCGCCTGGCCCCCCTATAATGGTTGTGGCCCCAAGCCAACGCATAGACCTCTTATGCCAGTGGCTGGCCCAGCTAGTGTTTAATTCTTTAATTCTTTTCAGCCTCTGTGATCCAGACATAACTTAATCAGTACACCAGAGCATTGTTCAGCAGATTATTGCAAGAGCTAGCTGCTTCTTCTGTTCGGCTTTCCTCTCTCTCTCCACAGAGACACATAGAATAATACGGCTCTAATAATAAGGCTATTTCTATATTCAGAAGAGTGTAATAACAGACATGGCGCCAATGCAAGGGAGAAATAATGTGAGTAGAGAGAGGGAACGAGTGACTAAGGGAAAGAAAGTTGGTGGAACATGCGGGGGAGGCCAGGCGAGGGCCGGGCACAAGTTTGTGGTGTGACTTTTTTTTCTGTGTCAGTTGGACGAGTCAAAAGGTAACAGCAGCTATACGTTCATCGGCTCCTATCCTCGTCGCAGCTATAGGCACTGTTCTCTGCTGTTTAGACATCAGATGGAGAGCCCCCTGGTGGCCCCCCGTGACCCACCCCTGATGGGACTCTAATTGGACTGCTTTAATTAGTTTTGCCGAGATGTCTGAAAGATCTTTGCTCCCCATGTCCCCCCCGTCCCAGATGTCCCGCTGTCCGCTGCTCTGGAGGAACATTCTGAGGCACTAAGCATTTTCTTGCCGTCGTGCACTTCTCTCGGCCTCTGCCCAGGGAGCCCTCTGATTGGGCCCTCAGCTTTCCGCCTGCGACCTTGTGGAAGACGCGGCAGGAAAGCGGCAAGCAAGTTCATGGTCTTTAAAAAGCCTCTGTTTTGTTACTAAGTAACGGAGCTGGTGGGTCTGGAACTGTCAAACGTACAGATGGAGTGTTGTTTGTTTTCTCTTACGCCCTCCACCCCCTTTCTCCTCCTCCTCCTCCACTAAGGGGATTGTTTACTCAAACACACACACATCATGCTAGGAGGATAATATGTGCTTTGTAATTTAAGAGTAATTTAATTTAGCTGCAAATTAAGTGTTATGATTCCTGTGTTTTAAATGGGTGCAGTTATTGTAAATGGCAATCATTTCTTCATAACGCCACCGTTGTAAGTCCATTTGCTCTGATTAGAGCCACGAACAAGGTTTGTTGAGTCTGCTGGGCTGATTGCCCTTGCCACAACAATTCATCAACATAATACCAACAAACCAAACACATCCAAACTAAGCATGGTAGGGAGTGGACGTCTCTCTCTGGTTATATGAGTGTCAGAATTCATGGTATGAAACCAGTGGAGGAATTGGGATCGCATTCTTTACTTAAAGGAGCATTCGGTCATTTGGGGGAGAAAATGTGGTCCACTTGGTAACAAAACGCATGCACCAAGGTCCACCTCCCACTCGGTCCTGATTGGAGGAAGGCCCCTCTCGTCCTCATTCGCCATGGTGGGTGGATGCAAGTACATGAACCACACCCAAAAAGGCACATAGCCCCCTCAATGTCGCATGTCTTCTACTAGATGGCTCTGCTAGGTGTCTCTGATAGCTTACTCTGGAATGTTCCCCTGTGTTAGCCAATCAATGACCTCTTCTGTGATGTTGTTTGCTCCTCATGTTAACCCCCCAACCGGTATGATGACACATGATCAGCCCACCGCGCTCTGCCTGCCTTGCTTTTTCATAGACTCAATATTCTTCTCTGGTTATTAGGGCCCTAGTATTACTACTGTATTATTAGTAGGGATGTTCCGATACTGTATCGGTATCGGGAAAAGTATCGGGTCTGCCCTTTTTTTGTGATATCGGTTCGAATCGGTATCAGCAATACTGTATCGGTCCAAGAAAAGTATCAGTATTGGCCCTAATTTGTCATTATCACACCATTCAGTATTGGTAAATATACCAGTATAAAAGACACCGATACGACAAGGTAAGGGGTTGACACTATGGCAGGTAAATAAATGTTCAGGAGTGCTATTCTAGTGTGCTATATCATTCTGCTATTTGGTGGACTTGATATAAGATCTTTTTCTTGGGACAATTTAATTGAGTTTTAGTCCTTTCTTTTCTTAATGCATTTTCAAAATGTATCTGATCGGGAAAAATTATCAGGAATGATTGGGATTGTATCGGGAGCAAAAAAAAGTAATCAGATCGGGAAATATCGGGATCGGCAGATACTCAAACTCAAATGATCGGGATCGGATCGGGAGCAAAAAAATGTGATCGGGACAACCCTAATTATTAGTTTTGTAATCCAAAAGTAATGGAAAGTAATGTTACTTTACTTTTGAAAATGTGTAACCCGGATTACATCATTGTCTACAATTTTTAGCAGCGTGAGAAGACCCACCCTAGTCTGCCAGACTGTCTCTCATTGACTTACTCTGAAATGTTCCCCCATGTTAGCTGATCAATGACCTCTTCTCTGATGTTCTTTGCTCATACAACTCACTGTTTTCCTGGTGCTTGTGAGACTCAGTAGCCTGCTGATTTGGTATAGGTCTACATTGTGATATTGTACACATACATCATGTATGTAATATCTAAGGGCACAGCCTGGCCATGTAAAACAGGTGTGTATGTACAGTGTGATATCACTTGCGTATAAGAGCTATCATGCTTACAGATACTCTAAATATAGGACCTGTTTCATGAACAAACGCGATGGGAGTCTGTACTTTTACATTTTGGCCAGGGACGTGAGGAGAGTCCCCTTGGATTTCTGTGGGTGCGCGGCCCTCGTCCGTTTTGAGCTACAATGCATGTTCGCAAGCTGTTTCCATGCCTCATTTGCACATTACTCTTTCGATACACTTCAAAATCTGCCACTTTTCAGCGAAAAAGTATTTTTGCGCAAAATGGAAACTTATTCGCATTTTGAAGTGTTTCCATTTAACATTCTCTTCGCAAGAGCCGTATTTGTGCAAAAATAGGGCTTATGTGACTCTCACGGCTCTGCAGGGGGACTGCCGAACTGGGGAGCTTTTCTTAGATCAATAGCAAAATATAATGCTGGTAATGCCGGTACAATAACTACAGTACAAAGTATGGGATATTGGGAATGCACTTCAACCACAGACTGTAACACACCCACACAGAGCAATCCAAAGCTAAAATGGCTGTGTCATACTGAGCAATTGGGAGACGTGTGAACGTGTACTCAGAGTGTGCTGCCCAGCCGTGCCTCCTGCACCTGCTCTGAATTTCCTCAACTTTGTCTCATCAGGACCCATCTGCCGCACATCAGTTCCGCCAGACAGGCGTCATTGTGCTAAGAGAACAAGAGCGTCTGTTTGCTGGCACCCACCCTTCTGCAAAACACAAAACACACAAATAGTTACACCCACAAACATGCACGGCGCAAGTGTGTGCACGGCTGCACGCACAGCCACACACAAAAACAACATCCCTGTTCGGTTTAGGTTTTGGGGTATAGGGCATGTCACTCGTGCCCTCCGCATGTTGCCGGTTAAAGATCAGCCGTGGCTTCCCTGTGAGGTTATAGGCTTGGGGTAGGCTTGTTGCCGGAAAATGCACTCACTCACTCACTCACTCACTCACTCACTCACTCCTGATTGTGGCAGAGGAGTGTGCGTGCAGTCCATTAATTATGGAACAGGGTAGAGTTAAAAAAAAAAAGGATTTACAAAAATGGAGGATTATGGTACGGTACACTGCAACAAAACTGTTAACAGCTTGGAGATTTACAGCAAAATTTACTTACAACTACAACACTAGTTAAGAATTCACTTCTTTACATTAGCGGCCACCTTGTTCATTTCATCAAGACATACTTTGGCTGTGCCAAGGTCAGTTATCACCAGTTATCACCGGTGCGTCGGGTGTTATCCCTTACTTACAGTATATACTTCTGTAAAGCCAGGAGCAGCAAATCATAGTGGGAAGGTTACTTTAAAAAAAATAATCCCCTACAGTTCCAAGGTACTTGCTAAAAACTTACTTACTTTTAAGCAAAAGTAATAAAATACGTTTTACTACTGATAACCAGACAAGAATATTGAGTCTATGAAAAAGGCAGGTAGGCAGAGCACAGTGGGCTGATCATGTGTCATCATACGGGTTTTAGTATGTAATTTGTAACCCTAAACTTATAATAATAATAATTTTGCAAACTTATATAGCACTTTTCTGAGTACCCAAAGACTTTACATGGGAGGTTCCTTACAGAGGTAATAAAAATAAAGAGCAAATCTTAATTTGGGAAAGCAATGTTGAAGATGCTGGTTTTGAAGGTTTGGAGAGTGGGGGCATCCCTGAGTGTTTTAGGGAGGTCAATGTGGTCATGTGTTTTAGGAGCGACCTGATGGAGTGGGAGGGCGCATGTTGTTCAATTAGGTGTAGGTTCTGACGTGGTAGAAAAGCCTGCATCGGCAAGCAGGTTTATGTAACAAACACTGATAAACTTCCAGTTGCCTCAGTGGACTGCCATAGCCATCGTTGTTTATAGTCCCTATCGGTCCAACGTGACAGAGATTAGCTGGTCACAGACACACGGACACACAGAGATGGACTGAGGTGAAACCTTGTTGAACTGGTAAATCACACATACAGTATGAGCACATACTATATGCATTAGACACACAAGTGTACACACATACGCAAACACATGCACATACGCACACACACACACACACACACGCACACACGCACACGCGCACACGCACACACACACGCACACACACACACACACACACACACACACACACACACACACACACACACACACACACACACACACACACACACACACACACACACACACACACACACACACACACACACACACACACAATATGTATTGTATGTGCACAGGGATCACATCCATTATTCATGACCAAACCTTTTTGGAATATCACAAGTATCAATCACTGGGTCTTATAGGTAATGTGAAGACAAATAGGTCCACCAACCCATGTCTAATGAAAATTCAGCCATCACAAGCTTACTGTGAAGCAGCCATTACTGTAAGCAACGTTGCATCAGGACGTGTTGTGAGCTTGTAGATGGTCAGGTTTTTCTAATGCAAAAAACCCACTGTGATAAATGAATTATTTATTATCGATTCTCTGATTTTATGCAATCTATTAAATCGCTAATCACTATGCTGGGTCAATTCTCAAACATAGCATTCTGTCATTTGCAATTTATTGATTTCTTAAAACATTCAAAGCTTGAAATAGTAGGCACTGCAGCACTTAATGAGCATCTATGATGCTGTACACATTTTGAAGAAATAAACCCCCTTCAGGGTGATATAATGAAAGACCTCTGTGCTTCTCTTCATTCCCATGAATTTGAGCTATACTGACTACAGGAAACAACACCGATGAAGTTTCTGCGGGAGACGGCATCCCGGGGTGGAGAGGGTTGGCAGAAGAGTCTAACATTATTCTAAGTGTCTCAGCAAATCTAGCTAGTAGTGCACAACACAATGCACAATGCAGCACAAAGAGAGCAGTAAATATTCTACAAGGTGAAATGAGTGCTTCATCGCCAGGTAAAAATAGAGATTTCACTGCATTCACTTTGTCAACTGTAATTCAAAACATTCTGAGTTGTGAACCGCAGTTAAACTTTTAGTTTTAGGCACCCTGGAATGAAATACTATGTTATTCTGTAGCCTACAGAATAATAACCAACTTCCAGCCCTCCGTCCTTCTTGTTACAATGCTTATGAAAAACGATGGAGACTTCCACACCAGGGACTCTGACCAGGTACTTGTTCAAAGATTTATCTTGTCCAATCTGGACTGTTGCTTCGCGATAGCTAGGCTGCTGAAGTGCCCAGAGGCACAGTTTTGTCTGACACATCCTGGGACCGACGGTTAGGTTTAGGCGACCCACCTGTGGGAGGTTAGAGTTATGCATCAGTCCGATGACGGAACAGTTGAGAAGCAGGTGTTCATTTGAAAGACTGCTGGGCGAGTGCTGTGGCTTTGGCATGGGATCAACTGTGACCAAATGAAAAATGAGTATGGCTATTGTTCTTGGCCATGTACTGTATATAGTGTGTGACACTTAAATGCCATTCATCACAGGGTACTACCGGTATATTCATTACAAGGTACTATGTGTGGGGTGATGGTTCATTAGAGCGGAGGGGAACATATAGAATGCAACACGTCCTGTTTATAGGTATTACTATGCTGACCATTAAACAAGTGAAGTGCAAGCAAGTCCTGTCTCTGCGTGCTATTGTGTTTAAATACGAACTGGTGAATATAATACACTACAGTGGTGATATGCAGAAGCAGCGGGGATTGAACCCGGGCTCCCACTCACCAATAAAATGTGCAACCCACAGTGACAGGGCTGTTGCGGGCTGGTTCATGGCTGGGTGTTACATTTACCCCCTCAGTCCTCAGAGTGTATCCTCGTGCTTCCGATGCTGTTATAGATACAGTATATACATGAGGGACATCATGTCCCTCATGTGGACCCACAAGGATAGCCGTACTCCAAATCGGAAGCGAGGATTGAACCTGGGACTCCCAGGGTTGTTGCGATTGGCTCATGGCATATAGACGAAATGTTTTTTCCTCCTTACTGAACAGCCACCCTGACTAACTGTGCAGGGTCACTAGTGCAGCAACAAGGACATGTTAACTCTCCAGATGTTCACTGTAACACCCACTGAGGCACCACTGCTGGAAATTGAACCCAGGAGTTAGAGTTTACCTCGATGTAGACCAGACACCTGTTCATTTCATCACCTTTTCTGTGAATATAACAGAGTAATGCTGGTCTAAAAAGTCATTCCAGGGGAACATTAGTACTGAATGTGTTGCATTGTATAACATTGATTTGTGGGAGATATGGGACACAAAAGTTAACAACACTTGTGGGCTGCATGCAGAGCCATCGGGACATTTCATGAGCTCATATTTCATAATATAAACACATTTCAAAGTTTTCCGAGAGGAATCCCTCCATTTGACAAACACTACTGTCAGCAGTCTGATACAATAGATTAGAAAGTGGGTATCCCTCTTGACTGGAAGAGAAATCCATTATGTATCTGAAACAATAATGTCATATCAGTTGAAGCAGTTCAATCATTTGGCAGTTTGATTATTAGCTGTGAGTTTCACATCCTACAGTAGACTACAGCTTTGCTGAATTCATGCCCACATCAACCCTTATTCTTCTATTTGTCATTCACACTGTTATAAATAGATATGTACATCAAAGATCATAATGCTATTCAGAATTTACTTGTCATTCATACATACTGTATCTTGTTCTGGTTAACTCTGCCATATACAGTACATAACTGAATATCACTGAGTAACATGTGGCTTCTGGCAAAAAATGTCGAAATTTCGAAAAAACGCAAGGCTATAGCCTTACGGTTTTTCATCGTTTTGAGGATTTTCGAAAAATGACAAAAAATGGCGAAACCTGGCAAAAATGCAAGGCTATAGCCTTACGGTCTTGCACAGCATGCTGTTTTTCTTCGTTTTGAGGATTTTTCAGCATTTTCGAAAAATGTCGAAATTTTGAAAAAACGCAAGGCTATAGCCTTACGGTTTTTCATCGTTTTGAGGATTTTCGAAAAATGACAAAAAATGACAAAACTGGCAAAAACGCAAGGCTATAGCCTTACGGTCTTGCAAAGCATGCTGTTTTTCATCGTTTTGAGGATTTTTGAGCATTTTCAAAAATGTCGAAATTTCGAAAAAACGCAAGGCTATAGCCTTACGGTTTTTCATCGTTTTGAGGATTTTCGAAAAATGACAAAAAATGGCGAAACCTGGCAAAACGCAAGGCTATAGCCTTACGGTCTTGCACAGCATGCTGTTTTTCATCGTTTTGAGGATTTTTGAGCATTTTGAAAAATGTCGAAATTTCGAAAAAACGCAAGGCTATAGCCTTACGGTTTTTCATCGTTTTGAGGATTTTCGAAAAATGACAAAAAATGGCGAAACCTGGCAAAAACGCAAGGCTATAGCCTTACGGTCTTGCACAGCACGCTGTTTTTCATCGTTTTGAGGATTTTTGAGCATTTTTGAAAAATGTCAAAATATCGAAAAAACGCAAGGCTATAGCCTTACGGTTTTTCATCGTTTTGAGGATTTTCGAAAAATGACAAAAAATGGCGAAACCTGGCAAAACGCAAGGCTATAGCCTTACGGTCTTGCACAGCATGCTGTTTTTCATCGTTTTGAGGATTTTTGAGCATTTTCGAAAAATGTCGAAATTTTGAAAAAACGCAAGGCTATAGCCTTACGGTTTTTCATCGTTTTGAGGATTTTCGAAAAATGACAAAAAATGACGAAACCTGGCAAAACGCAAGGCTATAGCCTTACGGTCTTGCACAGCATGCTGTTTTTCATCGTTTTGAGGATTTTTGAGCATTTTTGAAATATGTCGAAATTTCGAAAAAACGCAAGGCTATAGCCTTACGGTTTTTCATCGTTTTGAGGATTTTCGAAAAATGACAAAAAATGGCGAAACCTGGCAAAACGCAAGGCTATAGCCTTACGGTCTTGCACAGCACGCTGTTTTTCATCGTTTTGAGGATTTTTGAGCATTTTTGAAAAATGTCAAAATATCGAAAAAACGCAAGGCTATAGCCTTACGGTTTTTCATCGTTTTGAGGATTTTCGAAAAATGACAAAAAATGGCGAAACCTGGCAAAACGCAAGGCTATAGCCTTACGGTCTTGCACAGCATGCTGTTTTTCATCGTTTTGAGGATTTTTGAGCATTTTCGAAAAATGTCGAAATTTTGAAAAAACGCAAGGCTATAGCCTTATGGTTTTTCATCGTTTTGAGGATTTTCGAAAAATGACAAAAAATGACGAAACCTGGCAAAAACGCAAGGCTATAGCCTTACGGTCTTGCACAGCATGCTGTTTTTCATCGTTTTGAGGATTTTTGAGCATTTTCGAAAAATGTCGAAATTTTGAAAAAACGCAAGGCTATAGCCTTACGGTTTTTCATCGTTTTGAGGATTTTCGAAAAATGACAAAAAATGACGAAACCTGGCAAAAACGCAAGGCTATAGCCTTACGGTCTTGCACAGCATGCTGTTTTTCATCGTTTTGAGGATTTTTGAGCATTTTTGAAAAATGTCGAAATTTTTCGAAAAAACGCAAGGCTATAGCCTTACGGTTTTTCATCGTTTTGAGGATTTTCGAAAAATGACAAAAAATGGCGAAACCTGGCAAAAACGCAAGGCTATAGCCTTACGGTCTTGCACAGCATGCTGTTTTTCATCGTTTTGAGGATTTTTGAGCATTTTCGAAAAATGTCGAAATTTCGAAAAAACGCAAGGCTATAGCCTTACGGTTTTTCATCGTTTTGAGGATTTTCGACAAATGACAAAAAATGGCGAAACCTGGCAAAAACGCAAGGCTATAGCCTTATGGTCTTGCACAGCATGCTGTTTTTCATCGTTTTGAGGATTTTTGAGCATTTTCGAAAAATGTCGAAATTTTGAAAAAACGCAAGGCTATAGCCTTACGGTTTTTCATCGTTTTGAGGATTTTCGAAAAATGACAAAAAATGACGAAACCTGGCAAAAACGCAAGGCTATAGCCTTACGGTCTTGCACAGCACAGCATGCTGTTTTTCTTCGTTTTGAGGATTTTTCAGCATTTTCGAAAAATGTCGAAATTTTGAAAAAACGCAAGGCTATAGCCTTACGGTTTTTCATCGTTTTGAGGATTTTCGAAAAATGAAAAAATGGCGAAACCTGGCAAAAATGCAAGGCTATAGCCTTACGGTCTTGCACAGCATGCTGTTTTTCTTCGTTTTGAGGATTTTTCAGCATTTTCGAAAAATGTCGAAATTTTGAAAAAACGCAAGGCTATAGCCTTACGGTTTTTCATCGTTTTGAGGATTTTCGAAAAATGACAAAAAATGACGAAACCTGGCAAAAACGCAAGGCTATAGCCTTACGGTCTTGCACAGCATGCTGTTTTTCATCGTTTTGAGGATTTTTCAGCATTTTCGAAAAATGTCGAAATTTTGAAAAAACGCAAGGCTATAGCCTTACGGTTTTTCATCGTTTTGAGGATTTTTGAAAAATGACAAAAAATGACGAAACCTGGCAAAAACGCAAGGCTATAGCCTTACGGTCTTGCACAGCATGCTGTTTTTCATCGTTTTGAGGATTTTTGAGCATTTTCGAAAAATGTCGAAATTTTGAAAAAACGCAAGGCTATAGCCTTATGGTTTTTCATCGTTTTGAGGATTTTCGAAAAATGACAAAAAATGACAAAACTTGGCAAAAACGCAAGGCTATAGCCTTACGGTCTTGCAAAGCATGCTGTTTTTCATCGTTTTGAGGATTTTTGAGCATTTTCGAAAAATGTCGAAATTTCGAAAAAACGCAAGGCTATAGCCTTACGTTTTTTCATCGTTTTGAGGATTTTCGAAAAATGTCAAAAAATGACGAAACCTGGCAAAACGCAAGGCTATAGCCTTACGGTCTTGCACAGCATGCTGTTTTTCATCGTTTTTAGGATTTTTGAGCATTTTCGAAAAATGTCGAAATTTTTAAAAAACGCAAGGCTATAGCCTTACGGTTTTTTCATCGTTTTGAGGATTTTCGAAAAATGACAAAAAATGACAAAACCTGGCAAAACGCAAGGCTATAGCCTTACGGTCTTGCAAAGCATGCTGTTTTTCATCGTTTTGAGGATTTTTGAGCATTTTTGAAAAATGTCGAAATTTCGGAAAAAACGCAAGGCTATAGCCTTACGTTTTTTCATCGTTTTGAGGATTTTCGAAAAATGACAAAAAATGGCGAAACCTGGCAAAACGCAAGGCTATAGCCTTACGGTCTTGCACAGCATGCTGTTTTTCATCGTTTTGAGGATTTTTGAGCATTTTTGAAAAATGTCGAAATTTCGAAAAAACGCAAGGCTATAGCCTTACGGTTTTTCATCGTTTTGAGGATTTTCGAAAAAATGACAAAAAATGGCGAAACCTGGCAAAACGCAAGGCTATAGCCTTACGGTCTTGCACAGCATGCTGTTTTTCATCGTTTTGAGGATTTTTGAGCATTTTCGAAAAATGTCGAAATTTTGAAAAAACGCAAGGCTATAGCCTTACGGTTTTTCATCGTTTTGAGGATTTTCGAAAAATGACAAAAAATGACGAAACCTGGCAAAAACGCAAGGCTATAGCCTTACGGTCTTGCACAGCATGCTGTTTTTCATCGTTTTGAGGATTTTTGAGCATTTTCGAAAAATGTCGAAATTTTGAAAAAACGCAAGGCTATAGCCTTACGGTTTTTCATCGTTTTGAGGATTTTCGAAAAATGACAAAAAATGACGAAACCTGGCAAAAACGCAAGGCTATAGCCTTACGGTCTTGCACAGCATGCTGTTTTTCATCGTTTTGAGGATTTTTGAGCATTTTTGAAAAATGTCGAAATTTCGAAAAAAACGCAAGGCTATAGCCTTACGGTTTTTCATCGTTTTGAGGATTTTCGAAAAATGACAAAAAATGGCGAAACCTGGCAAAAACGCAAGGCTATAGCCTTACGGTCTTGCACAGCATGCTGTTTTTCATCGTTTTGAGGATTTTTGAGCATTTTCGAAAAATGTCGAAATTTTGAAAAAACGCAAGGCTATAGCCTTACGGTTTTTCATCGTTTTGAGGATTTTCGACAAATGACAAAAAATGGCGAAACCTGGCAAAAACGCAAGGCTATAGCCTTACGGTCTTGCACAGCATGCTGTTTTTCATCGTTTTGAGGATTTTTGAGCATTTTTGAAAAATGTCGAAATTTCGGAAAAACGCAAGGCTATAGCCTTACGTTTTTTCATCGTTTTGAGGATTTTCGAAAAATGACAAAAAATGACGAAACCTGGCAAAAACGCAAGGCTATAGCCTTACGGTCTTGCACAGCATGCTGTTTTTCATCGTTTTGAGGATTTTTGAGCATTTTTGAAAAATGTCAAAATTTCGAAAAAACGCAAGGCTATAGCCTTACGGTTTTTCATCGTTTTGAGGATTTTCGAAAAATGACAAAAAATGGCGAAACCTGGAAAAACGCAAGGCTATAGCCTTACGGTCTTGCACAGCATGCTGTTTTTCATCGTTTTGAGGATTTTTGAGCATTTTTGAAAAATGTCGAAATTTCGAAAAAACGCAAGGCTATAGCCTTACGTTTTTTCATCGTTTTGAGGATTTTCGAAAAATGACAAAAAAATGACGAAACCTGGCAAAAACGCAAGGCTATAGCCTTACGGTCTTGCACAGCATGCTGTTTTTCATCGTTTTGAGGATTTTTGAGCATTTTCGAAAAATGTCGAAATTTCGAAAAAACGCAAGGCTATAGCCTTACAGTTTTTCATCGTTTTGAGGATTTTCGAAAAATGACAAAAAATGACGAAACCTGGCAAAAACGAAGGCTATAGCCTTACGGTCTTGCACAGCATGCTGTTTTTCATCGTTTTGAGGATTTTTGAGCATTTTTGAAAAATGTCGAAATTTCGAAAAAACGCAAGGCTATAGCCTTACAGTTTTTCATCGTTTTGAGGATTTTCAAAAAATGACAAAAAATGGCGAAACCTGGCAAAACGCAAGGCTATAGCCTTACGGTCTTGCACAGCACGCTGTTTTTCATCGTTTTGAGGATTTTTGAGCATTTTCGAAAAATGTCGAAATTTCGAAAAACGCAAGGCTATAGCCTTACAGTTTTTCATCGTTTTGAGGATTTTCGAAAAATGACAAAAAATGACGAAACCTGGCAAAAACGCAAGGCTATAGCCTTACGGTCTTGCACAGCACAGCATGCTGTTTTTCATCGTTTTGAGGATTTTTGAGCATTTTCAAAAAATGTCGAAATTTCGAAAAAAACGCAAGGCTATAGCCTTACGGTTTTTCATCGTTTTGAGGATTTTCGACAAATGACAAAAAATGGCGAAACCTGGCAAAAACGCAAGGCTATAGCCTTACGGTCTTGCACAGCATGCTGTTTTTCATCGTTTTGAGGATTTTTCAGCATTTTCGAAAAATGTCGAAATTTTGAAAAAACGCAAGGCTATAGCCTTACGGTTTTTCATCGTTTTGAGGATTTTCGAAAAATGACAAAAAATGACGAAACCTGGCAAAAACGCAAGGCTATAGCCTTACGGTCTTGCACAGCATGCTGTTTTTCATCGTTTTGAGGATTTTTGAGCATTTTCGAAAAATGTCGAAATTTTGAAAAAACGCAAGGCTATAGCCTTACGGTTTTTCATCGTTTTGAGGATTTTCAAAAAATGACAAAAAATGACAAAACCTGGCAAAAACGCAAGGCTATAGCCTTACGGTCTTGCACAGCATGCTGTTTTTCATCGTTTTGAGGATTTTTGAGCATTTTTGAAAAATGTCGAAATTTCGAAAAAACGCAAGGCTATAGCCTTACGTTTTTCATCGTTTTGAGGATTTTCGAAAAATGACAAAAAATGACAAAACCTGGCAAAAACGCAAAGCTATAGCCTTACGGTCTTGCACAGCATGCTGTTTTTCATCGTTTTGAGGATTTTTGAGCATTTTTGAAAAATGTCAAAATTCGAAAAAAACGCAAGGCTATAGCCTTACAGTTTTTCATCGTTTTGAGGATTTTCGAAAAATGACAAAAAATGGCGAAACCTGGCAAAAACGCAAGGCTATAGCCTTACGGTCTTGCACAGCATGCTGTTTTTCATCGTTTTGAGGATTTTTGAGCATTTTCGAAAAATGTCGAAATTTCGAAAAAACGCAAGGCTATAGCCTTACAGTTTTTCATCGTTTTGAGGATTTTCGAAAAATGACAAAAATGACGAAACCTGGCAAAAACGCAAGGCTATAGCCTTACGGTCTTGCACAGCACAGCATGCTGTTTTTCATCGTTTTGAGGATTTTTGAGCATTTTCAAAAAATGTCGAAATTTCGAAAAAAACGCAAGGCTATAGCCTTACGGTTTTTCATCGTTTTGAGGATTTTCGAAAAATGAAAAAATGGCGAAACCTGGCAAAAACGCAAGGCTATAGCCTTACGGTCTTGCACAGCATGCTGTTTTTCTTCGTTTTGAGGATTTTTCAGCATTTTCGAAAAATGTCGAAATTTTGAAAAAACGCAAGGCTATAGCCTTACGGTTTTTCATCGTTTTGAGGATTTTCGAAAAATGACAAAAAATGACGAAACCTGGCAAAAAGCAAGGCTATAGCCTTATGGTCTTGCACAGCATGCTGTTTTTCATCGTTTTGAGGATTTTTGAGCATTTTCGAAAAATGTCGAAATTTTGAAAAAACGCAAGGCTATAGCCTTACGGTTTTTCATCGTTTTGAGGATTTTCGAAAAATGACAAAAAATGACAAAACTGGCAAAAACGCAAGGCTATAGCCTTACGGTCTTGCACAGCATGCTGTTTTTCATCGTTTTGAGGATTTTTGAGCATTTTTAAAAATGTCGAAATTTCGAAAAAACGCAAGGCTATAGCCTTACGTTTTTTCATCGTTTTGAGGATTTTCGAAAAATGACAAAAAATGACAAAACCTGGCAAAAACGCAAAGCTATAGCCTTACGGTCTTGCACAGCATGCTGTTTTTCATCGTTTTGAGGATTTTTGAGCATTTTTGAAAAATGTCAAAATTTCGAAAAAACGCAAGGCTATAGCCTTACAGTTTTTCATCGTTTTGAGGATTTTCAAAAAATGACAAAAAATGGCGAAACCTGGCAAAACGCAAGGCTATAGCCTTACGGTCTTGCACAGCATGCTGTTTTTCATCGTTTTGAGGATTTTTGAGCATTTTCGAAAAATGTCGAAATTTCGAAAAGACGCAAGGCTATAGCCTTACAGTTTTTCATCGTTTTGAGGATTTTCGAAAAATGACAAAAAATGACGAAACCTGGCAAAAACGCAAGGCTATAGCCTTACGGTCTTGCACAGCACAGCATGCTGTTTTTCATCGTTTTGAGGATTTTTGAGCATTTTCGAAAAATGTCGAAATTTTGAAAAAACGCAAGGCTATAGCCTTATGGTTTTTCATCGTTTTGAGGATTTTCGAAAAATGACAAAAAATGACGAAACCTGGCAAAAACGCAAGGCTATAGCCTTACGGTCTTGCACAGCATGCTGTTTTTCATCGTTTTGAGGATTTTTGAGCATTTTCGAAAAATGTCGAAATTTTGAAAAAACGCAAGGCTATAGCCTTACGGTTTTTCATCGTTTTGAGGATTTTCGAAAAATGACAAAAAATGACAAAACCTGGCAAAAACGCAAGGCTATAGCCTTACGGTCTTGCAAAGCATGCTGTTTTTCATCGTTTTGAGCATTTTTGAGCATTTTCTAAAAATGTCGAAATTTCGAAAAAACGCAAGGCTATAGCCTTACGTTTTTTCATCGTTTTGAGGATTTTCGAAAAATGACAAAAAATGACGAAACCTGGCAAAAACGCAAGGCTATAGCCTTACGGTCTTGCACAGCATGCTGTTTTTCATCGTTTTGAGGATTTTTGAGAATTTTTGAAAAATGTCGAAATTTCGAAAAAAACGCAAGGCTATAGCCTTACGGTTTTTCATCGTTTTGAGGATTTTCGAAAAATGACAAAAAAATGACGAAACCTGGCAAAAACGCAAGGCTATAGCCTTACGGTCTTGCACAGCATGCTGTTTTTCATCGTTTTGAGGATTTTTGAGCATTTTCGAAAAATGTCGAAATTTTGAAAAAACGCAAGGCTATAGCCTTACGGTTTTTCATCGTTTTGAGGATTTTCGAAAAATGACAAAAAATGACAAAACTGGCAAAAACGCAAGGCTATAGCCTTACGGTCTTGCACAGCATGCTGTTTTTCATCGTTTTGAGGATTTTTGAGCATTTTTTAAAAATGTCGAAATTTCGAAAAAACGCAAGGCTATAGCCTTACGTTTTTTCATCGTTTTGAGGATTTTCGAAAAATGACAAAAAATGACGAAACCTGGCAAAAACGCAAGGCTATAGCCTTACGGTCTTGCACAGCATGCTGTTTTTCATCGTTTTGAGGATTTTTGAGAATTTTTGAAAAATGTCGAAATTTCGAAAAAACGCAAGGCTATAGCCTTACGGTTTTTCATCGTTTTGAGGATTTTCGAAAAATGACAAAAAATGGCGAAACCTGGCAAAAACGCAAGGCTATAGCCTTACGGTCTTGCACAGCATGCTGTTTTTCATCGTTTTGAGGATTTTTGAGCATTTTCGAAAAATGTCGAAATTTCGAAAAAACGCAAGGATATAGCCTTACGTTTTTTCATCGTTTTGAGGATTTTCGAAAAATGACAAAAAATGGCGAAACCTGGCAAAAACGCAAGGCTATAGCCTTACGGTCTTGCACAGCATGCTGTTTTTCATCGTTTTGAGGATTTTTGAGCATTTTTGAAAAATGTCGAAATTTTGAAAAAACGCAAGGCTATAGCCTTACGGTTTTTCATCGTTTTGAGGATTTTCGAAAAATGACAAAAAATGACGAAACCTGGCAAAAACGCAAGGCTATAGCCTTACGGTCTTGCACAGCATGCTGTTTTTCATCGTTTTGAGGATTTTTGAGCATTTTTGAAAAATGTCGAAATTTCGAAAAAACGCAAGGCTATAGCCTTACGGTTTTTCATCGTTTTGAGGATTTTCGAAAAATGACAAAAAATGGCGAAACCTGGCAAAACGCAAGGCTATAGCCTTACGGTCTTGCACAGCATGCTGTTTTTCATCGTTTTGAGGATTTTTGAGCATTTTCGAAAAATGTCGAAATTTTGAAAAAACGCAAGGCTATAGCCTTACGTTTTTTCATCGTTTTGAGGATTTTCGAAAAATGACAAAAAATGACGAAACCTGGCAAAAACGCAAGGCTATAGCCTTACGGTCTTGCAAAGCATGCTGTTTTTCATCGTTTTGAGGATTTTTGAGCATTTTTAAAAAATGTCGAAATTTCGAAAAAACACAAGGCTATAGCCTTACGTTTTTTCATCGTTTTGAGGATTTTCGAAAAATGACAAAAAATGACGAAACCTGGCAAAAACGCAAGGCTATAGCCTTACGGTCTTGCACAGCATGCTGTTTTCATCGTTTTGAGGATTTTTGAGCATTTTCGAAAAATGTCGAAATTTCGAAAAAACGCAAGGCTATAGCCTTACGGTTTTTCATCGTTTTGAGGATTTTCGAAAAATGACAAAAAATGGCGAAACCTGGCAAAAACGCAAGGCTATAGCCTTACGGTCTTGCACAGCATGCTGTTTTTCATCGTTTTGAGGATTTTTGAGCATTTTCGAAAAATGTCGAAATTTTGAAAAAACGCAAGGCTATAGCCTTACGGTTTTTCATCGTTTTGAGGATTTTCGAAAAATGACAAAAAATGACGAAACCTGGCAAAAACGCAAGGCTATAGCCTTACGGTCTTGCACAGCATGCTGTTTTTCATCGTTTTGAGGATTTTTGAGCATTTTCGAAAAATGTCGAAATTTTGAAAAAACGCAAGGCTATAGCCTTACGGTCTTGCACAGCACAGCAGCTGTTTTTCATCGTTTTTAGATTTTTGAGCATTTTCAAAAAATGTCGAAATTTCGAAAAAAACGCAAGGCTATAGCCTTACGGTTTTTCATCGTTTTGAGGATTTTCGAAAAATGAAAAAATGGCGAAACCTGGCAAAAAACGCAAGGCTATAGCCTTACGGTCTTGCACAGCATGCTGTTTTTCTTCGTTTTGAGGATTTTTGAGCATTTTGAAAAATGTCGAAATTTTGAAAAAACGCAAGGCTATAGCCTTACGGTTTTTCATCGTTTTGAGGATTTTCGAAAAATGACAAAAATGACGAAACCTGGCAAAAAAGCAAGGCTATAGCCTTATGGTCTTGCACAGCATGCTGTTTTTTCATCGTTTTGAGGATTTTTTGGCATTTTCGAAAAATGTCGAAATTTTGAAAAACGCAAGGCTATAGCCTTACGTTTTTCATCGTTTTGAGGATTTTCGAAAAATGACAAAAAATGACGAAACCTGGCAAAACACAAGGCTATAGCCTTACGGTCTTGCACAGCATGCTGTTTTTCATCGTTTTGAGGATTTTTGAGCATTTTTTAAAAATGTCGAAATTTTGAAAAAACGCAAGGCTATAGCCTTACGTTTTTTCATCGTTTTGAGGATTTTCGAAAAATGACAAAAAATGACAAAACCTGGCAAAAACGCAAGGCTATAGCCTTACGGTCTTGCACAGCATGCTGTTTTTCATCGTTTTGAGGATTTTTGAGCATTTTTGAAAAATGTCAAAATTTTGAAAAAACGCAAGGCTATAGCCTTACGTTTTTTCATCGTTTTGAGGATTTTCGAAAAATGACAAAAAATGACGAAACCTGGCAAAAACGCAAGGCTATAGCCTTACGGTCTTGCACAGCATGCTGTTTTTCATCGTTTTGAGGATTTTTGAGCATTTTCGAAAAATGTCAAAATTTCGAAAAAACGCAAGGCTATAGCCTTACAGTTTTTTCATCGTTTTGAGGATTTTCGAAAAATGACAAAAAATGACGAAACCTGGCAAAAACGCAAGGCTATAGCCTTACGGTCTTGCACAGCATGCTGTTTTTCATCGTTTTGAGGATTTTTGAGCATTTTCAAAAAATGTCGAAATTTCGAAAAAACGCAAGGCTATAGCCTTACGGTTTTTCATCGTTTTGAGGATTTTCGAAAAATGACAAAAAATGACGAAACCTGGCAAAAACGCAAGGCTATAGCCTTACGGTCTTGCACAGCATGCTGTTTTTCATCGTTTTGAGGATTTTTGAGCATTTTCGAAAAATGTCGAAATTTTGAAAAAACGCAAGGCTATAGCCTTACGTTTTTTCATCGTTTTGAGGATTTTCGAAAAATGACAAAAAATGACGAAACCTGGCAAAAACGCAAGGCTATAGCCTTACGGTCTTGCACAGCATGCTGTTTTTCATCGTTTTGAGGATTTTTGAGCATTTTCGAAAAATGTCGAAATTTTGAAAAAACGCAAGGCTATAGCCTTACGGTTTTTCATCGTTTTGAGGATTTTCGAAAAATGACAAAAAATGACGAAACCTGGCAAAAACGCAAGGCTATAGCCTTACGGTCTTGCACAGCATGCTGTTTTTCATCGTTTTGAGGATTTTTGAGCATTTTCGAAAAATGTCGAAATTTCGAAAAAACGCAAGGCTATAGCCTTACGTTTTTTCATCGTTTTGAGGATTTTCGAAAAATGACAAAAAATGACAAAACCTGGCAAAAACGCAAGGCTATAGCCTTACGGTCTTGCACAGCATGCTGTTTTTCATCGTTTTGAGGATTTTTGAGCATTTTCGAAAAATGTCGAAATTTCGAAAAAACGTAAGGCTATAGCCTTACAGTTTTTCATCGTTTTGAGGATTTTCGAAAAATGACAAAAAAATGGCAAACCTGGCAAAACGCAAGGCTATAGCCTTACGGTCTTGCACAGCATGCTGTTTTTCATCGTTTTGAGGATTTTTGAGCATTTTCGAAAAATGTCAAAATTTCGAAAAAACGCAAGGCTATAGCCTTACGTTTTTCATCGTTTTGAGGATTTTCGAAAAATGACAAAAAATGACGAAACCTGGCAAAAACGCAAGGCTATAGCCTTACGGTCTTGCACAGCATGCTGTTTTTCATCGTTTTGAGGATTTTTGAGCATTTTCGAAAAATGTCGAAATTTTGAAAAAACGCAAGGCTATAGCCTTACGGTTTTTCATCGTTTTGAGGATTTTCGAAAAATGACAAAAAATGACAACCTGCAAAAACGCAAGGCTATAGCCTTACGGTCTTGCACAGCATGCTGTTTTTCATCGTTTTGAGATTTTTGAGCATTTTCGAAAAATGTCGAAATTTTGAAAAAACGCAAGGCTATAGCCTTACGTTTTTTCATCGTTTTGAGGATTTTCGAAAAATGACAAAAATGACAAAACCTGGCAAAACGCAAGGCTATAGCCTTACGGTCTTGCACAGCATGCTGTTTTTCATCGTTTTGAGGATTTTGAGCATTTTTTAAAAATGTCAAATTTCGAAAAAACGCAAGGCTATAGCCTTACGTTTTTCATCGTTTTGAGGATTTTCGAAAAATGACAAAAAATGACGAAACCTGGCAAAAACGCAAGGCTATAGCCTTACGTCTTGCACAGCATGCTGTTTTTCATCGTTTTGAGGATTTTTGAGAATTTTCGAAAAATGTCGAAATTTCGAAAAAACGCAAGGCTATAGCCTTACGTTTTTCATCGTTTTGAGGATTTTCGAAAAATGACAAAAAATGACGAAACCTGGCAAAAACGCAAGGCTATAGCCTTACGGTCTTGCACAGCATGCTGTTTTTCATCGTTTTGAGGATTTTTGAGCATTTTCGAAAAATGTCGAAATTTTGAAAAAACGCAAGGCTATAGCCTTACGGTTTTTCATCGTTTTGAGGATTTTCGAAAAATGACAAAAAATGACGAAACCTGGCAAAAACGCAAGGCTATAGCCTTACGGTCTTGCACAGCATGCTGTTTTTCATCGTTTTGAGGATTTTTGAGCATTTTTTAAAAATGTCGAAATTTCGAAAAAACGCAAGGCTATAGCCTTACGTTTTTTCATCGTTTTGAGGATTTTCGAAAAATGACAAAAAATGACGAAACCTGGCAAAAACGCAAGGCTATAGCCTTACGGTCTTGCACAGCATGCTGTTTTTCATCGTTTTGAGGATTTTTGAGCATTTTTGAAAATGTCGAAATTTTGAAAAAACGCAAGGCTATAGCCTTACGGTTTTTCATCGTTTTGAGGATTTTCGAAAAATGACAAAAAATGACGAAACCTGGCAAAAACGCAAGGCTATAGCCTTACGGTCTTGCACAGCATGCTGTTTTTCATCGTTTTGAGGATTTTTGAGCATTTTCGAAAAATGTCGAAATTTCGAAAAAACGCAAGGCTATAGCCTTACGGTTTTTCATCGTTTTGAGGATTTTCGAAAAATGACAAAAAATGGCAAAACCTGGCAAAAACGCAAGGCTATAGCCTTACGGTCTTGCACAGCATGCTGTTTTTCATCGTTTTGAGGATTTTTGAGCATTTTCGAAAAATGTCGAAATTTTGAAAAAACGCAAGGCTATAGCCTTACGTTTTTTCATCGTTTTGAGGATTTTCGAAAAATGACAAAAAATGACGAAACCTGGCAAAAACGCAAGGCTATAGCCTTACGGTCTTGCACAGCATGCTGTTTTTCATCGTTTTGAGGATTTTTGAGCATTTTTGAAAAATGTCGAAATTTCGAAAAAACGCAAGGCTATAGCCTTACGGTTTTTCATCGTTTTGAGGATTTTCGAAAAATGACAAAAAATGCGAAACCTGGCAAAACGCAAGGCTATAGCCTTACGGTCTTGCACAGCATGCTGTTTTTCATCGTTTTAGGATTTTTGAGCATTTTCGAAAAATGTCGAAATTTTGAAAAAACGCAAGGCTATAGCCTTACGTTTTTTCATCGTTTTGAGGATTTTCGAAAAATGACAAAAAATGACGAAACCTGGCAAAAACGCAAGGCTATAGCCTTACGGTCTTGCACAGCATGCTGTTTTTCATCGTTTTGAGGATTTTTGAGCATTTTTAAAAATGTCGAAATTTTGAAAAAACACAAGGCTATAGCCTTACGTTTTTTCATCGTTTTGAGGATTTTCGAAAAATGACAAAAAATGACGAAACTGGCAAAAACGCAAGGCTATAGCCTTACGGTCTTGCACAGCATGCTGTTTTTCATCGTTTTGAGGATTTTTGAGCATTTTCGAAAAATGTCGAAATTTCGAAAAAACGTAAGGCTATAGCCTTACGTTTTTCATCGTTTTGAGGATTTTTCGAAAATGACAAAAAATGACAAAACCTGGCAAAAACGCAAGGCTATAGCCTTACGGTCTTGCACAGCATGCTGTTTTTTCATCGTTTTGAGGATTTTTGAGCATTTTCGAAAAATGTCGAAATTTTGAAAAAACGCAAGGCTATAGCCTACGTTTTTCATCGTTTTGAGGATTTTCGAAAAATGACAAAAAATGACGAAACCTGGCAAAAACGCAAGGCTATAGCCTTACGGTCTTGCACAGCATGCTGTTTTTTCATCGTTTTGAGGATTTTTGAGCATTTTCGAAAATGTCGAAATTTTGAAAAAACGCAAGGCTATAGCCTTACGGTTTTTTCATCGTTTTGAGGATTTTCGAAAAATGACAAAAAATGACAAAACCTGGCAAAAACGCAAGGCTATAGCCTTACGTCTTGCACAGCATGCTGTTTTTCATCGTTTTGAGGATTTTTGAGCATTTTTGAAAAATGTCGAAATTTTGAAAAAACGCAAGGCTATAGCCTTACGGTTTTTCATCGTTTTGAGGATTTTCGAAAAATGACAAAAAAATGACGAAACCTGGCAAAAACGCAAGGCTATAGCCTTACGGTCTTGCACAGCATGCTTTTTTCATCGTTTTGAGGATTTTGAGCATTTTCGAAAAATGTCAAAATTTCGAAAAAACGCAAGGCTATAGCCTTACGGTTTTTCATCGTTTTGAGGATTTTCGAAAAATGACAAAAAATGACAAAACCTGGCAAAAACGCAAGGCTATAGCCTTACGGTCTTGCACAGCATGCTGTTTTTCATCGTTTTGAGGATTTTTGAGCATTTTCGAAAAATGTCGAAATTTGGAAAAAACGTAAGGCTATAGCCTTACGGTTTTTCATCGTTTTGAGGATTTTCGAAAAATGACAAAAAATGGCAAAAACCTGGCAAAAACGCAAGGCTATAGCCATAGAGACTTGCACAGCATGCCATTTTTCATCGTTTTGAGGATTTTTGAGCATTTTTGAAAATGTCGAAATTTTGAAAAAACGCAAGGCTATAGCCTTACGGTTTTTCATCGTTTTGAGGATTTTCGAAAAATGACAAAAAATGACGAAACCTGGCAAAAACGCAAGGCTATAGCCTTACGGTCTTGCACAGCATGCTGTTTTTCATCGTTTTGAGGATTTTTGAGCATTTTCGAAAAATGTCAAATTTTGAAAAAACGCAAGGCTATAGCCTTACGTTTTTCATCGTTTTGAGGATTTTCGAAAAATGACAAAAAATGACGAAACCTGGCAAAAACGCAAGGCTATAGCCTTACGGTCTTGCACAGCATGCTGTTTTTCGTTTTTGAGGATTTTTGAGCATTTTCGAAAAATGTCGAAATTTGAAAAAACGCAAGGCTATAGCCTTACGTTTTTTCATCGTTTTGAGGATTTTCGAAAAATGACAAAAAATGACGAAACTGGCAAAAACGCAAGGCTATAGCCTTACGGTCTTGCACAGCATGCTGTTTTTCATCGTTTTGAGGATTTTTGAGCATTTTCGAAAAATGTCGAAATTTTGAAAAAACGCAAGGCTATAGCCTTACGGTTTTTTCATCGTTTTGAGGATTTTCGAAAAATGACAAAAAATGACAAACTGGCAAAAACGCAAGGCTATAGCCTTACGTCTTGCACAGCATGCTGTTTTTCATCGTTTTGAGGATTTTGAGCATTTTTCGAAAAATGTCGAAATTTTGAAAAAAACAAGGCTATAGCCTTACGTTTTTTCATCGTTTTGAGGATTTTCGAAAAATGACAAAAAATGACAAAAATGACAAACCTGGCAAAAACGCAAGGCTATAGCCTTACGGTCTTGCACAGCATGCTGTTTTTCATCGTTTTGAGGATTTTTGAGCATTTTCGAAAAATGTCGAAATTTTGAAAAAACGCAAGGCTATAGCCTTACGGTTTTTCATCGTTTTGAGGATTTTCGAAAAATGACAAAAATGACGAAACCTGGCAAAAACACAAGGCTATAGCCTTACGGTCTTGCACAGCATGCTGTTTTTCATCGTTTTGAGGATTTTTGAGCATTTTCGAAAAATGTCGAAATTTTGAAAAAACGCAAGGCTATAGCCTTACGTTTTTTCATCGTTTTGAGGATTTTCGAAAAATGACAAAAAATGACAAAACTGGCAAAAACGCAAGGCTATAGCCTTACGGTCTTGCACAGCATGCTGTTTTTCATCGTTTTGAGGATTTTTGAGCATTTTTGAAAAATGTCGAAATTTTGAAAAAACGCAAGGCTATAGCCTTACGTTTTTTCATCGTTTTGAGGATTTTCGAAAAATGACAAAAAATGACGAAACCTGGCAAAACGCAAGGCTATAGCCTTACGGTCTTGCACAGCATGCTGTTTTTCATCGTTTTGAGGATTTTTGAGCATTTTCGAAAAATGTCGAAATTTTGAAAAAACGCAAGGCTATAGCCTTACGGTTTTTCATCGTTTTGAGGATTTTCGAAAAATGACAAAAATGACGAAACCTGGCAAAAACGCAAGGCTATAGCCTTACGGTCTTGCACAGCATGCTGTTTTTCATCGTTTTGAGGATTTTTGAGCATTTTCGAAAAATGTCGAAATTTTGAAAAAACGCAAGGCTATAGCCTTACGTTTTTCATCGTTTTGAGGATTTCGAAAAATGACAAAAAATGACGAAAACCTGGCAAAAAGCAAGGCTATAGCCTTACGGTCTTGCACAGCATGCTGTTTTTCATCGTTTTGAGGATTTTTGAGCATTTTCGAAAAATGTCGAAATTTTGAAAAAACGCAAGGCTATAGCCTTACGGTTTTTCATCGTTTTGAGGATTTTCGAAAAATGACAAAAAATGACGAAACCTGGCAAAAACGCAAGGCTATAGCCTTACGGTCTTGCACAGCATGCTGTTTTTTCATCGTTTTGAGGATTTTTGAGCATTTTTAAAAATGTCGAAATTTCGAAAAAACGCAAGGCTATAGCCTTACGTTTTTTTCATCGTTTTGAGATTTTCGAAAAATGACAAAAAATGACAAAACCTGGCAAAAACGCAAGGCTATAGCCTTACGGTCTTGCACAGCATGCTGTTTTTCATCGTTTTTGGATTTTTTTGAGCATTTTCGAAAAATGTCGAAAATTTCGAAAAAAGCAAGGCTATAGCCTTACGTTTTTTCATCGTTTTGAGGATTTTCGAAAAATGACAAAAAATGACGAAACCTGGCAAAACGCAAGGCTATAGCCTTACGGTCTTGCACAGCATGCTGTTTTTCATCGTTTTGAGGATTTTTGAGCATTTTCGAAAAATGTCAAAATTTTGAAAAAACGCAAGGCTATAGCCTTACAGTTTTTCATCGTTTTGAGGATTTTCGAAAAATGACAAAAAATGACGAAACCTGGCAAAAACGCAAGGCTATAGCCTTACGGTCTTGCACAGCATGCATGCTGTTTTTCATCGTTTTGAGGATTTTTGAGCATTTTCGAAAAATGTCGAAATTTTGAAAAAACGCAAGGCTATAGCCTTACGGTTTTTCATCGTTTTGAGGATTTTCGAAAAATGACAAAAAATGACGAAACCTGGCAAAAACCAAGGCTATAGCCTTACGGTCTTGCACAGCATGCTGTTTTTCATCGTTTTGAGGATTTTTGAGCATTTTCGAAAAATGTCGAAATTTTGAAAAAACCAAGGCTATAGCCTTACGGTTTTTTCATCGTTTTGAGGATTTTCGAAAAATGACAAAAAATGACAAACCTGGCAAAAACGCAAGGCTATAGCCTTACGGTCTTGCACAGCATGCTGTTTTTCATCGTTTTGAGCATTTTTGAGCATTTTTTAAAAATGTCGAAATTTTGAAAAACGCAAGGCTATAGCCTTACGTTTTTTCATCGTTTTGAGGATTTTCGAAAAATGACAAAAAATGACAAAACCTGGCAAAAACGCAAGGCTATAGCCTTACGGTCTTGCACAGCATGCTGTTTTTCATCGTTTTGAGGATTTTTGAGAATTTTCGAAAAATGTCGAAATTTCGAAAAAACGCAAGGCTATAGCCTTACGGTTTTTCATCGTTTTGAGGATTTTCGAAAAATGACAAAAAATGACAAACCTGGCAAAACGCAAGGCTATAGCCTTACGGTCTTGCACAGCATGCTGTTTTTCATCGTTTTGAGGATTTTTGAGCATTTTCAAAAATGTCAAAATTTTGAAAAAACGCAAGGCTATAGCCTTACGGTTTTTCATCGTTTGAGGATTTTCGAAAAATGACAAAAAATGACAAAACCTGGCAAAAACGCAAGGCTATAGCCTTACGGTCTTGCACAGCATGCTGTTTTTCATCGTTTTGAGGATTTTTGAGCATTTTCGAAAAATGTCAAATTTCGAAAAACGCAAGGCTATAGCCTTACGTTTTTCATCGTTTTGAGGATTTCGAAAAATGACAAAAATGACGAAACCTGGCAAAAACGCAAGGCTATAGCCTTACGGTCTTGCACAGCATGCTGTTTTTTCATCGTTTTGAGGATTTTTGAGATTTTCGAAAAATGTCGAAATTTTGAAAAAACGCAAGGCTATAGCCTTACGTTTTTTCATCGTTTTGAGGATTTTCGAAAAATGACAAAAAATGACAAAACCTGGCAAAAACGCAAGGCTATAGCCTTACGGTCTTGCACAGCATGCTGTTTTTCATCGTTTTGAGGATTTTTGAGCATTTTCGAAAAATGTCGAAATTTTGAAAAAACGCAAGGCTATAGCCTTACGTTTTTTCATCGTTTTGAGGATTTTCGAAAAATGACAAAAAATGACAAAACCTGGCAAAACGCAAGGCTATAGCCTTACGGTCTTGCACAGCATGCTGTTTTTCATCGTTTTGAGGATTTTTGAGCATTTTTGAAAAATGTCGAAATTTTGAAAAAACGCAAGGCTATAGCCTTACGGTTTTTCATCGTTTTGAGGATTTTCGAAAAATGACAAAAAATGACAAAACCTGGCAAAAACGCAAGGCTATAGCCTTACGTCTTGCACAGCATGCTGTTTTTCATCGTTTTGAGGATTTTTGAGCATTTTCGAAAATGTCGAAATTTAGAAAAAACGCAAGGCTATAGCCTTACGGTTTTTCATCGTTTTGAGGATTTTCGAAAAATGACAAAAATGACGAAACCTGGCAAAAACGCAAGGCTATAGCCTTACGGTCTTGCACAGCATGCTGTTTTTCATCGTTTTGAGGATTTTTGAGCATTTTCGAAAAATGTCGAAATTTTGAAAAAACGCAAGGCTATAGCCTTACGGTTTTTCATCGTTTTGAGGATTTTCGAAAAATGACAAAAAATGACAAAACCTGGCAAAAACGCAAGGCTATAGCCTTACGGTCTTGCACAGCATGCTGTTTTTCATCGTTTTGAGGATTTTTGAGCATTTTTAAAAATGTCGAAATTTCGGAAAAAAACTAGGCTATAGCCTTACGTTTTTTCATCGTTTGAGGATTTTCGAAAAATGACAAAAAATGACAAAACCTGGCAAAAACGCAAGGCTATAGCCTTACGGTCTTGCACAGCATGCTGTTTTTCATCGTTTTGAGGATTTTTGAGCATTTTTGAAAAATGTCGAAATTTTGAAAAAACGCAAGGCTATAGCCTTACGGTTTTTCATCGTTTTGAGGATTTTCGAAAAATGACAAAAAATGACGAAACCTGGCAAAAACGCAAGGCTATAGCCTTACGGTCTTGCACAGCATGCTGTTTTTCATCGTTTTGAGGATTTTTGAGCATTTTCGAAAAATGTCGAAATTTTGAAAAAACGCAAGGCTATAGCCTTACGGTTTTTCATCGTTTTGAGGATTTTCGAAAAATGACGAAACCTGGCAAAAACGCAAGGCTATAGCCTTACGGTCTTGCACAGCATGCTGTTTTTCATCGTTTTGAGGATTTTTGAGCATTTTCGAAAAATGTCGAAATTTTGAAAAAACGCAAGGCTATAGCCTTACGTTTTTTCATCGTTTTGAGGATTTTCGAAAAATGACAAAAAATGACAAAACCTGGCAAAAACGCAAGGCTATAGCCTTACGGTCTTGCAAAGCATGCTGTTTTTCATCGTTTTGAGGATTTTTGAGCATTTTCGAAAAATGTCGAAATTTTGAAAAAACGCAAGGCTATAGCCTTACGTTTTTTCATCGTTTTGAGGATTTTCGAAAAATGACAAAAAATGACGAAACCTGGCAAAACGCAAGGCTATAGCCTTACGGTCTTGCACAGCATGCTGTTTTTCATCGTTTTGAGATTTTTGAGGATTTTCGAAAAATGTCAAAATTTCGAAAAAACGCAAGGCTATAGCCTTACGTTTTTCATCGTTTTGAGGATTTTCGAAAAATGACAAAAAATGACGAAACCTGGCAAAAACGCAAGGCTATAGCCTTACGGTCTTGCACAGCATGCTGTTTTTCATCGTTTTGAGGATTTTTGAGCATTTTCGAAAAATGTCGAAATTTTGAAAAAACGCAAGGCTATAGCCTTACGGTTTTTCATCGTTTTGAGGATTTTCGAAAATGACAAAAAATGACGAAAACCTGGCAAAAACGCAAGGCTATAGCCTTACGGTCTTGCACAGCATGCTGTTTTTCATCGTTTTGAGGATTTTTGAGCATTTTCGAAAATGTCGAAATTTTGAAAAAACGCAAGGCTATAGCCTTACGGTTTTTCATCGTTTTGAGGATTTTCGAAAAATGACAAAAAATGACGAAACCTGGCAAAAACGCAAGGCTATAGCCTTACGGTCTTGCACAGCATGCTGTTTTTCATCGTTTTGAGGATTTTTGAGCATTTTCGAAAAATGTCGAAATTTTGAAAAAACGCAAGGCTATAGCCTTACGTTTTTTCATCGTTTTGAGGATTTCGAAAAATGACAAAAAATGACGAAACCTGGCAAAAACGCAAGGCTATAGCCTTACGGTCTTGCACAGCATGCTGTTTTTTCATCGTTTGAGGATTTTTGAGCATTTTCGAAAATGTCGAAATTTTGAAAAAACGCAAGGCTATAGCCTTACGGTTTTTCATCGTTTTGAGGATTTTCGAAAAATGACAAAAAATGACGAAACCTGGCAAAAACGCAAGGCTATAGCCTTACGGTCTTGCACAGCATGCTGTTTTCATCGTTTTGAGGATTTTTGAGCATTTTCGAAAAATGTCGAAATTTTGAAAAAACGAAGGCTATAGCCTTACGTTTTTCATCGTTTTGAATTTTCGAAAAATGACAAAAAAAAAATGACGAAACTGGCAAAAACGCAAGGCTATAGCCTTACGGTCTTGCACAGCATGCTGTTTTTCATCGTTTTGAGGATTTTTGAGCATTTTCGAAAAATGTCGAAATTTTGAAAAAACGCAAGGCTATAGCCTTACGTTTTTTCATCGTTTTGAGGATTTTCGAAAAATGACAAAAAAAAAAAATGACAAAACCTGGCAAAAACGCAAGGCTATAGCCTTACGGTCTTGCACAGCATGCTGTTTTTCATCGTTTTGAGGATTTTTGAGCATTTTCGAAAAATGTCGAAATTTTGAAAAAACGCAAGGCTATAGCCTTACGTTTTTTCATCGTTTGAGGATTTTCGAAAAATGACAAAAAATGACGAAACCTGGCAAAACGCAAGGCTATAGCCTTACGGTCTTGCACAGCATGCTGTTTTTCATCGTTTTGAGGATTTTTGAGCTTTTTCGAAAAATGTCGAAATTTTGAAAAAACCAAGGCTATAGCCTTACGTTTTTTCATCGTTTTGAGGATTTTCGAAAAATGACAAAAAATGACAAAACCTGGCAAAACGCAAGGCTATAGCCTTACGGTCTTGCACAGCATGCTGTTTTTCATCGTTTTGAGGATTTTTGAGCATTTTCGAAAAATGTCGAAATTTTGAAAAACGCAAGGCTATAGCCTTACGTTTTTTCATCGTTTTGAGGATTTTCGAAAAATGACAAAAAATGACGAAACCTGGCAAAACGCAAGGCTATAGCCTTACGGTCTTGCACAGCATGCTGTTTTTCATCGTTTTGAGGATTTTTGAGCATTTTTCGAAAAATGTCGAAATTTTGAAAAACGCAAGGCTATAGCCTTACGTTTTTTCATCGTTTTGAGGATTTTCGAAAAATGACAAAAAAGACAAAACCTGGCAAAACGCAAGGCTATAGCCTTACGGTCTTGCACAGCATGCCGTTTTTCATCGTTTTGAGGATTTTTGAGCATTTTTGAAAAATGTCGAATTTCGAAAAAACGCAAGGCTATAGCCTTACGGTTTTTCATCGTTTTGAGGATTTTCGAAAAATGACAAAAAATGACGAAACCTGGCAAAAACGCAAGGCTATAGCCTTACGTCTTGCACAGCATGCTGTTTTTCATCGTTTTGAGGATTTTTGAGCATTTTCGAAAAATGTCGAAATTTTGAAAAATCGCAAGGCTATAGCCTTACGTTTTCATCGTTTTGAGGATTTTCGAAAAATGACAAAAAATGACGAAACCTGGCAAAAACGCAAGGCTATAGCCTTACGGTCTTGCACAGCATGCTGTTTTTCATCGTTTTGAGGATTTTTGAGCATTTTCGAAAAATGTCGAAATTTTGAAAAAACGCAAGGCTATAGCCTTACGTTTTTTCATCGTTTTGAGGATTTTCGAAAAATGACAAAAAATGACGAAACCTGGCAAAAACGCAAGGCTATAGCCTTACGGTCTTGCACAGCATGCTGTTTTTCATCGTTTTGAGGATTTTTGAGCATTTTCGAAAAATGTCGAAATTTTGAAAAAACGCAAGGCTATAGCCTTACGTTTTTCATCGTTTTGAGGATTTTCGAAAAATGACAAAAAATGAC
>CM076984.1:6339612-6463967 GCA_039105355.1 Benthosema pterotum
AGCCACCATTGGACTGACCCCGTAAGAGAAGGGAGCTTGGTAAGTCTTTCTGCATTCTGGCTAGTACCAGAGCGACGTTGAGGTGTCCGACATTCAATGGCTTGAATAGGGACAAACTGGAGTTGGCGACCGGCGCTCATCAGTGCAGCTGGAGTCGAGTTCATATTGTGTGTGTGTGTGTGTGTGTGTGTGTGTGTGTGTGTGTGTGTGTGTGTGTGTGTGTGGTGTGTGTGTGTGTGTGTGTGTGTGTGTGTGTGTGTGTGTGTGTGTGTGTGCTCAGATGATCAACTGACGTGGGCTTTGGCAAACAAATTCTCGTGAGCAGTTTGATCATAGTAGCCTAGTTCAGAGTAGTTCACTTCACTGTGTTTATCTGACGCTAAATTGCATGATAATAATGACTGCTAAATGTACGCAAATGTATGCTCCAGAACAATCAGCGCTGTGTGTGTGGCACTGCCTTTCTTACCAGCTAGTCTTCCAAGTACCAGTATTTTATTTATTTTGCCCCAGAGTCAATTATTGTACTGGACTGACTGAGAAATGCTAACGTTTGTACTTGAATTTGGTAAATAAGAAGAAGAAAAAAAAGAAAAGAGGAAAGCTTTGGAATTGGGGAATCTTTTTGAATCGAGAATTAAAAAAAATCTAGAAATCTAGTTTTTGGATCAAATCGTGACCCAGAAAATTGATACTGAATTGTATCGAAGCAATGAACTGAATACTAGGCCTGTGAATCTGTGGGTGTCCCAACCCACAGATTCACAGGCCTAGTATTCAGTTCATTGCTTCACTCATTCAGTTCATTGCTTCACTCGTAATATCAAATTCAGTTCAAAAATGTGCTTTCTCACTTTTCTCAGGTAAATAATAATATGCGATTAAAATGAGATTAATTAATTATTGAGCCTCTAATTAATTAGATCAAAATTTTTAATCGAGTCCCACCCCTATAAAATACAAAACAAAGGTATGGTAAGACCATTCAAAGAAACGTGCTGCAGTAGAAAAGGGTAAATATTTGAATTTAACAATAAATCGGTATCGGTATCTGTATCGGCAGAAAAAAAAAATCGGGGATCGGGATCGGCCCAAAAAAACCTGCTCTGAACATCACTATTTCAAACCACACGCATCGTTGCCAGCCTGCAGTAACTTCACAACAACACTACTTTGTTTTACCACTTTACTTTATGTCCATATAAGCATAAAGTACAACAGACTTGTCATAAATAGGCCTACAACAGTACAACATAAGTACAACAGACATGGACAAACACTGCCATTGCAAATGCATCACACACACAGACGAAAATCGCTCTTTTTTTTTCTTTTCCACCCCATTTTTTTCCTTCCCCCCCCACATCTCCCGAGATCTACTTGAGATCAGGCCGAGATCTACCGGTAGATCCCGATCTACTGGTTGGGCTCCCCTGATCTAGTGCATTCAAGTGCATTTTGGAAGTGCCACTAGTGCATTTTGGATTTTGGCTGTTGGTAACACTGCTGCTGGTGCTGTGGAATCCAAAACACGAACGTACCAAAAAAGTGCAGACGTGAGGTGTTTCAGAGCGTGCACCGCAGGGACTACTTGCCCCCCCCCCCCCCCTCACTCTAGTTTTATACATTTATTACACCCCTACTATAGCGTCACATTCCACAACAATCTGGAACAGTGCTTTGGAGTTGTGACCTTTAAACCCCTCAGGGTCGGCCTCGCAGGTGAACCTGTCCAAATGACATGACACTCTGTGGAGGACGACGTTATCCGTGACGAGAGTGGTGGCAGGGACAGATCTAGGCATGGGCATGGGGGGGGGACAATCTGCCCCCCACCAAACACGATGGTATGCAAACCCAAAATATTTCAAATCAAAGTGTTTTTTTTTTTAAATGATTTGAAACACTACTACTGCTACTAACTACAGTTGTGGCAGCACTAAACCGACAGCGTTTCATCATTGAAAGCAGAAAACTCTCTGAGTCAGACCTTTAGCTTTATGCATGCTGCGTGTCTGTTGCAACTCCAACAACAACTGATGTTATTATTGATGTTTTAATTGTCCAATAAAAGTCGTGTAACCGAAAATGGTATGGGTGCCCTGGAGGAGGCTAGCCGCTTTAGTAGGTATTGACTGCAACAACCAGAACAAAGTCAACCAAATGTGCGTTAAAACATCCTGCATCACAACGTGCTTGCGGTGCATGCGACAAGACGTGACATGATCGGCATGATAAGCAATCTAATGAGAATAATCGAATGGCCGAATTGATTTTTCGGCAGAATTGGCTAGTTAGAAAGTGTCAGGCTTATCCTAAATACTTTACTGGCAGTATGGGACTGTTATAGTTACATTAGATTTACCTGCAATACACACTGGTGGAAGCTTACCATGTGCCGTGCTTTATACAGTGACGTAACGCCACCATAGCCTACCGTCACGCAGTCTACGTTCTGCGACAACTAGGGGTGGGACTCGATTAAAATTTTTGATCCAATTAATTTGAAGCTTTGTAATTAATGAATCTCAATTAATCGTAATATTACCAAATACCAATACCAATATTTATACCAATATTTGACCCAGGAAGCATTTTTCGTCAAATAAAACAGGTTGGTAGTGTGGCAGTGAGTTTTTCTAAATCCAAACTGTGTCCATCCATACTGCAACGTGTTTTGTTGATGGTGAGGGTTAGAGATAGCGTTATAGTCATTTCAGACCAATGGAAGGACGGAACAGTAGGAGTTCGGATCAACGGCAGCCCTTATTGGTTACCCTAATTGGCTTCTTCTCCCATTGCGTGCACTGGTATGACCGGTACCCATGAAATTCGTCCAGTGAAAAAAGATTCTGTGGTGCAAAATCTATGTGCGATTAAAAAATTATTTTTCTGTAATTAATTAATCTGAATTAATCAGTTAAAGTCCCAGCCCTAGTGACAACACTAACCATAACCCCTGGTCTAAAAAAGACAATTGTGTGATCTCATTCTCAATTCTTGAGGAAGAAAATAAAGATTCACGTTTGTAGGGTTAGGGGTCTGTCTGTCGGCTCTGAGATAACCTTTCTCTACTGCCCCATCAGGGAAGATCTTCTCTGCTATCCGCCACTGATAGGAGGTGTGTTAGATAACACCACCACCATCACCAACAGGATAAACTGTTGTTAGACAGACAACAGACATCACAGACATGCCCATAACGGCAGGATAAGGCCGTTAACAACGTAAAACACGGAATGTATGATGAGCGAGAACAATTAAGAATTAAGCAGCATATTAGCTTCACAGAGTAATGTAACACAATGTAATGTATGGTACGAGATAGAGCAGGGGGCAACCTGTGACACTGGTGCCAAGTGTGCCTACATTGGAACAAGGGTCGTCGGTGGTCCGTGGCTCAAATGCTGAATAAATGGTGGTCCCTGATATCAAAAAGGTTGAAAACCCCTGCCCTAGAACATGTCTAAAATAATAATAAGATATAGAGTACAGTATAGTTTAAGGTAATAGTTAAAGAAGTGTCATGATCTGATTCATCGATGAAAAATAATCGTTGGTTGCAGCCTGATAGTTTCACTAGAACATAAAACAAACACCCAAAGACAGTGTTGATCCGTCACGCAGCGCGCCTGGTGAACAGATAACAAGGTAGGGTTGGGGGGTTGGGGGGTCTGGTAGCGTTATACAGAGGCCAGACGGGTGCTGCTTGCTCAAGGGTAAAAAGGTCACTTTGCGCCGCGGTGCAATGTGTGCAAACGGCAATAATATACAGAGGCTTATATGGTGTGTTCAGCAGAAAGCGACGGCACAGGCCTTGTGTGTGTCTGCGTTAGAGTGCCAAGTGGGACCATGATGGGGGGTTGGGGCCAGGGGCGGATGTAACATGTCTCATTTGGGGGGGCAAGAGAACATGTTGGAGGGGCAAGAGAAAATGGTATGGGGGCGGCTTCATCATCGCCCGTGGCGCGAAGCGCCACGGGCGATGAAGCCGCCCCCATACCATTTTCGGTTACAGGACTTTTATTAGTCAAGTAAAGCATCAATAATAACATCAGTTGTTGTTGAAGTTGCAACAGACACGCAGCATGCATAAAGCTAAAGGTCTGACTCAGAGAGTTTTCTGTTTTCAATGATGAAATGCTGTTGGTTTAGTGTGAATGAATGAATGAATGAATGAATGAATGAATGAATGAATGAATGAATGAATGAATGAATGAATGAAATTTTTATTGACAGAGATGAGAGTTACAGTACAAGTCAAGTACAACTACATCAAACCTGACAACGCTGATTGGACACACTAGTTTAGCATACCACTAGTTACACACTAGTTAAGCGTGCCAAAATAGTAGCTAGTAGCAGTAGTAGTGTTTCAAATCATATTAAATATAAGCACTTTAATTTGAAATATCTTGGGTTGTTTTGCATGGCATCGTGTTTGGGGGGCACACTGGGTATTTAGGGGGGCATTGCCCCCCATGCCCATGCCTAGATCCGCCCTGTGCATGGGGCCCTTCTGGAAAAGACCAGACAGAACAGCAACCGTAGCACTTTATTCCAAACACGCAGCAGCACTCATCGACACCTCCTTCCCAGCCAGCCTAGAGGGCTTCATGGCGGCGCTGGACAAGACGGTGTCACACCGCCCAACACCACTACAGCAGCAGTATAGCAGCCTGCGAGGAGGAGGGCATTAGTGGGATTGGATGTTCTACACATGTTTAATGCATGCGTCCTCCGAGCGAGCATGTGCGCATCCTGCCGCCATATGCTGTGCAACTCACGTGTATGTGTGTATGCGATAGTTTGTTTTGTGTGATTGTATGTGTGTGTGGGGGCAGCGCAATATCTGCCAACAAAAAAGCATCACTCACATTGATAAAACTAACAAAGAAGATCAGCCCTCAGCTGCTAAAACACGACCCTGTCTGATCGGGCACCACTTTAGTGTGTTAGCGTGTGTGTGCTTGTGCGTTGGCAGACGGTCACTGTGCCTCTGTAAGGCAGAGGCGGATGTAACATTTCCCAATTGGGGGGCATAAACCATACAATTTTTAGTTACAGGACTTTTATTAGTCAAGTAAAGCATCAATAATAACATCAGTTGTTGTTGAAGTTGCAACAGACACGCAGCATGCATAAAGCTAAAGGTCTGACTCAGAGAGTTTTCTGTTTTCAATGATGAAATGCTGTTGGTTTAGTGGTGGCACAGCTGTAGTTAGTTAGTAGCAGTAGTAGTGTTTCAAATCATTTTAAATATGAGCACTTTAATCTGAAATAGCTTTGAAATTTTGGTTGTTTTGCATGCCATCGTGTTTGGTGGGGCAGTCTGGGCGTTTAGGGGGTCATTGATCAACCCCCCCCCCCCATGCCCATGCCTAGATCCGCCCCAGCTGTGTGGGTGTCGGTGGGGAGGAGGGGGAGGAGGAGGAGGTGGGGAGTAGTTCTGTCTAAACTGTCCTTGAGTGTGGAATTGACAAACAACAGTGAGGGAGCGCTGCCTCTACCGCCGAGTATTTTTATCCATCACTGCGAGTGTGTGTGTGTGTGTGTGTGTGTGTGTGTGTGCGTGCGTGCGTGCGTGCGTGCGTGCGTGTGTGTGTGTGTGAACCGCGGCGAGGTCAAAGTCACACCGTGCTAACAGCGCTATCAGACAGGGACCGTCCTGGCCAAAACAGCAGGGCCACGACATTCCCGTTTCCCACAGGAAAAATGTAGGGCCTGTCACCGTCATTATGGAGTCGCCTAATCGTTGCTAACCATTTCCAACTGTCTAGGTCATACACCTGTACATTGTACATTATAAACCAGGGGGTTTTCAACTGGTGGTCCGGGGACCACCAGTGGTCCTTGAGAGGGTTCCAGGTGGTCCCCAGGCTAAGTGATGGAAAGTTGTTTAACCAGATGTAACTCTTGAGAACGTAAAAAATGAAACCAAATGGACCCTTGCGGGTCCATTTGGTTTCATTTTTACACTCTCAAGAGTTAAAATGTTCATCTGAATTAGACATTTTGGAATGTATGTTTTGCTTGTTTTGTTTTCCAAATCCAGCCTGGAGTTGTGGACAAAAGCAAAATAAATCTTTAGTATTTGGGGTCTGTGGGGCTAAAACATCCTCAAATGGTGGTCTGTGGCTCAAATCCTGAATAAATGGTGGTCCCTGGGATGAAAAAGGTTGAAAACCCCTGTTATAAACTGGACAACAGTTTGCAAAAACATGTGTGATTTTAGAAGTGTGATTTTTTTTTTTTCTTCACATTTTTTTTTGTTCTCACCAGTAATGTATTTGTATTTTTTTAGCACTTGGGAGTACTTGTGTAACTACACCTTTCTAGCATGGAAGAGAGGATCCTAAACATCTGCATGTAAGCAGCACTCAAAGCAGAATCCTGGTGAAAACCAGGACGGTTTGCCAGTGAATGTTTAAAAACTGGGTCATTAATTGCTTATTTATTCATTTTTTTAAAGGATATTTGTCGGAACTGGAGTCGGAACGCCCAGCTTGAAACTGGGACGATCTTCCCCTAAACTGGGACGTCTGGCCACTGACAGACAGAGAACTGCTGTTACCGGATCATTCCTTGTAGATCTGCTATTTTTGGGTGAAGAGACATGACATGACATCTTGTGCCACCCCTTTACCCCTTTATCCCAAAAACTGATTTGCCTTTTTTTTGCTAGTTATGAAAACATTTTAAAATAGTTCGACTATAGACAATCTAGTAGATTTCGCTTTTTAAAATCTTTAACAAACATACATGATGTACATTGGATCTACAGTTCTATACGGTACCATAAAACAGGTTGTAAAACAAACAAAGTGAAATCAAGGCTAAAGATATTTTACAAAAACTGTAGATTAAGTCCTATAAGTGCATTTGGTTCCAAACAATCCCTTAGCTGGGGACCCCCTGGAACACCCTCTAGGACCCGCCGGGGGGTCCCTGCGGACAAAAAAAAAACCCACTGCTCTAGATGCTGTTAGTAGTCTTTCTGTTTACCAAAGCATTCAGCAGCATTTTTTGGGGGGATGTCATTTCTTCTTTTGTGGTTTTATTTATGGACGATGCAGGAGTAGGCAAACTTATTTTTTTCCATTTGATCTGTTGTTATTCAGTGGAATAATTCCACAATAGAGCTTGTGTTTGTTTGCACACACACACACACACACACACACACACACACACACACACACACACACACACACACACACACACACACACACACACACACACACACACACAGACACACAGACACACACACACACACACACACACACACACACACACACACACACACACACACGATGTCCCCCTAAATGCCCAGTCTGCCTCACCAAACACGATGGCATGCAAAACAACCCGAGATATTTCAATTAAAGTACCTACAAATGACATGAAACACTACTACTAACTAACTACAGCTGTGTCACCGCTAAACCAACAGCATTTCATCATTGAAAACAGAAAACTCTCTGAGTCAGACCTTTAGCTTTATGCATGCTGCGTGTCTGTTGCAACTTCAACAACAACAACTGATGTTATTATTGATGCTTAACTGCCTAATAAAAGTCCTGTAACCGAAAATGGTATGGGGTGTCGCTTCGCGCCACGGACGATGAAGCCACCCCCATACCATTTTCCATTTTACCATTTTCACACCCATACCATTTTCTCGTGCCCCACGTGCGTGCGTGTGTGTGGTTTTATGGTCATCATCACGGCCTTGTTAATGTCAAATGAAAACTGAAGATGACTCCCCCCCTGGGCTGCATGTGCACATGCACGCTCTCTGTGCAATGTGCACACAGGCACGCACACAGTGGAACTGCTCAGGCTTGTATTTCCGACACGTAACCTAAGTAAACTATCCTTAAACGACTAAATGTAACTCTATTCCTAAAATTAACCTCAGTGAAACGGTGCCAAAACCCTAAGCCTATTTCTAAACTTAACAACCCCAGGTAAAACTATACCTTACCCCATTACTAAACATTATTCTCAGGGGGGGAAAAGAAAACTCCCCAGCGTGCTTTTCGGCGTGATTGTCGGCAGGTAAAAATAATTAGGAGAGCAGCAGGGGCGGATGTAATGCCATCGTGTTTGGTGGGACAGACTGGGCATTTAGGGCGGCATTGCCCCCCCATGCCCATGCCTAGATCCGCCCCTGGAGAGCAGGAGAGTGTTTAAATTTAAAGGGGAATTCCAAAAAAAGCGGTCTGAAAGAAAAAATTATTAACATGGTGAAATACATCTTGATGATGTCATCAGATGTATTTCATCATGTTAATGATTTTTTCAGATGTCCATTTTTAGGAAATACAGAATTGGGGGAACTCTTTTTTTATCATGTCCACACAACATCTCCAAGGAATATCAAACAAACAATTCAAAGACCTTAACCCATTTCACCCTGGCAGCAGATTCTAGTTTCTGATGCCAGATTCTAGTTTGTGACAACAGATTATAATTCCTGACACCACTAGATTCTAGTTTATAACGCTAGATTCGAGTTTATGGCGCCTAGATTCTATAGAATCTAGACTAGAATCTATAGAATCTAGGCGTCAAAAACTAGAATATGGCATAAAAAAAACAGAATCTGTCATCAAAAACTAGAATCAGATTATATTTTTTGATGCCAGATTCTAGTTTCTGGCACCAGATTCTAGTTTCTGACACTATATTCTAGTTTTTCATGCCGGATTCTAGTTTCTGACAATAGATTCTAGTTTGTCATGCCGGATTCTAGTTTCTGACACTATAGATTCTAGTTTTTCATGCAGGATTCTAGTTTCTGACAAACGTCATTGAGACCTTCATTGACAAAGCGTGTGATTTTCTTAATGGACGTTTCAGAATGGTTCCTCTCAGATTCTTTCCTAAGGTGATGTCATTCATGCACTGAGGCGGGCATCTTAACGTGATGTCATATTAAATCTGAGATTGAGGTGGGCGGGGATAAGAAGTGATGAGGAGGACAGCGGGGTGAGGGTGGGTGCCTCTGAGGTGTGGACATTTTTGGTACTACAACTGAAATAGCATGGAATAACATTCTGAGAGAAGCTAAATGAATGATTTGAGTGGTTGTTTAGCCCAGGGGTTTTCAACAGGTGGTCCGGGGACCACCAGTGGTCCTTGAGAAGTTGAGAGGGTTCCAGGTGGTCCCCAGGCTAAATGGTGGAAAGTTGGTTAACCAGATGTAACTCTTGAGAATGTAAAAATTAAACCAAATGGACCCTTTCGGGTCCATTTGGTTTCATTTTCACACTCCCAAAAGTTAAAATATTCTTCATCTGGGAATTAGCACCACTTAAACACTGTTTTGTTTCCCAGATACAGCCTGGGATTGTGGACAAAACCAAAAGAATTCTTAATTTTATGTCTTTAGGGTGAAAATGTAATCAAGTGGTGGTCCGTGGCTGAAATGCTGAATAAATGGTGGTTCCTGGTGTCAAAAAGGTTGAAAACCACTGGTTTAGGCTGCTAGGGGTACAAAGAGGTATTAACGGGCAACATTTATATAATAAATTGGATTTTAAAATTCATGGTGCAGCCTGTTTAAAAATAACGCACTAAAAACCCTGTTTTAATTGCTTCTAGGTCAAACATTGATATGCGATTAAACACGTGATGAATTTTGATTAACAAAGCCACTGATTAATTAGCTTTTTCTTTTTTATTTCTTTTTTTTTTAATCTTCTAGCCCCAGCCCTACTTATTATGCAATTTACGGATCAGCACACAAAGCAGTGAGATAATTTTAGCGTATGTGGTGGTGTGAACCCTGGCTGCTACATTACACTTGATTAAACATATCTTGGGTCTACATTGACTGTACAAACACCGGTGGGAATTCCGTGCGATCGGCTGCTTACGATAAAGCACGTCACCTTTAGAGTAGACGGCATCACAGTCGGGCGATAACGCAGCGCTAGGAATTTTGTTTGTTTATCTAACACAATCAGACTTCAAGCACAAGAGTAGCAAGAGCAGCGTCAGAAACTAGTGGCGGATATCGCTTGCAATCTCACAACGGAGATCCTCCCTTCTCTGCTCGATGGTGCACCTTCAAAAAGAGTGTGAGTTTGAGTGCCAAATCATAAAGTGCGTGTTTGGCAAAGTGAGTTTGACCAGGGGCGGATATAGGCATGGGCATGCGGGGGGGGGGGCAATGCCTACCTGACTGGCCCACCAAACACATATTTTAAATTAAAGTGTGTATATTTAAAATGACACTACTATTGCTACTAACTACTAGTTGTGGCACCACTAAATGAACAGACCTTCAGCTTATGCATGCAACGTGTGCTTTAAAAAAAAAGCGACACGGGCGACACTTTCAAAACAAGAGATGGCTGTACCTCGTACTGATTACTTTTTCTGCCAATAATAACCTCATCCTTCGATCAATCGAAAGTCATTATAAAGCCTATTGATCAGTGGTCCAGGGACCAAGGGTCAACCAGTGGCCCAGGTACCACCAGTGGTCCATGAGAGAGTTCCAGGTGGTCCCCAGCTAAATGATAGAGCCGTTTAACCAGACGTAACACTTGAGAGCGTAAAAATGAAACCGAATGAACCCTCATTTGGCACGCAGCAACTTCCTCTGTGCATAGCGTCTATTGAAACTGCAAATAAACCACGCACTGTATTCAATGGGGTTGCTCAACAGGTTGTGTGTGCGTGTGTGAGCGACCGCACCTTCTGCAAATCAATCACATGTGGCTCCAGCAGCTGTCCATCTAAGTGTGGTCTCTATTCTGACCAACACGGGTAAAAAAAAAAAACAAAAGGACTTTTTCAACTCAACCATCCCGTCGTCCAGTGGCGTTTTCTAAGCCCCAGGCAAGATTTTCCATGGAGCTCCAGGGAAAATCTCCTATGACGTCATGCCTATAACAGGACAGTAAAATGGTGCCCCCTCAAGGGATAAAAATACGAACTATTTTTAAACTAAAGAATGTATTATATGTGTTTAAAATGTTCAATACTAGTTATTTATCCATATGAGGCTTTATAGACCTGTGCAGTGACATCACTGCCTCGGTTCCAGAAGTGGATTACCCATTCATTTTTCTCATAGACTTTTCTAAAATGATTCACATAAAGACAATTACGCCGCGGACAAAGCCAACTTGGGTCGTGACAAATCACTTCTTGCTAATTAGACATTATATGATAATATTGCGTTTGTTGTCATGATTTGTCACGACGACCCGAGTTAGCTTTGTCCGTGGCACAATTGTAGTTTTATGAACCATTTTCGAAAAGTCTATGAGGAAAATGAATGAGGATTTCATTTTTGGAACCAAGGCGACATAGCCTGGGATCCTTTTAAAAGGATCCCTGGCTAATAAGACAAATATGCCTTAAAACACTATACTTGCCTTCTATAACTAAAACATGCAGGTAAAAACACATTCAATACTTTATTTCTTTTGTAAATAGAGAATCTTTCACTCTATAGGAGGTGCTCCCGTCGCAGGATGATGATGTCACATGAGCAATGTTCATATAATCCATATAATCCATAGAGCTAGACCACACATGGACATGTGACGTCATCATCAAGTATTCTCAGTATTTATGAAAGAAATAAGATGCCAGTGGTGTTTTTATTTGTTTATTTTAGTTATATCGGGAAAGTATAATGTCTTAGCGACGTTTGTCTTATTCGTCAGGGATCCTTTTAAAGCATGTCTGGTGGTCACCCCGGTGCCCCCCCCCCCCCCCCCCCCCCCCCCCCCCCCCCCCCCCCCCCCACCCCCACCCCCCCAGCCCCTCCATGGCACCCCAGGCGACTGCCTAGTTTGCCTAATGGCAAAAACGCCCCTGTTGTCACCATACAACTCTGTCTCTCTCTCTCGCTCTTTCCCTCTCTCGCTCTCTCCCTCTCTGGGAACAAAGCCAACTGTCCAGCCAAATGAAACTCGCCTCAGCTCGCCAGAACAAAAGCCCTCAAAGAGGCACGGGGCAAAACCATCACAAAAAAAAAAAGAAACTAAAAGTTACGCAACGTCACACATAAGGATCAATTCATGACGAGGAAGCCGTCAACAAAGAGGAGTGGGTTGACAGACAGGCGGCGGCGGCTGAGAGAAAGAAAGAAAGAAAAAATAAATAAATAAATGAATGGGAGAGACCAGGGGCAGATGTAACATTTCCCAATTGGGGGAGGCAGGAGAAAATGGTATGGGTGGTTCATCAAGTGAAGCCGCACCCATACCATTTTCAGGTTAAAGGACAGTTACAGGGGCACCCCCCCCCATGCCCATGCCTAGATCCGCCCCTGGGGGGGAGACATGGAAATAATGATTTAGCATGCTCTGTGTCTGTGTGATCTGCATGTGTGTGTGTGTGTGCGTGTGCGTGTGTGTGTGTGTGTGTGTGTACGGTTCTGCCTCGCTGAGCTAACAACCGCTCCTGAAACGCCCACTGCGTTGTTCAATTAACAGCGACGCACAAAACAGAAACCCATCACCATAATTAAACAGCCCTACGTAGTACCCCCCCCCCTCCCCACCCCCGACAACAAGCATGTCGCACCATTAACCCATTGTGTTAGATTCCAGTTCCTGACACTAGATTCTAGTTCCTGACACTAGATTCTAGTTCCTGACACTAGATCTAGTTCCTGACACTAGATTCTAGTTCCTGACACTAGATTCTAGTTCCTGACACTAGATTCTAGTTCCTGACACTAGATTCTAGTTCCCGACACTAGATTAGTTTGTGACACAAAATTCTAGACATATTTCATAGGAAGGACCCCCAGAAATATATATTATTTAGCTGCAGAACCTCATCTCATCTGTTCTAGGGGATACCCCCAGAAGCGCGATATGAGCTTGTAGATCTGCTATTTTTCAACAGCTAAAACACCAAAACGCGTTCAGTACACAAAAGGGTTAACAGGGAGAAGAATAACAGTTACACTTCAGCTCCTCTGGGTATGATGGGATGGGGTGGTGGAGGTGATGTGGTGTGTATGTACAGTATGTGTATGCATGTGTGTGTGTTCATTAATCCTCCATAGCGTCGCAAAAGACTTCATCACCTTTAACCACGCCTGGTATTTCTGGAATGACACGATCGATGTGTTAACTCTGTGTTAACTCCGTTTGCGCCGGTTCTGTAACACAGCAGCGGCGTGCAATGCTCTTTATCGCGGTGCTATACACTAGAGCCACTCTACACACTGGCTGCAGGGTTGCTAGGAAACGTCCGGAGAAATCTCTCTTCATTCATTATCAGGTGCCTTTTCATTTCCACTCCTCCTCCTTCTCCTCCTCCTTCTCCTCCTCCCTTGCTGGTTGAAGACTTTTTCAAATCCGTTTATCCATTAACTTAGAGCTGTGGATATCCTCCATTTAAATGACTACTTTCTCACACGTTATTCTGCTAATTGTTCTATCGACTTCTCCCAGAGCAACATCTAAGGCACCGAACATGTGGAGTTCCACTGGTCTCGGGGCGGTTTTTAGGCATAAGCACAACTAAAAATGGTATGGGTACGGCTTCATCGCCCGTGTTGCATCGCACCACGAGCGATGAAGCCGCACCCATACCATTTTGGGTTACATGACTTATATTAAACAAGTAAAGCACCAATAAAACATCAGTTGTTGTTGAAGTTGCAACCACATGCAGCATGCTGTTGGTTGACTAGTGCCACAACTGTAGTCAGTTAGTAGCAGTAGTAGTGTTTCAAATCATTTTAAATATACTGTAGGCACTTTAATTTGAAATATCTTTGGTTGTTTTGCATGCCATCGTGTTTGGTGGGGCAGACTGGGCATTTAGGGGGGCCCCTGAGCCAGTGGCACTATCAGCGCCAATGAGGAAGATTATGAAAAGAGTGGATCAAAACACCGCCTTTTTGATTGGCTCTACCGACTGTCATTTCTTGGTGAATAGTGATCAGACTAGGCATGTTACGGTATAAGAATCTCAAGACCGTTTTTATAGTTTGCTTTTATACCGGTATTATCGGTTTTATAGTTTGACCATTAGATGTCCTCAAAGTCCTGGCACATGCAGGCCAAACCCTCAACATTAGTACTGTAATAATAAATAATAGTATTTTAGTCCCACAGACCAAAAACTAAATATTTCTTTGGGACTTGGGAAACAAAACAGTCAAACCTACAGATCAAAATGACCATGAATCTTCTACATTCATTAGTTGTGTAGACTTGGGCTAATTCACGTGATGAATATTTTAACTCCTGAGAGCGTAAAAATGAAACGCTCTCAAAGAGTTACATCTAGTTAGAACGTGCAATATTGAATGAATGTTCTTTTTTGTTGTTGTTTTGTTTTTTCGGTACATTCGGTAAGCAAGAAAAGTACCGGTTTTGTGGCCCCACATACCGGTAACACCGGATACCATGACATCCCTAGATCAGACAAGTGGAGCTCCATGTTTGTGGTCTTAAACGTTGCATTTGTAAAAAGGTAAGAGTTACTTTGAGGCAGAAATGCTCATTCCACCACTGCTGCATATGTCAGTGCGGGTCATCAGGCGCGTGTTTGTGGTTGTCTGCTACTTTTTAAATTATAGGCATGGCAATGTCATATTTTCCTCCGCTTGATGTCGTGCACGCTCAGCACATTTCAACCAAACACCGGGGGTCCCGCGGGGTCCTCTGCAAGAAAGGGCTGCCAGCTTAAAACAAGGGTCTACTGGCATTGAATTTACTATTTAATTATTTAAATAATATTCAATAAATAATACTTAAATATTATTTAAATATTTACCGGTAATTATTTATTTTCTTCTTTTTTTGGGCTAATCCTCCCTACTATAGAGTATGGTGACCATATAAGGAGGTAGCACCCAAATCCACTCCTTCATTGTGTCCTGTCTAGATTTCTAGTTTCTGAATAGCATAATATTCAAAGATTTGCAACACGTTTTTACGATTTTTCAAAAATAGCAGAGATACAAGCTCATAGCGCGCCACTCGGTGGCGCGCTATGAGCTTGTAGATCTGCTATTTTTCAATAGTTAAAGGCATAATGCTTAGAACACCGAAACGCGTTCAGTACACTAAGGGTTAAAAAGTAAATTATTGTTTCTTCCTATTAAATAAATTAGCCCATATAACATATTATAACATATTTCCCGTTCTGCTCAGATGTGAACTGGCTCAGATTGTGATCGGATTAAAAAGGTCGTATTGGAGATTATGTAATCTGCCTTGCAAGTGCTAATTGCTGTTTGTCGAGTCGTGCAGAGCACCGTTTGATCGTCTTACAGCGAACAGTGCCAGTGCCAGGGTTATAATCTGACCAGTGGGGTCAGGAATGTTAATCCCCATAACCCATATTGCTAATATTATGATCGCATTTATTAAAAAAAAGGAGCACCCGTCTTATAGTTGTTTTTGAATACAATATATTTGGGCTACATTGTGTAATTGAATGTTTTGCACCTGAAATACTGAATTCAATACTACTAATCCAGTGGTTTTCAACCGGTGGTCTGGGGTCCACCAGTGGTGCTTGAGAGGGTTCCAGGTGGAACTAAATGACTAAATTATGTAAAGTTGGTTAACTCTTGAGAGTGTAAAAACAGTGTAAAAATGAAACAAAATGGACACTGGCTTTTTACACTCTCAAGAGCTAAAATATTCATCATCTGAATTAGCCCAAGTTTACACAACTAGAGATCTAAGGTTTGCCTGTTATGTTTCCGAAATCCGGCCTGGAATTGTAGATTAAAAAACAGAAGAAATCTTTGGGGTTTTGGGTCTGTGGGGCTACAATGTCCTCAAATGGTGGTCCGTGGCTCATATGCTGAATAAATAGTGGACCCTGGTATGAAAAAGGTTGAAAACTACAGTACTAATCTAATGATGAATCAGTGGGTTGTTGCACTCCACCTACCAGCCAACAAACCATTGCGCGAACCGGTGCACAGGCTCTGCTATTATTAACTTAAGTGACATTAGGTTCCTTTGTATAGCTAGGGGGGCTTGTCTTTTTTTTTTAGACTGGATCCACTCCGTCCTAATGAACTTAAACTAGTTCTCATGAGCTCATTTGCATATTACCCAGCAGCACTGGGGGCTTTGGACTAATGAGTCTAAACGCTGGGAGGAAAGAGAAGAACTCAATGACTTCATTACTGCAGTTTAGGGCTGGGCCTAATAATTAGCAACGCTTTGATTGTTCTGTAGAGATTACTGATTACCGTTTCACTAATCAAACAATCGAGAACCTGCATTTATCATAATGTACTTCATATTGCAACTTTACTTTAGTTGGTCATTCGGTTCGCTATTACTGTACATACTCATCTTGCGAAGGAACGATAGACATATTGGACCGGTATGTGTAGCACACGCTGGACCTTGTGGATCGCTCTCAAATATACCGGAAAAAAACATCTTTCTAACTAAGCATAGCAGCTTGCTGCTTAGCAGAAATTAAATAAACAAGCAAACCAACAAATAAAATAAATAAAGCAAGCATGCCTTAAAGATAGGTGTGCTTCCAAAAGTAGATGATGCTCTACCAGTAGCTCACAAAGGCTTTGCACTGCAGATAGATGACATGACATGATCCTAAAAGCTACGATTTAATCGCTAAACATAACAGACATCTGCCACTTGAATTAAGGTGACTTGACTTGATTGACTAACATCAGAAAATGGCCTGGCAGCTCAAAACCACAATGCAATATCTTCTTTGTTTTCACGAGCACAAATGTCAGCATAGCAATACAGTTACTGTATGTACCAAAAAAAACAAACAACTAATTTCATTGACACCCTCGTATTGCATGTAACATCAAATGTATATTCTGCAATGGGATAGCAATTGCATTGGTTGGTAGATCTAATTGAGCCTGTCATTTTCAAAGCAGCGCTCTAGTCCAAAAAGTGTTATGCGCTCCTGCTACAGTATATTCAGAGGTTGTGGAACAGTTGTCTGGAGACTCATTGGGACTGATGTGAGAGGGACTCCAGGTCCAGTGATTCCACCCAGACCTAAACGTAGCTCGGATTGCTGGGGCGGATTGGCACATTCCGACCAGGACAATTTTGCCTTTGCCAGGCCACCCTGGGTGGGCAGTTGGTTAACCAGATGTAACTCTTTGAGAGCGTAAAAATGAAACCAAGTGGACCCTTGCGGGTCCATTTGGTTTCATTTTTACACCCTCAAGAGTTAAAATATTCATCATGTGAATTTGCCCAACTTAGTCTACACAACTAGAGAATGTAGAAGATTAATGGTCATTTTGATCTGTATGTTCCAGGCGAGCATCTAGCGCATTCTAGTGCATTTTTGAAGTGCCACTAGTGCATTTTGGATCTTGGCAGTTGGCAACACTGCCTCCAGCGCGAGAGCCCTGGCGCACAGGAGTGAACGGGAATATGGCCACTCTCCTACTTGAAGGCTCTGGTGTAGGACACCTGCCTGGCCTGGGCCTGGTGCCCTGGCCTGCCCTGGACTTAAAAAAAAAAAAAAAAACTGCCCAGGCCACTAGGTGGCGCAGGCCACCGGGAAAACTCCCTGTACTCCAGATGGCCAATCCGCCCCTGTCGGGTTGACACTTGACAGCTTTGCCGCTTCAGCTCTCAGTATATCTGCTGTTGTGGCTATACTGTAGTGCCCGTAGATGGTGAAACGCAACACACACTCCTCGGTATCACTCAGCCATGACTCACGTAGTCTCTGTGCCACATTTTGACAGGCCCTGTCGAGTGAAACACTTAGTGCTTGATGTAGCCACAAATCAGTAACCGCCCCCTACTCCCCCCCCCCACACTCCAAAAAAAGGAAGGTCTCATTCAGCTTTTGGCATTTAGTAGGCGGAGTGAAAAGGCTTTGGAGTGACGCTGTTCAAAAAAAAAAAAAACGAAGACTGTATTTGATTGTAATTGGTCTGAAAGGACGAAGGGTCCCGTTCATTCATGCATTCCTACCACTGTTGGCCACGGTTTTTGCACTCTGAATGCGGCCCCTGGTTCGCTGTGGAGCCCTGACGCACAATGGCTCCCTGTTGGAGCCAACTTCTGCTTGTCAAAAACCATTAACATCACAAGCAATTACACTGTCGCCACACCGCCGCCGAATAACTGCTTTTTAGCTAACTTTTTTTTTCCTTCTTCTCGGGGTCTGACGAACTCCACTTGTGGAAGTTATATGGCCAAACAAGCCCCCTATATGTATAGAAAGAAATGCATTGTGGGCTCATTAAGTTATAATCTTAACATCTTACATTTTGGAGAGGCGCTGTTGGAGAAATGTATGCAAGTACTGTAAGCATGTATGCATTTATGTAAGCATGGCCTCTCTTGGTTGCCAAACTATGTTGAGTCAAGGCCTTTCTAAATCCCTCTCAGCCTTACGGTATGTAAGGGTTTTCAAATTAAAACATTCCTCCTCGTTCATTCTGGGGACAGACCCTGTGCAGACCTACGGCACAGTAAAGTGTTGGCCAGTAGGAAAGAAGCGTCAGAGTGGAGGACTTCAACTCCAGGGAGACCACAGACGCTATTCTGCAGTTCAGCATGGTGGCTGCTGGCCCACTGTTGTTTCTTTCTCTAAAACATCCTGAGGATATAGACTTAAAAAAGAAAACATCCCTGTCTGTCTGAGGACCTATTTTAGTCCACACCGCACAAGTGAAAAGACCTTGGGTGGGATCAGAAGAAAACAACAGTGTAAACACAACAGGAAAGAAGCATAGGCAAAGACCTACTGTAGGGGAGCCGGCCTGGGAGGCGGGGGGGCGATCGCAATAATAAATCAACGCCTAACTGTAGCTCCTAGAAAGGTTCCGTGTGATTCCTTTGTGTTTAGGTGTTGAGGAATGCAAACAGGAGGGCGAAATCAACAATAATTTTATTCAAAACAGATTTCTGTCACTGACTACTGCCGTAGTCCTAATACCTAATACAATGAGGCTTCTTTCGGTGCATTGCCTGGGTCGGTTTGCTCATACATGTGGAGAGAGGGAAGGTAAGAGACACTTTTCCAAGAGAAAATGCACAGAAATGTGAAATCTGAAATCTGACTGAAGTCCGTCAAAATTAAGGCTAATGCACATTTTGCATTTGCTTTTTTGGCTTTATGTAAAATATTGGATATTGGGGTGTGTGTTATGGGGGAAAATTTCAAAATGAATAATATTGGATCGTATCGGAACTGGAAAAAAAGAATCTGTGCGGTTGCAATCCCTGACACAGAAGCACACATGTGTGCGTTTGTCCGGCTGCTGGCTCTGCAGGCCCCCGAAAGCGTCGACTTAAAGCCCCTCAATTTCAATCCCATAATTGATGCGGTTTCACACCATGAACCGGCGGTCATGTGTCTCACGAGAGACTGGTGTTTTTAACAATCCCAGAGCAACGTCGAGGTTGAAATGCCTCTCTCTCTCTCTCTCTCTGTCTCTCTCTCTGTCTCTCTCTGTCTCTCTCTCTCTCTCTCTCTCTCTCTCTCTCTCTCTCTCTCTCTCTCTCTCTCTCTCTCTCTCTCTCTCTCTCTCTCTCTCTCTCTCTCTCTCTCTCTCTCTCTCTCTCTCTCTCTCTCTCTCTCTCTCTCTCTCTCTCTCTCTCTCTCTCTCTCTCAAGGCGCCCAGGCCAGGCCTTATCCGTTTCCTCCTAAGCATGGTGCGAGCGTTTACCTGGCGGCCGGCCAAAACACATCGCCGGCTTACAGTAATGAAAGTTATTCTTTCGGTGACGTTGGAAGGAGGATCGGAAACAACAGCGCCAGTGTCTTCTATCTCTCTCACACGACGACTGGCCGCCTGGCCGGTTCACACTGACACATCACTCACACACACACACACACACACACACACACACACACACACACACCCTCCAGAGCAGTGATTCTCAAACTTTTTTTTTTTGGCGTGTCAAGGTGTGTGACAACATGGCATGAGATGAATGTAATGCATCCTCATTTGGAAAGGGACCTTGTGCCACGGAAAAACAGTGTTCTAGTAAAAAAGGTCTCCACCAGACCAGACTGTGACCTCCTGGTGGCGCTATAGGCCAATGTGAAAAGGGTGCCATTCTTTCTTATGCCTTTTATAGCAGTTTGATGATTTGAGGCTTTTCACCAAAAAAGTGTTTTTTTTTTTTCAAAATTCCACCTGTTGGTGACGCTATAACAGGGCGATGTGAAAATGGTGCGATTATATTTGTCCGCCTTGTAGGAAAGTAAGTTAAATGTATGTTATGCATTCATGATTTGATGCTTTTAGATCAGAACGAGCCAACCCTGCAAACATTGAAAGCCAATTATAGCCAATTAGCATGGAATATGAAATATCTGACAGATCCGTCTTGAGCACATGACTGTTGAGATACTGTGCAACAATTTGCGGGATTTTGGGGGCAGAATCTAAGGGAGCAATATGAAATAATGTGCTTGACAAAGATCAGCCTCCTGGTGGCGCTATAACAGGCCGTTATAGAAAATGGAGGCAGAGCTTCATTGTTGGCATCCAGGGAGTGTGTGTGTGTGTGTGTGTGGTGTGTGTGTGTGTGTGTGTGTGTGTGTGTGTGTGTGTGTGTGTGTGTGGTGTGTGTGTGTGTGTGTGTGTGTGTGTGTGTGTGTGTGTGCGCGCGCGCAAAGATTGGCGTTTACCAGATTAATGGTGCCGGAGACATTAGGTGTACACACAAAACAAATTGAAGAGAAAAGTAAGGATGCAAAATTGTGAATGACCGTAATGAGAGGATGTATGATGACCATTGGCGATGAAGATAAGCCCCTCGCCACACGGGGGTGATCTTATTTATTTTACTCATAGTGCGACACACACTGGTCTTGTATGAAGTAAGGCATTCAATCATGACAAAAGAAAAACTCGAAATATGGGGATACTGTACAAGTCACACAAAGTAAAACAAAAAAAAATCTGGCCTTCTTTGGCATTTGGTTGTGGAACAACCTGCAGTCCAGAAAGAAATTAGCTTTGAGAGTTCCCTTGAGAAGTTTCAATTGGATTATCTTGGGCGTACAGTCCAACACCTGTAAATGGCTGTATTTATGATTACATGCTGTAATCATATTTATTGCTTATAGGTAGGCTACCGTCTGACGGGAAATGTGGATGTATTAGGGATGTTTTCCACTGCTCCACAAATGTGACATTTACGATGTGGTATTGAAGCGCTGTTTCTGCTTTCTTGGCCAGTTCCCATACTGGCCAAGACTCTCTAATGTGTTTTTTACTAGTTAAATATACGCCTGTGCCATCACTAGTTGTTGTTGTCGATGTGTGACTGACCCGATTTTTGAATGGTTATACTTTTGTCTTTACTTTTTTTTGTTTAATTAAAGTATATGTTACATAATTCATATGTAAACTACACAGATATTCTCCCGCTCATTACCATGCACGAATGTACCATCTACACATAAATCTTCTGCATCAAAATTGACATTTAAAGGAGAATTCCGGCCCAAAAGTTTTTTTGTATCTTTATTTGCAGTTAATTTTTTTGAAAAAAGTGGTCCAGGTGTTATTTTGTGAAAATACTCCTTTATGGCTGTTTCCCCTACCCCAAAATAAGCTTATAATGGGGCCAATGGGCGTTGTGCAAGTTCACCTATATACATCGCTCCAAAATGCAATTTTTTGCTATATATTGTGTCTCCACCATGTCAGTAGTGAGTTAACACTCACACTTTCACTTTCACTTTTGTTTCAGCAGTGGTTCAGCCATAAACCATGTGCCACGCCCCCAGCTTTTGAGACAGCTGGATCACTGCTGAACCAAAAGTGAAAGTGAAAGTGTGAGTGTTAACTCACTACTGACATGGTGGAGACACAATATATAGCAAAAAATTCCATTTTGGAGCGATGTATATAGGTGAACTTGCACAACGCCCATTGGCCCCATTATAAGCTTATTTTGGGGTAGGGGAAACAGCCATAAAGGAGTATTTTCACAAAATAACACCTGGACCACTTTTTCAAAAAAATTAACTGCAAATAAAGATACAAAAAAACTTTTGGGCCGGAATTCTCCTTTAAAAAGGTGCAAATGCAGCTTTGCCCTCGATGCCCTCGCTACCAGCACACCTGACTAATTACCTCGTGAAAAGCGAGCGACTCCCACAGCCACAATACTAGAGGGAGCGAGCAACAGTGATCTGCACCAGACAGAAAACAAACATGGGCAAACTAATTCTCCTTCTACACTAACAGCACTGCCAACGCAGTGTGTGGAATAATATGCCCTGACCCCTTCCCTCCAAAAAATGCAAATCACCGGCGGGCGTGCTTTATAAATAGGTCTGAAAATCCACCTTTCAGCAGGCCAAAGGGAGAGGAAATGATAAATTTCCCCCTTAGACAAGTTTCTGAAAGTTGAAATGCAGATAAAATGGTAATCGCCCACCGATCGGTGATCGCCCAAAATTCACCTGTGATCAGTGACTGGCAATTTACCCTTCTGTGATTGACAACTTGAATTTTTCTGGAGAAACTGATATTTTTATACCATTCAAGTCTAAATGTTATAAACATTCCCTAAACATTCTCTCCTAAACAATCCCTCCTTCTTCCCCACACACAGGCACAGTTTTTTATGTGGGTTTTGAGACACATATAATAATATTGGAACATTTCAAATTTCCCCCTTTTACACGCAAGATCGTTGTCAGACTTGTCGGTATCAGCCCCGGTCATGAGGCAAACAAACAATCGGTGAGTGGGATCGGTCCCACCAAAAAATGGTGGAACCACAAAAGAAACACAGTAGAATTGAGACAGAGATGCTAACGGTAGATAATAGAGCTCTGCTTTTACGATTGCGGTGTTGAGCGTTCATCGTGTCAATGTCACCTACGCCCTAAATGAAGAGAGCGGCGCCGACTGGCCCGCTACCAAAGACGAGGGGACATGTCGTCCAAGTACAGATAGCGCGTACAAATGTGTGCGTACACACACACACACACACACACACACACACACACACACACACACACACACACACACACACACACACACACACACACACACACACACACACACACACACACACACACACACACACACACACACACACACGTGCGCGCGCGCATGCACAAACACACGCAAGCGTCCTGTCACTGCCAAGGTTACTTTTTATAATGCATGCAGGAATTCAACTTAGCGCATCACGTCGGCTGATTAACGGCAGAGCACACAGCTGCGAGCGACCCTCTGTCTCACACAAGGTTGCTCCTCTTCTTTAATATGAACGGAGGCGTTTCTGCACAGCCGGCCGGCCAGCCAGGCCACCTGATTAACGCGCCCAGCGAGAGCAAAGCGGCAGGGGGGCCAACTGCTCTACTTAGTGACGAGGCTTCATGGAGGCAGTCACAGGGAGATGTGTGGATATTAGGAGAGACAGGCAGTAGGGGAAAAAACTCAGTACAAGTGAACTCGGTATAGAATTTATTGCAGAATCTGACTTTCAAACGTACGTCAGGGGTTGACACTAAGGTCTCCGAGGCACTTGCCCATCGGGCAAGTGCAAGTCAGATTCTACTTGCCCTCAGGCAATGGTCACTTGCCCTCCAAAAATATATTGTAAATTTTGCATTTAAGTTTACTTCCTACTTGGGTGCCTTAAACCAAAGGTTTCAACAGGTGGTCCGGGGACCACCAGTGGTCCCTGAGAGGGTCCCAGGTAGTTGCCAGTTAAGTTGGTTAACCAGATGTAACTCTTGAGAACGTAAAAATGAAACCAAATGGACCCTTGCGGGTCTTCACTTGCCCCACCATTTTTTTATCTGCCCTTGGCAAGTGGGCAAGTGTTTTTGGCTTGATTGTATTGCTGTACTGTTGTACTCTGCTTTTGGCTCTGGCATTCTACAACACATGTTTTCTCATGCCAACAAAACCATTTGAATTGAAAATTGTACAATGCAGGAGGAACAGACACTAGGAAAGCTGAGAGAGACTTGTGGAGATACTAGTGGTGTATTCAATATCGATATTGCAAAAATATCCGGATGATAGGTCTAACGATCGAGAGCCTGCTATACTGCATATCGATATGCCAATAAATGGAATGATTTATCTGGTGATAAGTGTTGACCAACAAAGCTTGCAAGTTGCAATACACTCCCTTCTCAGAGCCCTTTTATTTTAATTTTATTTTAATTTAAAGATCTACAGTATGTGAGCCTCAGAGCGTTTTATTATATTTGTGCGATGCAATCATTATTTGGAATAAACGTATCATCGATAAATGATTTTGATAAATTGATATACCAATATACAGTATATCGTATAGTGGCCTCTGTACACATCTATCATGAGATTGCCAAGCAATATCCCGTACTAGGATTACTAGTATATTTGTTGTGCCAGTGAGGTTTGTAGTCTACTTATGTGGGGAAATTAAATCTTTAGATGTCACCAAAACCTGATTAAGAGGTTCTATTCATGTCTCATGCCTTGGTGGTTCATGAGATGATAAGCCACAGTCATATCAGTGTTTATTAGTGGCCAGAAAGGTAACCGTGGTTCGTTTTGATGGATTAGCCTAAACATAGCCTACATATCAGTCACAATCTCCCTCCCCCTGGTCTGTCACTGACAGGAATTAATTTGCCTGCATGTGGCCCTTATGGTTAGAGAATGCTTTAGTTTATCACAGTGTTGTGGTAATAAAACTACTTTAATGTGGTCTGAATTAGTTTTATGGACGGACACGTATCGGACACACAAACTGCAGTTCCTGTATCAGGGACAACCAATCAATCATTAGTACAGCAGTGCATGCCATCTAATAATGCATGGGTTTTCAACAGGTGGTTCCAGGGACCACCAGTTGGTGGTCCCCAGCTAAATGAAAAGTTGGTTAACCAGATGTAACTCTTTGAGAGCGTAAAAAACGAAACCATTACGCTCTCAAGAGTTAAAATATTCATCATCATTCATCATATTCATGTGAATTAGGGAAAGTAGACCAGTGGTGGGGAATGGGGAACATTTGATGGCGGAGACGAGAAGCCAGGCCATTATATTTCCACGCTCACACACCAGAGCCCCACATTGTGCACGTTTCTGTCACTGCAAAAACAGCCGATCTACAGGCTCAAACTTGCTAGGTTTGACGCCCCCGAGGGGCCCTATATAGACTGTGTTTCACAGGACAACGGTCTCAACAACCGAGTCATTCTCTTAAGTGCGTCCTTCGAATACCTCTGTTACTGTACGGCGAACAGGCTGACAGTGTTCACGCAGTCATACGCTGTTGGCCTGACTCACCCATGCACACCGTCATGCCAAAGGCATGTCCCAGTCCCCCCTATGCACATTCCATTGAGATATATTTAAAGCCCAAAGGGAAAAAAAGGAAAAAAACTAAAACAAAACAATGAGTTGGAAGTCAGGTCCTTCGGAAACTCCACCAGCGAGCCAGCAGAGACCTTGTTGCACGGCCACAGGGCCAACCACAATCTTTACATAACTCCGACCAACCACGCACTTTGTTTGAGAGACCGAGGGGGAATAAACCATTCAACTTTGGCCGACCAACACGCAATATTTACACGACGGCTATTGTGTTTCACAGCTGAAGCTACCAGCTAGCTGCGTCTGTCATCGGATGAAGAGCTTCCTGCTAAATTCATACAGAATCGGTGTTTTGGAAAAAGTGACGTGTTGTTTGGACGGGGGAAAAAAAAGGTTGAAGGCCTGAAATTGAGAGAAATTACAGACCGTAACCTTTGCCCTGTCAAGTTGAACTTTACGTTGCAAAGACCGTCTCTAATAATGCACAATTGTGTACTTTAATACAGCGGTTCTCAAATACGTATTGATATGTCTCTTTGCAATCTTAAAAGATTTCATGGAGACCCATTAAGAAAACAAGTGGTGCGCTTGTATACAGTACGAGTTATGTCCATGCATTCACAATAATAAAAAAAATGATGATCTCCTTCCTTTTTATTTTGCAGGGTTTGAATGGTGAACTTCAAATAAGGACTGCAAACCAAACCCTCAAAAACAAAACAACAACAACAACAAAAAAATGGCCTAGTTGTTGCAGTCCACAGGGCTTTGGACAAACTCTTCAAAAAGCACATGGAAACATCTGTGTCCACACGATCCCCCCCCCAAAAAAAACAAGGATCACAATTAATCTTTTTCTTCACACTAATCCTGCTGAAAGCTGCGGCAGGAACAGCAAACAACCGCGAGATTGTTCCAGAAAAACAAGCAGCTGAGAGAAGCTTATTATATTGCCTGGGTTTTATGCTTTGTCGCACGGCGGCATCGCGCGCACCGGCAAACACACACACACACACAGGCGACCTACAAGCCTGCGGTGCTCCGTTGAGAGAGATTGTAGATGGGCGCGCGACACCATCATCATATGACTACGGATGTGAGTTAAGGAGTGAAAGCCTGGAGCTGTTCTGCTTCGCTGGCTGTTCTAAACCTCACTAGTTGGTGATGCAATTATATCCACTAGCTCAGTGGGTTTTCAAACCTTTTTGATACTAGGGCCCACTATTTTAGTCTGAATTTGAGCCGTGGACCACCATGTGAGGACATTTTAGCCCCACACAGACCCTCAAAACGAGATTTATTTTTGCTTTTGTCCACAATTCCATCTGTTTGGTAAACAAAACAGATGAAACTGACCATTAATCTTCTACATTCTCTGGTTGTATAGACTTGGGCTAATTCAGATGATGAATGTTTTAACTCTAGAGAGTGTAAACATGAAACCAAATGAACTTGATTAATTCACAAAAGCTTGTGAAGATGTGAACAGGCTCTAAAAGGTGTACCAGTGGAGATATTACGTAATCTGCCCCCCAAACGCGTGCTAATTGTTGTTTGTTGAGTCACGCAGAGCCTGAGAGAGAGTACTGGTTGAACTTGTGATATTGAACACTGCCAGGCTTTGTAATCCGACCCGTTATGGCTGGAATGTTGATCCGCACATACCCCGCATAATCTTAATATCCTGATCATAGTAATTAAGAAAGGATTAATTACACGCTCTGGTTTGATTTGAGAGTACAATAGGCTACATCCTATAATTCTTGCAATCTGAAAATACTGGCTGGTTTACTGTGACTCTCCTTAACGCTTCTAGCGACTCTTTTTGCTGTATATTACCGTTTCTGGAAAACTCTCCTTCTCCCCATTATGGGCGGATGTAACATATCCCATTTGGAGAAAATGGTAGAAGATGAAGCCGCACCCGTGCAATTTTTGGTTACAGGGCTTGTATTACTTGCAACAGACACACAGCATGCATAAAGCTAAAGGTCTGCCTCAGAGAATTTTCTGTTTTCAATGATGAAATGCTGTTGGTTTAGTGGTGCCACAACTGTAGCTAGTTAATAGCAGTAGTACTGTAGTGTTTCACATCATTTTAAACATAGGCACTTGGGCTGTTTTGTATGCCATCATGTTTGGTGGGGCAGTCAGGGCATTTAGGGGAGCATTGCCCCCCTCCATGCCCATGCCTAGATCCCCATCCGTCCAAATTGCCAAGTCATAACATTAACTCGGTTACAGTGTTTCTTTCTTTCTACGACAGTGCTCTTGGATCCCGATACCGTGCCGTCACCATGCTCATGCTAACAGCTTTAGCCTCCGGTATTTGTTTTACTATCAGCTGCTCCACAACATGCAGGGCGACCAGTTGATGGGGGGGGGGGGGATGGGGGGGGGCTGACATCAGCTGAAACAGCTGATTCATATCCCTGAGCGGTCCAGAGAGCGTCAGAGAGCCTGCAGCGAGAGCAGCAGCTGTCATTGTTAATGGATGTTGACCATTGTCAGAATGCAAAGCGCAGCAACAGCATGTCTGACGGCCAGCAGAAAACGGCAGTTTGCCGTTGTGGAAAAAAAAGGGGAACAAAAACGAAGCCCCCCCGTGTGCTGACGTTTGTTTCCCCCTCTTCCAATTATGCACCGGTGGGGCCATTAAGAACGGTGTTGTTCCGTCCACTCCAGGCCCCGGATGTAACATTTCCAAATTGGGGGGCGGGGGGGCGGTAGAAAATGGTATGGGTGCGGCTTCATCGTGGCGCAGCAAAGCGACACGAACCGTTTTCGGTTACAGGACTTTTAATAGGCAAGTAAAGCATCAAGCAGCATGCTTAAAGCTAAAGGTCTTGACTCAAGAGAGTTTTCCGTTTGTGAATCATGGGATGATGCTGGATTAGTGTGGCGACAATTGTAGATAGTAGCATAGCGCTTCAAAATCATTTTAATTATAAGCGCTTGATTTGGAATATCTTTGAAATTTGGGTTGCTTTGCGTGATCCCATCACGTTTGGTGGGGCAGTTCTGGGGATTTAGGGAGGCAATACACCCCCCCCCCCCCCCCCCCCCCCCGTGCCCGATGCCTAGATCCGGCCCTGGTTCACTCCCTGACCGTGGCCTCACGGCGCCCAGGCAGCGGAACAGAAGTGTTGGGTTGAACATCTCGTTGAAACCTTATCTACCTAATTGCTCCCTGGAGGTGTTTTGTCCGACCTGTAGCTTAGGCACGTTTTTTCGACAAAAAACCCTGGGCCTGGTCCACTACTCCGGTCAGGGGCGGATTGGCACATATTTTCCCACCGGGACAATTTTGCCTTTGCCAGGCTACCCAGAGCAGGGCAGCTGGTTAACCAGATGTAACTCTTTGAGAGCGTAAAAAATGAAACTAAATGGACCCTTGCGGGTCCATTTGGTTTCATTTTTACACCCTCAAGAGTTAAAATATTCATCATGTGAATTAGCCCAACTTAGTCTACACAACCAGAGAATGTAGAAGATTAATGGTCATTTTGATCTGTATGTTCCAGGCGAGCATCTAGCGCATTCTAGTGCATTCTGGAAGTGCCACTAGTGCATTTTGGATCTTGGCAGTTGGCACTTGGCACTGCCTCCAGCAGCGCGAGCCGTGCCCTGGCGCACAGGAGTGAACGGGAATATGGCCACTCTCCTACTTGAAGGCTCTGGTGTAGGACACCTTTTCTTTTTTGAAGGATAGAAACACTAGTTTTCCTGGCCTGGGCCTGGCGCCCTGGCCAGGCAAAAAAAAAACTGTCCAGGCCACGAGGTGGCGCAGGCCACCGGGAAAACTCCCTGTACTCCAGATGGCCAATCCGCCCCTGACTCCGGTCGGTGGAGGGAGGCTCGGCCCGGCCGGTCGTGCCGAGCCGAGCCGCGCCTCCACCACGTCTAATCTGATCCTCTCTGGAATGTTGGACGGCGTTCGCGCCACTCTCCCCTCCCCTCTCCTCTCCGCTTCCTGCTTTTGGAAACAGAAAAATCTGACTTGAATTCTAACTTGGGAGACTCAGGGAGGGAGATGATCATCTTTACTCTGAATCTCTGGGTCACAAAAAAGGGGGGTTAAAATAAATGGCCCCGCGACATTTAAAATGTCTGCAAATGTATTCTGACTGGGCACAGTGCCACTAGGCTCTGTAAGTAAAGCACAACGTAATACTTTAGAACAGAAACCAAATGACCAAACATGAAACCAAATGGACCATTGCGGGTCCATTTGGTTTCATGTTTACACTCTCAAGAGTTAAAATATTCATCACATGAATTAGCCCAAGTCTACACAAATAGAGAATGTGGAAGATTAATTAATGGTCATTTTTCATCCGTATGTTTGGCTGTTTTGTTTTTGAAATCCAGCCTGGTATTGTGGACAAAAGCAAAATAAACCTTCTGTGGGTCTAAAATGTCATCAAATGGTGGTGCCTGGGATGAAAAAGGTGGAAAACCACTGCTTTAGGACACCAAAAGGCGTTAACGCCCCAAACTGAGTTAAGTCAAGAGAAAGAGTCGGAGAAAGGCCATAAATGTCAAGATCTGTTCTCTTTCCTCTTTCTCGGTCACTCGGTGTGAGTCAACCAATCGACCTTCGGCCCGGAATCTCACACACGCACACACACACAGCACACACACACACACACACACACACACACACACACACACACACACACACATCCGTCGGATGATGTAACTCGTTCTGTCGTCTGTCAACCCCGACCGACACCTTTCCGAGTCACCTCTGCTCTCGTTCTGGTGACAACAACACAGAACAAGACTTATTCCTTCATGTCGTCCAGCAGTAATAGCAATGGGTGCAATTCTCGAACACTATAGTGTAGCCAGGTATAGTGTAAGGCTTATCATTGGCTGGTCTGGGGCCTGGTGTGTAGGCCAAAAGCCTGTACCAGCAGACCTGGGCCTGGGCTTACCAAATAATTATCCATAATAACTAAAGCCTGCAATTCAAAAAGTCCAGAAATCACCAGACACCCCAAGTAAAAATGTTACTGTACTCCCCTGATTTCTTCATCATGAGTTGAAGCTCTTGATGGCTGTTTTTGATTTATTGTGGGTAATCATTTGGTAAGCCTAGGCTCAGGTCTGGTGGTAAAGGCTTTTGGCCTACACACAAGGCCCCAGACCCAACCAATGAGAAAACTTACGCCATAGTAGATAATAATCATTGGCACTGCCAACCAGTCCAGTCCAACCGTGCGTTAGAGGGCCTGCTACTGTGATATTACGCTCGTGGACATCGGAAGCCCCCTCCCGATGGAACTAATTGTCTCTGCCCCCACTTGACCTGAACGAGGGGCCAGAGTGAGCCGTTATATCCCAGATGGTTTCCGACCATTAAAGACCCCAAAAAACCCGTTTTCATTAATCATCGGTGTCCCCGCGGAGCTCAGAATCACCTTGTAGGTTAACGCTGCCTTGATGCAACCGAGACCCGTCCGTCAAACCCCCACCCCACCTCCCCTTCCCAACCCAGAGGGGCTGTGCATAATGTCAGCATGATTCATTGGCAAATGTAGGGGTTGGGGTGTTTTGACATGGTTATAAAATACCCCTCTGAATAAGCACAAACTAATCCGCCACAACAAGGCAAATACGATTAATATGATAATTGGGTTGTTTTCTTTGGGCTTTCTTTTGTCAATCAATCAACGTCAACAACGTCAATTTCACTGCTGAGGAACTTGAACCAATGGCGGCTCAAGAGAGCACGGCACAAAGCAGCCAAATAGAGGTGGTGTTTTGTTTTTCTTTTGGTCACTGTGTGGGCATTTTTTTCCCCTTCCGAATGCAAGACTCCGTTTTTAAATGAGGCTGAACGTCACTGACTGTAGCCACTCTCTCTCTCAGAGCCGTGTGCCCACTTTAAGCGAGCGCCTGCCTCCACTCTCTCTCTCTCTCCCAATACAAGAATAACATGTGACATCATTTACAGTTGTATACGGGTCTGGCTGGCACGGCGACACACACACACACACACACACACGCACACACACACGCACACACGCGCACACACGCACACACGCACACACGCACACACGCACACACGCGCACACGCGCACACGCGCACACGCGCACACGCGCACACACGCACACACGCACACGCACACAGGAAAAGAGACACTTCAGTTCAGTTTCGGTCCAACTCTGGGAAACTCCGCGGTACGTCCAGCACCCGGTAAGGCTGGTATAAGCTTGGTAAAAAAAAAATGTTCATGACGTGCCGACGCCCACATCAATAGAAGCCAAAAGAAATTAAGCTGAACCTGTTTTTATCCCATTTCTGAATCCACAAACACAGGTGTCTTGACTACAGTCAGAAATACTGCAGGGATTGACACTAAGGTCTCGATGGGCAAGTGCAAGTCAGATTCTACTTGCCCTCAGCTCATGGTCACTTGCCCCCCAAAAATACAGTATATTGTAAATTTTACAGATGTAACTCTTGAGAACGTAAAAATGAAACCAAATGGACCCTTGCGGGTCCATTTGGTTTCATTTTTACGCTCTCAAGAGTTAAAAATCATCATCTTAATTAGCCCAGGTCTACACAACTAGAGAATGTAGAAGATTAATGGTAATTTTGATGTGCCTGTTGTTGCCTGTTTTGTTTCCCAAATCCAGCCTGGAATTGTGGATAGCTAGAAAGCAGGGACACAGACACAGAGGCAGAGTGCAATGACTGCCTTCAAGACAGATTTATCTTGTGTTGTGTTATAGTGCACTAAGTCACACACTTGCCCGATCGGGCAACCAGGTAGCAGTCTTCACTTGCCCCACCATTTTTTTTACTTGCCCCGGGCAAGCGGGCAAGTCTTAGTGTCAAGCCCTGTACTGTCATTTTTTTTTAACCCATTCTGGCATCCAGACAGTGTATTACACAGTTTAAACCTTAATCACCACGTTAGAATCCATACTCGTGAATCTGAACACGTTATATGGTAGAAATAAGACAGTAGCAGTAAAGGGCAGGGAGTTGAGCGACTATTCTAAACAAATAGTCCAAGCGTCACGTGTAATGCGGCTCAGCGTCTCTCTTTTTGCCATCCCATCGCCTGAAGGAAAGCACGCTCTGATTGGTTGAGAAACCCTCTGTGTCAGATAATAATCGTGATGCGAACCATAGTAAAAAGAAAAACACCACCGTTTCCGGTTCATTCCACCTTGAAGGTTACTGTAAATGGTCAATTTGTATTGGTGGTGAGGAGAGGGGCGGGGGGACATGGAGAAAGCATTTCCAAAAAAAAAAAAACGTCGAGACCCCCTTCTGCGGTATACAGAAGCCTTTCACGGAGGTTAAAACTTCGACGACAGATCGGCGGGGGGTTATAAATAAGACTCTCGGAGCGCTTTGTTTGAAAAAAGGACGAGCAGCTCGCTGGGAATAAAAAAAACAAAAACAACGACTTCTTCTTTGCTTTCACGCTGAAGGAAGAACGGAAGAAGGGGGGGAAAAGAGAAGCTCCTTCCTGACAGGGCTTCAAACAGCATCCTGACGTCTGTCCTCTTCCTGCTTGTTGTAGCCGGGCAGGAAGCTGACAAACGGATAGACGGACGGACACTTGGGCTGTCAACGCTCCCAAGACACAATAGGTAGAAAGCGGCTTACTTCACGGGATGATTAGGGACCACCAGTGGTCCTTGAGAGGGTTCCAGGTGGTCCCCAGGCTAAATGGAAAAGTTGATGGAAAGTTGGTTCACCAGATCTAACTCTTTGAGAGTGTAAAAAAATGACATCAATGGTGAAATCCAAGCTAATATGATGTCGTCATTGGAAGAAGTTTCTGAACTGCCTACAGCCCTCCTGTGAGACACAGACTGAGTAGAAAAAATAGTGGTATTTTATCATGTACATTAGTGAGGACCTATTATATGAATATACGTTGAAAAGTGGTGAAGTGGTCCTTTAATGGTCATTTTGATCTGTATGTTTGCCTTTTTGTTTACCAAATCCAGTCTGAAAAAAAAAAAATTATAAAGTTGCCTATAATACCTATAAAGCAGCATTCAGTTATTTGGATAACCCTCTGTCCTGGTAACATTAACAAGATGTGCACATGCACACACTCCACAGTGTGTGTGTGTGTATACTTTTAAGGCAAGCAATCAGGATACCCAGCTGAGTGACTGATGAACCGAATCAACAGGCACATCTGTACTACAACTGTATCAAAATGAGACATAGCTAAATTTATCAGTGTAGATCGGGGGTCACACAAATATATAAAATGCACCAAATGGTGGGCCTAATCAATCAATGCTTGTCAAAATACGGGTTCTTGAAATGAAATAGGTTGTGCACACAAGAGGAAATGAAAACTAAACTTACTTCTGTTACATCAGTGCCACATGATTGAACCAATGTTCTTTCACATGTAGCTGTAGGCTGTGAAACAATGACGGTCAGACTGCTACGCTCTGGGAAAACGTGGAGCTACCAAACACCCTTTCACTCCAGGGGCGGATCTAGGCATGGGCAGCCAATGCCCCCCTAAATACCCAGTCCCCCCCCAAACACGCTGCCATGCAAAACAAACCAAGATATTTCAAATTAAAGTGCTTATATTTAGAATGATTTGAAACACTACTACTGCTACTAACTAACTACAGCTGTGGCACCACTAAACCAACAGCATTTCATCATTGAAAACAGAAAACTGTCTGAGTCAGACCTTTAGCTTTATGCATGCTGCGTGTCTGTTGCAACTTCAACAACAACTGATGATATTATTGATGCTTTACTTGACTAATAAAAGTCCTGTAACCGAAAATGGTATGGGTGCGGCTTCATGCGATGAAGCCGCCCCCCATACCATTTTCTCTTGCCCCTCCAACATGTTCTCTTGACGAACCCCCCCCCCCCCCCCCCCCACCACCACCAAATGGGACATGGTACATCCGGCCCTGTTTCACTATCTCTACCCCCATACGTGGTTTTCAACCTTTTTGGTTACCATTCGATGACATTTATTTTAGCACTCACAGACCCCAAAACTAAATATTCCTTTTGTACAATTCCAGGCTGGATTTTGAAAAACGAAACAGGCAAACATGCAGATCAAAAATGAGCATTAATCTTCAAGTTGTGTAGACTCGGGGCTAATTCACACGGTGGATATTTTAAATCTTGAGAGTGTAAACATGAAACACGCTCTCAAAGAGTTACACCTGGTTAACCAACTCTATCATTTAGCCTGGGGGGACCACCTGGAGTCCTCTCAAGGACCACTAGTGGCCCTCCGCACCATCTGTTGAAAACCACTGATCTATATTCAATATTTTTCATTAAACATGTAGGTAATGGTGGGCACTGGGGGCTCCATCATTAGCTCCCACGCAATTACATTTAATCATCATGTGTTTATAGCATACAGTACTTCTGTATTACACAGAGGAAATACAGAGAAGTATAAGCCAGCCATGAGGCCCATAAGGGCAGGAGCCTATCACCTGTTTCTGCAGCAGAGGCTGCTTTGTGTACTGTACAAGTACAGCCTCTAGACAGTACAAGTACACCTTCTGGGCATGATGTAGACATGCCACATGACGCTAGTGCAAATGTCACAGGGAGCAGGGAAAAACAGGGTTGTTCAGAGTCTCCGTAGTATGAGCCGGGGATCGAACCCCCGCCCTCCCCGGTGTCTCTGGGTGAACTCTAACCACAAGGCCACTGAGGACTGTCATATAAGGGGAGTGAAGTCGCACGGCCGGGGATATAAATCAATGGGCTTCAATTAAACTGTGCTCTTTAAAAGACGCAGAACAGTGCAGTGCTTCACCAATGTTTTTACACATTCATATTCAGTTTAATTTTGTACAACCTCAGAACCACAGAGCTTTTAGCACCCTCCCCTGAGTGTCCCTCCTATAGGACCCAGTGGGAGAACCACCGGTATAGAGGGTTGTATAGACAGCAACTAAATGTCCATTAGATATTCTTAGCTGGAGTTAAGCTACAATAGGAGGAAAGCCTATCCTATGTCCTGTGTGCCCCCTGTCCCTGACACCCGGGGGCAGGGGGCAAGGCAGTGGAGGAACGGCCAGGCTTGGCCTTTGGCTCTGGACACCTGGCTAAACAATAACACAGATGACATGTCATGAACGCTGCTTCATCTTCACGGTAGAAGAGAGGCGAGGGGAGAGGACGAGAGAGGAGAGCAAGGGCGGATCTAGGCATGGGCATGGGGGGGCAATGCCCCCCTAAATACCCAGTCTGCCCCCCCCCCCCAAAAAAAAACACAATGCCATGCAAAACAACCCAAGATATTTCAAATTAAAGTGCTTATATTTAAAATGATTTGAAACACTACTACTGATACTAACTAACTACAGCTGTGTCACCACTAAACCAACAGCATTTCATCATTGAAAACAGAAAACTCTCTGAGTCAGAACCTTTAGCTTTATGCATGCTGCGTGTCTGTTGCAACTTCAACAACAACTGATGTTATGATTGATGCTTATACTTGACTAATAAAAGTCCTGTAACCGAAAATGGTATGGGGGCGGCTTCATCGCCCGTGGCGCGAAGCGACACGGGCGATGTGATTCAAGGACTGGCTTCCCTGCCTTTGGGGCCATTTGTGCCGATTGGAAATCCAATCCCAGCACCTGATTGGCCAACAGCCCTGTTACTCAATTCGTTCACAACGTCATCTACTTTCCCAATATTCTTAGGGGTTCATATGAACCAATCACCGTGAAGACTGCTGCTTTGATAACGCCCATCCCAGAAACCGCTGTGGTAGAGAGGGACTTCAGTTTGAATAATGAAGTGAAACGAAATGATAATTCAGGCTGAGGTCAGGCACACAACATACGTATGATAGTTTCATTTTTCAACAAATGGAGGAAACAATCTGAAGAGAAAACGCGCCACGCCACTAACGTTTCGGGATTTGCCTCGGCTTAAGTAAACAGAAAGAGCTCGAGCTACTCAGGTGATTTTGATTCCCGAGGCTAGACATTCTGCAACAAGCTCTCTGAGAAAACACCCTAATCCCCTCTGAGAAAATACTGAGGTTGCGGCGACAGACAGACAGACGTACGGAGCGGACGGACTCCGGGAGGAATAGCAGAGATTCCAATAGCAATCTGGAACGGGATGATCATGATTAATGGGGCAGAAGTCGGCGGAGTGAGATGTAAGGTCCGAGTCCCTCCCTTCCTTCCTTCCCAGCGACAGAGCGCTAGGAGCCGCTAACCGTTAGCTAATCCTGACGAGAGAAGGGGCCCCGGCGGCAACCCTATTAGGAACAGACTGTCAGACAACAACAAGGTCAATCACCAACCCAACAGCTGAATTAGAACGATCCGAGAGGTGTACCAGAGCCCTAGAGTTTAAGGGTTACCAACAAGCATAGTGCCAGAGCGTGGATCGATACAGAGACTATGTTCCGCTACTATGAATATTAATAACCAACTATGCTTTCCTACGTTATGGACCGTGCATATTTTTCAGCAGGGGCGGATCTAGGCATGGGCATGGGCGGGGGGGCAATGCCCCCCTAAATACCCAGTCTGCCCCCCCAAACACGATGCCCTGCAAAACAACCCAAGATATTTCAAATTAAAGGGCTTATATTTGAAATGATTTGAAACACTAGGCCTACTACCGCTACTAACTACAATTTTGGCACCACTAAACCAACAGCATTTCATCATTGAAAACAGAAAACTCTCTGAGTCAGACCTTTAGCTTTATGCATGCTGCGTGTCTGTTGCAACTTCAACAACAACTGATGTTATTATTGATGCTTTACTTGACTAATAAAAGTCCTGTAACCGAAAATGGTATGGGTGGCGATGAAGCCGCTCCCATACCATTTTCTCTTGGCCCTCCAACATGTTCTCTTGCCCCCCCAAATGGGTCATGTTACATCCGCCCGTTTTTCAGCTTGATTTGATGCGGTGGTGGTGGTGGTGTCACTGCTCGACCTGCACTGTGTTTCTGAGAAGATATCCAAATTGGACCCTAATACAACACAAAATATAGCTGCAAGCAGCAATAAAACGGGATCAAGCAAGCAGCAATAAGGAGTAAGAACAATACGCACAAATAAGCCCTAGAAACATGGGAGCCTGAACTTCAGAAATACATCAGGTAATTATGGGAGCAGGCAGGGTTTTTGATTCCTGCCCTGACTGACTCACACATTGTAATCTGGTGTGACTGAGTGAATGATTGGTGAGCTGTGAGTGAGTGGTGAACTGAGCTATGAACTGTCATTAGTGACAACATGGCCGAATAGTGACAGTCAAACAGCCTTGCCCAGCCATGAGGCCCATAGGGCACGTGCCTATCTCCTGTTTCTGTAGCATGAGGCAGCTTGATGTACAAGTACACCCTCTGGACATGACGCTAGTATGACACAGGGTCTTACCCCCAATCCAACCCTTGATGCTGAGTGCCAAGCAGGGAGGCATTGGATCCCGTTTTTAGAGCCTTTGGTATGACCCGGCCGGGAATCGAACCCCGGCCTCCCAGTCTCAGGGCGGACACTCTAACCACAAGGCCACTGAGTTGCTGAATGAGTAAATGATTGGTGAGCTGTGAGTGAGTGGTGAACTGAGCTGTGAACTGTCATTAGTGACAACATGGCCGAATAGTGACAAAACACAACATGGCCGAATGGTGACAACCACCATTACATTGAGTTTTACCCTGGGTTACACATAGAACCATGAACTTAGATGTAGAAGACCACATGAGATTGTGCATGATTGACTCATATTACTAGGTGTCCGTGCCGGGATTTGAACCCAGGAACTCTCATTTCCAAGTCATGCGCTCTACCAATGAGGCTACCCAACAGACACAAGACATACTGGAAACAACACACACATTCAGTGGACTGCTTGGTAAATGGTAAATGGTGCATTTATATAGTGCCTTTATCCAAGGCGCTTTACATTGTGCATCACATTCACCCATTCACACACACATTCATACACTGATGGCAGTGGGACAGGGAAACATCGACACTAACTCTGCAGGAGCCCGGGATCGAACCGGCAACCTTGTGGTTACCATCCGGTTACTCTACCTCTGAGCCACTACCGCTCCTTAAATATGCACAAATAAGCCATAGAAACATGTAAGAAATACATCATGTGATTGTGGAGAAACAGCCGAATAGTGACAAAACACAACATGGCCGAATGGTGACAACCACCATTACATTGAGTTTTACCCTGGGTTACACATAGAACCATGAACTTAGATGTAGAAGACCACATGAGATTGTGCATGATTGACTCATATTACTAGGTGTCCGTGCCGGGATTTGAACCCAGGAACTCTCATTTCCAAGTCATGCGCTCTACCAATGAGGCTACCCAACAGACACAAGACGTACTGGAAACAACACACACATTCAGTGGACTGCTTGGTAAATGGTAAATGGTGCATTTATATAGCGCCTTTATCCAAGGCACTTTACATAGATTGTGCATCACATTCACCCATTCACACACACATTCATACACTGATGGCAGTGGGACAGGGACACATCGACACTAACTCTGCAGGAGCCCGGATCGAACCGGCAACCTTGTGGTTACCATCCGGTTACTCTACCTCTGAGCCACTACCGCTCCTTAAATATGCACAAATAAGCCATAGAAACATGTAAGAAATACATCATGTGATTGTGGAAACACAGCCGAATAGTGACAAAACACAACATGGCCGAATGCTGACAACCACCATTACATTGAGTTTTACCCTGGGTTACACATAGAACCATGAACTTAGATGTAGAAGACCACATGAGATTGTGCATGATTGACTCATATTACTAGGTGTCCGTGCCGGGATTTGAACCCAGGAACTCTCATTTCCAAGTCATGCGCTCTACCAATGAGGCTACCCAACAGACACAAGACGTACTGGAAACAACACACACATTCAGTGGACTGCTTGGTAAATGGTAAATGGTGCATTTATATAGTGCCTTTATCCAAGGCGCTTTACATAGATTGTGCATCACATTCACCCATTCACACACACATTCATACACTGATGGCAGTGGGACAGGGACACATCGACACTAACTCTGCAGGAGCCCGGGATCGAACCGGCAACCTTGTGGTTACCATCCGGTTACTCTACCTCTGAGCCACTACCGCTCCTTAAATATGCACAAATAAGCCATAGAAACATGGAAGAAATACATCATGTGATTGTGGAAACACAGCCGAATAGTGACAAAACACAACATGGCCGAATGGTGACAACCACCATTACATTGAGTTTTACCCTGGGTTACACATAGAACCATGAACTTAGATGTAGAAGACCACATGAGATTGTGCATGATTGACTCATATTACTAGGTGTCCGTGCCGGGATTTGAACCCAGGAACTCTCATTTCCAAGTCATGCGCTCTACCAATGAGGCTACCCAACAGACACAAGACGTACTGGAAACAACACACACATTCAGTGGACTGCTTGGTAAATGGTAAATGGTGCATTTATATAGCGCCTTTATCCAAGGCGCTTTACATAGATTGTGCATCACATTCACCCATTCACACACACATTCATACACTGATGGCAGTGGGACAGGGACACATCGACACTAACTCTGCAGGAGCCCGGGGTCGAACCGGCAACCTTGTGGTTACCATCCGGTTACTCTACCTCTGAGCCACTACCGCTCCTTAAATATGCACAAATAAGCCATAGAAACATGGAAGAAATACATCATGTGATTGTGGAAACACAGCAGGGTTTTTGGAGACTCAGACATGAGCATTTTTCAAACTGCTTAAAATGGCAGACACTCTGGGGGTGGAGCTTACCAGTCGAAATTACAGATGTGTTCCACATGAATCAAGGAACGTGTAGAAACAAGTCCCATGATTTTAAGCCAAACGAAGCCTGAGTTATGCTTGTTCAAATGTTTCAGTTTCAAAGAATTGCTATAGCGCCCCCATTTGAGCGATTGGAGCAAGACTGGTTTTAGTGCTATTTGGCATCCCCCTCTACAAAACTGTAAAATCCCAGAAGCAGATTACGTTGCATGTGTAGATTAGGGGCAATAGACGAATTTTCACAAATGAGCAATTTTCATTGGCTCGTAAAAACATCATTTTTTCCACTAAAAACATGATTCACACCCATTCCATGTTTGTATGGCTCCAAAGTTCATGTGTAGGTCATTGTTATGCATTTTGATCAAAGATTGTAGGAGAAGAGACATTTTAACTGTTTTACATATAATTCAAGATGGCAGTTCATCTAAAGGTCAGAGGTGAAAAGTCAGAATACAAAAGTTGTTTGACATAAGCAGACGCATAAGTGAATATAAGTTACATTTCTGAGAGACGAGCAGTTCATGAGTTATGAGTGTTTAAAGTTTGCAATTTCAGTTGAGTGCTATAGCGCCACCATTTGACCAGTGGTCACAGGCTTCGCATCATCACCGTTTGGCATCACCCTCTACCAGATTACCAATTTTCGCGAAAACCGACTGCACGGTTCAGCCAGAACAGCTATTTCTGGTGAAAGGAGAAAAAAAGAGACAGAATCAAGAAGGTATCAAGGTCCACTTCGTGGACTGCTTGATCCCTTAATACAACACAGATAATATTTATGTTACATGATTATGATTTCATCATTCTTTATAAAGTCCCTAACGACCAAACCATGATTACTAGTTCACCACAATTTCCTGTACCTACAACAGCCTTAGACAGAGGCGGATCAAACCAAAATGTTTATGCAGGGGTGGCGCAGCAATATTGTAAACAGACAGTTCCGATTTCATATAGTAGTAGCAATGTTCGTGTCTGAATTCAGCTCCCACCGATGCCTGCCACAATTCATCCTACCATCATCATCATCATCATCATCATCATCCTATAGAAATGTGTCTACCATATTACTACCATAGCAAACCATATATCATGTCAACAAGGGACAGACTGCCAGTCTAGTACCAAACCTACCTAGCGAGTCTAGTCTGGCTGACAGCCCAGCGATGACATCACAAGTGTTTCCTCAAATCGTACAGCGCTGTCTGGTCAGGCCACAGCCTTCCGCTTTAAACATTCTGCACTGTACTTGTGGTGTTTTAACTTTCATTAAAAAATACAGGGCTTGACACTAACACTTGCCCGCTTGCCCGGGGCAACTAAAAAAATGGTCGGGCAAGTGAAAACTGCTATCTGGTTGCCCGATCGGACAAGTGTGCGACTTAGTGTGCTATAACACAACACAACATATATTTGTTTTGAAGGTGGTCATCGCACTCTGCCTCTACATCTATCCCTGCTTTCTAGCTATCTCTCTCCCAGGTCTCCCAGGTCCATTTGGTTCCCAAGTGTCATTTTACTGGCATCACAGAGCCCTCATTCTGTGACCACTGTGGAAACCACTGATTTGAAAGTTGAATATTTACTGTCGCTGATTGTGACTGCCTTGACTGCGAAAGTAAGACTGTTTAAAGCAATAGAAAGTAAACTTAAATGCAAAATTTACGATATATATTTTGGGGGGCAAGTGACCATAACTTGAGGGCAAGTAGAACCTGACTTGCACTTGCCCGATGGGCAAGTTCCTCAGAGATCTTAGTGTCAACCCCTAAAAATAGCAGCTATTTTTTGGGGGAGAATGTGAGAATGCAGCAACAAATCTTTCAGTATGTTCTTTCAGAGCGAATGTTTTATAGAATATTCAGTGTCAGGAGGAAAGGGGTTAAGTGCTGGCCTATTGAGTGATAGTCTATTCATTGTGTGTAGAGAGCTTTTGTTGGAGACAGATTCAGACCAACAAGACAAAGTGGTGGCCACTGGTGGAGTGTACACTCATATTTTAGATGACGACGATGACATCAGCCTTGTTTCTTCAATAATATCACGTTCGGCCGCCACGTCGGGTTGGGCCCGCCAGCCCGCAGCCTTCTGGTTTAAGTGGTTGTCTATTGTGTGTGAAGCTGCTTTTTGTTGAAAGAAAGAGACAGAGCCGGGCCAAGACAAAGTGGTGGCATTAGGAAACTATACTCATAGATGATGTGCAGCCTTTCAGCGGAGATGAGGGCTAAATGAAAGAGCGCGCAACCCGTCTGGAAAAAAGACAGCCGAGCCAGAAGGCAAAGCTCTCCAGGGCCGGATCTAGGCATGGTCATTGGGGGGGGGGGTCAAATTTGGGTTGCAAAACAACCCAAATTTGAAAACACTACTACTGATAAGAAACTTTGAAAATCAATAAACATTTTGATGACAAAAAAATAAAAATGATTTGAAAACACTACTACTGCTACTAACCAAGTATTGCACCACTAAACCAACAGCATTTCATCATTGAAGACAGCAAACTCTCTCAGTCAGACCTTTAGCTTTATGCATGCTGCATGACTGTTGCAACTTCACAACAACTGATGCTATTATTGATGCTTTACTTGACTAATAAAAGTCATGTAACCGAGAAATGGTATGGGGGCGGCTTCCATACCATGAGGCTGCCCCCATACCATTTTTGGTTGTCCCCCTCCCCCCAATTGGGAAATGTTATATCCGGGCTGGAAGCTCTGTCTATGTCTACCGAACCTCACCTATGGTCAAGTTCAGTCACGTGAGCGATACTTGAAGTTACACCACTGCTTCTTCGCTTGGAAAGGGGCCAGCTAAGGTGGATCGGGCCTTTAGTAAGGATGCCTCCCGAGCATCTCCCTATAGACCTGCGCAGTGACGTCACCGCCTCTGTTCCACTAGTGGATTCCTCATTCATTTTCCTCATAGACTTTTCGAAAATGGTTCATAAAAACACGATTGCGCCGCGGCCAAAGCCAACTCGGATCGTGACAAATCATGACAACAAACACAATATCGTCATATAATATATAATTAGGAAGAAGTAGAAAACGGCATGATACAAGACTTTTTGTTTCGTTTTTCATCTTAAAAAATATTTTATTGTCCCAAAAGTTTGTGTGTGTCATCATGATTCGTCACGACTCGAGTTGGCTTTGTCCGCGGCGTAATCGTCCTGATATACATTATTTTCGAAAAGTCTATGAGAAAAATGAATGGGGAATCCACTAGTGGAACAGGGGCGGTGACGTCACTGCGCATCTCTATAGGCCTAGAGAGGTCCTCGATGCATGTCCCCGAGACCCCCCTTGCCAGAGCAAGGATCGGATGGAGTGATTATATGCCAAAAAATGGTCTTGGAAAGGCCACCGGATGAAGTAACTAACGTTGCTCTTGAGAGGAAGGTTGGGTCGATCTCTCTGGTGGAGCTGTTGCCCTCATGACCCGACTAGGGATAAGCGGTTGAAGATGGATGGATGATGGACGGATGGGATTCAGTTTAGTGTAACTATAAGTTAGTAGGCTAAGTCAGTATAACATTACAACACGTAACAAACAAAAAAAAAAAAAAAAAAAAAAAAAAAAACAAACAACACACCTGGCCAAACTATTGCATAACCTCAAGACTATCCATACACCAGGCATACCCTTCCTTCTCTATCTGGGTTATCAACAATAATAGTGATGATAGAAATGGCACAAAGAAAACAAGCAAAAAAGAGTACATCTCAAGGCGCTGGTGTGTAACTCTGTGCACAAATGCATGCAAGTGTGCTATGCAGAAAGGTACAGGTTGTGTGCATTTGTACACACTCCGTTAAGACTGAGGATATTCCTGTGAAGGATTCATTGTGGAGGAGCCAGGCGTTAACATTATATATAGCATGGGTGTCAAACTCTGGCCCATGGGCCAAATTTGGCCCGCCGTGTAATTTCATTTGGCCCTAGGGCCTAGAGACATTATCAAATTAAATATAATAATGAATATACCTTAGAGATGTTGAGTGGACATGATAAAATAAAGGTCCCCCATTTCTGTATTTCCTAAAAATGGAGGTCTGAAAAAAATCATTAACATGGTGAAATACATCTGATGACATCATCAAGATGTATTTCACCATGTTAATGATTTTTCTTTCAGACCCCTTTTTTTCCTGAGAGGGTACAAATGGAACCAAATGGACCCGCTAGGGTCCATTTGGTTCACATTTGTACCCTCTCAGGAAAATTTTGAAAATGGGTGGAATTCCCCTTTCCTAAAGTAGTGCATGGTTTCTCTGTGGGGCCCAGAGACCCCCGGGTGGCACCATTACAGAGATAGATGGATAAATAGATAGGAGTACAAGGAGTTTGGGATGAAATACCAAACCATATCAGACTAAAAACAACAGTAAATAAACAGACAGGCAGGCAGGCAGGCAGGCAGGCAGGCAGACAGACAGACAGACAGACAGACAGACAGACAGACAGACAGACAGACAGACAGACAGACAGACAGACAGACAGACAGACAGACAGACAGACAGACAGACAGACAGACAGACAGACAGACAGACAGATAATCAAATTGGGGGGTTTGCTTTGAAATGCTGAACCGGGCAAACACAGGGCTGTTGCACAGTATATTTTGCAACCCCAAGCATACTTCTTTTGGGTACAACCCCCACCACAGCCCCCCACTAGACCCATTATCTCTCAACAACAGATTACAGATTACACACACACACACACACACACACACACACACACACACACACACACACACACACACACACACACACACACACACACACAAAACATTTAAAGGCTTAACCTGTGGGACTGTGAGGCTGACCACAGGAGCCTGGTCGATAGTGCATCCCATACAATTTCTATCTAGTAGTAATGTGTCCTGTAATGCCAAACAATAGTGCAGCATGCAGTGAGTCTATAGTTAATTGGATGTAGGAAAAAAATAGGAAGAATATTGTCATGTCATTTTTTTTTTATTTTAATAGTCATTGGTGACAGACTGGTCACCATGTTGCATCAATGGACAGCAACACAAAGGGCGCAGTAATAAATATAAGCAACACGTACTGTACTGTGCAGTGACTGTGTGTGCACGAGTCAAAACAATACACCATAAACAGCAGCGAAACAACACACACACACACACACACACACACACACACACACACACACACACACACACACACACACACACACACACACACACACACACACACACACACACACACACACACACACACACACACACACACACGAAAGAAAATCATGATTTTGATCTGACCTGTTGCGTCCTCTCGGCCGGATTCATCATCACCGCCTGGCGAAAGCTGTTATCCACATAAGACGCCATTATTGTAGTTTTTCCGATTTAGAACAAAAAAAAACTGTGGGGCTGGATTGGAAATCCTTTTCCCTCTCAGGCCCCGATCCCCGAGATTTCGGGGTGGTGGTGGTGGTGGTGGTGAATATTATCCACAAAAAAATGTACAAAGAAGACCACCACAGATGAAGGGATGGGGATGGTCCTCTCCCCGGGCCGGCGGGGCAACAGGGCCCAGCCTGTCCCCCCTCTGATCCTCTCTTTCCACCGGGGTGTCTCCCTGTCTGTCTCCTGTCCCCACCCCTGCTTTAGGACTAGGACAACTTCTTCTGATCAGTCTAGACTCGAGACAGAAGATATTAGACTGCTCCCTCTGGGCTGCGATCTGATTTAAAAAACACAAAAAAAACAAAAGCACTTATCGATCAGGGTGAATCGAATCCGTCACTGGATAATAAGCCCATTAAAGACAGCATTTCTTCTTCTTCTTCTGATCTTCGGCTTGCTTCTTAGTGCTGCCTGTCTGGTGCTGGACGTACGTGGTGTCGACGAAAAAAAAATACATTCCCCGTGTTTTAGACGAGAGGAGTCCCCAAAGGGGGGAAAAAGAAAGAGGGAGAGAGAGAGGAGGGGGGAAAAGCCCCAAAGTAGGTCCCAGACATAGCCTTTATCCCGACAATAACAACAAGGTCTCCATTATGAGGCCCGGATGGATGCGATCAGTGAGAGAATGGCATCGTAAAAAGCATATTTCACCCCAATTCCACGGGGTTGGTTTTTAAAAGTAATGCCGCCGCTGCTGCTGCTGCTGGTTTCTTCTGTTGTATTCCACCATGGTGACAGAAACCCGAAGAGCAACTGTCTGGTCTGGATGTGTCACCCTCGCACGCACGGCACGATGCGGTGCGTCCGGTCAGCCACTTCAGAATAAAATCTGAATCCTCTCGCTCACGCAGGGGCGGATCTAGGCATGGGCATAGATCCGCTTATAAAAAGTGCTTATAAAAATGATACGAAACACTACTAGGCTACTGCTACTAACTAGGCTAACTATAGCTCTGTCGCCACTAAACCAACAGCATTTCATCATTGAAAACAGAAAACTCTCTGAGTCAGACCTTTAGCTTTATGCATGCTGCGTGTCTGTTGCATCAACAACAACTGATTATTATTGATGTTTCTAGGCTACTTGCATAATAAAAGTCCTGTAGCTGTGATTTCATCGCACCCATGGCATTTTTTTTTTTCATCTTCATCTCACACCACTAAGCCAACACCATTCCATCATTCAATCCAGAAAACTCTCTGAGTCAGACCTTTTGGGGTAAAAGGGTAAAACGAATGTGCCATCTAAAAAATGATCTAAAAATGAAAGACATCTCACTGTAGTTAGTAGCAGTAGTAGTGTTTCAAATCATTTTAAATATAAGCACTTTAATTTGAATATGCGTGTATGTGTATGTGTGTGTGTATCTTGACAGAAGGGGAGGCTACTGGGCGAGTCCATTTACAGACATGGAGCTCCAGGACAATGGGATGTGACACAATAGAGTTCTGTCTCCACCTAGTGGCGGGAACCAGGCCAGACTAACAGACAGCATGCAGCCTGGCAACAATGAACCCGCCGCCAGCGTTGCCACTTGCTTTTCCTTCTTTTTTCCCCTTTTAATTCCACCCAAAATTATGATTTTTATAATATTCATTATAATTAGGCTTACCCATTTTCACTGACGCCTAAAACAAATGGGCTTGTAGGCCTACTGCAGTTAGGTTTTGCCTAAAAAAAATGAACTATATGCTTATAAACCCAGACACAGACAGACAGACAGGCAGGCAGGCAGATAGACATACCTATGTAGGCCTACATATAGGCCTAATTCATTTCCCAGGGTACTATTGCATGCACAGAATCTATTCGGAATATCTATGATAAAGAAAGAGGATAAAGCAAGCACGGGGGCGTGGCGCCCCCAGACCGAAATACCAGGGTAAATACATTTACTACATGGAAATGTTTTGTATATTTTTCTTTTGTAGATTTTCCATATTCTTGATAATTGCTTTGATTGCAGTGCATGTGTTCAACTGTGTGTATTTTTGTGAAATGACAATGAAACATGGACACTGTTTATTCATATAGATCTGTAACTCTTCAGATGGGGGTCCATTTGGTTTCATTTTACGCTCTCAAGATTTAAATTATGTAACATAATTTAAATCTTGAGAGCGTAAAATGAAACCAAATGAAACCAAATTTGAACATAATTTATGTTCAAACATCTAAATTACCTAATTTCCAAGAATCTACACATTTTCAAAATATAGAGGAATTGCCATTCTGACCAACATTTTTTCAGTTATTTCTCCTAAATTAATCAGAGGGACTAAACTCAACATCAAATGATGCTCCTCCATGGCTAATATGCAGAAAAAAATAGTGGGCCCTGGTATGAAAATGGTTGAAAACCCACTGTTTTATCTCTGGTGCCTGTCAACCAATTTCAGATTTCAATTCCTCCTTACTTAAAGGGGAACTCCACCCATTTTCAACATTTTACTATGTCATTGATGTACCTTCGAGGTGTTGGGTGGACATGATTAAAAAAAAGTTCCCCCATTCTGTGTTCCCAAAAAATGGAGGTATGAAGAAAACCACTAACAACATGGTAAAACATCTTGATGACATCATCAAGATGTATTTTCACCATGTTAATGGATTTCTTTAGACCTCCATTTAGACCTCCACTTTTTTTTGTATCATATCCACCCAACACCTTGAAGGTACATCAATGAACCTGTTCATTTGGTTGCATTTGTACGCTCTCAGAAAAAATGTTGAAAATGAGAGAATTCCCCTTTGCTTTCATTGTCATGTGAAACTTCCAATATTTGTGGTTTGTCAAAAATGTCTTTTCAAGTTTCCTTTCCTCCCCATTACTGAGCAGGTGCAGCACGTACAGTTTCATGTAGGCTAGTAATAGTAATAGAAAGTGATTCTCATCTGGAGAATCACTTTCTTTGCACACAGTTGTCACTGATGTGACAAAACTAATACCTAAAATAATGCTAATATAATATTGACTGATGAGACACACCACCTTTTTGATATTCATTGTAGCCTACAACACACGTATAAGACAATCTAGCCGCATATTGATCAGCAAGTTTGTCGTTAAGTAGCCTAACTTTCTTCACAATCTCTGTAGGTGTTGTTGCTGATGGTGTGGCTGGGAAATAGATTCATCTGTTCAGTGTAAGACTATAGTTGGACACTGACTGGACGCAGACAGGGACGTCCTTTTGTTTTTGATTTTTCAGAATTCCACACAACACATATTTTTGTCACATCATGCATGCACCACGAAACATTTACTACATATTTTACCCAACTGGAAAATAATCTAGAAAAATATTCATCAAAATGTATTAATAGCCTAAGTAGGCTAGCCTCAGAAACACATGGCAACTTATACTCGTAATATTTCATCAAGTCTTTTCACAAAAACAAACAAACAAGCAAACATTCTATGATGTCACTGAATATATAGCCTATCATGTCACTGAATATATATTATGAAGGTACCGAAGCCCCGCCCACCTCAGACATCAGCAACATGACAATTTGCAAAAATGTAGCCTAATGGCAAATCACCTGTGTTCATAGTGTATAAAGGGGAATTCCACCCATTTTCATTTTTTTTTTCTGAGAGTGTACGGGTTTTGTACGCACAAGATCATAAGGTAGCCTATTAATGACATAGTAAAATGTTGAAAAATGATGTATAGGGTTACATTTGTTGTGAAGGTTTGCTCATAAGGGCACGCCAAAAATGCAGGAAGGCACGAGGTTTGAACTCTAAGCTAAAGCCACAACAACACACCGCTGCCATGACAACCAGCATCAGTTGCTCGGGGAGGAACTGACCCCATGACCACCCCTGGCTCATATTCACCCCCTGAGGTCCACACACACACACACACACACACACACACACGCACACACACGCACACACACACACACACACACACACACACACACACACACACACACACACACACACACACACACACACACACACACACACACACAGCATGTGTGCGTAAGGCTGCACGCAAGAATCTCCCGTCTAAACAACAGCCTGCATAGAGTGAGAACATCCAAGAGAGCGCACAATAATTGAAGGATGCACAAGAATAAAACGAAGACAGCAGAGACGCCATGTGGAAAGAGGATGATCTTTACAGGTAGAAACGAGTGTAGCGTCTGTTTAAAGTCCTGTTCATAACCCCCTATTACCGCTTGCTACTTAAAGGGGAACTCGATGCATTTTCAACATTTTAATATGACATTAATATACCTTAGAGATGTTGTGTAGACATGATAAAAAGTTTCCCCCAATTTTGTATTTCCTATAAAAATGGTGGTCTGAGAAAATCATTAACATGGTAAAATACATCTGATGACATCATCAAGATGTATTTCACCATGTTAATGATTTTTCTTTCAGACCCCTCTTTCCCGAGAGGAAAATGTTGAAAATGGGTGGAGTTCCCTTTTAAACAAAGATGAATTTTGTCTCAGGCTATATAGGATTTTAATGGTATCTTCGCATATAATAACTGAAATTGCTCAACATGCAACTTTTAGCAACCAAACTTAATCTTATCTGTCAAGGCTATATGACATTTGAATCATAAAAGTTTACATTAAACAACATTTCTGGGTCTAACAGGGGACCATGGGGCTTTCAGTAGACTATTTGCGTGAGTGATCATTATTGGGAAATGTGCCGATATAATCCTAATATACCATTGCCTGGGCTTGATATATAATTGGTTGCACATTCTGTATCATGCAATGAATATAACCAAGCCTTCAACAGTCATTTTATTAATTAAAATGTTATTATGATGATGGGCTAAGATATTAAACACATATTTTAACAAAGCCATTTATTTGAAACCCTTTTCCACCTGCAGAGGTTTTTAACCAGTTGTCCAGGGACAAGTGGTCCTTGAGGGGGTTCCAGGTGGTCCCCAGCTAAGTTGGTTAACCAGGTGTAACTCTTGAGAATGTAAAAATGAAAAAAATAAAATAAAATAAATAAATAAATTAAAAAAATACACTCTCAAGACTTAAAATATTCATCATCTTACTCAGCCCATCATCTTACTCAGCATAGCTTTTATGATAAAACTTCAAAAGTAAAATCAATTGAGAAAAGTAAAACAAGTTGCATTCATTTCTCATCATGGTCTCACACAGTATAGAAGACTCCATTCTGCTGCCATAACTGTCATGACTCATGTCACCAGAAAATGCTCTCCAATCCAATCAATCCGCATGCTGTGACACTTGTGACTCCACAAACTCCCCGGTCGATATCCAGCACTGACATCGTACTACAGGGGTTTTCAACAGGTGGTCCGGGGACCACCAGTGGTCCCTGAGAGGGTTCCAGGTGGTCCCCAGCTAAGTTGTTTAACCAGATGTAACTCTTGAGAACGTAAAAATGAAACCAAATGGACCCTTGTGGGTCCATTTGGTTTCATTTTTACACTCTCAAGAGTTAAAATATTCATCATGTGAATCAGTCCTAATCTACACAACTAGAAGATTAATGGTCATGGACAGAAGCAAAAGAAATCTTTAGTTTTGGGGTCCGTGGGTCTAAAAATATCCTCAATTGGTGGTCCGTGGCTCAAATGCTGAATAAATGGTGGGCCCTGGGATGAAAAAGGTTGAAAACCACTGTCGTACTGCAATGTAGAAAGCCAAATATGGATATACGCTTGTGACGTCATCGCAACGTCACAGGCTGGGTTGACTAGGGTGTATATATATATGATTGCCTTACGTCTGTACATTCGTGGAGCTGCAACTGTGTTAGACGTTTAAACTGAGCGTGTTGACGAGTTTAAACTGACTGCTACAACCATGCTTGCACTTAAGGCACTCGGTGTAACCGCCGGCATCACTGGATCCCTCGGACTCGGTTATTACCTGTGGGAAGGAGGGCAGCCGGAGGAACCGAACCCGCCCAGCGATCAGGACGTGCCAACAGCGGCACAGGTCTTGGACACCAACACCAGACGCCTCATGGACAGCGTCCTCATGGACCTCGCAGGTCTCTTGCCCGCTCAGCCGAGCTCACGAAGCGAAGCTCATTTGGCGATGAAGCGACTCGTGGAGGAGCTCTTGGAAAAGGAGCGACAAACACACGACAGCCTCATCCACTTAGCCGAGCAAAACCGAGAAGCCGGCGAGAGCTTCATGGCCACGGTGGCGAAGATTCTCCTGAGATGTGAGACCAACTGGACTCGCATCGCCACCCTGGTGGCCTGTGGGTCACTAGTGTGTCGTCAGCGTCTGGATGGGGTGGAGGACGAACAAGAGAGACGCTCCGCCGTCGAATCTGTGGGCCAGGAAATCTCTGATTACCTCCTCGAACATCGACAGGGATGGCTGGTGGAGAACCACGGGTGGGATGGTCTGGTGGACAATGAGCTGTTTTGGTGGGAGCGCAGAGAGGGACGCCGGTGTCTACGGAGGATGGCAGCAGGGTTTGCGACGGTGGTGGGGCTGTCTGCCACATTCTACTGTGCCAGGAGAATGTGGTAGTCACCGATGAGGATGGAGGAGGATGCTGGACGATGGAGCCCCACAGGCAAAATAGGACGGAACTCAAAGGGGCAGTTTATGGATTTTAGACATGTACGGTCATGTAAGGCCCTTCGATTTTCCGATATCTCTCTTAAGAGTCCGTGGAAGTCTATACTTTATTTCTTCTGTGCTCTGACCTTCTGCCACCTAGTGCCTAGGTACTGTATTCCTTAAGCCTAAACCTCACCCCTCAGAGGTGGGCTTCCAGAGGTTCCAGAGTACCCAGTACCCAGGCGTGTTGAGCTGCTCCACAATGTTTCAGCCATGGCTGGCCTTCATCACCCTATTAAGGTGATGAAGGCCGGTTGACGTATGCCGCATGAATGTGAAGGCCAGGTGACGCAGGCCAGGTGAATGTGATGAAGGCCAGGTGAATGTGATGAAGGCCAGGTGACGCAGGCCAGGTGGTTGTGATGAAGGCCAGGTGACGCAGGCCAGGTGAATGTGATGAAGGCCAGGTGAATGTGAAGGCCAGCCATGGCCGAAACGTTGTGGACAACTGTCAGTGTTTTAAACTGAATAAACACTGTGGAGCAATAGCTGCTGCGTTGACCCCTTTATTATTCTACATAGACGAGTGACCAAGCGGCAGGAGTGAGCGAGGAAGCTGTAGAAAACAGTACAAAAAATACAAAATAAAAATACAAAAAAATGCAAATCCCATCTACCGGTAAGACGTGCTGTGCTGACAAGCGCAGGACGTGTATACTACTCGTGAATTGCAATGAGACACCCTGTCTGCAGCACGCCCATATATGGAGCTGAAAGTGATTTTTTTTTTCTTTTTCTTTTTCTTTTTTTTAACAAGCCATCCCATAATACTCCTTGCCGGTGTGCTCAGCCCGCCAACCCCAGCTAAAGGAACAATCCCCCTGGAGTTAATAAAGCTTCCATACCATTTTCGGTTACAGGACTTTTATTAAGCAAGTAAAGCCTCAATAATAACATCAGTTGTTGTTGAAGTCGCAACAGACACGCAGCATGCATAAAGCTAAAGGTCTCACTCAGATAGTTTTGTTTTCAATGATGCAATGCTGTTGGTTTAGTGGTGCCACAACTGTAGTTAGTTAATAGCAGTAGTAGTGTTTCAAATCATTTTGAATACTTTAAATATAAGCACCGAGCCTCATGCTCAAGTTCATAGTTGAGGTCATTATATGAAAACAATGTTGTAGATGGAGGACAAGAGGACAATTTGATATTCATCTGGAGTTCCTTGATGTAAATAGCATTAGGAAGAAAGCCAAAATAAGCAGCTACGGTACACTTTGGAAACACGCCCGGGACCCCCCCCCCCCCCCCCCCCCCCCCAAAAAAAAAAAAAAAAAAAAAACACCAACTAGCAACTACCAATGATTTATTTTAAAGGTAGGGGAAGTGATTTCACTTTTGTCACCCAAAATTATATTTTGCTGTTAAAATGCTCTATTATAAGGCGTGGAAACCATATATGGAGTTTCCCCCTCCCCCACGTTAGCAGAGGAGCTAATAAAAAGTTCCCCAGGTGGTGGGTGAATTCTCCTCCAATCAGGATCGAGCAGCAGGTTCACATAGTGTAGCTACTGTTGGGGGCCCCTAGTGCCCCAGGCTGGTACTACACGATGAATTTCAAATCACTTACCCTACCTTTAAGTGACTATATAAGTGACTATAAAGGCAAAAACATATATGTGTTTGAATATTAAACTTTGTCTAAACTAAAAACAAAAAGAAGTTTTACTGTGTTAATTCCACTTGCCAAGTCTGTGCAACCTTGTGATTCGGAGCTAGCCAGTTACAATTGATCTTCATTCAATTCTAACTTCATACTCATGTATACACAAATGTATATTTTTTCATTCCATTCATTCTTTGTAATGGCTATTTTAGTGTGTTCTAAAATGTTTAAATAGGCCTAAATCACATGTGTCTAGAAAAACAATACCGTAATTTCTGGACTATAAGCCGCACCTGAATATAAGCCGCACCAGCTAAAATTGAGGCAAAATACTGATTTTCCCTTGTATAAGCCGCACCTGACTATAAGCCGCACCAGAGAATAAGCTTCATGTTAGAGCAGTGGTTTTCAACCTTTTTGATGCCAGGGCCCACTATTTATTCAGCATTTGACAACATTTTCACCCCACAGAACCTAAAACTAAAGATTTCTTATTGTTGTGTCCACAATTCCAGGATGGATTTTCGCAAACACAACAGGCAAAACATAGATATGTCAAAATGACCATGACCTATGACTTCTTAATTAAGTGGTGCTGATTCAGATGGTGAATATCATAACTCTTGAGAGTGTAAAGATTAAACCAAATTGACCCGCAAGGGTCCATTTGAAAACCCCTTAGAGCACCGTTGGTGGCCGTTACCTGTAAAAATCCATAGATTGGCCGCACCGTTGTATAAGCCGCAGTGTCAAAAGCATTTATAAAAAAGTAGCGGCTTATAGTCCGGAAATTACGGTACTTATCTATCATAGTTGCTTACATTAGGCCTATATTATTACAGTATATTCTATAGCAGTGGTTTTCATACGCAATATTTATTCTGCACTTTAGCCACCAGGATTTGATGTTGAAGTTTAGTCTCCCGGACTCAAAGCTAAGGTATTTCCAGTTTTTGTCCACAATGTAGGAGAAATAAACTGGCAAAACATTGGTCAAAATAACATTTTTTTTTAATGTTTTCTAATTGTGTAGATTCTTGAAAATTATGTAATTCAGATGTTTAAATATAATATAACTCTTGAGAGCGTTAAAATGAAACCAAACGGACCCGTGAGGGTCCGTTTGGTTTCATTTTAACGCTCTCAAGAGTTACAGATCTGTGTGTTTGGCACCAAAAAAGTGCCCCCCCCTGCTGGGAGAGCATAAAATCACCTGTGTGTGTGTGTGTGTGTGTGTGTGTGTGTGTGTGTGTGTGTGTGTGTGTGTGTGTGTGTGTGCGTGTGCGTGTGCGCGTGCGCGCGCGTGTGCATGTGCATGCGTGCGCACATGTCAATCTAACAAAAGGTCCGGATGGGATCGGGGACTACCGGCCCAGGTCGGGTTATTTCCCATGGTGCATCGGCGTGGGTGCCTCGTCCCCCGAGGGCTCCAGTGATGCCACGTACCTGTGGCGGGCTGCCCCGCACGCGCCCACACCCCTGCCCAGATGTGCCCACGTCGGGGAGGTCGGTTGGGGCCTGCAGTACCACCTGCTGTTGAACGGTGGCACCCTGTTCAGCAATATGCAGATCAAGGTGAGGTTGAGAGCTATAGTGCAGAGTGCTATAGCGGCAGGGCCGGATGTAGGCAGGGGTGTAGTGGAGGGAGACCCCCCCCCCCCCCCCCCCCCCTGAGAGTGTACAAATGGAACCAAATGGTTCCATTTGTCCATTTGGTTCACATTTGTACACTCTCAGAAAAAAAATGAAAATGGGTGGAATTCCCCTTTAAGAGGCGTCCCCCCACTTCTAAAAGTCCCACTACAACACTGGATGTAGTCATGGGCATGGGCGGCATTGCCCCCCGTAAATGCCCAGACTGCCCCACCAAACATGATGGCATGCAAGACAACCCAAATTTCAAAGACATTTCAAATTAAAGTGCTTATATTTAAAATGATTTGAAACACTACTACTGATACTAACTAACTACAATTTTCGCACCATAAGCAAAGCAGCGAACACATTTCATCATTGAAAACAGAACACTCTCTGAGTTCAGACCTTAAGCTTTATGCATGCTGCGTGTCTGTTGCAACTTCAACAACAACTGATGTTATTAGTGATCCTTACTTGCCTAATATACAGTAAGTCTTGTACAAGATATAAATGTTGTGGGTCACAGAACTAAAGAATTTTGATTGAAAATGGTATGGGTGCGGCTGTTGTGTTACATCTGAGTCTGGCCAGTGGCCCTGCTGCGTTACGCCAAACTCTAATTCTTGAAAACCGACATGAGTTTCCCCTCTTGAACTCTATACATTTGGTTGATGTAGTCCCATGGTGGTCTACAATAAGGCATTTACTTCTTCTCTTGGTGCAAAAAATGATTTTGCTGTGTCTTGTTTTCAGAGGGGCAACATGTAGCAGCAGCATTACTTTGCTTGTAAGATTTTTCAGAAGTTTTTGAAAGAAAATTACAAACTCAAACTCGTATTACAAATACAAACTCTTCATGTTATCTCGACAGAAAACCGATGTGAGGACAGCAGTGGAGGACAGACTGACAAATACGTTCCAACCGACAAAGTAACACACACACACACACACACACACACACACACACACACACACACACACACACACACACACACACACACACACACACACACACACACACACACACACACACACACACACACACACACACACACAGACTATTGGGTGTCCTTTTATTTTCAGCTGATAGTAATCATATTACCACTGTGTGTGTGTGTGTGTGTGTGTGTGTGTGTGTGTGTGTGTGTGTGTGTGTGTGTGTGTGTGTGTGTGTGTGTGTGTGTGTGTGTGTGTGTGCGCGGCCCGTTAATGGAGAGGAGATAACAGATCTCCTGCTCTCTTTAGTGTGAATGGACGTGCGCACCGCCCTTCCCTTCCAACATCCATAATGCAACGCTTCTTCCTCCTCCTCCTCTTTCTTCCTCTCCAGGCACAGAACGCCCAAAGATGTACGCAAGAAACCCACTGCCGGAGCCACAGCAGGCAGGCCTCCGGACACAGAGCCACGCACCACCACCACCGAACAATCCCAAATTCCAGAGGGTACGTGTTCATCCAGGGGCAGATCTAGGCGGCAGTGCCCCCCTAAATGCCCTGACTGCCCCACCAAACATGATGGCATGCAAAATAAACTAAGATGTTTCAAATTAAAGCGCTTATATTGAACACTACTACTGCTACTAACTACTGTAACTAACTACAATTGTGGCACCACTAAACCAACAGCATTTCATCATTGAAAACAGAAAACTCTCTGAGTCAGACCTTTAGCTTCATGCATGCTTTGCCTGTTGCAACTTCAACAACAACTGATTGTTGGGAAATGTTTTATATCCGCTCCTGTGTTCATCACATGAAAAGAGGATTGCAGCCGAATATATTCACTTAATGTGACCACTAGGGCTGGGACTCGACCCATTCTGTAGGGGAATCCCTGTTGGTGATTTAAGTCTTATTGAAAAATAGCAGGTGTAGGCCTACACACCTCTGTGCCACTGTGGTGCGCTATGACTTTTTGGGGAAATTGTGAAAACGCAGCGCAATTTGATTATTATTGATTATTATACTGTATGTTATTTCGGGGCAAATGTTTTGTAAAACCTATAGTGTTGGGTCAAAAATCGAATTAATTAGAATTATCTCAATTAATCGAGTTTTTCATATCAAATTTTCCTATATCCACTGGGCCAAGCAAAGCGGTCTTCTTCTACCACAAACCATGTGCAATTTTTTCCTCCCATGCCACCAAAATGTGGGACGCCCTACCTTTGCGTGAAGACACGCAAATCGCTTGACCCCTTCAAAACTACTCTACGGACGTGTGCATTTTGAAACTGGCCCCTGTAAAAAAAAATATTATTCACGCCCTTGTGCTCCTCCTTGAATAGTGAAATTCGTCCTGTGTTGCAAACTCTATACACAAATAAAATGAGCTCAGTTTGTTAATGCTATTGTTTCTGTAATTAATTAATTAATCTCAATTAATCAGTTAAAGTCCCCGCCCTAATAACAGCAGACACATTTTACACTATGCTAATGTCATCAGTGTAGTGTTGCCCATTACATAGCAGCATATGATATGCTTTTGCAGGAGGAGGTGTGCCCTGTACTTCTGAATTAATAATGAGACTCTGCAGTCACACACACGCACACGCGCACGCGCACACGCACACGCACGCGCACGCGCACACGCACGCACACACACACACACACACACACACACACACACACACACACACACACACACACACACACACTAATTGTGCCTATGATTTATTTATTTCCAGAGAGAATGCTTCCTGTGGACGGACAAGAACAAGGAAAGACGGCAGCCGACTGAAGATAATGATTGCTCAGTTCACCCTGTCTTCGTGTTGTTGTAGCCTAATTGATTCCTAGAGAGAGAGAGAGTGTATACATGTACAGTAGATGAGTGTCTTTTCCCTTTTTTGGAGGTAAAAGGCACAAACTAGGAACTACAGTGGAGCTGAATCTTACCAGCCTTGCTAACTTTTCTGTCACACGTCATATGCAATAGGGTTTAACTTGAAATGAAGGGTTAACTTGAAATTAAAAATGAGATAAAAGGGTATTGCGCAATCCTTCCCAGTAGTGCATGCACTTTTGTCCAGAGAAGGTTGGTAAGAAAAAGCAATTACTGTGGCCTCTAGCTCGGGCCATACTGTATATCTATGATCTATGCTGACGACTAGTGGCCCCATGAAGTGAACTGAGTTTGCGTGACAGAGTTAATTCTCCGTTCACTCCCATGGAAAGGTTATTTAATGACTTCAAATCCCTTTATCTTAGCTCGTTTTGTAGTAGGCCTAATAGTACAACATAAACCTTAGTTGTCAACTTGTCACTGTAGCCTGCTACAATACTTAATAAAACGGTTGACATGGTGCACACATCACATGCCCTAAGATATCTCTAATTTGCACCGCCCTCGTTGAGGGCGAACAATGCTTTTCCAACTCCAGTTTATCCCAATATAGCCTGCATAAAGTTTTTGGCCCATCAATTTCGCATCTCTGACACTAGATGGCTCCGATCAGCTGCTTCTGCACACAAACTGCACGAATAATCTTCAGCCACATACAGGTAGGTGTCTGCTGTACACCGTTTTCCAGTCTTGGCACTCATGCGTCTACTATAGGCCTGTTATTCAGGTGGTTCCCAAAGTGTGACATTATATCCAATGCTTGCTCTCTTTCCATGTGTGCAAAACGATCATAGCTCGGCATAGACAGATCTAGAAGTTATGGGCCCCTGGGCCACCCACCACCAGCCAAAGGATCCAAAACCCTCCGCCCCCTCCCCTAAATAGTCATATTTTGACTCTGCACATCATAACAAAACATGGGGTCAATTTCCTTAATTTCCTTTTTAGCACAACTGTTTAATTGTACCAATATTCTTTGCAAAGACAAGACAAAAACAACCCCATCCATCCAACCAAGACAAAATGTTGTAATTTGGCTTGGCAGCCAGAAGATGGCAGTGTTGTAAAACAGCTGCTGGAAAAAAAAAAAACAGGCCAACAGCCCTGCTGTTAGTAATGTTTAGTAAAACAGTTACTCAATAAAAAAAATAACACAAAAACTGAGCACTAACACAAATTAGACTTAATATTTTATGAATGGTCCCTTTTGATGAATTCCTCAGGGTATGGAGCCACGCTGCAAGACAGGTGACCTGGGATCTGGCTGCACTCAACAATGGAACAGCCTTTCACAGCAACAGACAGACAGACAGACAGACAGACAGACAGACAGACAGACAGACAGACAGACAGACAGACAGACAGAACACAGAATGGTGATATTATTTCAACACATTTCATGTTTAGTGCTATTAACTGACTCAAAACAACACAACCTATCTCTGACACATATCTCTTGTGTGTGTGTGTGTGTCAGTGCGTGTGTTGGTGTGTGTGTGTGTGTGTGTGTGTGTGTGTGTGTGTGTGTGCGCGCGCCGCACGCACACACGCGTGCAGTTCCACAGGGCTCTCGGAGCAGCATACACCATAATAGTGCTGCACCAAGGCAAGGTTTACAACATTCAGATTAGTAACTACGACAACAAGTACTTGTTATAACAACATAACTGTAATGTCTGAATATTTTCATCCAAGCATCCAATGCATCCAAAGTTACACGGTGCACTTTGTCTCCGAGAGTTAACTTGTGATTGTGATTATTTTACGACCATATTTTCATCATGTGTTTTCTGTCCCTTTCTCCTGGGGCGAAGGAAATGATTTTTGATGGGCGAAAGCAATTTGCTACTGCAAGTGGCAGCCGCAGCTGATGGTCCGGCTGGTTTGCAGACCGGCAGCGAAATCATTTTGCGACCCACAAGCGATAGTGATGTTCGGGGCGAACATCACTATCGCTTGTGGGTCGCAAAATGATTTCGCTGTCTCTCAAATGATCGGCAGCTGGATCTGCACCCACACAGTCCACTGGCGCTGATCAATTCCTTGTACTGGAGCTCTGCATGTCAAAGCAGCCTGGCTGTTGCACCCTGCAGCAGTTTGACTAGAACCAATACCTAACCGAAATAATGAGGGTGACCTGACAAAGATGGTGCATACGGTAGTTACCGAAACGTTGTCGCCCTGTGTGTATACATGTTGGTTGTGTGGGCAAGGCCTGTGTGTGTCTGTCAATTACATTTATTCAACAGGAGAAATGATTATGACAGTGAATGAAGTTCATTTTGCTTCGTGTGTGTGGGCCGGCATGCAGGGGCGATTGGCACATATTTTCCCTTTTCCCACTGGGACAATTTTGCCTTTGCCAGGCCATCCTGGGGGGGGGGGGGGGGGGGGGGGGCAGCTGGTTAACCAGATTTAACTCTTTGAGAGTGTAAAAACGAAACCAAATGGACCATTTGGTTTCATTTTTACACCCTCAAGAGTTAAAATATTCATCATGTGAATTAGCCCAACTTAGTCTACCCAACTAGAGAATGTAGAAGATTAATGCTCATTTTTGATCTGTATGTTCCAGGCGAGCATCTAGCACATTCTAGTGCATTTTGGAAGTGCCACTAGTGCATTTTGGATCTTGTCCAGGCCACTAGGTGGCGCAGGCCACCGGGAAAACTCCCTGTACTCCAGATGGCCAATCCGCCCCTGCCTGCATGCACATGCAGTGTTGCGAGCATGGCTGTGAGATTAATGTCGGAGGCATGAGTGGGCCGTTACAGCCCAGGAGTGTCAGTTGTTATTGTTTTGGCTTCACTTCGTTGGTGAGCGGCTGCCAAAGCGAGTCCACCTCTATGTGAACAACGGCATTTGTACTGTATGTATATCACAAGTTTATATAATATGTGTTAACTCGTTGCTTTTGTTATTCCAGTGTTGGTCCATTTTTATTTATTCCTGGCATGCCTCCTATGCAGGGGTGTAGTGGAGGGGGGATGCGGGGGGACAGCGTCCCCCCACTTCTCACATCTAAAATATTTTTGGGTCTGAAAAAAATCATTACCATGGTGAAATACATCTTGATGACATCATCAAGATGTGTTTCACCATGTTAATGAGTTTTCCCTTTTTCTGAGAGTGTACAAATGGAACCAAATGGACCCGCTAGGGTCCATTTGGTTCACATTTGTACATTCTCAGAAAAAAAAAGAAAATGGGTGGAATTCCCCTTTAAGAGGAAACTGCTCCTATGGCTTCAGAAAACAACAACCAGTTGTAAGCTTCACATCAGTGAAAGTGCAGATGGTATTATGATTGCAATGATTTTGTTTTAGCCCTAGTTTCACATCACACGGATCCTGATGTCCACGCATAACATGTTAGTTGCCGGTGAAAAGTCCTTGCATGTACCCCATAGTATGCTATACTGTATACCAGTGGGTTTTCAACCTTTCTCATACCAAGGCCCGCCATTCATTCAGCATTTTAGATCCGGACCACCATTCGATGTTGAGTTTAATCTCTTGTACCCAAAAGCAAGGGTTTTTGTCCACAATTTAGGAGAGATAAAACTGGCAAAACGGTCAAAATAACAATTCGTCTACATTTTCTAATTTTGTAGATTCTTGGAAATGAAAGGTAGGGTAAGTGATTTGAAATTCATGGTGTAGTACCAGCCTGGTGCACTAGGGGCGCCCAACAGTAGCTACACTATGTGAACCTGCTGCTCGATCCTGATTGGAGGAGAATTCACCCTCCACCTGGGGAACTTTTATTAGATCCTCTGCTAACGTGGGGGAGGGGGAAACTCCATATATGGTCTGAACACCTTTTATAATAGAGCATTTAAACAGAAAAAAAAATTGGGCAATATCTGACAAAAGTGAAATCACTTCCCCTACCTTTAACTAATTCAGACATTTAAATATAATTTAACTCCTGAGAGCGTTACAATGAAACCAAATGGACCCGTGAGGGTTACATATCTATAAGGCTCCATTTGGTTACCAACCGCCCATCATATAGCTGGGGACCACCTGAAATCCCCTCAGGGACCACTGGTGGTCCCCGGACCACCTGTTGAAAACCCCCGCTCTACGCTGTAACACTACAGTACTGCTGTATACTAGCCTACAGCCATGATATACATACCGTGTATTCCTTGTGTCTTTTCTCACTCCTCACTTTCAGACACTGAACCCTTCATTTCGTCCTCAGCTGTGCGCTGAAATGTAATCTTGTCAGGCTGACCGACACACACGATGAGATCACACCGCATGAGTTCAGTCTGCACTGCATAGAGAAAAAGCAAAACAAGAAAACATCATTGCATTAACGGCAATCAGTGGTTCATCATTTTCTTGATTTCACTTCTGTTCATTTCAGCACAGTATAAACGTTAAAAATGGTATGCATATATGCCAGTGGTTTTCAATCAGTGGACCTCGGGAGGGTTCCAGGTGGTCCCCAGGCTAAATGATGGAAAGTTGGTTAAAATATTCATCATGTGAAACATCATGTGAAAGTCTACATAACTAGAGAATGTAGAAGATTAATGGTCATGACTGTATGTTTGACTGTTTGGTTTCCCAAATCCAGACTGAAAGTTTGGACAAAAGCTAAAGAAATCTTTATTTTGGGGGTCTGTGGGGCTAAAACATCCTCAAACGGTGGTCCGGGGCTCAAATGCTGAATAAATAGTGGGCCCTGGTATCAAAAAAGGTTGAAAACCACTGATATATTCTATTCAAAGAGGTATACAATATTCATACATACTATTGTATGATCAGACTGTTTGAGATTTCAGCTCTGCCTGGTCAATGTTCACTGCAAATGAACAGGTGAACCCACTGACCCACAGGGGCGGATGTAACATGTCCCATTTGGGGGGGGGGGGGGGGGCAAGAGAACATGTTGGAGGGGCAAGAGAAAATGGTATGGGAGCGGCTTCATCGGCCGTGTCACTTCGCGCCAGGTGAACCCACTGACCCACAGGGGCGGATGTAAAATGTCCCATTTGGGGGGGCAAGAGAACATGTTGGAGGGACAAGAGAAAATGGTATGGGAGCGGCCCATACCATTTTCGTTTACAAGACTTTTATTAGGCAAGTAAAGCATCAATAATAATATCAGCTGTTGTTGAAGTTGCAACAGACACGCAGCATGCATAAAGCTAAAGGTCTGACTCAGAGTTTTCTGTTTTCAATGGTGAAATGCTGTTGGTTTAGTGATGCCAAAATTGTAGTTAGTAGCAGTAGTAGTGTTTCAAATCATTTTAAATATAAGCACTTTAATTTGAAATATCTTGGGTCTTGTTTTGCATGGCACCGTGTTTGGGGAGGCAGACTGGGTATTTAGGGGGGCATTGCGCCCCCCCATGCCCATGCCTAGATCCGGTTTCCAATTCCCTACAGTATGGAAATCAACTTTCAGAAATTTGGTAGTCCAAACCGGATAAATTAACTGCGCTGTTATTTGTCGAAGCTATAATATAATTAGCCCTTCGCTGGGTGCCTCCTCCACGCCATTAACAGGAAAACATCACATCTTATACAGCCAGAGCGGTGAATGGAATGATTCGTTTTACTAATCATTTTACTAACGCTTGTTGGAAGACTGTAATGCATGGTAGAAGGTGGAATCAAATCTTCATTGCAAACGTGATTTTCATTCAAATAAAACGCAGCAGACAGGTTGGTCTTATCACAAAAGAAGAAGAAGAAAATGCTGTGAAAGCAGATAAGTGCAGGCACCTGAGCCCGTAACTGCCACAGACTGTAGTTTACATTAGAGCGTCGCTCATCCGTACATACCATAACAGCTTATCTTCACAATCATTACTTGGTGCATGTTTTTTTTTTCCTCACAGTTACACGTCAACACCATTGGCAGTGTTTATTCAAGGAAATGTCACAGCCATGAAAGAGGGTCCCTCTACAATACAGTGCACCCCAAGTTTGGATTAGAGCATTTCAACCAGTGGCCCCCGGGTCCCTGAGAGGATTCCAGGTGGTCCCCAGGTAAATGATGTACAGTTGGTAACCAAATGGGCCCTTATAGATCTGTAACTCTTGAGATCATTTTACGCTCCCAAGAGTTAAATTATATTTAAAATCTGAATTACCTAATTTTCTACACCTTTAGAAAATGTAGAAGGATTGTTATTTTCACCAATGTTTTGCCAGTTTTTCTCTCCTAAATTGCGGACACAAACTGAAGACTAAACTCAACATCAAATGTTGGCCCGTGGCTAAAATGCAGAATAAATAGTCTAGTGGGTCTTGCTATGAAAAAGGTTGAAAATCACTGGATTAGAATGTACGAAAACCCTTTCCACATTCTGTGGCCCCTGGGGGCTTGCAGTTTTGAAAATTAGCTCAGGCCGGTAGTAGTAGTAATCAGAGCTTGACAGCACAGTTGCAAGGATTACCGTCTGGGTGCCTGTTTGCCCACCAACTGTCCCCCTTGGCAAAGATGAAGGCACTTGGCAGGGGCGGATTGGCCACCTGGAGTACAGGGAGTTTTCCCAGTGGCCTGCGCCACCTAGTGGCCTGGACATTTTTTTTTTTTTTTTTTTTTGCCTGGCCAGGGCGCCAGGCCCAGGCCAGGCAAACTAGTGTTTCTATCCTTCAAAAATGAAAAGGTGTCCTACACCAGAGTCTTCAAAGTAGGAGAGTTGCCATATTCCCGTTCACTCCTGTGCACCAGGGCGCTCGCGCTGCTGGAGGCAGTGTTGCCAACTGCCCAAGATCCAAAATGCACTAGTGACACTTCCAAAATGCACTAGAATGTAGCTAGATGCTCGCCTGGAACATACAGATCAAAATGACCATTAATCTTCTACATTCTCTAGTTGTGTAGACTAAGTTGGGCTAATTCACATGATGAATATTTTAACTCTTGAGGGTGTAACTTGCCAGGCCACCCCCAGGGTGGCCTGGCAAAGGCAAAATTGTCCCGGTGGTGAAAATATGTGCCAATCCGCCCCCTGGCACTTAGGCACACATGAGGCGGTGTGATCTGTGATGGGCAACCTGTCCTGTGTGATCCTTCAGTTACTCCCCTATCAGTGCAACACATCAGCAGGGATCTATCTGTCAGCCATCACAACACCCCATGCCACTGGAGTCTACATGCTTGGCTAAACTGCAAAGCAGTTGGGGTTTTTTTGTCATGCAGTTCTTGGTATCACTTTTCAAGATCTGGCAACTATGGCGGCGGCGTACTTTGCATATGCGCTAATGGATCCTCATCGAGATCGATTTTTATGCGTCCTAGTTATTTTTTTTAGGTGGCAGGGGAGAGGGAAATGGTATACATACGTGCCAGTTGACCTACACAGTTTGACAGTGAGTCCAGTCCAGTCAGTATGTGTTCCAGATCAACGGAGTCACTTTGTTTGGTACTCTTTGTCGTTTTCTCCATCTGAAAGACAAACGTCAGTAGTAGGGTGGATCTTAAAACGTCAAGTTTTGATTTTCTTGTGTCTCACCCCCTAATTATGTTCCAATGTACAAAAAACTGCTTTGGCTAAAATTTGGTTGAATTTGAAACATATTTAGAGGTAGCTCAATCAAGTTAAAGATTGTACATTTTAGTAGTTTAAAAACGAATTGCACTGCAGGCACATTATTCTTATACTAAGCACAGAGATTCTATTTTTTAAGCTTTTTTTTTAAGCTTATCTAAAATCTAAACACAAATTTGATGATTACATGTTTGTCATGTCAAACCAAAATTAATTATTATAAGAATTACTAATGTAGAAAATAGAAAAGCAAAGAATGACAAATTGCCATTTCTCTTTCAATGTGCAGAATACTATGTCTTTAGTGCAATCTTCAATTATAGCCTACTCACAGCACACAAGAACACAGCCCCATTTCCATGTTTACCCTCAAAAGTCACTGCAGTATAATAATTCAGGTGTTACTGATCAATGGAAGTTTGTTTATGGCTATCCAGATACTTGTGCCGATGGTTCTGCACAATTTGCAGCAAGTACTGGAGTTGGGACTCGTCTTTAGTGAGTCACAACAATATTTCAATATTCTTGAATTAGGGCAACCCAACACTCTGCATGATCATTGACCATGGTTATTGCCTTCACTACAGCCAGAGCTTCTTGGTAGTCTTCCCTGGGCTTGCACTCATCAGGATCAACAGCAAGGAAGTCATGTGAGAGATCCATCATTTTGAACAGCGTCTCTGATTGGGAGACAAAATCTTCAATGTCCTTCCCTGCAATTGTTGCAAGGTCAACAGTAATTCTCTTCATGTGCTGTTCATCATCTTCATGTCCATCTTCCATGGCTCTCACCATCAGCTTCTTCGTTTGTGCACTCACTGGACTCTAAAACAATGCAAGTCCGACGACCTCTGGAGTGAAAAGCCACAAGTGATTGGAAAACTTCTGAGAAGCAGGTTTAGACACCTCAGTATTTATCGATGAATATTCCAGCAACAATTTTAACAGACGCAAGTCATTTAGTGGAGCGCATCCATGCTTTCACATGAATGCAAACTGCAAACATTTCTTCCCTGCGTGTCAGTTTGAATTGGCCATGAAACATCCAGATCTTCAAACAATTAACAACCTTTGCCATCAAACGAGCATGATGGGTAACTCCTGGAGCCAGAGCTCCAGGAGTTACCCATCATGCCCTTTGGAAGAAAAATCATGCATGGATTTGTGCATGTTTGCAGTTTGCATTCATTTGTGCAGTTGTGCATGTTTGCAGTTTGGCACCTGTTGCTGTAAGCGCCCCACTAAATGACTTGCGGCTGTTAAAATTGTGGAATATTCGTCGATAAATTTGTCGCTGACGTGTCTAAAACTGCTTCTCAGAAGTTTTCCAATCAGTTGTGGCTTTTCACTCCAGAGGTCGTCGGACTTGCATTGTTTTACAGTCCAGTGAGTGCACAAACGAAGAAGCTGATGGTGAGAGCCATGGAAGATGGACATGAAGATGATGAACAGCACATGAAGAGAATTACTGTCACCTTGCAACAATTGCAGGGAGGAACATTGAAGATTTTGTCTCCCAATCCAAGACGCTGTTCAAAATGATGGATCTCGCACATGACTTCCTTGCTGTTGATCCTGATGAGTGCGAGCCCAGGGAAGACTACCAAGAAGCTCTGGCTGTAGTGAAGGGTTGCCCTAATTCAAGAATATTGAAATATTGTTGTGACTCACTAAAGACGAGTCCCAACTCCAGTACTTGCTGCAAATTGTGCAGAACCATCGGCACAAGTATCTGGATAGCCGTAAACAAACTTTCATTGATCAGTAACACCTGATTATACTGCAGTGACTTTTGGGGGTAAACGTGGAAATGGGGCTGTGTTCTTGTGTGCTGTGAGTGGGCTATGATTGAAGATTGCACTAAAGACATGGCATTCTGCACATTAAAAGACAAATAGCAATTTGTCATTCTTTGCTTTTCTATTTTCTACATTAGTATTTCCTATAACAATTAATTTTGGTTTACATGACAAACATGGGGTGTGCTTGAAGAAGGTAGCTTGACATACTTGTACATCAAGCTGTCTCTATAGAAATAGGAGATAGGCGGCTGACCACAGGGCCTCACTGGCTCGGTAGAAAAACAACAGTGTGTGCGTGCGTTGTCTAGTGTACCTATTTTCTATTTTCTACATTAGTATTTCCTATAACAATTAATTTTGGTTTGACATGACAATCATGACATGTAATCAGATTTGTGTTTAGATTAACAAGCTTAAAAAATAAAATCTCTGTGCTTAGTATAAGAATAATGTGCCTGCAGTGCAATTCGTTTTTAAACTACTAAGGTGTACAATCTTTGCCTTGATTGAGCTACCTCTAAATTTACTTCAAATTCAACCAAATTTTAGCCAAAGCAGTTTTTTGTACATTGGAACATAATTAGGGGGTGAGACACAAGAAAATCAAAATTTGACGTTTTAAGATCCACCCTAGTCAGTAGTCATCGTCAACCCCAACCAAAAATCACACTTTGTGTGAAGTGAGGGACAATCTTACACATCACATTCCTCAAATAATCACAAAAGTCATTCCGGTCTATCAATTTGGCCCCTTCACATTTCTGACCATACAAGGGTTCCTTGAAAATAAATAAATCACACACATGTGAAGGGATCATTATACATCATGGTACAGCAATGAACAACTGAATTTAGAGCAGGGGTTTTCAACCTTTTTCATACCAAAGCCCACCATTTACTCAGCATTTGAGCCACGGACCACCATTTGATGACATTTTAGCCCCACAGACCCCAAAACTAAAGATTTATTTTGCTTTTTTTTTGTCCACAATTTCAGGCTGGATTTGGGGAAACAAAACAGTCAAACATAACAGATCAAAATGACCATTAATCTACATTTTCTAGTTGTGTAGACTTTATGGGCAATTCACATGATGAATATTCTAACTCTTGAGAGTGTAATTTTTTTTTTACATTCTCAAGAGTTACATCTGGTTAAACAACTTAGCTGGGGACCACCTGGAACCCACGTAGGGACCACTGGTGGTCCCCGGACCACCGATTGAAAACCCCTGGGTTAGACAATGTGAGACAATTGTGAGACTTCTGGTCAAAAGCTATGTCAAATAAGGAGCCACCCCACTTGTTTGAAGTGAAAGGCACAATTATCATACATCACGTCAAACTGCAGGTCCATGACTGGAATAAACAACAACAACTGACTCCATTTTGATTTCATTTTTTTATTACTTGTTCCACTCAGCAACAGAAGAAACACCACTTAAAATTTTCAATATTAAACATGTTGACAGAATGACACAGTTTGTGCAGCACAACAACTTGGCCAAAATGAACAGCACATATATACTGTATATATATTATTAACATATTATTTGCCAGGCATCAGTTAATACAACACGCCATTTTATTCACACCTCGGGAAAAAAAAAAAAAAAAAAAAACGATCACAAGTAAAAACATCATGTCGTCAAAAGGTTTCCGCTGCTGATTAAAACTGAACAACACATCAGGCTCATAATATCAGTCAGCCTGGCACTGCCGTTCAGTGCCGATTCTGGCCTCCTAGGGGCCCTAAGCAGGTTTTTTACTAGGGGCCCTGCTTCTCAGGCGCTGATTTTGGCTTTTTTGTTATTTTGGCCATTTTTTGCGGGGAAATACATTATAGATAGCTTAACACACACACACACACACACTCTCTCTCCCTCTCTCTCTCTCTCTCTCTCTCTCTCTCTCTCCAATGTTTCCTTTTCAAATGAATGTATTTATTTCTACTTCAATCCTGACCAACAACAACAACAACAACAACAACTATGAAACTGTCTCTTATGTAGAGATGTAGCAGGTCTAGAATAGGGACAAATAAGAGTTGAAAATACTTTGTTCACTGTCAAAGTATTGTAGGCTACAGTAACCAACACATTCTGTGTAGTAGCCACATACACATCACAGAGACTCTATGATGTGACTGGCTTCATGAAGTGAACGGAGTTGACATAACTGTCTATATCCATAATACTCTAAGCTTTGGGCATGCCGCATAGGAGATATTATTTGACAAAATACAACAAGCTTGTATCTCTGCCACCAAAAAACAACAACACAACAACACACTACCGACAGCCCAGCATTTAACAGCACAACTGAAAACTGCAGTCATTCATAGCGTTAGCCTGCCAGCCTACCTGACTGCTGCTGCTCCTTTTTTCATATCCTGAAGTAATGATGTTGTTGACCAAACATGCTAAGAAAAGGGGGGGCGTTTCTGCGTGGTGTAAAAAAAAAACGCGACAGCGGGCATGATTCAAGTAACGCTGTTTACGGAAGAAAATTTCCCTTCTACGTACAGAACTACCATGCACTAGAGTGGTTACGTTCGCCGCTGTACGTTATTTGCGTAAGTGCTCGCGATTCAATAAACGTACATGCGCCCGATGTACGCTATTTGCGTAAATAACAGTTCTTTCAATTAGTTATTTACTCAGAGCTGGCGGGGGCCCTTTGTGGAATCGGGGGCCCAACGCAGGCTGCGTAGTCTGCGTATAGGAAGAATCGGCGCTGGCACTGCCGTTGGTCTGAATCCTGGCCGTCCTCCCTGCAGGCCCCAAACACGGCAGCTCTGCAGCTAAGGTAAGCTTGTTCCAGTCTCTGCATGGCGCCCAACAGCTCTGGGTTTGTCCGCAGCACCACCAGGTCGTACGCCATCCATTTCAGCTGCACTGTAGGAGGAGATCATACCATCATCAGTCTTTAATGTTGATCATCACAGTGGTCATCAATAGCATGAACAGCTTGAAACTTGATTTTTGATTGATTAGACTTAAAAGGTAGGGTAAGTGATTTGAAATTCATGGTGTAGTACCAGCCTGGTGCACTAGGGGCGCCCAAGAGTAGCTACACTATGTGAACCTGCTGCTCGATCCTGATTGGAGGAGAATTCACCCTCCACCTGGGGAACTTTTATTAGCTCCTCTGCTAACGTGGGGGAGGGGGAAACTCCATATATGGTCTGCACACCTTATAATAGAGCATATCTGACAAAAGTGAAATCACTTCCCCTACCTTTAAACTGCATTAACTGCATTCATAGCTTGGACATTTACAGTACAAGATTTACAGGAAAAAAAGTAAAAGGACTGGGCCTGTTTCAAATTGCAGCAGTCCGTAGGTGACCTTTGAGAGTGATTTGGAAGGAGTCAAGGGGAACTCCACCCACTTTCAACATTCTCCTATGTCATTAATAACCTTAGAGATATTGTGTGGACATGATAAAAAAAAAGGTCCCTCCATGCTGTGTTTCCAAGAAATGGGTGTCTGAAAAAAATTAACATGGTGAAACACAACTTGATGACGTCAGCAAGTTGTGTTTCACCATGTTAATGATTTTTCTTTTAGGACATTTTTTTCCTGAGAGGGTAGAAATGGAACCAAATGGACCAGGTAGGGTCCATTTAGTTCACATTTGTATCCTCTCAGGATTTTTTTTTAAATGGGTGGAATTCCCCTTTAACCCTTTCAGGCCGGGAATCCATTTTTGGATTCTGTACAGTATGTAAAGTATTCCAGAATTAACTCTTTTTGATGCTGATATATCAATATTTCAGGTTTATCAGAAACCTTAGGTCAGGCCTAATGTTGGTAGAGTATTCCACATTTGGTGCTATAGGAGCGAAAATAATTAGGTCTCTTATTTATGACAAATCTGGGTTGCACATGGTTTGTTGAACGCCTTAGGTGTTGTGGGAGTGGACTTCCTTGAGGAAGTATTTGGACAGGTACATGGGTATTTTTGTAGCATATCGAATCTTGTGGACCAGACCCATTGCAAGATGTTGTGATGATGGGTACAGGAATAGCTACTTTGATGGCCATGATTATCTACACTTGATGTGGCCGACCAACTGCATATTTTACCAATGTGTCACCAGTGATTAAATTCATTAATATACCTGAATGTATTTTTATACAGAATACCATAAGTGAGCAGGTCAAATTATGTACAATGTCATTATGTACATTATGTACAGTTCATGTTTGAGTGACATTGGGGGAGAAGAAAAGCACAACATATAAATAATAACCTGATTGGTTTTCGACGTGTTCGGTCATTTTCTCCAAGTCTTCATTCACGTCCAACATGTCCTCGTTGCCGCTGCTGTTGACATTCTTCTGGTGAGTGTCAGTGTTAGAAGACGTCAACTCGGCCATCTACAAACCAACAACAACACATAGACTAAACCTAAACCATAAACTAAATGCTTCCCCAAGTTGGGACCAGGGGATTCCAAAGGGTTTTCGAGGGGGGGGGGGGGGGGGGGGGGGGTGTGTTGCGGCATTGTGGGGGTCAGAAAGCTTAGCGCCAGGGAGGGCTGTTGCAGTTTGAAAGAGGGGCAAACTGGAGTTTAAAATACATTTGTTTTCAAATGTTTTCATACAATTGTTTTCAACAAGGGCGGTGCGAGTATCCCACAGTGACAACTAAAGTATGTGTAATCTTTAGGCTGTAGGCCTACTGGTACAAAACGACCTAAAATAAAGGGATTTATAACCATTAAAGTTGGGCTGTTGCCTGCTGTATTATGCTGTAGCCTACTATTTTACTACAAAACGTATAAAAATAGAGATAAAGTTTGTGGATTGTAAAAGAGCCCATGAAGTGAAGGGTCTGAGCCTGTCTGTTACTGGCTGCAGCAGGTAGACATTCTAGATAAGTGGTGTTCAACCAGTGGTCCGAGGACCACCAGTGGTCCCTGAGAGGATAGACCTGCGCAGTGGCATCACCGCCCATGTTCCAGAAATGGATTCCCCGTTCATTTTTCTCATAGACTTTTCGAAAATAATTTATATAAAGACGATTATGCCGCGGACAAAGCCAACTCGGCTTGTGACGAATCATGATTACACACACACACACACAATCTTTTTGGACAATCATATCATTTCTAAGATGAAAAACGAAAGAAAAAGTGTTGTATCCTGCCGTTTTCTACTTCTAATTAGGTATTGCATGATGATATTGTGTGTGTTGTCATGATTTGTCACACCCCGAGTTGGTTTTGTCCGTGGCACAATTGTGTTTTTATTAAGCATTTTCAATAAGTCTATGAGGAAAATGAATGAGGATTCCATTTCTGGAACAGGAGCGGTGATGTCACTGCGCAGGTCTATTCCAGGTGGTACCCAGCCAAATGGTGGACATTTGGTAAACTAATGGACCCATAGAATTAAATTATATTTAAACATCTGAATTTCTTAATTTTCATGAATCTATACACATTCAGAAAATGTAGAAGAATGGTTATTTTTGACCAACATTTTGCCAGTTGTCTCTCCTAAATTGTGGACCAAAACTTGAAAATCCTTAATTACGTCCGTGACTAAAATGCAGAAAAATAGTGGGCCCTGGTATGAAAAAAGTTGAAAACCTCTGTTCTAGATATATAAACAACTAAAGCAGGGGTTTTCAACAAGTGGTCCGGGGACCACCAGTGGTCCCTGAGAGGGTTCCAGGTGGTCCCCAGCTAAGTTGGTTAACCAGATGTAACTCTTGAGAACGTAAAAATGAAACCAAATGGACCCTGGTGGGTCCATTTGGTTTCATTTTTACACACTCAAGAGTTAAAATATTCATCTTCTGAATTAGCCATTTTGGAATGTATGTTTTGCTTGTTTTGTTTCCCAAATCCAGCCTGGAATTGTGGACAAAATTGTGGTGGTCCGTGGCTCAAATCCTGAATAAATGGTGGTCCCAGGGATGAAAAACGTTGAAAACCCCTGAACTAAAGTGATACTCAGTGTAAACCGCTCGAGCCTTTACAGTTGTTTTTTTAGTTGGAACAGGGACGTTTCATTGTTGGGGTGGAAATGAGGATGATAATAATATCCCTGAGAAAAGCACAAGCTATGCCTACCGTGTGTAAAAAGTTACTAGTTCATTCATTTGTTTTGTGTTTTGTATAGTGGTTTGTTGGGTGAACAACTGTAACCTACTGTCGAATTCGTCTTCAAGCTGTCTTTTCTTTTCTCTTCAAAAAAATGTGACGCCGTTGGTTGATGTAATCTTCACTCCTCGTCTCGCGACTAACTGACTGACCAGTGTTGCCAACTGCCAAAATCCAAAATGCACTAGAGTGTGCTTCCAAAATGCACTAGAATGCGCTAGATGCTTGCCTGGAAGGGAATATGACCATTAAATGACCATTAATCTTCTACATTCTCTAGTTGTGTAGACTTGTGCGAATTCACATGATGAATATTTTAACTCTTGAGAGTGTAAAAATGAAACCAAATGGACCCGTAAGGGTCCATTTGGTTTCATTTTTACGCTCTCAAAGAGTTACATCTGGTTAACCAACTCTCCATCATTTAGCCTGGGGACCACTGGTTGAAAACCACTGTCATAGGAGGAGAAATGGTGAAAAATGAGGGTTTTATCTCTGGCACCTGTCAACCAATTTCGCCCCAACTCACCAGCTAAAAAAGCACTAGATTTTCCGTCAGGAGTTTTTCTTCCACTAAATTTGGCGCTAGGGGGGTCTGGAAAAAAAGCTAAATATAGTGACAAATGCGCCAAGTTGGCAGCACTGGCTGACTGACTGACTGACTCGTGACGTCACGTGCATGCATGCGTTGTCGTTAACCATGGCCCTCTGGGGCAGAGTTACGACATCTCCGTCCACTTACATGGGAGGGTGTAATGGCGGTTGCACTGCACGGTCTTCTATTGAGCAGCATAGGGACAGGCCGGACAGCCGTCCGTGAGAAGTCCCGGACCGGGAAGTAGGCAGAAATGCATTGGGCTCAAGCCTCGAGATAGAACAGTTGACATGTTGCACATAATGCCTCGGATAACTCTTATTTGCGCTGTCCTCGTTGAATGCAATGCATCTCCAACTCCGGTTTGTCCCAGTTCATAGCTGCACGAACAGCGCGCGAGCGCTGTTTGCTACCCCCTCTATGACGCAACTCCTACTAGATGACTCTGTTCACTAATGCAGGTGGACGTGAGCATCGCCGTTGGTAGAATTCGTTCTTGAACGTATACTCGCCGGCTGGAGTAACTATATAATTATTTGGCACGTGGCCGGACAAGATCTAAAACTCGCGACGCTGCTGCCTCGCGGCGGGTTGTTGTTGTGGGTTTGTAAATCTGTTATCTGTCGGCACGCGCCGTGCACTTAAACACCGTCGTAGTGTAATCTGTAATCTCGCGGAGGCGATAGTGTTCTTCTCACTGTTGTGTAAATGTGACAAGAGATGCCCATTGTCATTGATGATGCCCCCGGCCATTATTATACCAGTTGTTCACGACCCACGTGCCACCCCCCCTCGCTTGACATGAACCCGCAAGGGCTCATTTTCATTATATGTAACCAGTTACATCTGGTTAACCAACTTTCCATCATTTAGCATGGGGACCACGTGGAAGTTGGAACCCTCTCAAGGACCACTGGATCACCTGTTAAAAAAAAAAAAAACCCTGGTCTATACAGATCCCCCATTTAATACCATTTCTCATCCTGGGACCAGGGACCCCCGTGAGCTCATTAGAGGTTCAAATGGATGGGTCCAATTGGTTCCATTTGCTGATTTACAAACCCATAATGGTCCATTCAGTTCAAAAGTAAGCTATAATTTAGCTGGGGACCCAATGGAACTCCCTCATAGATCAGATAAGGAATATGGAATCCTCTGGAATTAATCATGGTGTATCTGACTGATCATGCAGTCGACTCCTTTTTTTCCTCTCTGGAACCTAGGGGGTCCCCAGATCCAACTTTGGAATACCACTTGACATAGTGTCACAGGGGTGTAAGAAGTAGGCTACTTAGGCTACATAAAAGTATCGGTGCTGTGATGTAGACGTATACTTTAGTGACAAGTAAACTTCCTGCTGTTTGAGTGAAAGTGCAAAAGCATTAATGGCCTCAAAAATGTAGAAAAACGTAGGCCTACCTAAGGTAAAAGCATACTCATAATGCAGAATGACCTGTTAACATATCTGACATCAGACAGCTATATTCATATGGCTGAAATGTATGCCTGATGTAGCTAGTGTAGTCCAGGTTTTGATTGCGATAATGATAATGGAAAAAAAAACGTAAAACATAAATATTGTAAAAGTACAATATGTGGATCCAGATATGGAGTATTATAAGTATTGGAAATTGGAATTACTCAAGAACTGTATTCGCCAGTTCAAACTAATATTTCATACTAGCCTATGAAATAATCTTTAGGGACATACGTTTTATTAGACCTAATAAAACGTATATCCCTTTAGGTCTAATAAAGGTCTAATAAAGGTTTTATTAGACCTTTATTAGACCTAATGGTACTAAAAAAATCAACCTACTTGATTTCCCATCCAATGTATTGGCCTACATAAAAGAACAGCTTTATGTGGACTACAGGTATGTGAGAGTGGAAAATTCCTTAATTGAGAGTGAGGGGGGAAAAAAAATCACCTGGAGGGGAAAAAGCTGACAAAAACATTAGCCGAGAGAGTAGCCAATCAGTAGAGGCTGGGGGTGTAACCAGGCAGTCAGATAAAGCAGGTGTGACATGTGACATCTGACACAAAGCAAAGAGCCCACCAGTTCCAGGTAGACAGCCGCAGAGAGGGACAAAGACCGCAGAAAAACCATTAAGGCTCACAGGCAGCATCGCCAAGACCTGCCAAGGAAAGGACTCTGACAACTCCACTGACAAGACAAGGGAAAAACCACGTACAGAGACTGCAGGAGAGTTCTGGACCGGTAGAGAAGAACCCTTATACGATGTCTTCTTTCGAGGCCCAGGGTCAGTCTCCTCCACGGTGCGGCCCTCAGTTTCCCAGCTTGGGCCAGGAGCCGCCCGAGCTCAGCATGTACAGCGACTGCTACTACCCTCCTCCGTCGCTGCCGAGCCCCCAGCGCAGCACGCCGTCCTCCTACGACCTGGGCGACTACACCACCTCGCCCAACCCTTACCTCTGGTTCAACGGCTCCGGGATCAACGCGCCTCCCTACCTGGCCACCACGGCCCCGCCGGGGAACCCCGGGCCGCCCTTCGTGCCTCAGCACTACGGGATGCAGAGGCCCTACCTGGGGCCCGCCGGGCCGGGCGGCCCCGGCGGGGAGCTGAGCTGGTTCTCCCTTCCTTCTCAGGAGGACCTGATGAAGTTGGTGAGGCCGCCCTATTCGTACTCGGCTCTCATCGCCATGGCGATCCACGGAGCGCCGGACAGGAGGCTGACGTTGAGCCAGATCTACCAGTACGTGGCCGACAACTTCCCGTTCTACAACAAGAGCAAGGCCGGCTGGCAGAACTCCATCCGACACAACCTCTCACTGAACGACTGCTTCAAGAAGGTCCCCCGAGACGAGGACGATCCAGGTATAACTAAATTGTATATAAATGAACTGTTGTTTGACCAAAAAAAATAGAATTTGTCTCAGGTTGTATAAAATTAAGCCTGTGTAACATTAGGCTGCTTTTCCTAATATGCATGTTCAACATTTACGTTTTTTTTACTGCATCAACGCCTGATACATTGTCTGGATTGGCCTAATACTATGCCCCAATTGTAAAATTTATTCTAAACTGTCTCTATGTTGAATTCTGATGTTGCAGGGAAGGGCAACTACTGGACGCTGGACCCAAACTGTGAGAAGATGTTCGACAATGGAAACTTCCGCCGCAAAAGAAAGAGGAAGTCCGACTCCCTGTCCGGCGGGGAGGGCGGCTCCGGCGGTCCCGATTCGGGCGACAGCGACAGAGGCAGCCCCAAACACCCTGGCAACCCAGCGCTCGACATCTCCCCGACGGCGGACAGAATCCCCTCGCCGCCGTCCTCCGTCCCCGCGCCGTGCCTGAGCAGCTTTCTTTCCGAGATGTCCGGAGTGGCGGACAACGGGCCGGCGAACGAGGTCGGGGGCAACGGGCTGAGCAGGCCCCTGCAGGTTAGCCTGGCCATGGACGGGCCTCACAGGTCCGCGCAGCCCGGGGGCTTCGGCAGCTACTCCCCCGGCTCTGGTGCCCCGGAGTGGGCATCGCCCCTTCCACCTCCCCCGGCACTCTCCTCTTCGCCCACTCACTCTTCCCTCACTTACAGTAGCCCCATCCTCAGCCAGTTCAACGGGCACTTCTACCCCGGGCTGGGATCGGCGGGAATCCTGTACTCCCGCGAGGGGACAGAGGTATGATGAGACTTTGAGGAACGCATTAGAGACACTTTGAACCTGTGTGTGATCTGCCACGCGGCTCTGCTGACAAACACCTGCAACAACACAAATACACACACACAGAGAGATAGTCGTGCGTTTGCGCTGACTGCGCCAGGTGAGATCACTATAGCGTGTGACAGTTCAGTAAAGAGGCTCTGATTCCCACAGGAACAGCTGAGTCAGCCGCGACACTTCTCCAACTGACACTCCCCAAATCCCCCAACCTGCCTCACTATCAGGCCTTCAAATCAGCTTGTATTTCTGACTTAAGCCCGTCGCTATCAGATCTGACTCATTATTAACAGATCCTCAGTCGGATCCCCTGCTGACATCAGGTCATTCCACGCTATGCTAACCAGAGCCCTTTGATGGTATCGGCCCCACACAACGCTCAGACAGCACATTTAAGGTGTTGCCTAATTACAGTCAAGTGTCTATTGTGCCTGATCACTGGAAGATAAGAACGGAGCCTTTTCTATTGTCTTTCAGCAGCAGTGGCTAAAACACCCGATGACAATGAAAACTGAGATTCTCAAATAATATGCAATGCAGTTGGTTAAAATGTGTAAATATTTATGTGGTTTAACGTCTATGGATATGTTTATATACCGTCAGCTTGTTGTTGACATTGTGATACAAAATTAGTTTATAATGTTAATGCGTTTAATGTTCCTGCTTTTGATATGAATAAAAACATTATTTAAATTAAAAAAACACGTGTCCTTTATGTCGATGATGATGGGATCATTTGTCTACAAGACAGACAGTGCTGCAAACATTTGCGGTTGTTGTTTTTTTCCCACAAAGATAGGAAATATGATTCCTCTCTGAGCACAGAAATTACCTACAAAGGGGAAAAAAGGAAGAAAAATAACTGACAAACCAGTTGTCAGGAAAGCGATGACCATTGACAGAAAGAGCGTTGCACCCGCATGTCAGTGTAACCCGATCTTTCTGTGGATGGTTGCTTCACCGATCCTGAGCTACAATCCCCTACGATCCCTTTACCCTGCTTTACACAATCTCCATCAAAACCCCGCTCTCACCCTCTCTCAACACCAGATAAGTGTTGAGTTCCCAAAGAGGGACCAACTGTAAAAAAAAAAATAAAAAAAAAAGGGTGAAAGTGTATAACCCCCACAGAGTTCAATGTTTAAAAACACGGTCACACACAATTTAGCGCGAGAGAAAGGCCCCGGAGAAATGGAGGCAGAAGAAACACACGTTTCTCCGGTTTATAGACAGAAGTTTATCTATCATGACAGGTGCGCGCAAATGCGGATGCAAATGCAAGTGTGCATACACGTGTCTTCCACTCATTTTCAATATTTTACTGTCATTAATATACCTTAGAGATGTCGTGTGGACATGGTAAAAAAGTTCCCCCAATTCTGTCTTTCCTAAAAAAAAATGGAGATCTGAAAAAAAAAAAAAAAAAAAAAAAAATCATGAATACATCTGAAAATACATCTGAAATACATCTTGAAGATGTATTTCACCATGTTAATGACTTTCCTTTTTTCTGAGAGTGTACAAATGGAACCAAATGGACCTGCTAGGGTCCATTTGGTTCACATTTGTACACTCTCAGAAAAAAAAATATAGAAAATGGGTGAAATTCCACTTTAAGAGGCTTCCCCCCACTTCTAAAAGTCCACTACAACACTGGTACTATTCACTGTCCATCTACCGTTTTTCTGGATATTTATACAGTATTTTTGCCTGCAGCAAATGCAAACTAAAGGCGCAATACTAAATTACAACCTGTTCTTTTTACATATGTGCGCTTTACATAGATAGTAGATTCGATTTACCCAAGATTCTCAATCCAGTCCATCATCCTTCCTACTACTTTTAATTTACATTACTCGTTGAATATGATTGACAAATAGTAATTAATAAAAATCACTCTAATGCAAAGTGAGTGTGATGCTTTTTTCACCATATCTGATGACATCAGCAACTTTACGCAGAGGAAAGCTCAAAAACTAGACAAACATTGGCCAAATAATATTAGATATTTTGTGAAAATAATCTAAAAGATCACAAGGCAAGGTGTTGAACACAATTTAATGCCCCAACCCGACATTCCATGTGCATGTCCAGCTGGGTGGTCCTTGAGAGGATTCCAGTTACAAATGGAAAGTTGGTTAACCAGATGTAACTCTTTGAGAGCGTAAACATGAAACCAAATGGACCCTTGCGGGTCCATTTGGTTTCATGTTTACACTCTCAAGAGTTAGAATATTCGTCATCTGAATCAGGCCAAAGTCTACACAATCAGAGAATGTAAAAGAATTAATGGTCATTTTGATCTGTATGTTTGACTGTTTTGTTTCCCAAATCCAGCCTGGAATTGTGGACAAAAAGCCAAATAAATCTTTAGTTTTGGGGTCTGTGGGGCTAAAATGTCATCAAATGGTGATCCATGGGTCGTGGCTCAAATTCTGAATAAACAGAGGGCCCTGGTGTCAAAATGGTTGGTCTTATTCTTACTTTTATCTTGAAAATTAAATTAATATTCCGCAGACTTTAGTTCAGCCTTTAGTCTTGGCCCTCCACAATATTTTATGTTTGGCCCCTTGGGAAAAATAATTGCCCACCCCTGTTTTAGGCGATCATGTTGAACCACTGCATTGTTTTGAACTACGAGTGGTGGGACTGCGCACAACCCTAACCTCGATTAGGGTTGCTTAAAATGTTGTAAAATGCAGACTTGTAAAGAAGAGGATTCCAACTTCCAAGGCACTGTGTCTTTGGTGAAGAATACTATTAGTTTATCAAAGAGTTAATTTGGCTATTCTATGCCCAGCTTTGTGTGATCGATTGTGTTCACACCATATTGAAAAGCCATAATTTCTCAATTGTATCTTCTGTATATCTTTAGCTGCAATTACATTCATACTCTTAGCTGCTTCAGCATGCCAAAGGGAAAGGAAATGATCACACCCCCTTACTATCTTTTATTTTATTTTTTATATTTATATAACCTTTATTTAACCAGCAAAACACACATTGAAACAAAGTCTCTTTTGCCAGCGGGGACTGACCAAGACGCAGAAATTTAAAAAAATTACACTTCCATACTATACCGAAAATGCATATAGGCTAGTCCAAGTCTTTTACAAGCCAGGCAATGTACACAAAGAGAGAATTGTCAAAATATACAAAAATATAAGTAATATATATCATATTTACACTGACTCGGTACATATACACACACATATATACAATATATATTACATACTGTATCCAAACGTGCAGGTCTTGGACTGTATACCTTATATAACCCTTTTAAAACTTCTCAAGGAAAATTTTAGAGCCAATTTCAGTGTGGCCTGTAGGTCATTCCATGACCATGGAATTCATACCATCCATATTTAAATGCTGGTACTACACACCGAAGCCAAGCATGAAACCTAAAAAGTCTATTCCACGCAAAGAGGGACACCAAGGTCACCATAGCCTGGGTGTGGATGTCCTCCCAGTCAGTCGAGCCTAGCTCACACTTTGACCTTGTAGATTGGTTATTTTTGCCAAATATTAAACCACAAAATGGGATACTAGTTTTCAAACAATGTTGTTTTTTGTATAACTTGTAGTTTGTTGGACATTACTGGCGGCTTAGTCAGGCTGAGTCTTATAATATCTCAGTGTACAAATGTGTACCGCATTAGCATGTGACAGAGACACATATAAAGCATACTACAGTACTACAGGCATGCAAATTGACACCAATTAGCCGGCAGAATCCCACTACAAAAGACATTCTGGGGGGCTTTGACATGAAAAAGGTTTACATAGGGGTTTTCAGAAAACTAGTAGTAGAATCTGGTTTCAGGTTTCATATGGATTAATGGCATTTCTATATCTGGAACTACCAACTTATATTATAAAATCAATGCTAATAGTCCCCACTTTGGGAACCACTCCAAGCTGTTGTCAGTTTTGTTGTAGTTGGACTTGACTTATACCGTAAATCTTAAATTCTTAACAATAAAAAAACATTCACTCATGTGAAATCATGAATGTATTAAGTCAGGGGTTTTCAACAGGTGGTCCGGGGACCACCAGTGGTCCTTGAGAGGGTTCCAGGTGGTCCTCAGCTAAGTTGGTTAACCAGATGTAACTCTTGAGTGTAAAAATGAAACCAAATGGACCCTTGCGGGTCCATTTGGTTTCATTTTTACACTCTCTAGAGTTAAAATATTCATCATCTGAATTAGCCATTTTGGAATGTATGTTTTGCTTGTTTTGTTTCCCAAATCCAGCCTGGAATTGTGGACAAAAGCAAAATAAATCTTTAGATTTGGGGTCTGTGGGGCTAAAATATCCTCAAATGGTGGTCCGTGGCTCAAATCCTGAACAAATGGTGATCCTTGAGATGAAAAAGGTTGAAAACCCCTGTATTAAGGTTTTACGCCCCTGGTCTAAGCTGACTGATCATGTAGTCGTCTCTATCTACTTATCCTGACAAAAGCCAACAAATTGAGGTAAATCATTGAGTGCCATTGGCTGTATTGTGTTTGGCAGCAAAAGAACAACACGATTGGTTTCACATGTAAATGAGCGTCATTCAAGTGGGCCGATACAGCTCTATGCGGTCACTGACCAGCACTTTACAGTACATAAAAGAAAAAGTATTTCCATTGTCTATGGTTTCAAATCGGCCCTTTGCTTGTGTTATTTATATAAAGATCAGCCATTTGATAGATGTCTGCTACCCCTAGGCGTCTATTTACCCAGAAACACAGGCAGCATGACCGTCATTTACTCTAAACAGGGAGATTACCCCTTCAACCTGCCCCGAAACGCATGTACCAGTACGCACGCACGCACGCACGCACGCACGCACACACGCACACACACACACACACACACACACACACACACACACACACACACACACACACACACACACACACACACACACACACACACACACACACACACACACACACACACACACACACACACACACACACACACGCACACACACACGCACACACACGCACACACACACGCACACACACGCACACGCACATTTGCGCATGCACACACACCCTTCTAATTCATAGGAGAAAACTCAAAGCGGAATTTAACATCTTGGCACAAATCAGACGCTGTATTAGTAGTAGTTGGAAAGGAGGAGGTACGTGGCATCAACCTGGAAGAATTTGCATAACTGATTTCAAAACCGTGCAAATGTGGTTCAAAATGATGGTTCATAATACAGCCCCCCAACGCCGCATTATCCCCCTGGTTCAGACTTTAAAAGCACATCTGATTCATACGTGAGACGTCTTGCCTGTTTGAAGCCATAACCCTCAGAACTCAGAAGGTGAGCCACCCGGGGTATTATTGGCATTCATATGCAAATAACATGAGATTTTGCAGACTACATCCAGACTCCATTCTCCTCGTCATTCTCTAGTCTAGAGCAACGTGGGTTTTCAACCTTTTTCATACCGGGGCCCACTATTTATTCAGCATTTGAGGCACGGACCACCATTTGAGGACATTTTAACCCCACACAACCCCAAAACTAAAGATTTCTTTTGCTTCTCCCCACAATTCCACAGGCTGGAGTTAGGAAACAAAACAGTCAAACGTGCAGATCAAAATGACCATTAATCTTCTACATTCTCTAGTTGTATAGACTTGGGCTAATTCACATGATGAAACCAAATGGACCCGCCAGGGTCCATTCGTTTCAGAGTTTGGTTTTTCAAAAAGTTACATCTGCTTAACCAACTGTCCATAGCCTGGGGACCACCTGGAACCATCCCAAGGACCACTGGTGGTCCCCAGACCACCTGTTGAAAACCCCTGCTCCAGAGTTGTAACTATATAGTAACTGTATCGCAAAAATCCATGTTTGATTTCAAGAATCGAAGTATACATCAAAATGAAAACAGCAGCATACATGGATAGTACATGCATAGTATCGTTTTCCATTGCAAATAATCTGTATTGAATAGTTTTGCTTTGCAGATAATCGATTGCATTAATACTACATTTGTGTGTATCAAATTGAGCCCTTTTTAAAGAAAAACAAAAAAGAGTGGTTTATAATTACTTTGTTTAAAACAAGGTCAATGTATTTTAAATATAGTTACTATGTCGATTCCAAATCATTGAATCGTATCGGGTTGTTCTAGCGATCCGATACGATTCAATGATTTGGAGTCGATATTTAAAATACATTGACCTTGTCCTCGTCCATGTTAAAATGTATCGTTGCATCCCCTACCCCAGGGGTCAGCCGCATGCGGCTCTAGAACACAGCCATAGTGGCTCCATGGCTGTAGCATTATTCATACACACTGGGGTGATCTGCAAGTGAACATAATATATAATATAACATTTCAGTCACTGACAGCACCCAATTCAGCACCCAAGTTCCCCCAATTCTGTATTTCCTAAAAATGGAGGTCTGAAAAAAACGTCATTAATATGGTGAACCACAACCTGATGACATCATCAAGTTGTGTTTTACCATGTTAATGATTTTTCTTTTAGGACATTTTTTCTTTTAGGACATTTTTTTTCGAGCGGGTCCATTTGGTTCACATTTGTACACTCACTTGTACAAAACAAAAATGAAAATGGGTGGAATTCCCCGTTAAGGGCTTATTAGGCTTACTTTTTCTGCGGCTCCAGGCAGATTTTGAATTTAATTTTTGGTCGAAAATGGCTCTTTCAACATCTTGGGTTGCCGACCCCTGCCCTACCCTGTCCGGCTATAATACTGTACGTTCTCCTCAAGGCTGACATTAGGAAAACCACCAGACAGACAGACAGACAGAGAGGGAGAGCTAAGACAAACAGGTGTGTGTGGGGGAGAGAGAGAGAGAGAGAGAGAGAGAGAGAGAGAGAGAGGAGGAGGAGAAGGAAAAGTAGGAGCTGATACCGGTGCTGTATATTCTTGTAAAGTATTCAAATAAACTCTTGTCTCAACATGCATGCCATCATTTCCATCTCAAATTGGCTTGGTGTTCTGGGCTTGTTTGCATTGCCAATTAAGCCCCCCTTCCCCCCCCCCTCCCCTCCGCCCGGCCCCCTTCTTCTCAGTTACATCTTATTCAAACTGCAGCACTAGGGGCTGACAGGTGAAGATCTGGGGGGGTTGCTGCTGCTGCCGCTGCTGCTGCTGCCGGCTCGTCTATATCCCCAACCAACAGGGGCGTTTTTGCCATTAGGCAGACTAGGCAGCTGCCTGGGGCACCATGAAGGAGGGGGAGGCACTGGGGCGACCACCACCAGACATGCTTTGAAAAGGATCCCAGGCTAATAAGCCTCATATGGATACATACAGTTATACTTGTCCTCTATAACTAGAAACGAAAATTTAAACATATACACGTATAATATATGTGACAGCACCTGGTACTTTGTGCCTCATGTAGGTCAGGATCAATTTTCTGTTTTTACAGGTTATTAAGTATACAATATAAGCTTTCATAATGCATCATTCAAGGAAATTGGAGCATTTGGTAGGAGTTATGAGCATTTAAATCTGAGTGTCCCAAAATAGCAAAACTGAGAAAAAGCCATTTGGGAACATGGGGAACAAAACACCAGATCTGATCATATTCTTTAGTGGGGGCGCCATTTTACTGTGCCTGTCTCAGGAGATTTTCCCTGGAGCCCCCCCTCTTTTGGGGGGAGCCTCCCGGAAAATCTTGCCTGGTGCTCCAAATTGCTTAGAAAAACACCACTGCCGTCTATCCCTATGAATCTGCCAACAGAAACATTACAGTGCGTTTTCTGTACCACGAGATCACACTATGATACCACATTGACAGCAAGACGACCATTCTGCAGACAGCGCAGACTTCAGATTCAGACGGTTTCAAAAAACCGATGCAAATTTCGTGACCGTTAATCATTCCATGGCCAAGAGGGATGACAAGGTCAGAAACTGTAAAAAACCTGCAGGGATTTAGCTCACAGACTTTCTTCTGAAAAAAACCAAAGTAATCTTTCTGTCATCCCGAACTCAAAATACGGAATGCTTTTTTTGATGTCGCGGAACTCCCCCTTTTTCACCCCCCCTTCCCGTCCTCTCACAGTTTAGTCAGTTAATTGTAGATTATTTGCAGCAGGTACATCGTGTACACTTGGAAACGTGAGTGCATTATCGCACTTGATCTGATGATCTATGTCAGCCACTGAGCAACAGATTACAATTAGACATGCATCTAAAAAGGACTACATGTGAACGTTTTTTTTAGGCATCTAAGCTAAGTGTATAGGTGTTGATAGTGCACACATCTAAATATAGGCTGGGTGTTTAAACAACCATCAATCAAGACCTCTGGAACAACTTTTAGATGGTCTATTACAGGGGTTTTCAACCTTTTTCATCCCAGGGTCCACCATTTATTCAGAATTTGAGCCACGGACCACCATTTGAGGACATTTTAGCCCCACAGACCCCAAAAGTAAAGATTTCTTTTGCTTCTCTCCATGACCATTAATCTTCTAGTTGTGTAGATTAGGACTAATTCACATGATGAATATTTTAACTCTTGAGAGTGTAAAAATGAAACCAAATGGACCCGCCAGGGTCCATTTGGTTTCATTTTTACGTTCTCAAGAGTTACATCTGGTTAAACAACTTAGCTGGGGACCACCTGGAACCCTCTCAAGGACCACTGGTGGTCCCCGGACCACCTGTTGAAAACCCCTGGTCTATTAGATGTATATTAGACACATAAGACTTTCTCAATGGGCATATTCAATGCACTGTTTGACACCTTTTCCTTCTATAATTTGACTCAACTGCTTGTAGACTTCCATTGTGGGATCAATTACAGTTATGGATGACATAGGCACCTTTTGTTTATTGTACTGCATGTATTACGCAATACACACCCTGGTCTTTTGGATATTCTCATGACTACAGCGGGCATGATGCTTGTTTAAACCACTTAAAGGGCAAGTCCTCCCCTTTTCGAAAAACTCCTGCACAAATGTGAACCAAATGCACCCGCTATAGGGTCCTTTTGGTTCACATTTGTGCACTCTCAGAAAAAAAATAAAGGTCCTGAAATAAAAATCATTAACATGGTGAAACAAAAGTTGCGTTTCACCATGTTAATGATTTTTTTTCGCAGACCTCCATTCCTAGGAAACATGGAACGGGGGAACGTTTTCATTACGTCCACACAACATCTCTAAGGTATATTAATGACATGTAGTAAAATGTTGAAAATTGGTGGAATTCCCCTTTAACGACATTTTCGTCAGCTACAGGCTGTAGTCAGTCTGCTGTCTACTACCCCATAATTACATGCAAACATGGGACTACGGTGTTAAAAGTGTCTCAAATAAACGTGGGGTTATACTGTGGTTTAAAGCCATATATCCCTACATTATGGAACACGTTGCTTCTGCGGCAGAACGCGCAGAGGTCCATCAATCATCTCTGAGCTCAGTGTAGGAGGCCTTCCTTGCCTTAAGGCAGTAGAATTATTGCACAACAGAGAGATGCGATTAAAATCTATAAATCCTCGGCGTCACCTGCTGCCTGGCTCGTGGCAGTCTTCCACACACCTGTCGAACTAACGGAACGCGTGTGTGTGCGACGTGCACATGTGTGTGTGTGGTGTTTATAATATAAACTTAGCCCGAGAACGATTATACCATATCATGGGGGATTTGTGCATGCGCGTGCACAGAGGTGTGTGTGTGTGTCTGTGTGTCTGTGTGTCTGTGTGTGTGTGTGTGTGTGTGTGTGTGTGTGTGTGTGTGTGTGTGTGTGTGTGTGTGTGTGTGTGTGTGTGCATGCCCTGAGATGGGCACTGTAGCTGTGTCCCAATACCGATACTGGCATCTGGTACTCGGCCAAAAGTAATGGTACTCTGTGTCGGGAATCAGCCAGATACTTTGAAATTAGTACTTTCAATTGAACATGTTTCATTGCTAATAAGAAAAAAAAATAAACATTATGAAATTTGATAATTCTTTGACCAATTTCCCCGATGCCGATATGAACCGGCTTTTGTGGTGGACAAAAAATAAATAATGGGAGTATTCAGTGATTTGTGTGATTTGGAACCCACCCAACAGATCAACAGCATGTGAAGGCCTTCACCACTCAATCATAATTGGATATATATTTCTTTCCCAATTGTGTGACTCTATACATCTCTGTAAATTGTGTTTTACATATTTATCAAAAAAAAAAACATCAAATAGTCATATTTTATCATACTTTTTCCTGATACCGATATTTTGCGTCATTTATTTTTAAAGCCTTTATCGGACGATAATATCTGTGTGGCCGATATATCTGCCCATCCTTAATTTCTATAAGGCAGGACAATGAAAATAAATGGGATAAAAGGAGGTCAAAAAAGTGGTTACTCAAAAAAAAAAAAGTACTTGTATCGGTACTCGGTATTGCGAGTACTAAAATGATCGGGACATCCCTACTAGCTGTCTGGACAAAGGCAAATGCATACGTATATTTCCAAAAGTCAGGCGGATGTGGACTGAAGGTCACTGAACAGTGAAAGACGCATCAACAACAACTCCAAAGTGTCCACAAATTTAGATCAAGGGTTTTCAGGTGGTCTGGGATTCCAGGTGGTCCCCAGGCTAAATGACGGAAAGTTGGTTAACCAGATGTAACTCTTTGAGAGTGTAGAAATGAAATGTTTACACTCTCAAGAGCTAAGATACACAACTAGAGAATGTAGAAAGTTAATGATCATTTTGATCTGTATGTTTGACTGTTTTGTTTTCTTCTAAATCCAGCCTGGAATCATGGGCAAAAGCAAAAGAAATCTTTAGTTTCGGGATCTGTGGGTCTAAGATGACATCAAATGGTGGTCCGTGGCTCAAATTCTAAATAAATAATGGGCCCTGCTATGAAAAAACGATGGAAACCAGTGCTTTAGATTCAGGTTGACGCACTGAAGCCGGATTACAGGAAAAAGAAAAGAGCAAAACCACCCTGGTGCCCGATGCGCGTATACGTCAACCCAAAACACACACAGACACACACACTTTCTTGTATTTACTAAAACAAGTCGTGTCCTATCAAGAACTGTTTAGTAAACGCTAGCAGGAGGACGTCCAGCCTGGAGACACGGCGTTATGCCCGCTGCTCCGGGGGGTCAGATAGAAAAGTGTGGGCCTGATGTACTGGCGGGCCGCTGTTATGTGTAAACACCCACACACACTCCTGACACGGGGGTATAAGCACGCAGGTGATGAAAGGGTACGCATGGGGATTGTTCATTGTCGTCAATACGCCAGTCATCAAACGCCTCCCCTCGTCTTATCCCCCCCCTCCATCGCGTCCTCTTTAGAGGACATTAGTCAGCAAAGAAAAGAAAGGCGAATGCCGGAATTCAAACGGAGTGACAAAGCACGCGTGTGTGTACCCTTTAATCCCCGCAGACTTGACTGCAAACACCAGCAAAGCAAAATTCTACTTTCAAAATGAACAGCAACACACGCACACAACTTTGAATCTCTTTCAACGGTCCTGTGTCCCCTCTTTCCAAGGCTTGCAGGTCCAACGCGCCAACAATCTTATAGATAGTCCATGTAGAATCGGTTAAAAGTTTTCTCAAGTTCCAAATCAGGTCCCCCATTTAAAAAAAATATACAAAGCAGTATAGTTCCGTCCTTTGGAATACAATGCACTCCCCGGTCTTCTAAACGCTAGTGATCGGCGCATCCCCAGCCAGTGAGGCTTATATACAGTACAACGATTTGGGGAAAAGTGAAGTTTAAAGACAAACACGGCATTGGGTGCAGTGTGTGTATATATGAATCACTGCGCTATTTCACCCTAAAATATTTGCCATGTCAACATGAAGTAAACATGAGCGATATGAGCGGGGCCTTGTGAGGAGGAGGGGGGGGGACTGAGCGGGAAAAACAATAGGGGATTTATTGTTTACTGTACATGTACTGCACTGTTTGGGCCATAAAGGAATACAGCGATTACTGGAGCCTCTAGCCTGTGGCCTCACTTGTGTCTATATAGTCGTTTCATTATACCTCCTGCTTCGATGTCAGTGGTCCTCAATATTTCATGTCCAGGACCCACCAAAGTGATCTGTATATGGTCGCCGACGGCCATCCCCGTCTGAAAACATGTACTTCCAGGGACCCTCCAGAAGCGAAACATTTAACATCTGAAAAAACAACAACAACACTATGACAGAATATCCAAAGATTAGCACCGCATTTTCACGACTTAAGCCATGATATTCGTCATGGCATGGATTTCACCATTTTCTCTAAATAAATTTAGAAGTTTTAGAACACGTTCCTTGGGGTCTTTAGCTGTGTAATGTGTGGTTTTAGATATTTGAGATTTCAGCAGTGAGCCCAGTGTCTCTGATGTCATTGACACTTCCCTTATCATCTCACGTATGGGGGGAGTGGCTATCTTACTGACCACAACATGTAGTCCAGGAAGTAGTGACCATGACATCAGAGACACTGGACTCACTGCTAAAATCTAAAACATATAAAACCACACATCACACACCTAAACACCCCCAGGAAAGTGTTCTGAATCTTCTAAATAACATTAAAAAATAAGATTATTTTTGAAAAAAATGTCCCTTTAAGTAAATAAGCATTTGAAAAGCACATTATAAAAGGGCTAGCTTTTTATGGGAATACTGTACTGAATTTGATGGAATGTAGATTATATACGTTGAAAATCAATGCGTGGACGACTGTATCCTATAAGATGGCGTTAACGGCGCAGAACTTTGGATGGCATAGCTGTGGAAACAGAAAATCTGTGGATACTGTAGGTACCATTCTGGAAGACAAAATACTGAACACTGGCCATTTTAATAAGTTAGAGACACGAAAAGACGAAAATCTATGCTGGCAAACCCTCAACACCCTCTTCACCACACAGCTTATAAATATACTCGTCTAACCAGTGGTTTTCAACCAGTGGTCCCTGAAAGACAAGTGGTCCCCCGCTAAATGATATAGTTGATAACGAAATGGACCCTTATAGATCTGTAACTCTTGAGATTGTAAAATGATAGAAAATGTAGAAGAACTGTTATTTTTTTTTTTGACCAACATTTTTTGCCAGTTATCTCCTAAACTTGTGGACCAAAACTTGAAAATCCTCAGGTTTTGGTCAGAGAGACTGAAGTCAACATCCAATGGTGGCGCGTGGCTAAAATACAGGAAAAATAGTGGGCCCTGGTATGAAAAAAAAATGAAACTCATTGCTCTAACAGCACATGTGGCCGGTTGGCACACACTTTGCAAATGTACTAATGGCAATACAGACCCAAACAGGCTTAGAATGACAAGGAGAAGGCAAAGGACCCATCTAGTGGTGTTTTTCTGAACTTTTTCAGAGCCTTACTCCCACCCCCACCAGCCTCACTTCCCTCCCACCTCCACAAAGCACTAGCAGCTGCCAGTGAGCTGCCTCTCCGATGAGGAGCTGAAGAATTCATATACTTTTTTAATGCACTCTTTCTTGACACAGTGGGAGACAAAGAATCAATGATAATACTGATCTATGTGCACCAGTGTGTGCACATAATGTTCACACCCGGTATAGCTCAGGGAGTTGATCCTCAATAACCCACTCAAGATCTACCCACAAATCAAACGCTCTATGCAGTTCAGTCTAACACGCACAAGGAGAGACACTATCAGTCAAAAGGTGTATGATGTATTAGGCCAGGGGTTTTCAACCTTTTTCATAACAGGGTCCACTATTTATTCAGAATTTCAGCCACGGACCAACATTTGATGACATTTTAGCCCCACAGACCCCAAAACTAAAGATTTATTTTGCTTTTGTCCACGATACCAGGCTGGATTTCAGAGAAAACAAAACAGTCAAACATACAGATCAACATGACCATTAATCTTCTACACTCCCTATAGTTGTGTAGACTTGGGGCTAATTCAGATGATGAATATTTTAACTCTTGAGTTTTTTATGTTTCTTGAGAGTTTTATGTTGGTTTTATGTTTACGCTCTCAAAGAGTTACATCTAGGTAACCAACTTTCCATCATTTAGCCTGGGGACCACCTGGAATCCTCTCAGGGACCACTGGTGGTCGCCGGACCAGCTGTTGAAATCCCCTGCTCTATGCAGTTCACAAGGAGCACAAGGAGAGACATTATCAGCCAAAGGTGTATATGATGTATTAGGCTATGTATAGCGGATACACAGGCGAGAACATCTGTATGCAAACTGCAGCCCAGGCCAGTTGTTACGTCAACTGCCTGATTTATAGGGAGAGATGCGTGGGGTGTGTGTGTTGTGCCCGTTTTTCTCTTCTGTGTTACAGGATCATTAAACAAACACTGGTGGTGCATTTGACTCGATCTCACATGTACACTGGATTTGGTGCAAAGGCATTTGGCCCCATGGTGTGTGACTGTGTGTGTACAGATTGAGCATGTACAGCAGGGGTGTAAAACCCAAATACGGAGTGGGCCAGAATAGAAAAAAATGGTACAAGTCGAGGGCCGGAGATACCGGTCTGTGTTTCAACACCGGTTCACAATGACGTCCCTGTCAAACAGCAAAAAAGTAATTTCCCTTTAATAATCAATGTCTCTTAATGGCAAGATAATTGTAAAGATGAAACTGCCTGCATTAGACGTGAACACCTGCTATTTTTCAGGGTTTTTTTTTTTCTTCTATGATCCTCACCAAGTGCTGCTTTCATAGTTAATTGAGAAAGTAAATGAGACTGAGTTGAGGAAGTAAAACAATTAGTTGCATTCATCTCTTATCATGGTCTTATCAAACCAAATGGACCCCTGCGGGACCATTTGGTTTCATTTTTACACTCTCAAGAGTTACATTTGGTTAAAACAACTTAGCTGGGGACCACCTGGAACCCTCTCAAGGACCACTGGTGGTCCCCGGACCACCTGTTGAAAACCTCTGGTTTACTGTGTCCTTGGAGCGGTTGTACACTATATAATTTCTGCCCAGTGCTCTCGACAGACCTTACCTTTACTACCTATTATTGAACTTCTCCCCATGATATCATATTACATATTAAACAAAGCATACATCATACACCAGCGGAGAATACCGTCTCGACTCCTATATTATTGCCCCCATCGATTTATATTGCTTTCGAATTCAGGATAAGCTCACCTCCTCACAGCAGCACACGCAGGTTTCACAATGAGATGTGTGTTACTTTGCAGAAGCAAGCGGGTTTTGCGGACCGCGGCGTAATGAACTATTGATTGTGACGAACAATGTGTTTCACCAATTCTGCCCACATATTGGCTGATGGCATCCCTGGTGACAGTGAGACCCGCTGAGGCTTCTGGGAGGGAAACGTTTCTGTTGTGAGCCCTCGGTAGACCACAACCACATGTCATGTGCCAGATTAATGGATTATTATGTAGAAAGTAAATAATGCAGAAATTCCTGACCAAGTAAAAAAAAACACCATGTGCTGTGGACACACTTGGATGTTTCTCGCCTATTCCCCTTATAATCCATCCTTTTCCTCAGATGCTCTCCTGTCAGGAGGCTTTTTGTTCGATATGATTAAACACCCTCCCTTCCTTCATCCAGTTGTCACTTAAAAGTATTTTCTCCTTTTCTTCCTGCACACAACAGCCCCTCACCCTCCCTCCAGCTATATACCCCTTCAGCAGTCCTCTATATAGGCGGCATTCGGGAACGCCTTATTTATATGTAAATGAATAAGCCCTACAGTATATTGTCCCCCGCGAACAAATAATATAAGCAAGCGGCGTGTGGGCGACTGGGCGAGCGTGACAGCGCATGACTAAACGAGATGGAAAGGTGCATGTTACCCGCTATCAGGGGGCACACCGTGCCTCGCCTGTCGAGTGGATGGGGATGTGTCATCCCCAGGGTTGCCAAAACTGCCAAAAACCCAAAATGCACTATAGTGGCAATTCCAAAATGCACTAGAATGCACTAGAGCAGTTGGTTTTCAACCATTTTCATACCAGGGCCCCCTATTTATTCTGGATTTTAGCATGGAGCACAATCATTTGATGTTGAGTTTAGTCTCTCGCGACTAATTCAGGAGAAATGACTGGCAAAATGTTTGTCAACATAATTTTCCACATTTTCTAAATGATTCAACCAAACGGACCCTTGCGGGTCCATTTGGTTTCATGTTTACACTCTCGAGAGTTATGATATTCACCATCTAAATTAGTTCTACTTAATTAATAAGTCATACGTCATCTTCATTTTGATCTCATTTCGATGTTTTGCCTCTTTTGTTTGCGAAAATCCATCCTGGAATTGTGAACAAAACTAAAAGAAATCTTTAGTTTTGGGGTCTGTGGGGGGTGAAGATGTTGAATAAATAGTGGGCCCTGGTATCAACAAGGTTGAAAACCACTCCTCTAACATGAAGCTTATTACCTGGTGCGGCTTATAGTCAGGTGCGGCTTATACAAGGAAAAAAAAAATCAGTATTTTGCCCCAAATCTAGCTAGTGCGGCTTATATTCAGGTGCGGCTTATAGTCCAGAAATTACGGTACATTGTGACTGGCACGCACCAGTGTTCAAAATGTGCTAATATTCTGTAATTCCCTAATAGTTGTCTCTGTGTGGCCCATGGTGCCACTATATTTCCACACTCCTGTCACTCCAGAGGGGCTACATCGCATACTGTCATATCAAAAATAGCTAATCTACACGCTTTTGAGATTGTAAATCAACTATATTTGAATTGATCCCGAGATATTTCTTTTTGGAATATTGGCATCAAGATGTTAACAGTTTGCTAACACAGGCCAACACTGTCCTTCATATGAACAAATGTTTGGACCTGGTCACCCTATATAATAATTGGAACAACTGACCTGTTTACTGTACATCACATATGTCAAACTCAAGGCCCAGGGGCCAAATCAGGCCCGTGAATGAATTATCTTCGGCCCGCGGGATGATATTGAATTAGTATTGGAACTGGCCCTCTGGTATATTGAGTTAAAATATCCATCATGCGAATTAGTCCAAATCTACATAACTGGAAGATTAATGGTCATGGACAGAAGCAAAAGAAATCTTTAGTTTTGGGGTCTGTGGGTCTAAAAAATATCCTCAATTGGTGGTCCGTGGCTCAAATGCTGAATGAATGGTGGTCCCTGGGATGAAAAAGGTTGAAAACCCCTGCAGTAAACCATAAAGAGATGGGCTATAACACAAACAAACAGCCCACAGCCCCAGTGGAGACATCCAAGGCTCCCACAGAAAACTCTGCCTGGTGCCAACTTGCACATTGCACACAAATATTCCTGATCCCTACAAACTTTTGATCAGTCCAGGGTCGGACTAGCCATAGGGACTACCGGGAGCTCTCCCGGTGGGCCGTGACCATAGGGGACCACTAGGGGGTGCTAAAAAATAATACTGGTAATAATACAGCATACAGGCATGTATTGTACCTGTATCAGTGAGTGACAAATAACCCTTTTCTATCTTGGATCCTTTTGCCACCATCATTCTTGTGAGAGCAGCAAAGGGTTGTGTAGGTCTGTTGGTTTTTAACCGTTATTTTGATTATTTTGTTTTGGGCCGGTCTGGGCCAAATTAACATAGGCGATATAAGCCATGTTGGTCCTCTATATGGCCGCTAAAGGACTACAAATGAGACCCATTTGTAGTCCGCAAAATAAACCATGAATCAATAAACGCTAGACTCTTATTTGTGTTACACAGGGAAACTGAATATACCTTTAAAGGTTTTCCCGCCTCTATTCCGCTTCTAATTTTGTGCGGCAGCTGTTTCCCTGCAGACGGCCCAGAACTTTGTTGTTGTCAACAAATAATTGACGTTGTGCTCATGACACGGCGGTGCTAGTGTGTGGAGGGAAGCTGGTATGGGGGCGATGAAGCCGCCCCCATACCATTTTCTCCTGCGCCCCCAATCGGGAAATGTTACATCTGCCTGCACCAAAGCCTCTGCCAGGGTTCTGGACGATGATACCCCATGCAGCCCATGATCTGGACCTCTCCACGACAATGCAAAAGCCTCCACTTGATCTGCAATGCTTATTGGCTTATTATTTAGCTGACTCTCAAGTTTTTTTTAAGCTCCTACCCACCCAACATAATTCATTTCACCATCAGCCAATTGCCATGCCGACCACCGCGGCCGACGACAGTACTTGCGCTGATGCGCTCAAGCACTATAAGTGATGGTGAAATATAAAGATTAGATGGATAAGTGCATGGATGGATGGATGGATGGGCGGATGGATGGATTATGATTATATTTCTGTTCCTCTCAGCAGAAATACTATAAAGCACCTCCACCAACACCATGGAATCTATTTATTATCTATTCATATTCGGCACATTCAATGTGGCAGTGTCAGCCTGCAGGGCTGGAGTTACTCATGCAAGCAGTATGCCTCCATTCATCCAAGTGATGAGCGTTAACCAGTGGTTTTCAACCTTTTTCATATACCAGTAGTCCACTATTTATTTAGAATTTGAGCCACGGACGACCATTTGATGACATTTTTAGCCCCACACTAGACCCCAAAACTAAACATTTATTTTTCTTTTGTCCAAAATTCCAGGCTGGATTTGGGAAACAAAACAGTCAAACATACAGATCAAAAATTACCATTAATCTAATCTACTTCTCACAGCACAGCTCAAGACGTACTTCTATGCACTTGCTTTTAACTGATTCTCTGTGATTTTATATTTTATGATTTTATATTTTATGCCTTATTTCAGGTCCTCACTGTACTGCTTCTTCTTTGATGAATTTTAATGATCTCTTTCATTCATTCCCACTATTTTTTGTCTTCTTCTCTATTGCAATGTAAAGCACTTTGAGCTGCATTTTATGTCATGAAAGGTGCTATACAAATAAAGATAAAGAATAAATAAATAAAGATTATTATTAATTAATCTACATTCTGTATTTGTGTAGACATGGGCCTAGATTTCCGTTATCACTAAACCCCTTATACCTCACAACGTGTCAATAGATTGGCACGTTTAACTATTCCGAAATATTTTTCAAAATAGGATAAGGGATTTGGGATAAGGGGTTTAGTGTGAAACGAAAACGGAGCCCTTGGGGCTAATTCACATGATGAATATTTTAACTCTTGAGAGTGTAAACATGAAACCAAATGGACCCACAAGGGTCCATTTGGCATGCGTCGCTGTATTTATGAAACGGTCATGGCTGATGTCGGCAGCCGCTTTACATCGCTCACGACCATTTAATAAAGGCCGCAACGTATCCCGCGATTGCAAATTGATTTTATTCCCCCTGGAGACTGCCTTTTACCACTGAATGACAATTCAAGCATGTTTTTTTTCAGTCAGCACTCGGTTTAGTGCAAACTTGTGAGTTGTGCACAAGTAGGCCATGGCCTACTCGTGCATGAGTGGAGCGGGCTAATACTAATGACATTAGCTATAAAGGTTCTTTTCCGTACGTCACATCACCTAAACCGGCCAAACGGAGCACTCCGAGGGACCGACCGCCGCACACCGAACGCCTTACTTCCACCCACTCTGGTTCGCTCGCGCAACTTACATAACTATTTTGCCATCCTAATATAAATGCGCTATGTCTGTGCATACATACATACAGTATATACGTACATCTGTTAAGTTACATAACTGGAGAACGGTTCACCCCACTGACTACAGCGCAGTGCAGTGCCCGCTGTCAAGTCCATCAGAGCACCAGTTGTCCAGACCCTGCACCAGGGCCGGATCTAGGCATGGGCATGGGGGGGCAATGCCCCCCTAAATGCCTAGTCCCCCCCACCAAACCCAATGGCTTGCAAAACAACCCAAGATATTTCAAATTAAAGTGCCTGTATTTAAAATGATTTGAAACACTACTACTGCTACTAACCAACTACAGCTGTGTCACCACTAAACAAACAGCATTTCATCATTGACCTTTAGCTTTATGCATGCTGCGTATCTGTTACAACTTCAACAACAACAACAACAACTGATGTTATTATTGATGCTTAATTGCCCAATAAAAGTCCTAACTAAAAATGGTATGCAGTTTCATGATGAAGCCGCCCCCATACCATTTTCTCCTGCGCCCCCAATTGGGAAATGTTACATCTGCCCCTGCCCTGCACCAAAGCCTCTGCCAGGGTTCTGGACGATGATACCCCAGCCCATGATCTGGACATCTCCACGACAATACAAAAGCCTCCACTTGATCTGCAATGCTTATTGGCTTATTTCAGTGGTTTTCAACCTTTTTCATCCCAGGGCCCACCATTTATTCAGCATTTGAGCCACGGACCACCATTTGATAACATTTTAGCCCCACAGACCCCCAAAACTAAAGATTTATTTTGTTTTTGTCCATGACCATTAATCTTCCAGTTGTGTAGATTAGGACTAATTCACATGATGAATATTTTAACTCTTGAGAGTGTAAAAATGAAACCAAATGGACCCGCCAGGGTCCATTTGGTTTCATTTTTACGTTCTCAAGAGTTACATCTGGTTAAACAACTTAGCTGGGGACCACCTGGAACCCTCTCAGGGACCACTGGTGGTCCCCGGACCACCTGTTGAAAACCCCTGGCTTATTTAGCTGACTCTCAAGTCAAAACCATCATGCAAAACGCATAGAATCTGCCGCTGCTCACTACTGTTGCTGGTGTATATTAGAGCGAGCATCGTTCACAGTCACGTGCACGGTGCACACCAGCGCTGGCTGGCTCCTTATGGACCCAAAGCTTCCCTCAGGGAAACTCCTGAATCAATCAACTGGTGCGTGGTCATTGATGTGCGTTTTCCCCCCACGGCATGCTGTGTGTGTGTGTGTGTGTGTGTGTGTGTGTGTGTGTGTGTGTGTGTGTGTGTGTGTGTGTGTGTGTGTGTGTGTGTGTGTGTGTGTGTGTGTGTGTGTGTGTGTGTGTGTGTGTGTGCGCGTCAGAGAGGGAGAGAGAGAGAGAGAGGGAGGGAGACAGACAGACAGAGAGAGACAGAATGAACGAATGAACGAATGAATGAATGGAAATAATGAATGAATGGAATTAATGAATGAATGGAATTAATGAATGAATATTGTTATTAAACAGAACAGGAGATTTACAGTGCAACTTCAACAAAACTGCTAACAGCTTAGAGATTTACTGTACAATTTAAGCACAAACTGCAACAAAAATGAGAAAACTGAATGGAGAGAGAGAGAGAGAGAGAGACAGAGAGAGACAGAGAGAGACAGAGAGAGACAGAGAGAGACAGACAGAGACACAGACAGACAGAGACACAGACAGAGAGAGAGACAGACAGACAGACAGACAGACAGACAGACAGACAGACAGACAGACAGACAGACAGACAGACAGACAGACAGACAGACAGACAGAGAGAGAGAGAGAGAGAGGAGAGAGAGAGAGAGAGAGAGAGAGAGAGAGAGAGAGAGAGAGGCTTCCAGTGGACCATGTCAGTTGGTTCATTCCCGCCAATCGCTCTGGGGGATAGTAGTTCGGCAGAAGTGCATCAGCAGCACATAGGTCAATTTATCACTCGCACAAACACGCACTCTCACACACACACGCACACACACAGCCCTAGCTTCTCTCGTATTACGGAGCATTTGCATAATGGACATGTTCAGCCCTGCGATCGTTAATCAACCCAACACCAACAGTTGCGACTTTCTGTGGGGAAAAAAACATATTAAAGTACCTACATGCCATAACCAGTGAATACAACATATTATTTGTGAAACATGCCTGTGAGAATATGGAATTAAAAAGAAAATCACACCTGTGTGAACTGAGCGGTTTAACTACCGGTATACATTTATTGTTGTGTTGTAGTGTAGGCCTACTGTACTTTGATTATATCTGATAAATGGTAAATGGTGCATTTGAAATTGCACCCATACCATTTTCGGACTTTTATTAGTCAAGTAAGAAATCAATAATAAGATCAGTTGTTGTTGAAGTTGCAACAGACATGCAGCATGCATAAAGCTAAAGGTCTGACTCAGAGAGTTTTCTGTTTTCAATGATGAAATGCTGTTGGTTTAGTGGTGAGACGATTGTAGTTTGTTAGTAGCAGTAGTAGTGTTTCAGATCATTTTAAATATAAGCACTTTCATTTGAAATATCTTGGGTTGTTTTGCATGCCATCATGTTTGGTGGGGCAGTCAGGGCATTTAGGGGGGCATTGCCCCCCCATGCCCATGCCTATAGATCCGCCCCTGGTGAGCGAACCGATCACTCTGCTCGCGCAACTATTTTTGTTGTAAAAACACTCACTGCCGTACACTGTGGGAACATTGACCTTGACCACTGCCACTGGCCTGTTGGGAGTCGTGATGGAGTTGAAGTGACATTTGCGATGAAGGTGACGAGAGAGAGAGAGTCACCTGGTCGTCCCTTTGGGATCCGGCGACACGTCAACCTCGGTCAGACGATCATCACTCCTGACTTACACCTCTCATCTGACTTTCAAAGAAGGAATTAAGGCAGCGATGGAGGCGTTAGAGGACTTGCTCCAGGTGTGAGGGATATCATTCTACAGTGTTTGGGTCACTGGATTCGACAAAGGTAAGACTCAATCTAAATCTAAAACGAAGGGAAGGTTATTCTTGGCAGGGTGATGTTTTTTTGTGTTTTAGTGAAGTTCAGCCACTTACTTTCACTTACTTACTTTCACTTTTGTGTCAAGAATGAGAAATGTATGACGATATTATTTCCAAAATAAATAATACTTACACATACGCATTAAATATGTAAACATGTTCGTTTTTGGAACCAGGCCTTCGAAATCTCTTCCAAATTCATCAACAAGGGCATGTCCTATGCAGAGGAAAAATGTGTGTGAGACATTTATTTTATTATTATTTTAAAACAATGTTTTATCATATTGGAAAGCTATTGTTGAAGAGGTTTGTCTATCACATATGCTTAACTGTGATAGTGTGATTGGACCATGGCAGTCTGGGGAGGGGCTTACCTAAAGGCCTATATTGGGGGGAAAAAAAGCTACCCTCAATAGAGGTCAAACTCATTACCAAAGCTGATGCGTCTGTGAAAAGAGTCGTGTGAGCTTGCTGACAAATGGCCAGACATTGACAATAAACCATTACATAGACCCGAATCAAGCAGACAGGGAAGTGAAGAAGGTGAATCCAATAGAGCGAGATGAACGGCTCAATTGAAAGATCACCGCCACAGGCCCACAATCGGCAGTCGCCATCAATCCAATCGGGATAAGATGACCCGAGTGGATCAACACAAATTCTGATGGACACTTATTTCACCCTTGACTGCTATAGTATAGTTGCCAGGATTAAATACTGTTTCCTGCAGGACTCCGGGCAGGGTGAGGAGGACGGATGCGAGAAGAGAAGTGGCACTGAGTGATTTGGGTGATTTGGAAAACCCTCTAACCCCACACTTCTCCGCGTCTTCCCTGGGGCCAGGGAAGAACTCATTATATGCTCAGCACACTCCTCTTAGGGAGGATTATCGCAAAAATAATACTATTTGAATTGAAGTGAAATCACAGATTATACCAATAAGGTCCTTATTTTGGACTGGAGATTTCACATGAGTATTACATCTACAAGCTCACTAACTGAGCCAAGGTGATATCCAATTAAAGAGAAAAACTAGGGGTGGGACTCGATTAAAATTTTTGATCTAATTAATTAGAGGCTCAATAATTAATTAATCTCAATTAATCTCATTTTAATCGCATATTATTATTTACCTGAGAAAAGTGAGAAAGCACATTTTTGAACTGAATTTGATATTACGAGTGAAGCAATGAACTGAATGAGTGAAGCAATGAACTGAATACTAGGCCTGTGAATCTGTGGGTTGGGACACCCACAGATTCACAGGCCTAGTATTCAGTTCATTGCTTCGATACAATTCAGTATCAATTTTCTGGGTCACGATTTGATCCAAAAACTAGATTTCTAGATTTTTTTTAAATTCTCGATTCAAAAAGATTCCCCAATTCCAAAGCTTTCCTCTTTTCTTCTTTCTTCTTCTTATTTACCAAATTCAAGTACAAACGTTAGCATTTCTCAGTCAGTCCAGTACAATAATTGACTCTGGGGCAAAATAATTAATTACTGGTACTTGGAAGACTAGCTGGTAAGAAAGGCAGTGCCACACACACAGCGCTGATTGTTCTGGAGCATACATTTGCGTACATTTAGCAGTCATTATTATCATGCAATTTAGCGTCAGATAAACACAGTGAAGTGAACTACTCTGAACTAGGCTACTATGATCAAACCGCTCAAACCGATTTGTTTGCCCAAAGCCCACGTCAGTTGATCATCTGAGCACACACACACACACACACACACACACACACACACACACACACACACACACACACACACACACACACACACACACACACACACACACACACACACACACACACACACACACACACACACACACACACACACACACACACACACACACACACGGCTACAGCCAATATGAACTCGACTCCAGCTGCACTGATGAGCGCCGGTCGCCAACTCCAGTTTGTCCCTATTCAAGCCATTGAATGTCGGACACCTCAACGTCGCTCTGGTACTAGCCAGAATGGAGAAAGACTTACCCAAGCTCCCTTCTCTTCACGGGGTTAGTCCAATGGCGGCTCTTCTACATAGATTTCTACGAAACGGGGACAGTAACACTAGCTCCAACATGTTGGATGTGATTTGAGGCTCGAACTGCTGCGATGGTATGCCCATTCTTTGTTGCATAAACTGCCTTTTTGTCCACGCTTCCATCCGTTCTTTGCTTAAATCTAAATTTGCCATCAACGGGGCCGAGTAATGCTTGCTCATCTGGTTTGTCGTTCATGTTGCGAGTTGTTTTGTTTTGTTTTTGCTGCGGGGGAAGAGGACGAGGAGGCGGACGGAGCTTTAGAGTATAGACTGAGTTACGTTTACTCCATAGAGCTAGTAGACCAATGGCGATTCTTCTACATTGACTTCAACTGCAGTTTGTCCCTATTCAGGCCATTTGAACAGCGCTCAAGCGCTCAGTTTCTGACTCCTCAATGTCGTGACTCCGGGTGGACTGCCGCTTCCGTGTCCGTTAGCATATTGGGTAGGTGTGAAACGGTGATACAAAGAGAAACGTTCCACTTCAATGGTGTGAATGGGCCATCAGTGACAAACGTTCCGTTCCAATGGTGGATAAAGAAAAGGTGCGAATAAATGCGTTATTTTTTATAACGCGTTATATTTTCTGTAATTAATTAGTCTCAATTAACGCGCTAAAGTCCCACCCTTAAGAGAAACTCATGCTTAAATTGAGATATAACCCGGAATACTGCACCATTCCAGCAGGGATAATTAAGCGACAGTATAGTTTGGTCCATTGGTACCATTTTTGGTTATATGACTCTTATTAGGCAATTAAGCATCAATAATAACATCAGTTGTTGAAGTTGCAACAGACACGCAGCATGCATAAAGCTAAAGGTCTGACTCATAGTTTTCTGTTTTCAATGATGAAATGCTGCTGGTTTAGTGGTGCCACAATTGTAGTCAGTTAGTAGCAGTGGTAGTGTTTCAAATCATTTTAAATATCATTTTAATTTGAAATATCTTGTTTTTTTTGCATGCCATCATGTTTGGTGGGGCAGACTGGGCATTTAGGGGGGCATTGCCCCCCCCATACCCATGCCTAGATCTGCCCCTGCTCACAGAGTGAGTCTTACCCACCAATGTTGACTGACCAATGCACGCACCCCCAAGCTAGAGGATGAGTACAAGCTCAGTAATGGAAGCATTTATGCATTTATTTTTCCACCCTTGACTTATATCCTGGGGACGACAGTAGTTGCCAAGGTTACCGACAATTTCCTGTGGATGAGATAGCAATATAGCATATAGGATTCCCTCTGGGAAGCGACGGGATATATGTACTCGCACGTTTATCTACTCGAGACGAAGAAAAGGAGTGGAGGTGGGATTGGGTGGGGGTTTGGGGGTGGGGGTCAGTATTGTGCATTCACAGCAGCATAGCAGGGGGACAAAGAATTCCACTTGATGGGCAACGGAAAGGCGGCGCGGCAGGAAATCGAATGCGGGATCCTCGTGCGTACGTGCGCAACGCCGGAGAGAAAGAAGTCAACACGAGAAAATCAAGATAAGCTGCAGCTTGTTAACCGGCACGCTGCCGCGAGGAAAGTCTCGTCAGCGGCGCTAATCAAAAAGCCAATAGGATGACAGATGCAGTGCCGTGTGCTAACTTTTCCTCATGTATATATAGTCTGCTGCTCCCGCAACTCCTCTGCTTTGGTATTCCCCGGAGTTAGGCCTCATTGCTAGTACACTGGCGTAACCCCTCTTCCTTCAATTCACACCATATACGAGCTCCCCGTCAATTTGCCGGTCCTTGCTTTCTGCAGCATCGCCTTGAAGATATATTTTTTTTCTTTACACGCACAAGCAAAACGTATTCATTACCGCTGAGACGGAACTCCTCGCACTCCTCGGTGCGTACATTATTCAATGTTGTTTGTTGGGAACGTGCTTTGTTGCCGCTGGAAAAGTAAGTGACGCGTTTGCAGAGGGTTTTCGCCTCCCCTGTCCTCCAGAGTGTGTTGGTGGTGGTTGGTTGGGGACCTGTCCTGAACGTTTGCTTTCTGAAATACTGGTACGATGAAAAGATTCGACTCTGTTCTGCCACGTTGTATCTGGAGATTTCGCCTATGTGTCCTCGATGACTGACAGCCAGACATACAGTATGAAAAGATAGGAGAGCCCTTGGGGCACATCCAAAGGCGCATGCGCACACACGCACACGCAAACACAAACACTCAATCCTTGTTCTTAGTAATAGACCTTTCAGTAAGGAAAACGGTGGAAAAGGACCGAATAAAGATTTGGTAAATTGATAAGTGATGGACTGTAATTTCGATAGCTCTCACAAAATGTAATCACAGTAAATGCACCAGAGTAAAACCTTTTAGCTGTCCCAATGAACAAATCGGCCATAAAGTACTGTTTAGCTTTAAGAGCATATTAGGAATAATTTAGAATGTAACGGAGGGTTACAAAACAACCCTCTGTACACAGAGAAAATGTAATGAGTGAATGCACTCAAAACCTGTGCATCCACTCAAAAATAGCTCACCTATATGATAAAACATCGTCTTTAAAAAATACATGTCACAAGGACATTTTTCCACTGCATAGGGCATGCCTCGTTGATGGATTTTGAAGGTCTGGTTACAAAACTGAACCAGTATTTAATGTTTAATGTCCATGATATTTACATTAGAATGAATGAGCCCTAGGCAGGAAAGTGTCCTAGCCTTGGGTGGACACTAGGGAGAGGGCGGGGCTTACTGAAAGGTCTATTGTGCAGCGCTATATCTGCAGGGCCAGATCCCCTGAGAGATGAATCAATCACTGAGGTGGAGAGCGCCATCTCTTGGCATGCCCTGTGGCCTTGTAGGGCCTTATGTGCCCCCTCAGTGCTTTCAAGGAGAGCCAAACTGAGGGGCAACGACCGCCATGGCCTCCATTTGCCTCCAGAACTGCTAAATCAGTGTTGTTTGTTTGAGAATATTTTGTCTTAGTCTTAGTCTCAGTCTTTTGAGTACCACACATTTAGTCTTTTAGTCCCATTTAGTCTTCTGAAATTTATTTTTTTAGTCTAGTCTTAGTCGACGAAATATTAGCATCGATTTAGTCTTAGTCTCAGTCTTAGTCTTTTATTAGTCTTAGTCTTTTTTTAGTCTTAGTCTTTCAGTCTTAGTCTTGGTATAGTTTAGTCTTACATACAAATGCATTGTAGGTTTATATATGTTATACAGATTTATAGTTTTTAGTATGAAAGATGTCTGGTTTTATTTCTTTGTATACAATTACTGCATTTGTAATAAGTTCCTTTCCTGAAAACGTATGCAATCTATACTGCAGATATGTTCACATACTTAAAAAGAACGAAAAAAATAAGTTAAAAATGTTTCCTATTTCCATTAGTCTTAGGTTATGATTTAGTCTTCGTCTTAGTCTTAGTCTTTTGAAAACACACATCTTTTAGTCCCATTTAGTCTTCTGAAATTCATTTTTGTTAGTCTAGTCTTAGTCGACTAAATATCAAAAACCTTAGTCGACTTAGTCTTTAGTCTTAGTCTTAGTCGACAAAAACAACACTGCCTCCCTGAGATTCTGGCCTTGCCCTATGGCAGGGGTGTAAAACCCAAATACAGAGTGGGCCAAAATAGAAAAAATTGGTACATGTTGAGGGCCGGAGATACCGGTCTGTGTTTCAACACCGGTTTGCGATGTCAAACAGCAAAAAAGTAATCTTCCATCAAAAATCAATGTCTCTTAATGGCAAGACAATCGTAAAGATGAAACTGCCTGCATTAAAAACTGTTTTAAGTTTTAATGAAAAATAGCAGGTGTTCACGTCTCATAGCGCGCCACTCTTTTTCTTCTATCATCCTCACCAAGTGCTAAGTTAATTGAGAAAGTAAATGAGACCGAGTTGAGGAAGTAAAATAATTAGTTGCATTCATTTCTTATCATGGTGTGTGTAATATACCAGAGGGCCAGTTCTAATACTAATACTAATTCAATATCATCCTGTGGGCCAAAGATAATTCATTCACGGGCCTGATTTGGCCCCCAGGCCTTGAATTTGACATATATGCCCTACGGGGGTCTATACATGCAGGCCTACTCTAGATAACCCTGAAAGCAGCCGAGATGGTCAGACCCGGGGGAAATGAAGGAGGTGAATCCAATATAAAGAGCGATAAATGAGAGATCATGAAAGATCACTATACCCAGGCGCCTTGCGGCATTCCAATGTGGATCGAGCTACTGTGGACCAGTAGCTGGAAGAGCTGATGGTGTAGATGAGGAATCGCCTCAGGGGGATTGCATCTCTCTGGGGGTCCAGACTCCCCACGTTCTGGGATGATACACGGAATGAGCCTCTCTGACCTATACTGGTCTTGTTTGAATCGACTAGATCAGGGGTTTTCAACCTTTTTCCATCTCAGGGACCATCATTTATTCAGGATTTGAGCCACAGACCATCATTTGGGGATCTTTTAGCCCCACAGACCATAATCTAAAGATTTATTTTAAAAAAAGTTTTAAAAAGTTGAATTTCATGTTACAACCCCATTAAATTGTAAACAATTTAACGGTGCAAAGACAGGCAGGCAGGCAGTGTAAGATCTAATCTATCATCCCCTGAGGCCATGGACACTGCCAAGGTTCAACAGGGTTCAGGTTGGCCCATTCATCTCCTTCCAGAGGGCCAATATACTCTTATGGATTAGTGGATTGACTTTTTAAAAATCAATAATGTTTGTATCCAGTCCCCATATAAGTACAGCTCACTCCCAGGAGTATATAGGGAAAGGCCTGATAATGATTTGAGGTTGAGAGAGAGATAGGTATTTTGAGTATCATCTCTCCAAGCAGATAGTATGATGGTCAGGGCTATAGGGCCCTTCATCCATCCATCACCTCAGGCTGAAGTGTTGATGTTTTACAGCAGTGGTTTTCAACCTTTTTGATGCCAGGGCCCACCATTTATTCAGCATTTGAGCCATGGACCACATTTTAGCCCCACAGACCCCAAAACTAAAGATTTCTTCTGCTTTTGTCCACAATTCCAGGCTGGATTTATTTGGGAAACAAAACAGGCAAACATACAGATCAAAATGACCATTAATCCTCTACATTCTCTAGTTGTGTAGACTTGGGATAATTGCCATGATGTTAACTCTTGAGAGTGTAAAAATGAAACCAAATGGACCCGCCAGGCGTCCATTTGTTTTCATTTTTACGTTCTCAAGAGTTACATTTGGTTAAGACAACCGAGCTGGGGATCACCTGGAACCCTCTCAAGGACCACTGGTGGTCCCTGGACCACCTGTTGAAACCCCCTGTTCTGCAGTGATCACGTGGACCTATCCTAGTGTACAGCAGGGGTTTTCAACCTTTTTGCTACCAGGGCCCACTATTTATCAGCATTTGAGCCACGGAACTACCATTTGATGTCATTTTTAGCCCCACAGACCCCAAAACTAAAGATTTATTTTGCTTTTGTCCACAATACGAGGCTGGATTTGGGAAACCAAACAAGCAAACATACAGCTCAAAAACGACCATTAGTCTTCTACACTCTCTAGTTGTGTAGACCTGGGCTAATTCAGATGATTAATATTTTAACTCTAGAGAGCGTAAACATGAAACCAAATGCTCCATTTGGTTTCAGTTTATGCTCTCAAGAAAGAGTTACATCTGGTTAACCAACTTTTCATCTGGTTAACCAACTTAGCTCAGGGACCACCTGGATCCCTCTCAAGGACCACTGGTGGTCCCCGGACCACTGGTTGAAAACTCCTGGTGTACAGTAATTGCTGCAGTCAGAGATCATGAAAACATCGTCTGGCTATACGCGAGGCTACCCAGGTTGCAATTAGAGCTAATTGATCCAGAGGTTATTTGATGTTTAACCATGAAATCCCTCTTTCTTATCGCTTCTCGTAGTTATTTGCTTGGCTACAAATTTCTTCACATACAAAGCAACATATGTTTCACATGAATGAATACGTGTAAACAAGTTTGTCCAAAAGACTGTGACGCGAATTGCCTAAAAATGCCAGAAGAAAATCTAGTCCATAGATGTCTCCGAAAAACTTAAAAGGGATATTCCACTTTCAAAAAAAAAAAAAGAAAAAAAAAAACTCTTGGTCATTTTATGGTCTATTCAGTCTGATGTGAACACGACAGACAGTTTATAAGTTACTCTTTACAGTATTTAGATATTTGATGATCATTTTAGCTGCCCCGCCCCCTTCCTATCCAAACCCATTGTAACTTAAAGGTAGGGTAAGTGATTTGAAATTCATGGTGTAGTACCAGCCTGGTGCACTAGGGGCGTCCAACAGTAGCTACACTATGTGAACCTGCTGCTCGATCCTGATTGGAGGAGAATTCGCCACCACCTGGGGAACTTTTATTAGCTCCTCTGCTAACGTGGGGGAGGGGGAAACTCCATATATGGTCTGCACACCTTATAATAGAGCATTTTAACAGAAAAAAAAAATTGTGGGTGATATCTGACAAAAGTGAAATCACTTCCCCTACCTTTAAAACTACACTTTAACCATGACAGATTATTCAAAAACAACCCATCTTTTTTTTCTGGTGACTGATATTGTCCTCCTCCTAATACGTGAGAAAGTGTTATATCCCTTTAAAGAATATTATATCACATAATATTAGATAGACCACCTAATCTGTACATGCACCAGCTGGATTTGGTGGATTCATACAGCACAATCGGACATGAGATTGTTCACCTAAATGGCGGTGATTGAACCATTGGGGCGCCTCATTATTATACGTGGACCACATGACCTTGTCAGACAAATAAACATTATTTGTGGTACCTTGCTATATAGTCCATCCATCTTCCTCCTACATGACAGGCTCTAAACACGGCAAGTTGAAAAGTCATTAACCGTTACAACTGGTGATGGGCCACTACACAAAGTTGTAATGTCCCTGCAAGATGCATGTTAATGAAGCTGGTTAGGTTACGCCAGGGGCAGATGTAACATTTCCCAATTGGGGGGGCAGAAAAAAATGGTATGGGGACTGCTTCATGTGTCGTTTCGTGCCACGGGCGATGAAGCCACACCCACATACCATTATCGGTTACTTTTATTAGGCAAAGTAAAGCATCAATAATAAAATCAGTTGTTGTTGAAGTTGCAACAGACACGCAGCATGCATAAAGCTAAAGGTCTGACTCAGAGAGTTTTCTGTTTTCAATGGTGAAATGCTGTTGGTTTAGTGGTGTGACAATTGTAGTTAGTCAGTAGCAGTAGTGCTTCAAATCATCATATAAGCACTTTAATTTGAAATATCTTGGGTTGTTTTGCATGCCATCATGTTTGGTGGGGCAGTCAGGGCATTTATGGGGGGCACTGCCCCCCCTGCCCATGCATGCCTAGATCCGCCCCTGAGTTACATGCTATACTGTCTTAATATTAATTGCATGCTCTGGAACAAGTCGTTTTGAAGTTAATGAATATGACAGGGGAGGGCTTGATCAGTCTGAAGGTGCAATTTTGTGTGCGTATGTGTGCGTGTATGTGTGTGTGTGTGGTGTGTGTGTGTGTGTGTGTGTGTGTGTGGTGTGTGTGTGTGTGTGTGTGTGTGTGTGTGTGTGTGTGTGCATGTGTGTGTGTGTGTGCGTGTGTGTGTGTGTGCAGTAATTCCTATAGCAGCACTGGTGATGCTTCTATCGAGGACCCAGACTTTCAATAGTCAATCACGTGCTCCTTTCTAAACGACACTATCCCCTTTGATTCCAAACGTAATCCATCAACCTCGGCTCTCATCTACTGACACACAGGCTCTCCATCTCTCTCCCCAATAGCCTATAACATGCTTCTGTGATTGCCAGCCCGTAAACCTCACCTGCCTTCACCCGGTATACCAGATGCTGTTCACCCATTTTAACAGGCCTCAGTTTGTTTAGCAATACATTCCATCTGATCCATATCTTTACCTGCATAAACATATTATGTATCTGTAGGAATACTCCACGGTCTATACAAACATGCATGCATGCAAAATCAGAATATGCACATTTGTAAATTGATGGACAGAATATAAATCAAATCACATATGGACTTCTCATCCATTCCCTCTTCTCTCTTTCGTTTTTACAGGCCAACTAGCCTACGTAGCATTTCTGTCTGGACCTTCAACAGCAGGCCATGTGCATAGTCCTATGCACATGGAAATGTGCAAAGGAATGTGATAGATGGACTGAGCAAAGAAAGAAAGACAGAAAGAAAGAAAGACAGAAAGACAGAAAGACAGAAAGACAGAAAGAAAGAAAGAAAGAAAGAAAGAAAGAAAGAAAGAAAGACTGCCAAGATTGGCAGTGGCATAGAATCAATTCATTCCGGGGCCTGAGAAAATCTGCCTGGGCACAGTGTGCGCACGTGACGCTGTGAAAAATTTACTAAACAATACAACCAACCAACCAAATTAAGAAGCTTTGATTGTCAAAGACACCCAGAAGAAAATCTAGTCCATCTTTTTTCCTGGTGACTGATATTGTCCTCCTCCTAATATGTGAGAAAGTGTAATTACAACCAATAAGGAATCAATAAATAAATGTTTACTTTATCAAAGCATCCTCGTCCTAACAAAGCAAACTGACAAATGTGTGGGCCAGTTTTGTTGTTGTTGTCGTTTTAACTCTCAAACACGATTCTGCACACATCTGCACGTCTTGCACATCTGTAACTATGGATGCTGTCTGGGTACAACATGCCATTTCTTTTGCGACACCACAGTTTTTCCCCACACATTGTGTGGGGAAACCGAGCAAGAGGCCGCGCCAGTGAGAAAGAGACGTGAAACGAACGAGACGTGAGGTGAGGGGATCCCACATCACATCAGTCTGTATCGATTCCCCTGGATGAAAATATGTGGAAATCTGAATTCCCCAGAGCCCAGGTGGTGGCAGTGGGTGTATGTCAGAGAGCCTGCAAAGGGGCAAAGAAAGAATGATGATGGTTGTGGGGGAGGACGAAATGAGAGAAAAAAGGATCAGCATTAAGGGGATCATCCCGGATGGATGGATGGACGCGGCGCGTGCGTGCGCTCCTTGCCGTGTGCGCAGGGGCGGATTTAACACGTCCCATTTGGGGGGGGGGCAAGAGAATATGTTGGAGGGGCAAGAGAAAATGGTATGGGGGCGGCTTCATCGCCCGTGTCGCTTCGCGCCACGGGCGCTGAAGCCGCACCCATACCATTTTGGGTTGCAGGACTTTTATTAGTCAAGTAAAGCATCAATAATAACATCAGTTGTTGTTGAAGTTGCAACAGACACGCAGCATGCATAAAGCTAAAGGTCTGACTCAGAGAGTTTTCTGTTTTCAATGATGAAATGCTGTTGGTTTAGTGGTGCCAAAATTGTAGTTAGTAGCAGCAGTAGTGTTTCAAATCATTTTAAATATAAGCATTTGAAATATCTTGGGTTGTTTTGCATGGCATCGTGTTTTGGGGGGGGCAGACTGGGTATTTAGGGGGGCATTGCCCCCTCTATGCCCATGCCTAGATCCGCTCCTTGCCGTGTGCGTGGGTTTATGTGTGGAAGTAGAAGGGGGGGGGGGGGGGGGGAAGGGGGAGCAAGGAACACAAATGAGGGTGAGCGAGACGGAGGATGAAGGGATGAGAGGAAGGAGGGGGTGAACACACTACACTGCACAGTGGAGCTGCAGGGAGAAGAGGAGAGGAGAGCACTGTGGAGAGACAGAGAGAGAGAGACAGAGAGAGAGAGAGAGAGAGAGAGAGAGAGAGAGAGAGAGAGAGAGAGAGAGAGACAGAGAGAGAGAGACAGAGACAGAGAGAGAGAGAGAGACAGAGACAGAGAAGAGAGAGAGAGACGCACACACTCACATCCACACAAATCCACAGCCACATTGACAATACAGACAATATAAACCACACAACACAACACTCACCCACAGTGATTTACTGGGGAGTTGTGGAATAGATTACAAATGAAACCTTAACTAAATACATTGAGTAAAAAAGAGCAATCCAACCAGCAGAGAGGAGCTGAGCAGAGGCAGGAGGAAGGAAGGAGATCAACGGAATGACCCAAGACTGAAAGATCAAGAAACAGGTAAGAGACAAGAGTGAGAGACGAGAGGAGATGAAGTGTTGGAGATGGAGAGTGAGAGAGATTGAGAAAGCATTGGGCAGAAAGAGTGTGAGAGAGAGAGGCATGGGACTAGAGCAGGGATTTTCAACCTTTTTCATCCCAGGACCACCATTTATTCAGCATTTGAGCCACGGACCACCAATTGAGGATATTTTTAGACCCACAGACCCCCAAAACTAAAGATTTCTTTTGCTTCTGTCCATGACCATTAATCTTCTAGTTGTGTAGATTTGGACTAATTCGCATGGTGGATGTTTTAACTCTGGAGAGTGTAAAAATGAAACCAAATGGACCCGCCAGGGTCCATTTGGTTTCATTTTTACGTTCTCAAGAGTTACATCTGGTTATGCAACTTAGCTGGGGACCACCAGGAACCCTCTCAAGGACCACTGGTGGTCCCTGGACCACCTGTTGAAAACCACTGGACTAGAGAAAGTGAACATTAGAGCGTGAATATAAGATTATAGAACAGTGGTTTTCATTTCAACCAGTGGTCCGGGGATCTTGAGGGGATTCCAGGTGGTCCCCAGCTAAATGATGGACGGCTGGTAACCAAATGGACCCTTATGGATCTGTAACTGTTCAGGAGGAGGAGGTAAATTATATTAAATCATCTGAATTGCTTAATTTTCAAGAATCTAATTAGAAAATGTAGGAGAATTCTCATTTTGACCAACAAATAGTTTATTTCTCCTAAATTATGGACACAAACTTGAAAACCCTTGGTTTTGGGTCCCAGAGAGTCCTCAACTCAACATCAAAGGTGGTCCGTGGCTAAAATGCAGGATAAATAGCGGGCCCTGGTATGAAAATGGTGAAAAACCACAAACTGAGTGAGAGGAACGAAGAGTTTGGGAGTATATGGAAATGATTTCTTCTGTTGCTTTTGATGGACAAACTAATGGGATGCACCCTACGACCCGTGTGAGCGCGTGTCCGTGCGTGCGCGCGTGTGCGTTTGTGTGTGTGTTGCTGGGGTTGTGATGAACTAATAATGTGCTGTGTGCGCTCGTGTGACGCATGTGTGAAAAGGGAATAAATGGAATAACCCAAGTATGAAAGGACAAGAAGTTGAAACAGTACAATAGTTTAAGAAGCATTCGGGATGGACAGACAGACAGACAGGCAGGCAGACAGACAGACAAGACAGACAGATGACAAGCACATTCAGCATTGACTATGTTGGTCAACTGTAGTCTGTACTAAGCTGTAGATTCTGAACATGTATTTTTGTATTGAAGATGTACAGGTACAAAAGGAGGAAATAAAAACAACAAAAAATGAAGCACATACAGTAGCGGCTCTCAGTTAATTTGAAACATTGGCATCGACCAATAATTTCCATATCTGTGCATCCCTACTTACAGGAATAAATTAACTGTGATGCAAACATTTCTAAACACTACAATTTAGGCATTTAAAGGGGAATTCCACCCATTTTCATTTTTTTCTGAGAGTGTACAAATGCAACCAAATGAACCAAATGCCAACAAATGCAACCAAATGAACCCAAATGCAACCAAATGAACCCTAACGGGTTCATTTGGTTCCATTTGTAAGCTCTCAGAAAAAAAGCGTCTAAAGAAATCATTAACATGGAGAAAATACACTTGATGATGTCATCAAGATGTTTCCCATGTTAGTGGTTTTCTTCAGACCTCCATTCTTGGAACACAGAAAGGGGAACTTTTTTATCATGTCACCCAGCACCTCTAGGATATAATAATGACATAATTATTAGAATGTTGAAATTGGTGAGTTCCCCTTAAGGTTCGCTTATCGAGAGGACAGAGAAAGCAATGGTGAAAAAGAGTGAGTGTTAGTTCTAGATGGTAATATAGTTGGTTGTAGAGCTATGGTTGGTGAAAGGTCTCATGGTGTTAGTTCTGGCATGGTTTTGGTGAATAAAGTTTTTCCGGTCATTTGATGCCCCATAGTTCCATGTGACAAAAGGGTCGAAGTTGAGCGAAGGCTGTGCAAAACCAGACAATTCCTCTGCAGCGTCTATATAAATGGCAAGAATTTCCTACCGCTTTAAATCTGAACTAACTCTTTAAGAGATTTTCCTACATGTTTTGGTGTGATTGTTTATCTGCTCATAACACGAAAATGCATGTTGTATCTTTTTATCTATAAGCATAGATGGCTGGTATTTTAGGTGTTGACGTGACTAAAAAACCCAAAACACAAGTCACACAATTTACAAATATAATTGATAAATGATAAATGCTATAACTTTAAATGCATTTATCACTGAATGAGCCCTGGAAGTAGCGAAATGGGAAAATACAGGCTGTTACATCAAATGTATGTAAAAAAAAAAAACTGAAACAGAGGATTTTCTATAAATTATTAAGTTACTATTGAACCTAACTTTTCTGCTGATCTGTCAAAGAGTTAAGATAGAATCATGAAGCGTCATAAAACATAGGAGAGAGAGTAAGAAAAGGTTTTGAGAATGGGAAATGAGAGTGGGGAAATGAGAAAGCATCACAGAGAATAGAAAGAGAACGCATCGGAGAGAAACAGTGAGATGGACAGCGTCCGAGATGAAGTGAGAGAGGCTGAGAGAGCATTTGTGAGAAACTGTGAGAAAGAAGGCACTGGAGAGAGAAACAGAGAAGCAGTAGGAACACGAGAGAGAGAGAGAGAATAAGGAGAGAGAGAGAGAGCGAGAGAGAGACAGAAAAAATACAAATGGGACTCACCAAAACAAACAGAAAGCTATCTTACACAATGGAAACGTTCAACTCAAAACCACGGCAAAATGGAATGTTATTTAGTTCTAAAGAGATACAAATACAAAGTAACAGAATACTTGAGAACTGACACAGAACTAAGAAAAACATTAAGTTGATATAGACTCAGTGAGCACAGTCTCACGATAGAGAGAGGCCCTAACCCATTTGCAGCGACGGCCCTGTTACACTGTACCAAGACGTCAGAGACACATACTGTCCACTGTACCACGACATCAGAGACACATACTGTCCACTGTACCAAGACATCAGAGACACATACTGTTCACTGTATCAAGACATCAGAGACACATACTGTCCACTGCTGTACCAAGACGTCAGAGACACATACTGTCCACTGCTGTACCAAGACGTCAGAGACACATACTGTTTCCACTGTACCAAGACAGAGACATACAGTATACTTCCCACGGATCACAACCACCCAAGCGCTATAACAAGCCATTCTAGAGGCAGAGGTTCATCGTCATCGTTGGCATCCAGGAAATGCATCTGCAAAGTTTGACATTCACCGGATTAATGGTGCCGCGGCGCCGACACACACACACACACACACACATGCACGCACGCACACACGCACGTGTACAGACAGACAGACAGACAGACAAAACATCACCATAGCCTACCTTCGGCCTGGTGGAGACAGAGGCAAGATAATTGAGAAAACTGCTGGTCTGCTGCTGTTGTACCAGCTCAAGTAATTATGTCGTAGGCCCATAAATAATGCCAGTAAATAATATAGGGGTGGGGGTTGTACGCCTGTGACGCTTCAGGCGGGTATATAGCGAATAAAGACTGCCAATTAGAAAACTACAGAAACATGAATGAATAATATTGTCTGGACACATTGTACACGCATGCTCCCCGGCTATAATAATCCATATTTTATGCCCGGGGGTTGTTTGAAACATTTACGGCATTAACAAAGGCAAGTAATCTATCTGATATTTAATTAACTCCCTTGTGGATGTACAGTATATAACATAGGAATGGTGGGGCTGCGAGGTGGAGGGAAAACAAGAAAAACGTGGGGTTCTTCGACGTGTCAGTATTACTCAATCTGCACAGTCTAATTGCTTTGGGGTAGCCGGCAGCCGGCAGATATATGTATACAATACACGTTAGAGAGAACTCCTACCATACCGACGCCTGCTGCATTCTGCAGAGCGCGTGGAGAGAAGCTGAGGGGCAGGGGCGGATCTAGGCATGGGCATGGGGGGTGGCAATGCCCCCCTAAATGCCCTGACTGCCCCACCAAACATGATGGCATGCAAAACAGCCCAAAGATATTTCAAATTAAAGTGCTTATATTTAAAATGTTTTTGAAACACTACTACTGCTACTAACTAACTACAGCTGTGTCACCACTAAACCAACAGCATTTCATCATCGAAAACAGAAAACTCTGAGTCAGACCTTTAGCTTTATGCATGCTGCGTGTCTGTTGCAACTTCAACAACAACTGATATTGTTATTGACGCTTAATCGCCCGATAAAAGTCCTGCAACCGAAAATGCTATGGGTGCGACTTTATCGCCCCTGGTGCAAAGCGATGAAGTCGCCCCCATACCACCACCACCCCCCAATTGGGAAATGTTACATCCGCCCCTGCTGAGGGGCGGCTCACTGGTTGGCAGGCTAAAGAGATAAATAGGTATTTATTTAGGAGACGGATGATGCTGGCGAAGGTGTGGGGAGAGCACGGCGTGTAATGAGGCCCATAAATCATCAGGGAAGGTATAGCAGAGCGCCACAGCACTGTATGGAATGTATTTGAAATAATGTAAACATGTGGATTTGTGCAAACATCGGAAATGGGCTGTTTTTTTTAATGGGTTTTTTTCCCTTTATGATAAAGGTAACGGAGCATATCGCACATCAACTCTAGACAAGGTTGCTGGACAAAAAGCAATAATACATGAGAAAGAAATAAGTTGTCCGCAACACTGGTAATTGGGAAAACTCCGCTCCCTCCTGGTGTATAAACGCAAAGTTTGGATCACTTGGTATAGCCTGGATTCCAGTCTGATTTGGCTGCGTTCCGCACATCTGAGATGCCACGAATCAGGCTCCTGGCCAGACTGATTTGCGAAGTGACATTTCAGATGCGCAGAACGCAGCAAATCAGACTGGATCCACAGCCAGGGCATAACGTCATCATAATGATGATGATTGGTCACCATAGGGCAGGAGTGCCCAAACTTTTGACTTGAGAGCTACTTTCAATTTCAAAATGACCGCCTCAACAAGATCTACACATAAAAAAGTGGTGATGGCGTTACTTAGTGTTATAGTGTTTAAGAATAATGCACTTATAATGAAAAATGGAGGCGGAGAAGGTTTTCTCATATATGCTACTATTGACGTTTGAAAACAGTATTACAGTACAATAGTAGTTCTGTGATGTTGAATTTAGTCTCTTGCACGTTTTTGTCCACAATCGGGAACGAGAACTGGCAAAACGTTGGCCAAAATTTTAACGCTCTCAAGAGTTACAGATCTATACATTTTAGGGGACTGTCATGTGATCTACCTGCATGGCCTGTGTGATCTACTGGTAGATCACCATCTACCTTTTGAGCAGCCCTGCCATAGGGTAACATACAGTAGAGTAGGGTAATGACTGTAGGTCTGACTGTGCATGGTCAGGACATCAGAATATCCATATCATTAGACTGGATGTTGTCTGGGATTTTTTTTGGATATTGTACTAATGTTACTTTTTCAGAGAAGTAACTATAACTCATTACTTTTTAAAAAAAAAGTAACTTCCCCAACACTGCTGGGATCTGCTACACGGAGTTTATTTTGAGGAATTCACTCAATATTAGCAACAACAAACAGCAGTTTAGGTCAGTGACTTTCAACCTTCTTTCCTGTCCACATACCTATTACATAGTTGTAATGTGAGCCGTCGACCACCATTTGATAACATTTGGCCAGTCAGTCAGACCTAATACTAAAGGATAACATTTATCATTGCAAAAGAAATGTACGGTAGTGTAAAATGGACCCAGTTGGTTTCATGTTACGCTCTGAAAAGTGAACGATCTATAAGGTTCCATTAGGTTAGCAACTTGCGATCATTCGGCTGGAGGAGAAGACCACCTGGAAGCCCCTCGAGGACTGCACTGGTTGAAAAAGCACTGGTTTAGCCGATAAAACTAGCAAACCGCAGTGAGAGGCAGGGGCGGATGTAACATGTCCCATTTGGGGGGGCAAGAGAACATGTTGGACGGGCAAGGGAAAATGGTATGGGGGCGGCTTCATCGCCCGTATCGTTTCACGCCACGGGCGATGAAGTCGCACCCATACCATTTTCGGTTACAGGACTTTTATTAGGCAAGTAAAGCATCAAAAACAACATCAGTTGTTGTTGAAGTTGCAACAGACACGCAGCATGCATAAAGCTAAAGGTCTGACTCAGAGAGTTTTCTGTTTTCAATGATGAAATGCTGTTGGGTTAGTGGTGCCAAAATTGTAGTTAGTAGCAGTAGTAGTGTTTCAAATCATTTTAAATATAAGCACTTTAATTTGAAATATCTTGGGTGGTTTTGCATCGTGTTTGGGGGGGGGCACACTGGGTATTTAGGGGGGCATTGCCCCCCATGCCCATGCCTATATCCGCCCCTGGTGAGAGGTGTGAGCTAACACACAGGTCTTTGACAGGTTATTTATCCTCTGTAACCTCTGGAACGTGTTTGACCTGCTGAAATCCAGTTTCAGCTTCACCGACTTGATTGCTCAGATGGTTATTATGAGTGCTTGGAGGGGGGAGGGGGGGGGGGGGGGGGGGGCAGTTAGGGGTTAACAGCCTTGCAAAGGGACTCTGACACTACCATGCAGGTCAGGAGGTTTACTGATGACCTTCTGACCAGTGGCGTCGATAGGTGGGGAAAAGTTAGACAATTTTAGAGGGGACCAAAGCCAGGGGGGCCACTAAAAGCTGGATTAATACGGTTGTATTTTTATTGATTATTATAAAAAAAATATTGGATGTCAAAGTGCACCAGATTGAAGCATTTTTAAAGGGGAATTCCACCCATTTTCAACATTCTAATATGTCATTAGTATACCCTAGAGGTGCTGGGTGGACATGATGAAAACGTTTCCCCTCCATTCTGTGTTTCCTAGAAATGGAGGTCTGAAGAAAACCACTAACATGGTGAAACATCTAGATGACATCATCAAGTTGTATTTTCACCATGTTTAGTGATTTCTTTAGACGCTTCTTTTTTCTGAGAATGGAACGGTTGCATTTGTACGCTCTCGGAAAAAAAAATGTTGAAAATGGGTGAAATTCTCCTTTAATGCCACCGGGAAAGGTGGGCCCATGTGGAAAAGCTTTGCAGGGGGGGCAGAATTGCTAGCTACGCCCTTGCTTCTGACAGGCAGCCTCTTCAACTACTAAGCTAAATATTGCCGTTTTCCTTTACAGAATTTGGACATTTACAAAAAGAAAAGGAATCGCTTGACCCACAACGCTTGTAAACCCTCCAGCTATACATTATGGCTCTGGTTACAATACAGGGAGACACAGATTTATGTCTTTGTAAAACTGCCTATTTTTTCCCTACCTATTTTTTTCCATGACAAAATTCTCAATGGGTTGAGCCAGTGTGCAGTGCACATGAGTTAATTTCTCATGTGCCTAACTAACTGACCTCGGCTGCATCATGGTCAGTTATTAGGAAACAAATCACCGGTGTGAAGGGTGTTATCCACTTATTACATGGCTTATGTCAGTGGTTTTTAACCGACTCTTGGACCATAATAATAATAACAATTGATTGCATTTTTATAGCGCTTTTCTATGCACAGCGTGTATACTCAAAGCGCTTACAATGGTCCATTCATTCATACATGGGAAGTAGAGCGGCGAACAGTCAACGCCAGCGTCCTCACTTCCCACATTCATACACCAGCAGTGGCAACCACTGGCTTCTACAGTGTAAACCTGGGCTAATTAAGATGATGAATTTTAACTCTTGAGAGTGTAAAAATGAAACCAAATGGACCCGCAAGGGTCCATTTGGTTTAGTTAATCAGTTACATTTGATTAACTAACTTAACTGGGGACACCTGGAACCTGGGGGGCAAATGACCTGAGGGCAAGTAGAACTGACCTCGGAGACCTTAGTGTCAACCCCTGCCTGTATATATGGGGGAAATACATGTGATGGAATGTCTCACCTGACACATGAGTATAAGGCTGGGACTGAGGATAAATTAAAAATGGTGATTATTATTATGGTTATGGTGATACTATGGATATAGGCGTGGAATAAGCCAACTTTTCCTTGTTTTAACACAAAGTAAATTCCATCCCATTATACATTTACCATTTTAAAACAGCCAGCTGCGTTGTGTCCTCATTATCCTATCTCTTCCTGGGAGGGCCATGGCATGGAAAGCAGAATCTATTGCGCTAAGAAAAGAGCCAGTTAGATTCACTCACAATGTCTTTGTTCTTTGTTGTTTTGTTTCAAAAGTATGTTTTCCATCCAACCAAATCCCTTAAGTAGCCTATTAATAATTACAGTATATATCATTAGCACGTATGTAATTCCACGGTTTCATTTCCATGCCAGGAGAACTATGCTGTATGCGAGCGGGTGGTAGGTATACAGTCACACACACACACACACACACACACACACACACACACACCACACACACACACACACACACACACACACACACACACACACACACACACACACACAACACACACACATACTGGTACGGGTGGTTTATGAGGACATTCCACATCATACCAGTTTTTTCATGGATTATGGGGACCCACCTTTCCCATTGCCTTAGAGATATGCCGCAAAGACTAAAAAATTACCTCAAAAACAGGAATATTTCTGTCTATTTGACTTCAACAATTGTCAAAGGAGGTCAAGTTTTTTCACATTCAAATGAAGTCAGACTTTTTGAGGATTATGAGGGACAGGGCGGGGCAAGGTGGGACTTAGCAGAATAAGGCGTTTCCTAGCAAAAGGTGGGTTTATGAAGACCTCCCTTACTTATTGGGACATTATCCATACACACACACACAATCATGGCAAAACCCTTGGTTATGAGGACCATACTGCTTTAAATGGACATTACCCATACACAAACACAGACACACACACAATCATGGCAAACCCTTGGGTTATGAGGACCATACTGCTTTAACTGGACGTTACCCATTCATCCATACTATAATAAGGACATGAATGAATGAATGTCTGTCTCTCTGTCTGTCTGTCTGAAGCCACCAGAAACTTCACAGACTGCACCAATCAGTCTGAATTTTCACAGTCATTGAGCATAATATGTGTTATAGACAGACAATGCCCCTTTTTCAAATTGTTAATGAATCATTAATTTAATAGTGCATTAAATTTTCCCCATCGACTTAATATGGGACACTCCGACCGCCCCCTACCGTCACACACATCACAGGTCACGTTCTCGGTGTTACCCCACTCTCATATTCCACTGCTACACCAGCAATGCAGCTGATAATGGGCTTACAATTCAATTCCTATACACGCGGTATGGTGTTTGTTGGGGAGGAGGAGGCGGCACGCCACCCCCCCCCCCCCCCCCGCCCAGGGCTCTACAGTCGACTGGGTATCTCATTTGCGATACATTTATAATGTACCGTTACAGCGGTGGTGTTCGCTAAAAACAAGCCGATCTTCAAGCTAACAACAGCCGACTTGCATGGAAGTGCGCAAGGACAGTTGCTTGCCGTTACTCACGCTCTGTCCAAAAAAAGCTGAATGACTTTCGACACCCAACATGGAATATAAGCGCATGGACACGAGTGAGCCCTGGGTGCTCGCATTGCCAAAAAGATAACCTCTGTGAGGTTGCCCAATTGGCAGGAGGCTCAAAAAACAGTCGAAGATGCCTTTTAAGGGGTTTTATTAAATCCCAGTAGTGCATATATACATTGAACAAAAAAAAAAGCAAAATAATATTGGCCAAAAAACTGAAAGAAAGAACCGAGGAAAAACTAAGGCGAACTGAGGACTGACAAAAAAAATTGCACTAGGCTATGGCCACTGTACAGGCCCTAGACACTCTCACACGTGTGTGTGCGCGCAGCACGGCTGGTAAACAGAATTGAAGAGCCTTCACAGCAGTCTCATTTTTATAGGGGTGGATCCACCACTGAGAGGGTTCTCAATTAAGTCAATGCAGCAGATCTACAAGCTCACTGGACTCAAAATACAGGCAATATAAATCCATGGCAATAGATATTAGTTGTTAGACTAACATCCTATGATTCACATCACTGTATTGTATAGTAATCCGATACCAATCATTTCAGTCTGTAAACCACCCCTCTCTTCCCCCCAAGCCTTGGCACCTTCCACACTCTATTTCAGCCAATGGCTGCCTTTGCTCTGGTTTGGCAGTGGAGCTGAGCAGAGGAGGGCCAGTGCTGAGGTGGAGACAAAGGTGACAAACAAATGATGAATGAAATGTTTTCTCTGAAATGACTGTATTATTTCAAGTTAATTCATTATAATGAACAATGCATTGCCAGTTAATTATTAATAATATTGAATACTCATTAAGAATAATAATGACTAAATGAAATGAATTATTGCACAAACAAATGTCTCTTAGCCCTCCGCCCCACACCCCACAGTCACTTGCAGTAGCACCCACCCAACCGGCCGTGGTGATGTTATAATGATTGGCTGCCTCTGTGTGTTTGTGTGTGTGTGCTTCTTTAGATAGTTTTTGGGCACGGGCTGCCCCGTGACAGCCTCGTCTCGCAACGGGTCGGATGCGTGACCACTGTTCAACAACAGCAGGGACGTGCAACTTTCCTATGCGTGTGTGTGCGCCCACAAACGTTCTCCCTCCGAGTCTGCACTGGGTTTTAAACAGTGGGTTTCACCAGTGGTCCCCAGGTTAAATGATGGACTTGGTGAACCAGATGTAGCTTTTTGGGAGCCTTTAAAATATCTGAATTAGCCCAAGTCTACACAACCACATGAAATGAAGAAGATTAATGGCCAGCTTCATCTGTGTGATTTACCATTTCCCATGTACAAATATAGGGTGAAGTAAACATCAGAGATGCTCGCTACAAGCTGCAACTAGGACCTATGCTAACCTATGCTAAGATCTCCTGAGGCACGACTCCCTGATCCCACAGTTGGAACATTGTCAGCAGGTGTCTCAGGGTCGCTGGTGTTTCGCCCATTAACCTGAACACCTCTCCTGAGTGGGGCAGCAGACTGACCAGCCTTCACCAGCAGAAGGGTTCCACCTGTGGGCTCTTTCCATCTACGGATGGGGGGGGCCAATTTGCAAGGCAGGGGCGTCACTCCCTGAGCCAGGTCTATCTGAACGAGGCCGCATACCCTGACACCTCTCCTGAGCGCGGGCGGCAACGGCTGACTAGCCGTCCACCGGCGGAAGGGTTCCAAACGTGGGCTCTTTTATCCACAGCCATCTTGAGCTGGACTCGGCTGCTGCGGGTAATGTCCCTGATGGCACTCTTCAGCTGACTAGGTTCCAGCCCGTCCTTCCGCAGGAAGCAGTTCACCGACTTTGCCGGGAACCCGCGGCAGCAGACTTCAATGGGGTAGCAGGTTGCTTGCCACCCTTTAACACAGCTTCATCGATCAAGTCCTGGTATTTGTCTCTTTTCAGTTGGTCTGAGTACAGCCAGCCTCTTCTCCCAGGTACCGTTAGAGTTCAGCGACGATGATGGTTTTTGTGCCCTCGACAGCAATACCAGATCTGGTCGAAGGGAAGTCACTGCCATGTCTTGCGGGGGAAAACAAGTTTCCTCTTCAGGTCCACGTTCAACTCCCAATCTGAAGGCCTTGCAAGGTACTGGGTCGGGTCTTGGTTGCTGTTCCGGTCTTTCCATGAACT
>CM076984.1:6464467-6634467 GCA_039105355.1 Benthosema pterotum
GGACCATACTGCTTTAACTGGACATTACCCATACACAAACACAGACACACTCACATCATGGCAAACCCCTTGGTTATGAGGACCATACTGCTTTAACTGGACGTTACCCATTCATCCATACTATAACTAAGGACATGAATGAATGAATGTCTGTCTCTCTGTCTGTCTGTCTGAAGCCACCAGAATTCACAGACTGCACCAATCAGTCTGATTTTTCACAGTCATTGAGCATTATAGTGTTATAGACAGACAAAGCCCTTTTTCAAATTGTTAATGAATCATTAATTTATAGTGCATTTAATTTTCCCCCATCGACTTAATATGGGACACTCCCCGACCGCCCCCTACCGTCACACACATCACAGGTCACCGTTCTCGGTGTTACCCCACTCTCATATTCCACTGCTACACCAGCATTGCAGCTGATAATGGGCTATACAATTCAATTCCTATACACGCGGTATTGGTGTTGGGGAGGAGGAGGCGGCACGCACCCCCCCCCCCCCGCCCAGGGCTCTACAGTCGACTGGGTATCTCATTTGCGATACATTTATAATGCTACCGTACGCGGTGGTGTTCGCTAAAAAACAAGCCGATCTTCAAGCTAACAACAGCAGACTTGCATGGAAGTGCGCAAGGACAGTTGCTTGCCGTTACTCACGCTCTGTCCAAAAAAAGCTGAATGACTTTCGACACCAACATGGAATATAAGCGCATGGAACGAGTGAGCCTGGGTGCCCTCGCATTGCCAAAAAGATAACCTCTGTGAGGTTGCCCAATTGGCAGGAGGCTCCAAAAACAGTCGAAGATGCCTTTTAAGGGGTTTATTAAATCCCAGTAGTGCATATATACATTGAACAAAAAAAAAAGCAAAATAATATTGGCCAAAAAACGAAAGAAATAAACGAGGAAAAACTAAGGCGAACTGAGGACTGACAAAAAAAATGCACTAGGCTATGGCCACTGTACAGGCCCAGACACTCTCACACGTTGTGTGCGCGCAGCACGGCTGGTAAACAGAAAAAAAATTGAGAGCCTTCACAGCAGTCTCATTTTTATAGGGGTGGATCCCACCACTGAGAGGGTTCTCAATTAAGTCAATGCAGCAGATCTACAAGCTCACTGGACTCAAAATACAGGCAATATAAATCCATGGCAATAGATATTAGTTGTTAGACTAACATCCCCTATGATTCACATCACTGTATTGTATAGTAATCCGATACCAATCATTTCAGTCTGGAACCACCCCTCTCTTCCCCACAGCACTTGGCACCTTCCACACTCTATTTCAGCCAATGGCTGCCTTTGCTCTGGTTTGGCAGTGGAGCTGAGCAGAGGAGGGCCCAGTGCTGAGGTGGAGACAAAGGTGACAAACAAATGATGAATGAATGTTTTCTCTGAAATGACTGTATTATTTCAAGTTAATTCATTATAATGAACCAATGCATTGCCAGTTAAATTATTAATAATATTGAATACTCATTAAGAATAATAATGAACTAAATGAAATGAATTATTGCACAAACAATGTCTCTTAGCCCTCCGCCCCACACCCCACAGTCACTTGCAGTAGCACCAAACCCGGCCGGTGATGTTATAATGATTGGCTGCCTCTGTGTGTTTGTGTGTGTGTGCTTCTTTAGATAGTTTTTGGGCACGGGCTGCCCCGTGACAGCCTCGTCTCGCAACGGGTCGGATGCGTGACCACTGTTCAACAACAGCAGGGACGTGCAACTTTTCCTATGCGTGTGTGTGCGCCCACAAACGTCTCCCTCCGAGTCTGCACTGGGTTAAAACAGTGGGTTTCACAGTGGTCCCCCAGGTTAAATGATGGACATGTGTGAACAGATGTAGCTTTTTGGGAGCTTAAAATATCTGAATTAGCCCAAGTCTACACAACCACAGAATGAAGAAGATTAATGGCCAGCTTCATCTGTGTGATTTACCATTTCCCATGTACTAAATATAGGGTGAAGTAAACATCAGAGATGCTCGCTACAAGCTGCAACTAGGACCTATGCTAACCTATGCTAAGATCTCCTGAGGCACGACTCCTGATCCCACAGTTGGAACATTGTCAGCAGGTGTCTCAGGGTCGCTGGTGTTTCGCCCCTTAACCTGAACACCTCTCCTGAGTGGGGCAGCAGACTGACCAGCTTCACCAGCAGAAGGGTTCCACCTGTGGGCTCTTTCCATCTACGGCTGGGGGGGGCAAATTTGCAAGGCAGGGGCGTCACTCCTGAGCCAGGTCTATCTGAACGAGGCCGCATACCCTGACACCTCTCCTGAGCGGGGCGGCAACGGCTGACTAGCCGTCACCGGCGGAAGGGTTCCAAACGTGGGCTCTTTTCATCCACAGCCATCTTGAGCTGGACTCGGCTGCTGCGGTAATGTCCCTGATGGCACTCTTCAGCTGACTAGGTTCCAGCCCGTCCTTCCGCAGGAAGCAGTTCACCGACTTTGCCGGGAAACCGCGGCAGCAGACTTCAATGGGGTAGCAGGTTGCTTGCCACCCCTTTAACACAGCTTCATCGATCAAGTCCTGGTATTTGTTCTTTTCAGTTGGTCTGATACAGCCAGCCTCTTCTCCCAGGTGTACCGTGAGTTCAGCGACGATGATGGTTTTTGTGCTCCTCGACAGCAATACCAAGATCTGGTCGAAGGGAAGTCACTGCCATGTCTTGCGGGAAAACAAGTTTCCTCTTCAGGTCCACGTTCAACTCCCAATCTGAAGCGCATTGCAAGGTACTGGGTCGGGTCTTGGTTGCTGTTCCGGTCTTTCCATGAACCTTAGATCCTTCCCTGATGAAGGCTTCATATCCATGTGAAAGTTGTGGCACAAAACGCCTATTTAGTCAAAATATCTCCACTTTTCATGAGACACACACACAGACATCTCTCCCTTCAGGCGAAGGGGATCATAATACCAGCTGCACCTGATCACTGCAAACGTCATCAGGCTAAGACAAAAAGTTCGGGGAACACAATTGCCTGGTGCATTGCGATAGGGGCTGGGTAATTAATCACACCACCTGCCAATTGTGCTCCCAAAATCTTTGTGTTAGCCTGATGACGTTTGCAGCGATCAGAGGAAGTTGTCAAAATGCGTTCAGCTGGTATTATGAGCCCTTTGCCCGAGTCTGTGTGTGTCTCGTGAAAAGTGGAGATATTTGACTAAATAGGCGTTTTGTGCCACAACTTTCACATGGATATGAAACTAGAGGACTATATCGCACTCCACGTCTTTGGAATTATTTAATGGGTAAGTAAACAGGGAATAATGAGTTATAAAAAGAGCGCCAACATTTAAATGTTACCACAAGTCATGGCTCGTGAAGTATGGCTTTATTCTTGAAAAAGAATAATAGCCATGTAGGGCTAATTCAACGGGTAAGGTCCTAGTATACACAAACGCAGACACACACACAATCATGGACACCCCTTGGTTATGAGGACCATACTGCTTTAACTGGACATTGACCATAGCAGGAGTGCAAAACGCCAACAGACTGGCCAGTTGTGTGAAGAACCCCCCCTCCACACACACACACAGAGTATCATGACAAAACCCTGGGCTATGAGGACTACCAGGTTTAACTGGACATTGACCATAGCAGGAGAGTGAAGAACGTCCCCACCTCCATACACACACACACACACACTATCATGACAAAACCCTGGGCTATGAGGACTATAGGACAGGTTTAACTGGACCTGACCCAATCAAATGATGCCACAGAACTTATTTCTCAGTCACCGGGTCTCTTGTAATAACCCTGAATTATTGATACTGCAACCAGTTATTTAAATTCCTGTGTTGATATTGTCATTAGAAAAACTGAATTTACCCAAATGACAAAGCATACTCTGCTGCTGTCGGGTCAAAAAACTCCAAAATGTTAATTTTCAAATGGAACACAACCACCCTGAAGAATAAACATTGTATTGTACTCTTACATCGATTGAGTTAGGCATATAGAAATTTGATTTATTGAAGAGTATACAACCTTGTTCATAACCTTTGTACTGATACATTGTTGTACTGGTTCCTTGTTTGTTTCTTGTTGTTCTGTTCATGCTTTGGCAATGTAAACGTATGTTTTCTCATGCCAATAAAGCCAATTGAATTGAATTGAAATTGAATTGAATTGTCTATTCGCTCACATGGCAGTGAATGCTGGACCCTGAAGCCAACCAGCTGAAGTCTCCAGACGGGCTATTTAAAAAAAAACATTGTGTACAGTACCAAACTTCAAAAGGCGGTACGTGATACCACAAGAATTGGGTGTAAGTGAATATGAAGGGTCAGGGCAGAGAGCGACAGCACTGTTTGTCCAGAGCACACAATACTTTGTATCAGTCCATAATGATAAATAGCAGCATGAACTGACTCCTGACTAGGAGTCAGTTCATGCTGAGTCAGTAGGCTGCAAAGAGTCAGAAAGAGGGAGCAAGATAAGTGTTTCCTCCAATTTTATATACAAGAAGATGGGCCTTCATAGAAAAAAGAAAAAAAAAAAGAAGATTGTTTTGAAGTGTTGAAATATGCTGAAAAGCCATGATTGAGTCATGTGTCAAAAATGCCCTGAGGAGGAGAAAATTCAACGTAAAATAGTGCTGTACTATTGGCAAAAAAAAATAAATGTACTAAATGAAAAATGAAACAAGGACAATTGCTGAGGCGGGTTTTTAGCACCCAGTGGCACGCAAAATGCAGGAGAGACCTCAGCTTTTTGCCAGAGTGTGAGTGTGTAAAGTGTGGCCTTTGACCATAGCGTTACAGTGAATACTATTATGGCAGGGAAAATGACCAGGGGGTACACTAGACAAGATATGTTGTGGTGGGGTATATAAGTCAGCTCTTATTACTGAGTGTCTCTCAAGTTTTTGGCCCACTTGTGGGCAAAGATAGGAGTGTTTCTAAAAACTGAACCAATGCTGGGGTCAGAAGACAAGGAGTGCCAGTGATTTTGAATGACCTTATGAATGTCGCTAGAAGCAGAAGAAAAGGTAGTAGCACAGAGTATTCTGTTTGACCCTTAGAAGGCACCGTCTTGGGAGATAGTAGGTCTTCCCTTTTAACCTCTTTTGACCTCTAGCTCTCTCTAGAGCCTGATTCAAAAACAGTGTGACTATAGCCTTTAGAGGCAAACCTAGAACACAGTGCAGCAGCCTGCTCTTCAAAAGTGACATCAGATTTTTCTCACTCTGACAAACTGACTATAGGGTAAACTTTTCTGTTGGATGTCCAGGTGGATGGTAACTGGAGTAGTGTAGAAGACTATTATGATCAGTTTCGTTTCTGTGAACAATGGCATCAACTACATTTGTTTTTATGGACCTGTACATCTAGGAAGGAGACAGTGTTGGCTGTGTTCCATGGTGAACTAAGTAAGCCCTAAGTAAGACTTAAAGTCAAAAAGTTTCTATAACGAGCCTCTGAAGACTAAATGACTAAATGTCATCTACAGTATATACCTAGACCAAGACTTAATTGAAGCAGAAAACGGGTTGTTATTATTATATATGAAATCTTCCTCAAATTTCCCCATAAAGAAGTTTGCAAAATTGGAGAACAGGGGCTACCCATGCTGACCCCCTGACACTGAAGATAGTATGAATTCTCAAATTTTTGTTTAAAACCAATTTTGTGTGTTCAACCAGGAAACCAGTCAGGGGAATCTTGCTTTCTCTTTGGTCCAAATAATAGGTCCAAATAATAGGCTAAGACACTGAGGCCCTCTTGATTGGGAACATTAGTGTACAATGAGGCTATATCAAGGCCACATAGATAGTCATTCTCCTGAATGTTACCAATAGATTCAATTTCGTTAAAAAAATCAGTAGTGTCTTTTAAAAAAAGAGGGGAGCTGGTTGACCAAAACCTTTGATATGTCTGTCAATATACTGTGATAAGGGCTCTGTTAGAGATTGGTTACCCGCTACAATGGGGCAAGCTGGAACAAGTTCAACCAGAGACTTGTGGATTTTGGGCAGACAGTGGAATAAGGGACGGACAGGATGTTTTGAAAAAGAAAACTAAATTCATCTTTAGAGATCAGAAATTCACTCAAAGCATTGGTAAAAAAATGATTCAATTTCTTGAGAGAATTTCGTGGTGGGGTCACCATTTAAAGGGGTATAGAACTCAGTGTTACTAAGTTCTCTTTCCTATGAGTCTTTCCTCTTTCTATGAGTCTTTATTTTTAATAACCATGAACTGAACTTTAGAGTGCTGGCATATTTTTCCATTTTTTACGCGAAACAAAGGCACCTATGGTTGAGCTAATGTGTTTACAATTCATAATCTAAGCACTTAGCAGACGTTTTTAATCCAAAGCGATTTGCAATCATCATCATGATACTTCAATTCAATCACATACAAGTATCTAATCAAGGAAAAAACGGGCGGACAGTAAGCAGGTAATACAACATCATTATACAACAAATGCATATAAATATTGGTCTAATCTAAGGGCTAAAGTGGAGCGAGAGTGAGTGTTGAGTCTTTAGATCACACCATCATTTAGGGAGTGAGTCTGTAATTCTGTTTTATTTTTTTTATTTTAAAGATTTATTGTGTGTGGGGGGCTTATTTGATAGGACAGTAGACTGACAGTATAGGGGGTGAGAGATGGGGAGATCAGATCACACAGGCGACACCGTCCAGGCATCATAGCCCAGGCACATTTCTCCATTCCGACATCCCCCCATTCCAACACCTAAACCTAACAGTACTCCCATTCTGACAATTAAGAATTGAATGTCGGAGTGGCAGGATGTCGGAATGGAGAGCGGTTCCCTCATAGCCTATGTGGAGTGCAATCGGACCATTAACCCAGCAGGAACCCCCCGATTCAAATATTTTTGCTGAGTGCAGAGCTGGAAGATATTGGGTCTCTCTTTTCTCACACTCACACACACTATCATGACAAAACCATGGGCTATGAGGACTACCAGGTTTAAGTGGACATTGACCATAGCAGGAGCACAAAATACCAACAAACTGGTCAGTTGTGTAAAGAACCTCCACACACACACACACACACAGTATCATGACAAAACCGTGGGCTATGAGGACTACCAGGTTTAACTGGACATTCACCATAGCAGGAGCACAAAATACCAACAAATTGGCCAGTTGTGTGAAGATCCCCCCCCCCCCCCCACACACACACACACACACACACACAGTATCATGACAAAACCCGGGGCTATGAGGACTACCAGGTTTAACTGGACATTCACCATAGCAGGAGCACAAAAACCTCCACACACACACACAATCATGACAAAACCGTGGGCTATGAGGACTACCATGTTTAAATGGACCTGACCCAATCAAATGCTCCCACAGGACTTATTTCTCAGACACCAGGTCTATTGTAATAACCCTGAATTATTGATACTGTAACCAGTTATTTCAATTCCTGTGTTGATGTCATTAGAAAAACAGAATTTACCCCAATGACAAAGCATACTCTGCTGTTGGGTCAAAAACTCCATTAATTTTTCAGGAAAAGGTCTGTCCAATAGCTGGCAGTGCAGTACAGCTACTCAGATGATGTACTGCACTGCCATCTATTGGACAGACCACAGGTGTAATGACACCACTAAGGATGACAGACATCTGAACATCACATTTTGACATTAAGGGTGAGATGCAAAACCTTTTGCATCAATGGAAGCAATTATAAATAGATGGGCATCTCCTAAACCGTGTTGGGAATATTACTTTACCTTGTTAATATATTACTTATTATTACCTTCATTTTAAAGCAATTATATTACAATATTACTGTCTGAGCTAGTGTAATATATGACTATTACTTAAAAAACTTTTACAAAATAAATTAGATGTTTAGTATCACTATTAATCAAATACTGCGTAGGTCAGTGGCATACCTACAATAAAGCAAGCACACTTGGTTATCTGGCCAAATCCATATGAAATCAACTTGAAAAAACATAACTCCTGAAAACAATCCTGGCGTAGACCTACCTCATCCTACTCAGCTATGGAGCTAAATGTAGACCTACCTCATCCTACTCGGCTATGGACAGTTAACACAGGAGTTAAGTGTATTCCTTGAATTCATGGAAGCCAGTAAATAATTTGATGACAAATTATAGAAAATAATTGACTTCTGCAGTTGTCAAGATGATTTCATAAGAACTCTTGCAACGAGGCAGAAAGAAAAGTATACCATAATATATTAGAATTTTTTGTATATATATATATATATATATATATATATATATATATATATTATATATATATATATATATATATATATATATATATATATATATGTATGTTACTGCATTTTGGTAATATATTAATTTACGTAGTGCACATGTCCCAACACTGCTCCTAAATGAATAAATGAATGCAAACTCCAGCATGTAAAGTATTACCCTATTGGCCTGAATATAAGACTATGTTATTTTCCCAATGAAAAATGGAGTCGTCTTATATTCAGGGGCTATACTATTTGACATTCAATGTTCTTTTTTCTGTAAATGGGTCTTGAAAAATAAGGGTCGTCTTATAAACGAGTCGTCTTATATTCGGGACAATACGGTACTTTAAAAACAGGTACGTTAGTCAGTAAAAAACAAAAAACAAAAAAAGAGAACCACATTAAGGTAAAAAAAAAAGATATGAAAAAGAAACTTCTGCTAGTGCTTGTTAATGTCAGCGCAATATCACAACCCTGAATTATTGATTGATACTGTCACCTGTTATTTCGATTCCTGTGTTGATGATATAACCCCGGTATATGATTCAAATATCTGAACCATTTTAAAACAAATACCTTACTTTTGGACTGTGTACCTTTGGATGTCGAAGTCATTTTTGTGAATATTTAGATATAATCAGTGTTGGTCAATATTACTTAGGAAAGTAACTTCTTTACTTTACTCGTTACCCCTTAGACAAAGTAATATCATTACTTTACTTATTACTGGAATCAAAGAGTAATGTATTACATATTACGTTATTACTCTCCCAAGTTCTCAACTCCCACCTTTGAAAAAATAGAGATGTACAACATAATCTGTCTAGCGAGCTCTGTTTAGAACTGAACATGAAGTTTGTCTCTTGACTTTTTAAACTTTTTCACAATTGTTTTCAAAGTCAGTTGAGGCCTTGTATTTAAAAATAAAATACAAAATAAAGCAGCAAGCAATTTGTAGTGTACATAACTGTGCGCAGGATGCAGCGTGTGGACTGGATCTACAATCTAGTGCACATCTCTGTTGTTACAGTACAATACAGCAATGACGATTGCTTTCCCACACAAAACTAGAGGAGATGCTGGCCTCTTGAAGACATTTCTTACCATTGGAGGCGGGTGACCTCTTCAGCGATCTGGATGAGTATGAAAAGAGCGCCAACATTTAAATGTTACCACAAGTCATGGCTCGTGAAGTATGGCTTTATTCTTGAAAAAGAATAATAGCCATGTAGGGCTAATTCAACGGGTAAGGTCCTAGTATACACAAACGCAGACACACACACAATCATGGCACACCCCTTGGTTATGAGGACCATACTGCTTTAACTGGACGTTACCCATACACACAAACACAGACACACACACATGACAAAACCCTGGGCTATGAGGACGACCAGGTTTAACTGGACATTGACTGATTGACATCTGCTTCAGCCAACCAAATCGTGTCATTTTGTGTAAGATTTGTGTATGATGTGTCAATCAAACATACACACACACACACACACGGCCACACACAAAAAAGTCAGGTACAGGGAATTATGAGGACATTTTCTAAAAAAGCGGGAGGAGTATCCTGGCGGCCTCCTGAGCACTGCTACAGTGCTCGAATTATGGGGACTCTGGACATGTCCTCATAATTACGGTATGTCCTCATAATGCTGGTATGGTTTCATACAAAATGTCCTCATAAACCACCCATGCCCACGCACACACACACACACACACACACACACACACACACACACACACACACACACACACACACACACACACACACACACACACACACACACACACACACAACACACACACACACACACACACACACACACACACACACACACACACTATATATACCGAAACTATGGAGTTAAGTAATTAACAAATGGTTTTATACAATAGTTTTATACTTAGCTTATACAATAATGTGTTGCAGGAATTTGAAAGGTTTAAGACAAATTCATGGCAAGTTCAGCATGAATTCATCATTATATTCACCATTTGTGTGATAAATAGTAAATATTACTATCACACAAGGCGGGAAGGAAGTAGGCTAGGAAGTACGACAACTCATACAAGATAAACAGGTGGAAGTGGGTTAAGTGACAGGGGAAAAGGAGTTGGAACGTTATTATACAACGAAAGCTGGGACATGGGAGACTCCTGTTCATTTTGAAAGCTTTTAACATCTTTAACTGAAGCACTAAACCTCGGATTGCCTCAGGTGTGAAGGTTGGTGCCTTGGATGGTTGACTCTGCCATCGGTGTGTGAGAGAATGTAAATGCGACAACCTATGTAAAGAGCAAGATACAGTAAATGCTCCATTTACCGTATTATCCCGAATATAATGCGACTCTGATTATAAGACAACGCCCATTTTCGTAGAGGGTCTATTATTTGGTTATCGTCTTGTGTACCACCCGTTTCTAACCCTAGAACAATGATTCTCACATAGACGATTATATTTTTGCAATCTTCATAATGTTGCTGATGTCTGGTGTTGGACGGGTCTTTCAGTAGCTTTTGTTTCCCTGCACACACCCCTATTTTTTTTCTCTCTAGGAAGATTTCGGCTGAATTTCACCTGTGGTTAGTGATAGTGTGAAAAAAATATACCCGTGTTTAGTGATGGTGTAACAAAAATTAAGTTAGGTGTTCTGGGGTTATATAATAGAGAATGCAGTTGCAGTTAGAAGAGGACAATTCAATCTTTCCATACAGCTGCAACGTTGGTGAGTTTATTGTTGTTTATCGCAAACAGATAGGACTTTTCTAATTGGGTGTCAAGAGCAGAAAGTCTTTTTTCCTCCACTCAGTGGGAATTCCTGGATAACTTTAAGGGTATGAATGATGATGTCACAAGTGTACTAGTTCTAGAGCATGAGATTAGTTTAGTCAATACTCATGTCATATTACTTGGTCACAATTCATACCTCTAACTGTAATCAGAAGTACAAGTAGGAGATTCTGAGTATTGGAAATCTCTGTCAATCACATGACCCTAGAGATAATATGTACCGACTTGGATCGTTTGTGGACAAAATCAGTATATGAGCCGGACTGGTGTCAAGCATCAAATGAGAGAGTTCTGAGAGCATTTATGATTAGAAATAGCTTCCTACTGTAAAAGAGAATTTGAATTAATAAATTAATTATTAATTAATAATAATAATTAATAATGTTGGTCTTTCCTAGTTGGAAGGGATGGCCGACTTTGTGGACCCGTATGCACTGATGTGTGCTATAGAGCTATAAATGCCCTTATAAATCTGAAAAAGGACTTTAGTTCAATGTTTTAAGTGTGGTAGCCGATGCATTTCTGTATCATGTCCCCATAGTCCAGAGCGAAATAATGAATCTTAGCCTCTTTCTAGTAGTCTGGTCTGGTCTGGGATTTTGGACAATTTTTTGGACAATTTTTGATTTTGGACCATAATTTGCCATAATTACTTCTAAGTAGAGTTTAAAACAACTGGACCAGTATCATTAGGAAAATGCTTTTCCTTGAAAATAATTTAATACGTTTGAATTATTATTTTCTGTGAAGTAAAGTCAAGTCAAGTGAATTAGTTACTTTCATAATTTAGTGAGTAATGAGCAGTAATATGTCTTTTTCAGAGGAGTAACTATAATGCCTTACTTTTGGGGGTATGGGGGTGGCTTCATCGCCTCTGTCGCGTCGCGCCACGGGCGATGAAGCCGCCCCCATACCATTTTCGGTTACAGGACTTTTATTAGTAAAGTAAAGCATCAATAATAACATCAGTTGTTGTTGAAGTTGCAACAGACACGCAGCATGCATAAAGCTAAAGGTCGGACTCAGAGAGTTTTCTGTTTTCAATGATGAAATGCTGTTGGTTTAGTGGTGACACAATATGAAGTTAGTTAGTAGCAGTAGTAGTGGTTCAAATCATTGTAAATTAAAAAAATGTAAGCAATGTAGGTAATCACAATAATTTTAAGTATCTTCGGTTGTTTTGCATGCCATCATGTTTGGTGGGACATACTGGGCATTTAAGGGGGCATTGCCCCCCCTCCATCCCCATGCCTGGATCCGCCCTGAGTACATCATTCCCCCAAGAGGAGTACCCAGAGGTGGGTGGGAGTAGCGAGAGACATGGTCTCTGGTGGCACTCAGTGAGATGACGCATATAAGTCAGGGGGTTTTCAACAGGTGGTCCGGGGACCACCAGTGGTCCCCAGCTAAGTTGTTTAACCAGATGTAACTCTTGAGAACGTGAAAATGAATTTTTGAACGTAAAAAAAAAATCGTTTTTACACTCTCAAGAGTTAAAATATTCAATCTGAATTAGCACGACTTCATTAATTAAGAAGTCTACACTGTTTTGTTTGCAAAATCCAGCCTGGAATTGTGAACAAACACCAAAATAATTCTTTAGTTTTAAGTATTTGGGTCTAAAATGGTGGTCATGGCTCAAATGCTGAATAAATGGTGGGCCCTGGGATGAAAAAGGTTGAAAACCCCTGATATAAGTGGAACTGTGGAGTTACGGTTTTAATGATACACACATTGTTTCGTCATAACAACTTCACCATAGTTTATACAATAGTGCAGGAGAAGGGATTAATGATGATCAGTTCATGATAAATTCATGCTGCCTCCATCAATAATTCATCATTTTCACCGCTGTGTGTGACAAATACCTCCAGTTTACATTCACAATGCGTCAAAGAGCAGGAAATAAATAGTCGATTCAACGATGCAATGTATTGAAACAAAGTAGAGGGAAAGCCAGGTGTATAAAGAAGAAAAAAATCAACGCCCGTCTGAACTGAGTGGTGCTGTATTGCAGTGGTTTTCAACCTTTTTCATACCAGGGCCCACCATTTATTCAGCATTTGAGCCACAAACCACCATTTGAGGACATTTTAGCCCCGCAGACCCCCCAAACTAATGATTTCCTTTTCCATGACAATTAATCTTCTAGTTGTGTAGATTAGGACTAATTCAAATGATGAATAATCTAACTCTTGAGAGTGTAAAAATGAAACCAAATGGACCCGCCAGGGTCCATTTGGTTTCATTTTTACGTTCTCATGAGTTACATCTGGTTAAACAATTAGCTGGGGACCACCTGGAAGCCTCTCAAGGACCACTGGTGGTCCACCTGTTGAAAACCCCTGCTGTAATGCACTTGTACTTTGACATGCCTCAAGGGTGAAAATGTCATCTTGTGTGGATGTTCAGATACTGTATTGGTATAGAAAATGGCCGTCTTTTGTCATATCGGTATCGATATGCATCGGGAAAAGAGTCAGTATCAGCCATTATGTGTCATTATCGGGTCACATCGGTATAGGCCAGGGGTTTTCAACCTTTTTGACATCAGGGACCACCATTTATTCAGCATTTGAGCCACGGACCACCATTTGAGGACATTTAAGCTCCACAGACGCTAAAGCTAAAGATTTATTTTGCTTTTTGTCCACAATTCCAGGCTGGATTTGGGAAACCAAACAGTCCAACATACAGATCAAAATGACCATTAATCTTCTACATTCTCTAGTTGTGTAGACTTGGGATAATTGACAAATATTTTAACTCTTGAGAGTGTAAAAATGAAACCAAATGGACCCGCAAGGGTCCATTTGGTTTCGTTTTTTACGTTCTCAAGAGTTACATCTGGTTAAACAACTTAGCCTACCTTGCCTTGCCTAGTCCAAGCTAGGGTTGCCACATGTGTCTGACAAAAATCCTGGACATTTTGACCATCCAATCGGCGGCATATTGTCGGCGGCGATTATCGGCCTTTTGGCCGGAAGCAACGCACCTCTTTAAACATTTAACCCAGAAATATATCACACTTTTACACTGAAATGTTACTGCTCTTCTACATGTCAGATTAATAATTAGGCTATTAACCATTAATTTCCAACTCTTTCTGGAGCAGTCCAGTCCATTTTTCTCATCTCGGTTATCTTTATATAAACAGAAACAAAAGAAAATACTTTTGACCATGTATAAAAATCCGGGACATTCAAGTGTCCAGGATTTATTTTATTTTTTCTTGGACAGACCATGAAAATCCGGGACGATCAGGAAAAACCGGGACGTGTGGCAACACTAGCCCAAGCTAATCTGAAAACATTCTGCGGAGAGCGAGTCAGATATCCGCTGGTTAGTAAAACTTCATCACGGTGAATGTAGGTCAAAAACATCTCTTTGGGGCTCTTGAGTGGCACAGTGGTGAAGTACATTTCTAATTAATTAAAATAAACAACAAAACAAGTATTTGTGGTCGCATTTAAAACTAAAGATTTCTTTTGCTTTTGTCCATCTTCTAGTTGTGTAAACTTGGGGCTAATTCACATGACCCTTGCGGGTCCATTTGGTTTCATTTTTACACTCTCAAGAGTTACATCTGGTTGAACAATTTAGCTGGGGACCACCTGGAACCCTCTCAGGGACCACTGATGGTCCCCGGACCACCTGTTGAAAACCCCTGATAGAGACAAATGTGTCAAAGACCTGGTCACACAAAGTCTTGTTTACGTCCTACTATAATGTTCTTTTATGAATATTAGAATATACTGTTTATGACACTGATTTACTACGACGCTGCGGCACTTTAGGAGTCCAGTTAATCCTGGATGTCATGTTTTATTTGCAAGGACCTCCTCAGCTCTGAGAGTGGACAGATGGAACTAAAGAACCGTGGTATTAAGACTCTCGGAATTACAGATGTGCTCATGCAGAGATGGTGTTTCATATCTGGTAATATTGTTGTTTTGTCCATGACAAAAAAAAATCCATCATACGCCAGCATGACACCACCCACACACACCCACACACACCCACCCACACCCACACCCACACCCACACAATGTTTGCAATGCATTGCTTCTGCTTCTTTTTTTCTTTTTTTGCCATTTTTGAAGTTATATTTTTGGTCTACCTCCAAACAAATCTCTTGAGATAGACCAGGGGTTTTCAACAGGTGGTTCTGGGGACCGCCAGTGGTCCTTGAGAGGGTTCCGGGTGGTCCCCAGCTAAGTTGTTTAGCCAGATGTAACTCTTGAGAATGTAAACATGAAACCAAATGGACCGTGTCATTTTTACACTCTCAAATCATCATGTGAATTATCCCTGATATACACAACTACAAGATTAATGGTTACGGACAGAAGCAAAGGAAATCTTTAGTTTTGGGGTCTGTGGGGCTAAAACGTTCTCAAATGGTGGTCCGTGGCTCAAATGCTGAATAAATGGTGGGCCCTGAAGGTTGAAAACCCCTGAGATAGACTGTTGAACCAATTCAAGGGAAAAGAGGGTGGAGGTGCAGTTTTCTCCCCCCCCCCCCCCCCCCCAAGGGCCGCTGACAGACCCTCAGGTTAAAAAAGTTAAGTTAAAAAATTAAAAAAGTACAAAACCAATAAATACAGACATGTTTTTCCCTCTCACGGGGGAAGAGAAAGAAGAACATCTGTGCACACCATAGTTTCTCACCATGGGACATAATAAGTTACTTCCACAACACCAGGGGGAGTTCAACTAACCATGTGCAACCCAGATTTGGCAGAAACAAGGGACTTAATTATTTTCACCCTGATGCCACCAAAATGTGGAACGCCCAAAATGTGATCTCACACACACGCACCTTTTTCTTTTCCCTTTAACCTGGCCTGACAGAAAGTGAATATTTTGTCTGTCTCTAACTAATGCTGTCCACTCACAATTGGCAGTTTTGTTGCAGCTGCACTTGAGTTGTACTGTAAAACTCTAAGCTGTTGATAAAAAAAACAAACTATGAAAAAAAACTATGAAGACATACAGTAGTATAGTGTAGGTCAGGGCTGGGCAATTATTTCTCCCAAGGGGCCAAATGAGATACATAAAATATTGTGGAGGGCCAAGACTAAAGGCTGAACTAAAGTCTCTAATTTCAAGATAAAAGTAAGAGTAAGACCAACAATTTTGACACAACTATTGACATTTTAGCCCCACAGACCCAAAACTAAAGATTTCTTTTGCTTTAGTCCACAATACCGGGCTGAATACAGGCCGTGAAAGGGTATTTGAACTATTGAAAAATGTTTTTTTGAAATAGTTTAGAAAGGCAAAGAAGTTAAGGGATAAGGGGTTTAGTGGTAACAAAAATCTAGGCCCAAGTCTCATGGAGCTCAAGAAAAATAATTCTGCGGATGCTCTCTCTCTCTTCCATGATGTTTGCCTTGATGCCCCGCATGCAGCACCTGGCCTAAAGATATGCATTGTCACTACCAGGGGCGGATTGGCCATCTGGAGTACAGGGAGTTTTCCCGGTGGCCTGCGCCACCTAGTGGCCTGCTGGACAAGATCCAAAATGCACTAGTGGCACTTCCAAAATGCACTAGAATGTGCTAGATGCTCGCCTGGAACATACAGAACAAAATGACCATTAATCTTCTACATTCTCTAGTTGTGTAGACTAAGTTGGGCTAATTCACATGATGAATATTTTAACTCTTGAGGGTGTAAAAATGAAACCAAATGGACCCGCAAGGGTCCATTTGGTTTCATTTTTACACTCTCAAAGAGTTACATCTGGTTAACCAATCCACCCCTGGACACTACTGTGCAGACAATCTTCTCTGTTCCCTCTGGGGTACAGATACACACACTCAGCCAGGTCAGACCAGGTCACTCCCACTCAAGACAAAAGTGTGCCGCTGTCCAGGGCTGGATTTAGCCAGCCCTACCAGGGTGGGCTGGAGGAAGGGCAGGGTGGGCAGGTTTTTATACGAAGCAGTGGTTTTCAACCTTTTTGACACCAGGCCTCACTATTTCTTTGGCATTTGAACCATGACGGACCACCATTTGAAGACATTTTAGCCCCACAGAAACCAAAACTACAGATTTTGCTTTTGTCCACAATACCAGGCTGAGTTTTGGGTAAAAAAAAAACAGTCAAACATACAGATCAAAATGAAATGAAATGAATCTTCTACATTTTCTAGTTGTGTAGACTTTCAGATGGTGTAAAATGACATTAAAATTTTTCAAAAAAATTCATTTCATTTTTACGCTCTCAAAGGAACTCTCTCAAGGACCACTGGTGTGTCCCCAGGCCACTGGTTGAAAACCATGGTGGGCTCTGCCCACCCCTGCCGCCCCCCCTCTAGATCCGGCCCTGTCTAAAGCGGAGCTAGATGGGGTGCTTGACCTTATTCATTATGATATATGGACCCTGTTGTGGCCTCATAACCGCCAAGTACAGCCTAAAGGTGCATGCCTGAGGGGTCCCACCTCAACACATCATCTGTCTCCCGTGTCCAAAACAATCACTTTTAAGGCTTGATAAAATGACAAAAAGAGGCACTAAGACTAAGAAAACTGTCAACTAGCAGATGGAAACATACTCAATTATTTTACTTCTTAAACCAGTCAAACTGTACCTGCTATAGCAGAGGTTTTCAACAGGTGGTCCGGGGACCGCCAGTGGTCCTTGAGAGGGTTCCAGGTGGTCCCCAGGCGAAATGATGGAAAGTTGGTTAGCCAGATGTAACTCTTGAGAATGTAAAAATGAAACCAAATGGACCCTTGCGGGTCCATTTGGTTTCATTTTCACGCTCTCAAGAGTTAAAATATTCATCACCTGAATTAGCACTGTTTAATTAAGAAGTTTACACTGTTTTGTTTGGAAATTCCAGCCTGGAATTGTGAACAAAAACAAAATAATTCTTTTTTTTGGGGGGGTCTTTGGGGCTAAAATGTCATCAAATGGTGGCTCAAATGCTGAATAAATGGTGGTCCCTGGTGTCAAAAAGGTTGAAAACCACTGTGCTATAGCACCGTGAGGCAGCTTTTCTTATTTTTTACCTATAAATGCACGGATCTGCATGAAACGTTGCATACACCTTCTCTCTCTCGAGGACACGAACGAACCATTGGCAATATTTTTCACACCAGCTTTACAGAGTGCCACCAGGAGGCCGCTTTTTTCCATATCACTCCTGCAGATTTTGACCCAAATTCCCACAAAATAATCGTTACACAATAACTCAGTCAAGTGCTCAAGACAGATACATAAGTCCAATATTTCATATTCTATCCTAATGGAAACTGTCAAAGGTTGCAGGATTTGCCTGTTTTGAGCAAAAGGCATCAAATCGTGAATGCAGAGTGCAAAACTTTAACACACTTTCCTACTAGACGGACAAATAAAACCATACGTTTTACACATCGTTGTAGCGCCACCAACAGGTGGATTTATGCACATTTTGGGGGGAAAATGCCTCAAAACATTCATCCAACCATGGAAGAATCAAAGGCATAAGAAGAAATGGCACCCTAAAGCGCCATTGCAAGGCCACTGCCTGACCTGGTGGAGACCTGTGCCCAGAAGGGCACTTTTTCTAGGTCCATGATATTTTCAACAGTGCAAGTAAGACCAAGTAAGCACAGAATAGAAGGAACAATACTCTATTCAGGGGTTTTCAACAGGTGGTCCGGGGACCACCAGTGGTCCTTGAGAGAGGTCCAGGTGGTCCCCAGGCTAAATGGTGGAAAGTTGCTCAACCAGATGTAACTCTTGAGAATGTAAAAATGAAACCAAATGGACCCTTGCGGGTCCATTTGGTTTCATTTTTCACACTCTCAAGAGTTAAAGTATTCATCATCTGAATTAGCACCACTTAAGTCTACATTGTTTTGTTTGCCAAATCCAGCCTGGAATTGTGAACAAAACCAAGAGAATTCTTTAGTTTTAGGTCTTTGGGGCTGAAATGTCATCAAATGGTGGTCCGTGGCTGAAATGCTGAATAAATGGTGGTCCCAGGAGTCAAAAAGGTTGAGAACACCTGCTCTATTGATGTCTTATGTGAAGGCATGTGAACAACTGCCTTGGTTATGTGCTGCCACCCTGTGGTGAAAATCAACAGTGGCATGCAGATCAAAACCAGTTTGATGGCAGGATAATGATAGAGTGTTTTGTTGACAATAATTGTGTCTTTTCCTCCCACAGTTGAGCCCATGATGACCAACCTTCAACCCCTGACCCTGCTGGTCATGTGTCTGTCATGTGGGCTGCAGAGGTGAGTGGACATGCAAAGGTCAAGGGGGTGCCCAGGGCTTGACACTAACACTTGCCCACTTGCCCGGGGCAAGTAAAAAAAAAGAAAAAAGAAAAATGGTGGGGCAAGTGAAGACTGCTAAGTGTGCAACTTAGTGCACCTTTTGGCGCGGTCACTGGGTCTGTGACCACTATGGGCTAATTAAGATGAATTTTAACTCTTGAGAGCGTAAAAATGAAACCAAATGGACCCGCAAGGGTCCATTTGGTTTCATTTTTCAAAGTCAGAGTCAAAGTCAAAGTCGCATGATTTGTCACTACGTTACCGCAGCGAAATTGGACCTCCGCTTTTAACCCATCACTTGGAGTGGTGAGCTCCAAGGAGCGGTGAGCTGCGGCTTGCCGCGCTCGGGAATCATTATCATTAGCTGATTGATTTTGACCCCCAATCCATCCCTTTGATGCTGAGTGCCAAGCAGGGAGGCATTGGGTCCCATTTTTTAGAGTCTTTGGTATGACCCGACCGGGAATCGAACCCCGGCCTCCCAGTTCCAGGGCGGACACTCTAACCACAAGGCCACTGTTTTGGTTCTGGTTTTTACGTTCTCAAGAGTTACATCTGGTTAACCAACTTAACTGGGGACCACCTGGAACCCTCTCAGGGACCACTGGTGGTCCCCGGACCACCTGTTGAAAACCCCTGGTTTAAAGCAGTAGGAAGTAAACTTAAATGCAAAATTTACAATATACTTTGGGAGGGCAAGTGACCATGACCTGAGGGCAAAAGTTGAACCTGATTTGCTCTTGCCCGATGGGCAAGTGCCTCGGAGACCTTAGTGTCAACCTCTGGTTTTACTGCCGGGTTTAAGATTCCACAAACATTCATATTATTCATATTTATCAGACATATGCAGCTTCTCACATGTCTCTCTCTCTCTGTCTCTGCCTCAGTGTGTTCATGTTCCCCAACACACACCACTGGGGAGACTGGAACGATTCACAGTTGCAGCCCACCATCCAGAAGCTTATGAAGGGGTACAATCGCTACCTCAGACCCAATTTCAATGGTAAGGAGTGAGTGAGTGGAATAAAGTAAATGTGTGAGTAGCTAGGGCAGGGGTCAGCAACCTGCGGCTCAGGAGGCACATGCGGCTCCAGAACACAGCCCTAGTGGCTCCCTGGATGTAGCATTATTACATACACACTGGGCTCTAGAACACAGCCCTAGTGGCTCCCTGGATGTGGCATTATTACATACACACTGGGCTCTAGAACACAGCCCTAGTGGCTCCCTGGATGTAGCATTATTACATACACACTGTGGCGCCCAATTTGGGCATTGGGCGTGTGAGTTCATCTTATGTCATGTTGATGGAGCATGTCCCGGTACGGACCTGAATGAGTGGTATTAACATGGAAAGGAATGCTTGAATTAACTGTGACTTGAGCCCCACTGCCATAAACTGGCCCCTGACAGATAAGGCTTGCTTGTATAAACAATGGAGTTAAACCCTCTCCTCCAAGTGAAATAGGACCCCTGCATGGGGACCCCATGTCCACATGCTAGTGAGTTACATCCTGGTCCTCAAAACACTTCCTGATAAGCAACCAATGGTGTCAATTGGCTGGAGTCATACACCAAAGGGGATGGCTTGCGGAAGTGATAATAGTGCTTGCATGGGTGAAATTCATCAGATTCACCAAAGCAAGCTACAGCAGAAGCAACAGCCTTGTGCAGCCCGGCTGGGAGGCACAAAGAAACCAATATAACCAGAGACCACATAGACCAAACGGTAAATATATTGGAAATGCTTAAATGATTGTATTCTGCAAATATCTTTAATTGTGAGACTATTATCTGTGTGATTTACATGAATTCTATGTTTTCTATCTTTTTCTGTATACAGATTTATTACCTACTACTACAGTACTACTGCTACTGACTATTGTTCAATGTGTACTAACCTGAAGATTATGAACTATGTTATGCATGCTAAATAAATAAATATATGCCAAAATACATATTGAATCAATTCTTTAGAGTTAGATAAGACCATTGAGCAAGAGTAATAAATAGACCCTATGTGATCGCTGGACCCTTCCAATGGGGTTAACTGGCGTGAAAGGCTATGAATAGCGAATAACTTCGTGACCGGTTAAAAAGTTGGACAGTAATAAATCGTGGTGTACAGCTTCAAATAAGCTGTGGTCACGTCTGACTCCATGTCCAGTGTTGTGCACGGGCATGGGCAGTAAATAAATAAACTCTAGTGTTGTGCACAGAGCTGACCAGTAATAAATCGTTACCGATTTAAGTAATAAATCGTTGCGTACAGTTTCATACAAACTGTGGTCAACGATCTACACCAGCTCTAGTGTTGTGCACAGAGCTGACCAGTAATAAATCGTGAAGGATTTAAGTAATAAATCGTTGCGTACAGTTTCATACAAACTGTAGTCAACGATCTACACCAGCTCTAGTGTTGTGCACAGAGCTGACCAGTAATAAATCGTTGCGTACAGTTTCATACAAACTGTGGTCAACGATCTACACCAGCTCTAGTGTTGTGCACAGAGCTGACCAGTAATAAATCGTTGCGTACAGTTTCATACAAACTGTGGTCAACGATCTACACCAGCTCTAGTGTTGTGCACAGAGCTGACCAGTAATAAATCGTCCTGGACGGTTTTAAGCAAACCGCGGTCGATAAATCGGTTCTAGTGTTGTGCACAGAGCCGAACAGTAATAAATCGTTCCGGTGCGGTTTTAATGTAACCTACGGTAAACGGTTTTTACTCCATAAAGCAGCTCTAGTGTTGTGCACAGAGTTGACAAAATCTGATCCATAGAGTCTAGTGTTGTGCACAGGCCATGGACAGTAATAACTTCTGGCTGAGCAGGGAATCTCCGCTTTCTGACTCAAGTGTCGGAAAGTGTAAAATACCGGTCCTAGTGTTGTGCACAGGTCCCGAAATAGCGATAAACCCTAACAAACAACAGTAAAACGCAAATAATGTAATCAGGCAGCAAAATCGGCACCTTAGATTACACAAATGAAGCGTAGTATGTTTGATAAAAGGACTGAGCATTAAATAGGCCTGGGGGTCAGCCAGTCTGAGGGGAGCTATGAAAACCAGCTAAATGTGACCTGAGGTCACACAGTTAAATAAAATAGCAAAAACCCGCAATTAACTGCAGTAAAGCGCAAAATAATATTAATCACGGCAGCAAAATCGGCACCGATAGATTAATTAAGAAAGCGTGGCAAGTTTGGGCATTGAATAGGCCTGGAGGTCAGCCAAAGGGGAGCTATAACCCACCAAAAATAGATGGGAGTCTAATACTTTGGGGGACTAAACTGTTAAAAGCTGATGAAAGTCCACTAAATATAAAGCAAAACACAGCTAAATCCAGAGAGCATATAGATGGGAGTCTATTGAGCCTTTGAAGTTGAGAGCTAAGTGTTAAAGCTATAGTGGCTGAAAACTGGGAGAGTCATTGGTAAAATGGCCACCAAACTAAAGCTAACTTGCTAAGTAAGTTAGCGTAACATGTCCATTGTTTCTCTGTGGGGAGACAGAGCAGCAATCTGACATTGCGCAACCATCAACTTGAAGGGGGATGGTTGGTACTGTGGCTGGCCTGCTAGCTGATAAGGATCTCACCCCAAAAAGTGGGGGGGATGGTGCAGCAGGGACATACAGAGACTCATGAATTGAGATAACCTGAGCCACAACTATCTTTAACTAAAAGCACATACTTGAATACTGAAATAATTGAGCCTTGAGATACTTCCACTATTAAGACTATTGTGTGATAACTTGATTGTTTAAATGAGGGGCAGGTAAACCAGTGAACACCTAGCTATAATTCTAGAACCGTGTGAACACGCCAACTAGTAAAAATACCTCTTGCCAAAAGTAAACCTAACAAATTAAGTTGAGCATTGCCTAAAGTTCCTAGTTCAGTTAATGCTGATAGTATCAGGTTGCGGTAATTAATTACTTAAAGTTCCTAGTTCAGTTTTAATTGATATTATCAGGTTGCGGTAAAAATGGCTGACTTAAATGAGTTAAGAGTTAAAAGCTTGAAGGCACAATCTTGTTTTGAAAAAATAGCATCGAAGTGTGAACTGTATTGTGAAAAAGGCTACTTCAGTGAAATAACAGTAATGTTTGCTAAGTTAAAGTTAACACTTGATGAAGTCATTGACTCATCAATTGACTATGCTGATGCTCTACATGAGGTGGACCAGCATGAGCCTGCTAAACAGGCGAATGAACTTATGAAAGCCTGTATCGAAAGGTTTTCCCAGGATAAGTTTAAACAAATCGGAAAAATGATCCGTGTACAATTGATTAGGGCTACTAACACATTAGCCAGTGAGATGAGGCCTGACTGCGACTCCAGTGATGATCGAGGCGGGAGCCAGGCCACTGAAGAAGTGACGGCAGAAGCCCATCCACCACCACCTCCTTATCTTCAAGAGGAGGCCATAAAAATTGCCTGCGGCTGCAGTGATGATCTAGACCTGAGTCAGGCCACTGAGATGACAGCGACAGCAGAAGAAGCCGGGGCCATAAACTCCACAGAGGAGGAAACGGCAACCATAAAGATGCCTGCAGATGTTGAAGCAGACCTGCAGGATGAAGGAGGCATCATCGATGACCCCCACCCGACAAGCCTTCTCTCTGGGAGGAGAGATGCATCGATTGAACCCCTCTTCACCGCGGACGCACTGGAGGAGACCCTGAGCGGCATCCCAGGCGTACCTACAGCGAAAGATGAAGAGGAGGACCAAACGCCGGAGCTCATCCTCAGTTTGAGGGAGCTAGCAACGACTCCGTGCCTGGGAGAGCAGGTATGCGGAGACCAACTCGTCGCACCGGTCCCAAAGACAGTGACCACCCACCAAGAGGTAGGCGCTGCGTCGAAAGAGCCACTGGTCACCCTACAGGTGAGCACCAGTGCCAATCTGGTGAAAGGTAGAGGTGGTAACAAACCGCTTCCCACACCACCAGCAGCAGAAGGAGCCATGCATGCTGGGAAACAAAAGCAGAGCTGGAGAAAGCTTTGCAAAGCAGTGTTCTCCATTGCAAGCTATTCAGAGCAACGGGTCACAATAAAACCCAAAACTGAAGCTTGCCCCAAAGTCAAAATGAAGACTTGTGAGATCTGCAACAAGCGTCACTGATAACACTCACACACACACACCCCTTCTCCAGCAGGAAGAGAGGAGGGGGCTCAGAAAGTGAGCGCACAACAGGACACATACTGCCCTTCTTTATGGACTAAGAATGTCTAAAAGATGCCAATGTATGTGAAATTAATGCTATACCCATGAACCATTACCGAGTACGCACCAGAAAAAGGTATTAAGATAGGAAAGGAATGTTGAATCATGTAATTAATCCTTGTTGTTGCAGCACGGTGAAATGAGCCTACGTGTGAATGTGGTAAGAAGTGCCGACGCACAAACTCATGCTCCTGATGAAAGTAATAGACAATGCATTTTGAGTACAGACCTGAAATAGGTATTAACATGGAAAATAATGTTTGGTATTACCTTAACTTTACATGTACAATTATTGCAGTGTTAGGTGTTGGGAGACACGCACACACGCAAACATGTAACAAAATTAATGCAGTGTTAGGTGTTTAAAGACACGCACACACGCACGCATGTGGTAACAAAATGATGCAGTGTTAGGTGTTGGGAGACACGCACACACGCACACACACACATGTGGTAACAAAAATGAGTGCAGTATTAGGTGTTAATGACACGCACATACGCACAGACAAACACACACACACATGGTCCTGCAAAAATGTGTATAAGATGTGTAAACCATTTTCTGTTGAGTTCTCCAACATCTGTGATGGGAGGTAATCAAGAAAATGGAAACAGTTACTATCAGTGCTCTACTAAAAACTACTGTGAGAAAGTAAGTTAAAGAGTCCTGAGGGTTTGCTGTAAGTAGGTATTACTTTGAAGAGTTAAATACTGAAGTGAGTAAATTCCCAAAAAGTAACGACAAAGCCTTGTTATCTCAACAAACAGAGAAACAGGCCCAATAATCTACCAGTAAAGGGATCTTTCTGGTCAAAAAAAGTAGCAATTTATTTAACGGGTGAGACGTTTAAATAATTGTGAAAATCAATTGAATCCACTGAAGTGTTAGATTCAAAATACATTGAATAGAGAAGAGTAAGAATAAAATCACCAAATGTTGTAATCCGTCCTGATAGCCGTGAGACAAAAGGCATATTAAAGGTGTACATTTGTGTGTATCTGAAATCCTATTCGAGTACAAGCTACGCAAAGAGAATGACCAATCAAAAGGGTTTTTAATCGGTCATTGTCGGGGGGTGTGGCGCCCAATTTGGGCATTGGGCGTATGAGTTCATCTTATGTCATGTTGATGGAGCATGTCCCGGTACGGACCTGAATGAGTGGTATTAACATGGAAAGGAATGCTTGAATTAACTGTGACTAAGAACCCACTGCCATAAACTGACCCTGAAAGATAAGGCTTGCTTGTGTAAACAATGGAGTTAAACCCTCTCCTCCAAGTGAAATAGGACCCCTGCATGGGGACCCCATGTCCACATGCTAGTGAGTTACATCCTGGTCCTCAAAACACTTCCTGATAAGCAACCAATGGTGTCAATTGGCTGGAGTCATACACCAAAGGGGATGGCTTGCGGAAGTGATAATAGTGCTTGCATGGGTGTAATTCATCAGATTCACCAAAGCAAGCTACAGCAGAAGCAACAGCCTTGTGCAGCCCGGCTGGGAGGCACAAAGAATCCAATATAACCAGAGACCACATAGACCAAACGGTAAATATATATTGGAAATGCTTAAATGATTGTATTCTGCTAATATCTTTAATTGTGAGATTATTATCTGTGTGATTTACATGAATTCTATGTTTTCTATCTTTTTCTGTATACAGATTTATTACCTACTACTACAGTACTACTGCTACTGACTATTGTTCAATGAGTACTAACCTGAAGTCTATGAACTATGTTATGCATGCTAAATAAATAAATATATGCCAAAATACATATTGAATCAATTCTTTAGTGTTAGATAAGACCATGAGCAAGAGTAATAAATAGACCCTATGTGATCGCTGGACCCTTCCAATGGGGTTAACTGGCGTGAAAGGCTATGAATAGCAAATAACTTCGTGACCGGTTAAAAAGTTGGACACACACACTGGGGTGATCTACACCAAAATAATAAACATTTCAGTCACCCAAAATACGTTGCGCTGTCTGACAGTTGCCAGTTAAAGTAGCACTTGTTGGCCATGTCAAAAAAGCCCAGCAGTTATCAGAGGTTGAGCTTTCAATCTGAACCACCCATTTTCAAAGGTTTGCCGTAATTTCCGGACTATAAGCCGCTACTTTTTTTTCACATGCTTTTGACCCTGCGGCTTATACAACGGTGCGGCCAATCTATGGATTTTCCAGGTTTCAGCTGGGCTCCGCAGGCTAAATGGTAGAAAGTTGGTTAACCAGATGTAACTCTTTGAAAGCGTAAACATGAAACCAAATGGACCCTAGCGGGTCCATTTGGTTTCATGTTTACACTCTCAAGAGTTATGATATTCACCATCTAAATTAGCACCACTTAATTAATAAGTCATAAGTCATGCTCATTTTGGTCTAATTTTGATGTTTTGCCTCTTTTGTTTGCGAAAATCCATCCTGGAATTGTGAAGAAAACCAAAAGAAATATTTAGTTTTGGGGTCTGTGGCTGAAGATGTTGTTAAATTGTGAAAATTGTGAAAAGTTGAAAACCACTGCTCTAACATGAAGCACCTGACTATAAGCCAGGTGCGGCTTATAGCCAGGTGCGGCTTATACAAGGAAAAATCAGTATTTTGCCCCAAATTTAGCTGGTGCAGCTTATATTCAGGTGCGCCTTATAGTCCGGAAATTACGGTACGCAGTTTACTATGTCATTAATATACCTTAGAGATGTTGTGTGGACTAGAAATGGAGTTCTGTGAAACTCCTTTATTTATTTTTTTAGAAACTCCATTTCTGAAGAAAGGTTATTGTGTTTCACCATGTTAATGACTTTTCTATGAGGACCTTTTTCTGAGAGGAAAATTCACATTTGCACTCTCAGGAAAAAATAATAAAATGCGGCTCCAGACAGATTTTTAATTTAGGGTCGAAAATGGCTCTTTCAACATCTTGGGTTGCCGACCACTGAGCTAGGGTGACCAGATGTCCCTCTTTGCGTGGGACAGTCCCTCATTTCCAAGACTTTTCAAGTGTCCCACAAACTGAGACTCTGTCCCACATTGTGACTGGCATCAGGCAACAGTGTTCAAAATGCCATAATAATTTGTAGTGCCCTAATAGTTGGATTTCTGTTGTATCATTTCTTGATGTTTTTTTTTTTTAAATAATCTCCGCATGGTACCATTTCCACATTCACTCTAGAGAGGCCACGTCGCATACTGACGCGTCGCACTACGACGCGTTTTGAGATTGTAGATCGACTATTTTTGATTTTTAGATCAGCTGTTTTTGCTAAATGTGAAATGGAATCCTGAAATATTTTTGGAATATTGACATCAATATGTTAATAATTTGCCAACTACATTTTGTCCCGTTTCCCCTACACTCGACTTGTCCCACACATGCAGCACTTCTGTCCCTCAAATGAACAGTTTGGATCTGGTCACCCTATGAGTAGCAGATCCTGAAAACTAATAAACAGCAACTAAATGCAAACCTCATTGAATTGGGAGTACACCAAACGCATATCACATGCGTGTGACATGCACATAAAGCTACAGAGATTTCCACATATGGAAATTTTTAGGAAATAGGCCTAGTATATGCGGAGCCTGCTGAGCACACGCACCAGTGGAGTCCACGCAAACAAACTGCTGTGCACGTGAATTGCAATACGTTATAGTTCATCATCAAATAAACAAAGGCAGTCCCAACATGCCTGTCAGAAATGCTTAGAATGACCGTTCCATTAAATGCAAAACTCTCTATACTTGAAATACACCCAAAGAATTTTCTACAGACCAAAATTCTGGACTATGGACATATACAAGCAAGGAGAGCTATTGCATTAACTTGGAACAAAAAACAGACGTCCCAACATTGAAGACGTGGCAAAAGGAAATCACGAAGAGTATTGGACTGGAAAGACTGACATATATAGTTAGAGGCACATCAAATGATTTTGTCCAACTTTGGGAATCCTATATGAACGCTATACAAACAATTATCCAAGATGAATAACTTGAATGCTATTGATTGTATTTACTCATTTACTTTCTTATTTCTTTTCTCTTTTTGTTGCTTTTTTTTTGTCTCTCTTTTGTTGCTGTTCTTCATCCATCTAATGTATTACTATTCTTTTGTATTATTATACATACTTTTGTTTTTCTCTTTCCTCGTTATATTATGGCTCTTGGGTTAAGAAGTGCAAGTGCTGTGTGTGCGTGTGTGTCAGTATGTCCTCTGTAATGAAAATACCAATGAAAAAAAAAATCAACTAAACAAAAACTGCACCTACCAGTGGTAAATCCAGAGTCCGGTCTGGTCTGGAAGGCGTATACGTCTGTTTAGTTCCCTTCATAAACTGGCGCTTATTTCTGAAAAGAGGATATACAGCAGAATTGCCACTTATTAAAACGACACTATAATTATTGTTAATATATATATATATATATATATATATATATATATATATATATATATATATATATATATATATATATATATATATATATATATATATATATATATATATTTTTTTTTTATTATTATTTTTTTTTTTATTTTTTTTACAAAAACATTAACATTAGATGGAATAGATTGTATTAGATTGAATAAGTATTTGGGACAAAAGGAAGGCAAACCTGGTCTCTCTTTTTGGGCCGAGCTTTTTTTTTTTTTTTTATCTGGTGTTTTATAATTACTTTGCTTACTCTGCTCTTTCTTCATTTCATCTGTCATTTGTTGACCACTGTTACCAAGTTGGATGATAGACCGTCTATGTCAGTGTGTAAGCCATTAAAATGCATATTTGGACATGAGGCAGTCATGCAGGTGAGCAAAATAAAGTTTTTAACATTTACCACCACGTTTGGTGGCTCCAGCAATGGCGCAATGACTGAAGAAAAAAATAAAGTCCAACAGAGGTCAGCCTAACAAACACTGTGGTGTTGGACTCAACCTCCCCACATGGCACAGGCTAGCAAACGGAACCATTTCCCACTTATAAACACCCGTGACTCCACAGTCAGCAAATCACAATGCATTTTCAATAAACTCAAGACACTCTCCATGAAGCAATCAGAGCTCTATTCCCAGTGTTGCCAACCTGGCACATTTGTGGCTATATTTAGCTTTTTTCCAGACCCTCCCAGCGCCAAAATTATTGGTAAACTCCTGGCGGAAAATCTTGTGCTTTTTTTCCTGGTGAGTTAAAACCCTTGTTTTTCGCATTTTTTTCTCCTATGATAGAGTCCTCCTTCCATCCTAGAAAGGACCATTGGTAGCCAAATGGACCCTAAAAGATCTGTAACTCTTGAGATTTGAACATCTGAATTACCTAATTTTCAAGAATCTACCCATTTCGAAAATGTAGAAGAGTTGCTATTTTGACCAACATTTTGCCAGTTATCTCTCATAAATTAGTCCAAGAGAGACTAAACTCAACATCAAATGGTGGTCCGTGTTTTAAATGCAGAATAAATAGTGGGCCCTGGTAAGGAAATGGTTGAAAACCACTGCTCTACTGCATTCTAGTGCATTTTGGAAGTGCCACTAGTGCATTTTGGATTTTGGCAGTTGGCAACACTGTCCATTCAGGCCATCAGTCAAGTCAGCCTCCTCTTTACTGCATCTGCAGGGATAAACACAGGTATTTCAGATGGACATGAGGCAGATGCTGCTCTGACTGTCACACAACCAGCATAGATAACATTTCCTTTCTGCCTTGTGTTTGCTGCTCAATGCCTAAAAGTAAATCTCTCCATCTGCCTGTCTGTCTGTCTGTCTGTCTGTCTGTCTGTCTGTCTGTCTGTCTGTCTGTCTGTCTGTCTGTCTTCCACACACAGAAGGACCTGTGGAGATTGGGATGAGCCTCGACATTGCCAGCATTGACGCCATCTCAGAAATAAACATGGTATGCCTATACTTACATTTTCTGAAAAATAAGTAAACTGTCCCCTGAGAGAGAAACATTGAGATCTGTCTCTATCGCTGGCTACCAGTCGCAACCGTTCTATAGGAATCGTGTGGTAAAGAACAGTCGACCGGTTTACTACCGCTCAGGGTGCCTCTACACGGGTTTTTGCACAGTCCAAGCCTCGGACCGGGGTGTGACGTCACGTCCTCCTTTTTTGAATGGCTTTCAATGAGCACTTCCTGCTACTTCCTGTCTGAATTTCGGACAGCGGCCAGGCAGCAGGAAAGACCCGCCTGCGGCCGAAATTCAGACAGGAAGTAGCCGGAAGTTCCCATTGAAACCCATTTAAAAAAGGAGGATGTGACGTCACACTTAAGGCCGAAAGTTGGAATGTGCACTTGTGCAGTGTGTGTGCAGGTGAAAATGGAATGTTGAAATTGAATGATGAAATGGTTTAAAATCATTTTAAATAAGCACTTTATCTTTAAAATTTGCATTGCTTTGCAGGCCATCATGCAAAGCAAGGCTTTTGTGGACGCAAAAGCATTTCGCCCCTCCTGCCCTCGGATGCTCCCATTGCTCTTCTTTTGTGTGCTCTGTACCTCTCTGTGCAGGACTACACCGCCACCATCTTCCTGCGCCAGCGCTGGTGTGACTCCAGACTGGTGTTTCCTGGTAATGAGAGCGTCAGCGTGGACGGACGCCTGGTGTCTCTGCTCTGGATCCCTGACACCTTCATCCCGGACTCCAAGCGCTCCTTCCTGCACGACGTGACAGTGGAAAACCGGCTCATACGCATCTTCAGCAACGGGACCGTCCTCTACGCCCTGCGGTACATGGAAATATCTCCACCTTGATGTATTCTACTCTTTAAAGGAGAATTCCGGCCCCAAAGTATTTTTTATCTTTATTTGCAGTTAATTTTTTTGAAAAAAGTGGTCCAGGTGTTATTTTGTGAAAACACTCCTTTATGGCTGTTTCCCCTACCCCAAAATAAGCTTATAATGGGGCCAATGGGCGTTGTGCAAGTTCACCTATATACCGTTCCAAATGCATTGTGAGCTTGTACAGTAGATCAGCTTTTTGGTTACGCAACTAAGTATAACTTCTTCTTCTTTTCTCCGCCATTGTCTCTATTTTGTTTGTGTCATATGTACACTAAAGACCCCCACCCCTCCCCCAATGTCTCTAAAAACCTGTGTAGAACTCTTCATACCATTGTGTGTGGTAATGCCAGGATAAAGCCGGTCACATTCCAGTTTTTAGGTTATTCCACTCACTCCTTACCATTGAAATTGGGTCTGAGGTCGGCTGCAACTGTGAATCATTCACCTATATATCGCTCCAAAATGCAATTTTTTGCTATATATTGTGTCTCCACCATGTCAGTAGTGAGTTAACACTCACACTTTCACTTTTGGTTCAGCAGTGATCCAGCTGTCTCAAGCGTGGCACATGGTTTATGGCTGAACCACTGCTGAAACAAAAGTGAAAGTGTGAGTGTTAACACACTACTGACATGGTGGAGACACAATACATAGCAAAAAATTGCATTTTGGAGCGATGTATATAGGTGAACTTGCACAACGCCCATTGGCCCCATTATAAGCTTATTTTGGGGGTAGGGGAAACAGCCATAAAGGAGTATTTTCACAAAATAAGACCTGGACCACTTTAAAAAAATAAAAATAAAAAAAAATAGAGAGAAAAAATTAAAGATAAAAAAAAACTTTGGGGCCGGAATTCTCCTTTAGGAGAAGGAGGCCTGCACTGTACACATTGTTTTCCAATGGCTAGGAGATGCTAGTCCCAGAACTGAAAGAAGGTGTAAAACATAGGGCAATGGCCCTGAACTGGCCAATTAGCAGTCCAGGCCCCTATAAGCTGCAACCTGACATAGTGTCACAGGTTCAAATCCCAATCCTAAAGCCTTGGCTGTGTGTCACTCACCTCTCTCCCCATTTCCTGTCAGTCCACTGTCCTATAAATGAAGGTATACAAGCCCCCCGGAAAAAGAGTTTTACACATTAAACTACACAATACTCGTTACTCACAATATACATTAAACTACACAATACTCGTTCATTGCTGAATTAATAATATGCATGTGAACATTGTGTGTCCATGGGTCATCAAAGCGATGCTTTGATGTATCCGACCGCCACATATCAGATGATATTTGCTGTTATCAGTTCGTATCGGTATCAGCAAATAACACTTGCCGGCTGCAGTAGCTGACATTTAACTGTTGTCGATAAGCATACGTTTTGCATTGATTTTTATACAGTAAGTCGGTCTGTTGGTTATTTTATTATCTGCACTGCAGCCATCAAGCAGTAGATTCTGAACATGCATATATTCTGAGAAGACGCATTTGTTTCCCTAGCACAAAAGTGGTTAGCCTAAATAAAAAAAATCACACCACCCGTGTGAAGCGGATACGTGCTGGTCCGTGCGGGGGTCCCCAAGTGTGGTTGTGTAGCTCGTTGATGCAAAAGTAAATTAATAGTAAATTGTGTCTGGCTTGTGTCTGTACCAAAAAATGTGGCAACCCTTATGGCTCTGGTCTGCTCAGTTAGGTTTTACAATCCTAAAATTACTAATCCATATGGCTCTGGTCTACACCTCTACTCATAGATGACTGCTTGTTGGAGACTGGTGTCTGTATGTGTCTGTGTGTGTGTGTGTGTGTGTATGTGTGTGTGTGTGTGTGTGTGTGTGTGTGTGTGTGGTTTACATAATAACAGGGTACAGTGCTAGGTTGCACAGGAGTTTTCCCCTTTTCTCTCACTATTCTCTAGAGAAGTGCTTGTGTTTGTGTCACAGTCGCAGAAGATTTGCTGAATCTCCCCCGAAGCCAAACAGAAGGGTATAGTCTGTGTGTGTCCTCGTTGTGCAACTGAACTCAACTCATCCTAGTACTGACGTTCATGCCCTGAATACCAAGGCGCCCTGCTCTAGTCTACACAGTACACATAGTTGGGAAGTAACGAAGTATTTTTACTTCGTTACTGTAACGAAGTACATTTTTGGGGTATTTTTACTTTACTCAGTATTTATTTTACTAAGTACTTTTTACTTGTATCCGTTACATTTTAGCACAAGTATCTGTACTTTTTACTCGTTACATTTCAAAACAGGCTCGATCGTTACTTTATGTCCAGCACCTCCCGAAACCAATAGATACTGCAAGGTATTCATTCCATTGTCCAGAAGTGCGACAACAATAGCCTACGCTAATGACTCCTGCCTAATGCCTATGCATTCAGTATAGTTCCCCGATCGCCCATAGGCATGTTAATTTAAGTCTTTGTTTGAATGGGGCAATCACATCACCGTGGACTTTAGGTAGCCTATACTTGCAGAGCTGTGGGAAACACCGCTATAAGTCTTTATGCTCGTCCAAAAGTAACAAGGCATTTCCAACTCGGAAGGAGAATCAGAGCGCTCCTTCTCAATACACGTGGGATCGCTCCTAATGTCGTGCCTTTACCCTGTCGCTATCGGAGCTGAATAAAAGAAAAGGTGATTCCAGTCAATGCTGTCGCAAAATACCAGTAATAGTCCACAACCCGCGGGTTCAGATTTTGCAGAAGGAAAGGAATTTAAAACTCTTACTAAAAACATAGTAAACAAGAGAGCAATTGCAGCTTCTCTCAATGCTGCATAGAGATACAGTTCAGGAGAGGACTGCCGCGGCATCTCGCCGTGTTGCATGGTGGAAAAATCACACCCGTGTGGAAGAAGTGGTGCAACTGCATATGGTGGTCTCTGGGAGTTCCCCCGAACTTGCAAACAGCATGCACACACATGCACACACACAAAACGTATATCTAGGTGTGTCCTGATGTTTTTGGGCTATGAAAATGTGCTTTGGGACAAAAAAGGTTGAGAACCACTGATCTAGTGTATTCTATGACTGTTGATTTTAAAATCAAACTGTTTCAAGAGTTGGTTACATTTTAAGAAAAGTTTGGTGGGGATTTGAATACACTGTACATTTCAATGCAAATGACTGGGAAGCGTCTGTTAAAAATACTTTTTACTTTTACTGTAAAAGTACTTTTGAGAGTCAGTACTTTTTACTTTTACTTGAGTTACTTTTTTGAATGACTACTTTTACTTTTACAAAAGTACTTTTTTACACAAGTAATTTTACTTTTACTTAAGTACAAAAAATGAGTACTTTTCCCATCTCTGACACTACACCATTACACATACGGTTCACAACTTCACAGAGGTTAGTATAGTCAAATACACATTTGACCAAAGATATGTTTGGCTGTACCACAATAATTTGCTGTGCAATGCAAGAAAACAATGTTTTTTTTTCTTTTCTTCTTTTTTTTTTTGCAAAAGAAATAATATAAAAGTGTGAAGCCTCTATATTTGAGCATGCTTGACATCTCCACGTAGGACGCATGCAGGCAGGCAGGCAGACCATCGTTACTCTGACGGGCATAACTGGCTGAGGCATGAATTTCCAACTTGCACCTTTCCGAGCAGACTGTGCCAGTCTAGTTAATACATAGTAATTGTGATCAAATAATAGACTAATGGTGATGGTGAGTGACTGCGAAACTATAGTATCAGGGGGATCATTTAAACCAGGTCCAGGAACCATCAGTGGTCCTTGAGAGGATTCCAGTTGGTCCCCAGCTAAATGATGGAGAGTTACTAACCAAAGCGCGGTCGTCGTGCGCGTCGTGCTCGGTCCCGTTTGCCGGTAACGACGAAATGTAGATTTCATTCTTTAATCCAACTATTAGTCCGAGCGCATCGTCTGATAATGATCCCGTTGCTGACTTTCATTTGGAACAGAATTGCCGCGACAACTTGTTTTGTTTGTCCCATTCGCACCCATTCAATCCAATGCATTCAAAAGCCTCTCCTCGGATTCCGGCGCTGAATGTCGTTTGCGCACGGGTAAATCAACTAGGGCTAGACGGCACTTCCTGACTTTTGACCCGGATGTTTTTGCTCAGATCGCCAGAGGACAGGTTAGTCAAGACACCAGAAATAAGCATGACGGCCCCCCCTCCTGTTTAGGCGATCTGGCGCTTCAAAATATATATATATATATTTTTTTTACCTATTTCACTGGCTTGAGCCGTGGCAATGGGGAGAAAACGACGAAGATGCGCCCGCAGTGGATGTGTGTGAAGAGTGTAAAACCAAATTTGGTTTCATTTTACACTCTTGATCGTCTGAGAGACCAATCTCAAAATCCAATGGTGGTATGTTGCTAAAAAAAAAATAAATGCCAAATAAAAATGGTGGGCCCTGGTATGAAAATGGTTGAAAACCACTGAGTTTATTTGGTGTCAGTTCTATTACTGCCACTGATGATCTGTATGTCTCCTCGTCTGTGTGTCTGTCTGTGTCTCTGTCCGTTTGTGCAACAGCATCACAGCTACCATCGCCTGCAACATGGACCTCACCAAGTACCCCATGGACAGACAGGTGTGCACCCTGCAGCTGGAGAGCTGTGAGTACACACACCAGAGGCACTTGCCCATCGGGCAAGTGCAAGTCAGGTTCAACTTGCCCTCAGGTCATGGTCACTTGCCCCCCAAAAATATATTGCAATTTTTGCATTTAAGTTTACTTCCTACTTGGGTGCTTTAAACCAGGGGTTTTCAACAGGTGGTCTGGGGACCACCAGTGGTCCCTGAGAGGATTCCAGGTGGTCCCCAGCTAAGTTGGTTAACCAGATGTAACTCTTGAGAGCGTAAAAATGAAACCAAATGGACCCTTGCGGGTCCATTTGGTTTCATTTTTACGCTCTCAAGAGTTAAAATTCATCATCTTAATTAGCCCAGGTCTACACAACTAGAGAATGTAGAATTTGCCTGTTTTGTTTCCCAAATCCAGCCTGGAATTGTGGACAGCTAGAAAGCAGGGAAAGACACAGAGGCAGAGTGCAATGACTGCCTTCAAGACAAATTTATCTTGTGTTGTGTTATAGTGCACTAAGTTGCACACTTGCCCGATCGGGCAACCAGGTAGCAGTCTTCACTTGCCCCACCATTTTTTTTTACTTGCCCCGGGCAAGCGGACAAGTGTTAGTGTCAAGCCCTGCGCACACACACGCACACGCACGCACACACACACACGCACGCACACACACACACACACACACACACACACACACACACACGCACACACACACACACACACAAGCCTGTGCAGCCAGGGAGTATCAAAATGCATTTTGATGTATGGCAGCGTTTTTCTCTTTTTTTTTTATATACCAGGGCCCACTATTTATTCAGCATTTGAGCCACGGACTGCCATTTGAGGACACTTTAGCCCCACAGCCCCAAAACTAAAGAGTTTGTTTGCCTTCCCAGATAGCAAAATGAATTGATTCAAATTTGAATTTTGGTTGAATCAATGCAAAATGCATTGATTCAACGTTGAATTTTGGTTGAATCAATGCATGTTGCTATCTGGGTTATTTGTCCACAATACTAGGGTAGATTTGGGAAACAAAACAGTCAAACATAGAGATAAAAAAAGAACTACCGTATTGTCCCGAATATAAGACGACTCGGTTATAAGACGACCCCAATTTTTCAAGAGCCATTTACAGAAAAAAGAACATTGAATGTCACATAGTATAGCCCCTGAATATAAGACTACTCCATTTTTGGGATATTTCCATTGGGAAAAAATTGTAGTCTTATATTCAGGCCAATAGGGTAATTTTCTACATTCTCTGAGGTGCATTCTATAGCGTACATTCTTCTACATTCTCTAGGACTTAAGCTAATTCAGATGATGAATAATAGGGTAACTCTTGAAAGCGTAAAAAACATGAAACCAAATGGATCCGCAAGGGGCCATTTGGTTTCATGTTTACACTGAGCCCGACATTTGGTTAACCACAACTTAGCTAGGGACCACCTGGAACCCTCTCAGGGACCACTGGTGGTCCCTGGACCACTGGATGAAAACCACCGAATGTATGGAATGTATAAAAAAAAAAAACAACAACATTGGTGTGTGTGTGTGTGTGTGTGTGTGTGTGTGTGTGTGTGTGTGTGTGTGTGTGTGTGTGCGTGTGTGCGTGTGTGTGTGTGTGTGTGTGTGTGTGTTCTCAGGGGGATACAACGTGCAGGATGTGGTTTTCTACTGGACCAGAGGCAATGACTCAGTGAAAGGTCTGGACACACTGCGTCTGGCCCAGTACAGCATAGAGAGCTACCACACCACCGTTTCAGAGGCTGTGTATGAGACAGGTATGAACAGGGGTGTAGTGGAGGGGGAGACGCGGGGGGGCAGCGTCCCCTCACTTCTCACATCTAAAACATCTAATATTATCATGTGGACATGATAAAAAAAAGTTCCCCCATTCTGTGTTTCCTAGAAATGAAGGTGTTTCACAATGTTAATGAATTTCCTTTTTTTCTGAGAGTGTGCAAATGTGAACCAAATGGACCCGCTAGGGTCCATTTGGTCAAAAAAAAAAGGAAAATGTGTGGAATTCCCCTTTAAGAGGCGTCCCCCCACTTCTAAAAGTCCCACTACAACACTGGGTATGAAACACACTGTACTAACTGCAGCCATAATGGAAATGATGGATCAAGTATATGCTAAGCGAACTACTATCGTTACCAAGAAATCCCTTCACCAATTGTGTTTCTAATAATGTTGTCTAATGGTTGAAATTCAACTCGTGTGGAGAAACCTCAAAATCACAATGCTGAATCCATTCCAAGCATTAAGGAACTTACGGACGGGGAGTGATAAATTGCGCCTCTAGTTAATTTTTGCAAGCTTTTTTCCCCCACACTACGCAATTATACGCAAAACTCGAGTGGCACAGTGGAATCGCCAGGATAACCCAGGTGTTTATCACTCCCCCTTTTGTAATGGCCTTTAGTCTTTCTTAGAAAATATTCTTTGGGCTAAAAAACTGTCACAGTTGTTGTTAGGTATGCGGTCAAGTGCAAGCCTGGCTCAGGGAGTAGGACGCCCCTGCCTTGCAGAGTCCCTAGGCACGTTGGACTCAACATTGTCCTGTGTTTTTGAATTTTTGCAAGCTTTTTTCCCCCACACTATGCAATTATACGCAAAACTCGAGTGGCACAGTGGAATCGCCAGGATAACCCAGGTGTTTATCACTCCCCCTTTTGTAATGCCCTTTAGTCTTTCTTAGAAAATATTCTTTGGGCTAAAAAACTGTCACAGCCGTCATCATAATTGTGCTTGTGAAGACATTCCTTGGTAACGATTTAGTTCCAAGATTGGTCAAATACTCGATAAAAAACCTAATATTAATATATACAGTGTATATTAGCAAATCAAATATTATATCTCCTCTCCAGACAAGGACGCAATAGAACATATCTCACTGGATATGAATTCTGCTCTCTGTGTGTCTTTCTATAGGGCTGTATCCTAAACTGGTGCTGCACTTTGCGCTGCGCAGGAATGTCTTGTTCTTCATCTTGGAGACGTACGTTCCCTCCACTCTCCTGGTGGTTCTGTCCTGGGTGTCTTTCTGGATCAGCCAGTCCTCTGTACCGGCTAGAACCTGCATCGGTCAGTAGTCACATCGCATTATGGACAGGGGCGGATCTAGGCATGGGCATGGAGGGGCAATGCCCATGCCTAAATACCCAGTTTGCCCCCAAACACGATGGCATGCAAAACAACCCAAGTTATTTGAAATTAAAGTGCTTATGATTTGAAACACTACTACTGCTACTAACTACAATTTTGGCACCACTAAACCAACAGCATTTCGTCATTGAAAACAGAAAGTCAAACCTTTAGCTTTATGCATGCTGCGTTTCTGATGCAACTTCAACAACAACTGATGTTATTATTGGTGCTTTACTTGACTAATAAAAGTCCTGTAACCGAAAATAGTATGGGAGAAAATTGGGGTGGCTTCATCGCCCATGTCGCTTCGCGCCACGGGCGATGACGCCACCCCAATACCATTTTCTCTTGCCCCTCCAACATGTTCTCTTGCCTCCCCAAATGGGACATGTTATATCCGCCACTGCTGCAGGGCCCGAATAATACCAGAAGCCACATCCTGGTGCACCAATGTAAAATTACCTGAAACAAAGGAAATATGACTTTTAGGCCTACAGGAAAATCACTGGCAGCAGCCTACAAAAAAAGAGTAGGCGTTAACCAAAACTACTAAAACTACAAAATTTGACAAAAAGAAGGAGGCAAAAAAATTGCTGTCAAAATGACGGGCCGGTTATGAGGGCGGGTTGATAGAGGAGGTGGAATGTCACCCCTGTTGTCCGTTCTAGGAGTGACGACGGTGCTGACCATGACCACGCTCATGATGGGAGCGCGCACGTCGCTGCCCAACGCCAACTGCTTCATCAAGGCCATCGACGTGTACCTGGGGATCTGCTTCACCTTCATCTTCGGAGCGCTGCTGGAGTACGCCTACGCTCACTTCTACACCATGCAGCACCAGACCGCTGAGGAACTGCACAGCGTAAGTGTTGGGAGATTCTGACTGCACCTCCTCTCAGAGGAAAAAAAAATTGCTTCTCAGTTTAAGCTCAGAAGCGTCTCTTGTTTGTTTCTCATTTTAACAGGGCTTGACACTAACACTTGCCCGCTTGCCCGGGGCAAGTATTAAAAAATGGTGGGGCAAATGAAGACTGAAGACTGCTACCTGGTTGCCCGATCGGGCAAGTGTGCAACTTAGTATAACACTACACAAGATAAATTTGTCTTGAAGGCAGTCATTGCACTCTGCCTCTGTGTCTTTCCCTGCTTTCTAGCTATCTCTACCTATCTCTCTCCCAGGTTCATTTGGTTCCAAACTATCATTTTGGTGCGGTCAGGGACCACTGGGTCTGTGACCACGATGGGCTAATTAAGATGATGAACGTAAAAATGAAACCAAATGGACCCTTGCGGGTCCATTTGGTTTCATTTTTACGCTCAAGAGTTACATCTGGTTAACCAGCTTAGCTGGGGACCACCTGGAACCCTCTCAGGGACCACTGGTGGTCCCCGGACCACCTGTTGAAAACCCCTGGTTTAAAGCACCCAAGTAGTAAGTACCGTAATAAATGCAAAATTTACTATATATTTTTGGGGGGCAAGTGACCATGACCTGAGGGCAAGTAGAACCTGACTTGAAATCTTGCTATATATAGGCATATAGCAAGATTTCAGCCTTGTCTCATTTCTCTCTCAAATACATCTGTAGCAGCCAATAGAGAGACTTCAGCTTTGACTCATTCTTATGGATCCTTCATCTTAGTAGCCATAAAGAGGAATAGGTGATCTTTAAGTAATCTTAAAATGAGAAATAAACGCTTCGGAGCTTAAACTAAGAAGCAAATTTTACTCTGGGCTGATGGGGGTCTATTAAAGTAACTCCATAGACACAAGCAGAGATCACAAACATTACCATACTTCCGTTTACAGTAATTTCCGGACTATAAGCCGCTACTTTTTTCACAACGGTGCGGCCAATCTATGGATTTTCCAGGTTCCAGGTGGGCTCCGCAGACTAAATGATAGAAAGTTGGTTAACCAGATGTAACTCTTAGAGAGCGTAAAAATGAAACCAAATGGACCCTTGTGGGTCCATTTGGTTTCATGTTTACGCTCTCAAGAGTTATGATATTCCCCATCTAAATTAGCACCGCTTAATTAATAAGTCATAAGTCATGTTCATTTTGGTCTAATTTTGACGTTTTGCCTCTTTTGTTTGCGGAAAATCCATCCTGGAATTGTGAACAAAACCAAAAGAAATCTTTTGGGGTCTGTGGGTGGAAGATGTTAAATTGTGAAAAAGTTGAAAACCACTGCTCTAACATGAAGCACCTGACCATAAGCCTGGTGCGGCTTATAGTCAGGTGCGGCTTATACAAGGAAAAATCTGTATTTTGGTGCGGTTTATAATCCAGAAATTACGGTATACTTCCGGAGGTGGCCGTGGTGTAGGCGTCATTTGCATGAGTAGAAAGGCGCCATACATTTTGTATCAGTATGCTATGCTATGGGTGGTCCACGGCCAGTCTGTTTCGTGGTATTATGAGAAGAAAGATCATGTTGGTTAACCCCGGTCGGTCTGGGCCTCTCCTCTCCTCCCAGCATCTCCTGAGGGAGATCAGCGACTCCAACGGGAACGGCTCCATCCCCATGGTGAGCTCAAGCCAACCCGGGGAGAGGGAGGAGCAGGAGGAGGAGGAGGAAGGGGAGGGAGACTACGCCCCGGGCGATCATCATCATCATCACCCAGGGGACCGATGCCTCAAGAAGAGCCGCCCCAAGAAGATCGACCCAATCACGTCCGGCGGCTGCGGCACGGAAAGGGCGGGGCCTCCGGCGGGGAACGGGCGCGGCGGAGGCGGACTGCCGTCGGTGAAGGACGCGTCGCGCCGCATGGCGTCCGTCTTCGTCGTGGAGAATCCGCACAACATCGACCGGCACGCGCGCTCCGTGTTCCCCGCCGCCTTCCTCTGCGTCAACGTCCTCTACTGGCTCTACTACCTCTTCATCTGAACGCAACCCATCTCAGGGGCGGATCTAGGCATGGCCATGGGGGGGGGGGGGGGGGGGGGGGCAGTCTGCCCCACCAAACACGATGGCATGCAAAACAAACCCAAGATATTGTGCCTCTGTTTAAAATGAAACACTACTACTGCTACTAACTAACTACAGTTGTGGCACCGCTAAACCAACAGCATTTCATCGTTGAAAACGGAAAACTATCTCTGAGTCAGACCTTTAGCTTTATGCATGCTGCGTGTCTGTTGCAACTTCAACAACAACTGGTGTTATTGTTGATGCTTTACTTGTCCTGTAACCGAAAATGGTATGGGTGCGGCTTCATCGCCCGTGGCGCGAAGCGTCACGGGCGATGAAGCCGCAACCATACCATTTTCTCTTGCCCCTCCGACATGTTCTCTTGCCCCTCCAAATGGGACATGTTATATCCGCCCCTGACCCATATAGTTATATTGAAAAATGTCAGACCTTAGAAGCTCGGGTCTGATATTACAAAAAAAGGTACATTTTTCCGCAAAGAAAATAACATTTTTGTTATTTCAAGGAGAAATAGAAATACAAATTCCATACATTAGAACTAGATCAGCCCTCGGTAGAGGGCAACCGAGTGACGTGCTACTATGAGCTTGTGAAAATGTATTTGCGGATGATGATTAGGCTATACTGATGATTTTCGCTGTCCTTGACACGAAATATTGAAGACCACTGATGTAGAAAGCTTTTATTTGGTCTTATTCAGAAAACTGTGAAGTAAAGGTGCTGCGAGTAGGGACCACTCGTGGTCCTCAGCTAAATGATGGACTGTAACCAAATGAACCCCTAAGGATCTGTAATTCTCATTTAAACGTCTGAATTACTTAATGTTCCAAGAATCTACACAATTAGAAAATGTGGAAGAATTATCAATTATTTTGACCAACGTTTTGCCAGTTCTCTCTCCTCAATTGTGGACAAAAACTTGAAAATCCTTCGTTTTGGGTTTGGGTTCGTTTTGAGAGACTAAACTCAACATCAACGGGGTGGTCCGTGGCTAAAATGCAGAATAAATAGTGGGCTGGTATGAAAATGGTTGAAATCCACTGGTACAGTGGGATACATACAAAAAATCACCTCCCTATGATGTGGCCCCTTACTGGTTGTGACCGTTTATATTGCTAGAATATTACTAGAACCGGCCCTGATTGTCAGATCATTGCCACCTAACTCCGAAATGATCCACTCTTTTTCTAGGCTCCTCCACATCATATTTTGATGTGATGAGTGACTCAGTGACCGGGCGTTCGATGTAACACCAGGTTAGCCTGTACAGTAGACTGTGCCTTGGGTTGCAGTATAGTCTGTAAAGAGTGTCTGCAAACAGACAGACGTCCAGCTGCCCTGATCTGAGAATGGCTCAGAAACCTGGCGCATCAGAACTCACCTTTTATCACAGATAATTATGGAAACTTTTGAGGAAACAGAACCGATTCACATCATGGGGAAAAGGTATGACAATTTAGGGCTATACAGTAGACCTGCGCAGTGACGTCACCAACCCTGTTCCACTAGTGGTTTCCTCATTCATTTTCATCACAGACTTTTCGAAAATGGTTAATAAAAACACGATTGCGCCGCGGCCAAAGCCAACTCGGGTTGTGACAAATCATGAAGCAAATCATAGCAAGAAGTAGAAAACGGCATGATACAAGACTTTTTCATCTTAGAAATTAGGCTATTTGATTGTCCCAAAAGTTTGTGTGTGCCATCATGATTCGTCACGACCCGAGTTGGCTTTGTCCGCGGCGTAATCGTCTTTATATAAATTATTTTCGAAAAGTCTATGAGAAAAATGAATGGGGAATCCGTTTCTGGAACAGGGGCGGTGACGTCACTGCGCAGGTCTATAGGCAACTGATAGGACCAGGGCAGGAAAGGAACAAGAGTGGCAGAACAAATAATATATGAATGTGGAATACGATCATATGAGCAGGGGTGTAGTGGAGGGGGGACGCGGGGGACGGCGTCCCCGGACCCCACTTCTCTCACATCTAAAATATTTTTGGGGCAGAAGTAGGCCTATGTTTTTTGTCTTCTCATTTACTTTTATGGATAGGCCTACAATTAGGCATCGCAAACAAGCAAATGCGCGTGCAAATGCAAGGGTGCATGCATGTGTCTTAAAGGGGAATTCCATTTTCATTTTCAATATTTTACTATGTCATTAATACACCTTAGAGATGTTGTGTGGACATGATAAAAAAAAGTTCCCCCATTCTGTCAGTTTATCCTAGGAATCGAGGTCTGAAGAAAATCATTAGCATTGTGAAATATGTCTTCATGACATCATCAAGATGTTTTTCACCATGTTAATGAGTGTACAATGGAACCCTAGCGGGTCCATTTGGTTCACATTTGGTTCACAACTCATTGAACTCTCAGAAGACAATTGAAAATGTGTGGAATTCCCCTTTAAGAGGCGTCCCCCCACTTCTAAAAGTCCCACTACAACACTGTATATATGAGTAATAATGAGTATCATTAAAGTGTGAATTACATCACCAAATATGAATGAAAACATGTCAGGAGAATATACTGTATATACTGTATGCATGCTAACAAACATATGACTTGGCAACTGCAATGTGCGAGATTAAACTATTTGGACACTGCTTTGAACATGGCTTTTCGTTGTTATAGTGCATTTCCTTTTTAGTATTATAAAATATATGTATGATAATCAAATTATTTCACCCTTTCTCTACCGGTCTACATTCATTGCTTTACTGTGTAAAGCATTTAGTCTGGATCATTATGACCGACTGATTTCAAATACATGTTTTAACGTTGTTGAAATGAAACTATACATTCCGTTTTCCTCAAGCACAATGAGACTAACTGTTGGCCATTTTTCTGACCAAGTTTTATAGCATAATAATTCTTTTCTTATTTTTGAGGGCATTATCTCCTCTAACAACTGGCTTTTCCTTGTGACGTCATGTGTGGCAGCCAAGTCTATGGACTTTTTAATGTTATGCAGTTCTATTTATTTGCAAATTTCTTTCTTTTAGCAGTTTAAGACAAGACACTTCTCACTTGGTTCACCCCAGAGACACTATAGTAGTCGATTTGCATTGAAGTGAATTTCTTACATATTTGTATAAAGTGATTGGTTGTGTTAGTTTGTTTTTCAAGTCTTCACATTTCCTTGTGTGAAGCTGAATCAATAAAGCAGAGACTACGAATGTATTTTTGTTGTTGCGTTCTTTTGACAAATGTTCTTTTTTTCATTGTCACGAAGTCAACAAATAATTCATTTCTAAACCTCCTCGATTAACCCTCAAAGAATCACCCAGCCGTTTGAAGAACAAGACATGGATTTATTGGCCCCCTTCTCCAGGTAGAAAAACAGTAAAGTGCAAAAGTCAACCGCATGTTTAAGACAGATAAAATGATAACAGCCCCCCCCCCATTCACAGAAATTGCTTGGCATTATGGATCAGCACCATATGGTGTTAGTTATCATATTATCTATAGCCATTTTCTTATGTGGGGCATTAGGAACACACCGTGTTACACAAATAGTCTTGATGATCAACTCCGGGCCTGGTAACAGCGCTACTGCATGGTTTGGATTGTATTTCAAATCCGGGAACAAAACAGATACATGGCACTCCATCCATGCCACTGCAAATATCTTAACATTAAACTAGCAGTAGTGTTATAGGACCGGAGTTGATATTCAGCGGTTAAAAAAAAATATTTACAACAGTAGTCATGATTCAGTGTATATACACATCATGCCTGCAGGCAGTGAAACGGACAGTAAAGAGAATTTAAACTGTACAAAATCCCACTGGAACGATCTTCAATCCACTTGCTGAACAACACACAACTCTGCTTAGATCTATACCTGGACAACCTAACGGTTGTTTCGCCATCTCTACCCGACCAGTGCTGTGACTCGATCCCGACTGGAATTCGGCTCACCGTTTGCTCCTAGGGACTTTAACCATACGACGGTGACGGCATATGCTAGGGCAACAAGAAGTCGATCTGTGCTCGATAGATAAACCTACTTTACGTAGCTATTATGGCAGAACTAAACACATTAACGTAGTGTCTGCAACGTCTGTTTGACACACACTGCACAGACGTGTTAGCATTGTAACCCGTCGGCGTTGCGGACGGCTGCCTGCTTAACGATTCTGACAGCCACGGCGATAACGATTGTTGCATAACTTCCGCCAACGGGAGCCGTTGTGAAAGTATAGTCGATGTTTAAACTGCCTACAGACAGGTAAGAGTGGCTACCCATGTCCACACACTCCACTCCATGTCCAATCATACCAGACGTAAAACACTGCCTATACAAACATAATTATAATACACATTATAAATCAATATTATTATTATTATTATTAACAACCCACCTAACTGTCAGTGACCACAGTCAACCAAGAAAAATAAAATTAAAAAATTAAAATGTTACTTAAATATTGTGTCATATACAGTATGTCCAGAGACTTTCCAGTTTCCTACAGTGAAGTTACACTGTAGCTTCTCTTGATTGTATATCGGAGCCCAAGAAGACGATGCCATGCTGATGACATGTTTAGCATCTCCAAATGTACTTTATGTCAAGGGCTGAGCATTGGTTACAACAAGCGATGTCATTCAAAAGTGACATTTCTGGTTAAGGCGATGCTCTTCCTGGAGCAGCAGCAGCCAATTTAACACTTTAAGCTGCATGAATGGAGAACTCTGTTTAATTTAAGTCTCGCGCATTGGATCAGAGACGGAGTGTAGTCAAAAAGAATTCATCCAAATCGGAGCTCTGAAGGCTACTGTACGATCTCGCCTGGTTTGCGACAGTCTTGCCGTAAATCGGCAGGTCCGTCCTCCAAAGCCGTCCAGTCAGTGGTCCCATTAGAACTGATGGTTAGAAAAATCTTTGAGCGCTAATAACTCCTAATCTAAATCAAAAGATTCTAATCAAAGCACTTGTTTTTTTGACGGCCCATAGCGTCACTATCGTTTAGTTGTAGTAGTAAGTATATGACCTCCCCTTTGGTCCCCATCGTTGGTTCTTTGTTTTAGCTAAACGCCCCGCGGGGACGTCGTGTGCGTCTGAAAACTCTGTCCGGATGGAAACGATCACTGATTTAATAATGGGTGCTAATGGTTCCAGGGGCGCTTATCGCATTGGGGGCCAGAAGTGGTTATAAGCTTCATTTCATTTTCGTCATCGCCCCTGTGGGGGTATACGGCAAAATCCAGACACAACCTGGCCAAACCATCTGCGTCAAAAATCCGCTCTCTGCCTCCCCCCTTCCCCACATTCATCCCACTATCTTACGCACGAACACCGTGCTGTTCCAACACTCTTCCCTTAAGCGTTTATTCGCCCCACTTTTCATAAAGCCGATCGTTTGTCGTTATCAATGTCCCTCCTTGAACCCACATTGTCACATTCTCCCCCAAAAATAGCGGGCGTTCACGGCTGCTATTTTTTTTTTATAAAAGTTAAAACACCACAAGTACAGTGCAGAACGGTTTAACAGACTAGTGGTAAACATACTGTACATCATCCATCCAGACTGGTGTAAGTACAGGCTGAGAGACAAACAAAAAACGAACAAAAATAAAACGTGGAGGTTTACCCCCACCTTCTGGCAGAGTTAATGTATCACCCCAATGTCTCCACTTCATAACATGAGGAGAAAACCGTGTGTCCTCCTCGGGGATAATGGAAGACATTTCCATCTTTATCCGTGTTGTTTTTGTGCCACATGTCGTGTGTTGGCACCGGTTTCATGCCAGAACCTGCTGTTGTATATCACGCATCCTTTCCCCTCGGCTCATGTGTCCATTTTTTTGCAGTCTCTGGTCTTTCTCTTTAGGTCCCTTTCTTTGACTCCCATTCCTATCGAAAACAAAAGAACAAAAGGTAGTGGTTTAATAATAAACACTATTGTTTGTCTCATCTATATATTGTCTCGACTTTGTCTTATTGCACTGTCTATTGTCTTGACTATTGTCTTATTGCACTGTCTATTGTCTTATTGCACTGTGGAAAATGGAAACGCTATTTCATCCCTGTATATGTCCTGACATACACTGGAGTGACAAATAAAAAACCTTGAACCTTGAACCTTGAATAAACTAGGGTTGTCCCGATGCCACTTTTTTTTTTTTTTTTTTTTTTTTCATTTCCGGTCTGATCCCGATAGCACAATTTCTGTGTTAGCCGATACCAATACCAGAGAGAAATATATATAATAATGTAAAGGAAAAAAAACGATCTTATATGAACTCAACCAAATGGGAAAAGCAGACTCCTTTCTGAAATGTGCACCTGGGCAACTCCAAAGCAAACTCAACAATGCCCCAACATTTTATTTAACTGTCTACCATAGTGTTTACCTCTGTGTTGGATCTGTACTGTAGTGAGACTTAGCATATTTGCCAATAGACCTGCGCAGTGACGCCACCGCCCTGGTTCCAGTAGTGGATTCCCCATTCATTTTTCTCATAGACTTTTCAAAAATGGTTAATAAAAAACAAGATTGCGCCGCGGACAAAACCAACTCGGGTCGTGACAAAGCATGACAACACACATAATATTATCATATATCTAATTGCCAAGGAGTAGAAAACGGCAGGTGTGTGTCATCATGATTTGTCACGACCCGAGTTGGCTTTGTCCGTGGCGTAATCGTCTTTATATTAATCATTTTCGAAAAGTTCTCATTCATTTTCGAAAATGAATGGGGAATCCACTTTTGGAACCGGGGTGGTGACGTCACTGCGCAGGTCTATAACAATATGGCCCGATAATGACAAATAAGCATTGATATTGATACTTTTCCGATACTCATACAGTATTTACCGATGTGACTAAAAAAGGGCCGATCCCATACTTTTTCCGATATCAATATAAGTATCAGGAGGACATCCCTAATAACAGCCCTATCATATTAACATGCCTCCACTTCTTAAGCCTGTCACTTCTTGGCAAGGCAAAAGGTTTAGCTAAGCATTCAACAGGAACAAAAAAAGATGAGATCACATCTGGGGGCTGTGTTCCACTTTTTAATTATGTTAGACGTGTGCAGTGTGCACGGCTGCACGTGCGCACGCATGCACGCACGCACACACACAAACTCACACAGTCTGATGAGCATTTAGCACACAGCGACAAGTGAGGTTTCCGCTGTGAGAGTCAATTAGACGATCAGACGTGCCGCTGCGATGCTATTAACCAACTATGGAGCATGACCTAGAAACTGATTCATACCGACGGAGATACACAGACCTACTGCAGGGATACAGGGGATTCGTTTCGATGCGCTTACCAATGCCGCTTATCGATCGATCGATCGATCGATCCGGTTCCTAATTGATCCAACTAATCTGGTCCTTTTCCAAGGTAGATATACTGTATGTCGAACTGATGTGCAACATTGACCTTGTTTTACCGGTAGTTGGCAAAGAATTCAACAGAGGTCAAAAACGTTATTAGGGATATTTTTTTGTCTTTTTTGTCTTTATATTTTTACAATAGTTTAGCTTGTATACCCTTTAATGTCATTTCACACGTAGGGTAATTTATCTTAAGTAAACAAATACCATTAAAAAAACCCGCGATATATTCAGTCACTGTTCACAAAGTGCTAAAACTAAAAGAGTAAGCTTGGTAAACAAACCATACAGTTTCAGTTAGTTATAGTTTTTCTATTACCATAGTCTGTACTTAGTTCAGTTATGATAATTATTATAATAAATTTAATTCTTTACTTGTTTTGTTGAAGGGGAATTCCACCTTTTTTTAACCAAATGGACCCGTCATTGGTTCACGTTGATATGCTCTCAGAAAAAGAGTGCTCTGAGAGAAACATCATTAACACAACCTGATGATGTCATCAACCATGTTGATGTTTTTTTTTTTCCAGTCCTACATTTATAGGAAATACAGAATGGGAGGGAACTTTTTTTTATGTCCGCACTACATCTCAACCCATTCATGTACAGAGTTTTATTGAAAAATAGCAGGCGTTAACGTCTCATTGTGATGAGAGAAGTGAACGCCTGCTTTTTTTTGTTTTTGTTTTTTTGAGAAATCGTGAAAACACAATGCAAATCTTTGAATATTATATGCTCTATGATCTATTGCAGGGGTTTTCAACAGGTGGTCCAGGGACCAGCAGTAGTCCCTGAGAGGATTCCAGGTGGTCCCCAGGCTAAATGATGGAAAGCTGGTTAACAGGATGTAACTCTTTGAGAGCGTAAAAATGAAACCAAATGGACCCTTGCGGGTCCATTTGGTTTCATTTTTACGCTCTCAAGAGTTAAAATATTCATCATCTGAATTAGCACTATAGGCCTAACCTAAGGTTTTTTAAAAACTTAATATATATATATATATATATATATATATATATATATATATATATATATATATATATATATATGTATCAGCTTCAAAACAAGTTATGTCTGGAATACTGTACATACTGTACAGAATCCAAATATGGATTCCCGTCTGGAAAGGGTTAATTGAGTAGTCTACACTGGAATTGTGGACAAAACCAAAAGAATTCTTTAGTTTTAGGTCTTTGGTGTGAGAATGTAATCAAATGGTGGTCTGTGGCTCAAATGCTGAATAAATGGTGGTCCCTGGCATCAAAAAGTTTGGAAACCCCTGATCTATAGTGTCACTCCCCTTTAATAACCTCACTGCAGGCATGAACACAGTTTGATCTGTCGCTTGTCTTACTTTGGCTTTCTGCATCACGGTTCCGGCGGAGGAGGCGTAGATGGAGGGCGGTCTGCGGCGCATCTCGGAGGCACAGTTCACTGGGAGAGACTCACTGTAGATGTTCAGCTGGCTCTTTCTGCTGCGAGGCTGACGGGAGACAGGAGACATAGAAACACTCAGTCAGCATACAAACGAAGAAAACACCTGACTCTTGTTTTCCCTCCTTTTTCCCATCCACTCATTATTTATTATTATTTATTATTATTCATACCGCACCAGGGTTATTATAGTTATGGATTTTTCATTTTAGTTTAGTTTTAGTTAGTTTTGACATTTGGTTTGCTAGTTTTTATTTAGTTTTTTTATTTTGGTAAAAATATTTAGTTTGAGTTAGTTTTAGTTTAGTTATAGTTTTAGTTTTAGTTATTTTATTTTTTCCTATGCTTTGGTTGTCAGGTATAGGATTTAAAAAGTAGGAAACGGTTGGTATTCAACCCTTGCTTTGAGTTTCTTAGTAGATTGGATGATTGCACTCTCCCACAAGAACACAATTTTTACCCCCAGTGTTATGGAACTCAGTAGTGGATAGAAGATCTAGAAGCGGGGGGGTATTTCACGAAAGGTGGATTAGAAAATTGGGGATTTAAGCCAAATCCACGTTTTTTATATCCTGGTCTTTAGAGCCTGGTTCATTCTGTTCCACCAAAGCCAAGCGAGGCTCAAAATGTGCGGATTTAACGAGCCACGATCATATAGCCTCGCTTGCTGGCTCGTGCACGTACTGCTTGAAAAGCCTTGATGAGGATTGTAGATTCCTTGAGCGTGACCAATCATGTGCGACACCAGCAAGCGCCGAGCCCATAGATATTTATAAGAAAGGCTTCTTATATATTTCTATGGCCGTGGCTTTCACGGCAGAAACGCAGCAGCAGCTGATGATGATCTCGAAGGCGATCATTAATAAAGGACAATACGAGCGCGATTAATAAGGCCAGGGACATGGCATGGCGATCGGATCCGATCAATGGCAATAATTTGCAAGAAGTAGCATAAGTTGTCAAAAATAAAAGTTGAAGACCATATTCATGATATCATATCTCCGAAATGGGGAGGGTGAGCTGCTGTTTAAAACGCGGCTATATCGGGCTATAAGCTGAAATAGTTCACCGATTGCATTGCGCTCCCCGAACGAAGTGTGTAAATAAGGTATATGCTATTATGCGTCTCTCTCTCTCTCTCTCTCTCTCTCTCTCTCTCTCTCTCTCTCTCTCTCTCTCGCTCTCTCTCTCTCTCTCTCTCTCTCACATCCTCTCACGGACCACTGGTGGTCCCCGGACCACTCGATGAAAACCTCTGATCTATCTATCCATCACATTTTGGTAGACTGTTCAGTATTTAATATTAACTTTTGATATACAGAACAAGCACGAGGGGTATAACATGAAAGCAATGTGAAATAAAGCACAAAAACATACTACAGAATGGTAAGTGCCTGCAGCCTCAATATTAGCCTAAATGTAAGTGAAGGTGGATAAATCACTTCTGTGTTGCTAACTTTTATTATTTTTAAACATAAAAAATTAAAATCTAAGACTGCACGGGTGGGGGTCCCTCCACACAGAAGTGCACCCCTGTGGAGATAATCAAGTTGAGTCCATATACAACCACAGGTGTTGAAATAACGTGTGTAAAAAGTCATTGGATTTGCCTAATAAACAGCAAAGACATGAGGATTAGGTTAAACCTGACTGTTAGCCTGGTCCGGAGCAGGCTAAGTGCATAGCATTAGTTTCCATGGGAACTAAGGTGGCATTGCTTTCATGAAACCAAATCAAGCCTCAACATATCCAGGTTAACTGGTCAAGTTAATCTGGCAAGATTAACCAGTTTTCATGAAACCGAATGAACGCTAATCCAGGATATAATAAACCGGGATATCAGTTAAATCCTGGCTTTTCCCCTAATCCACCTTTCGTGAAATAGGCCCCAGCTCCTCCTCATGTTGTTTTTTCTGAGAGCGTACAAATAAAACCAAATGGACCCGCAAAGGGTCCGTTTGGTTTTATGTTTACGCTCTCAAAGTGTTACACCTGGTTAACCAACCTTTCCATCATTTAGCCTGGGGACCACCTAGAATCCCATGCGTGTGTGTGTGTGCCATCTAACCTTGGCCTGGGGTTTGCCCTCCACCGGAGCTCCCAGGGACCCCCCCGCCTGGCTCTTCTTCAAGTTCTCGATGACCTGTGTGAGCCTCAGTTCCAGGTCCACCCTCTCAGCCTCCTTGTCCCGACAGGCAGCCTCCAGCTGGGCCACGCGCTCACACAGCGAGGGCCTCTGTTTCTCTGCTCCCACCATGGAGGACAAAAACACCATACACATACACACACACAAGACACGTCAGCAGTGTTTTTTTTTTGCCGAAGACTAAAGACTAAGTCGACTAAGGTTTTTGATAATTAGTCGACTAAGACTAGACTAACAAAATGAATTTCAGAAGACTAATTGGGACTAAAAGATGTGTGTTTTCAAAAGACTAAGATTAAGACAAAGACTAAATCATAACCCAAGACTAATGGAAATAGGAAACATTTCAACTTTTTTTTTTTTTCCGTTCTTTTTAAGTATGTGAACATATCTGCACTCTGCAGTATACAGTAGATTGCATACGTTTTCAGGAAAGGGACGTATTACTAATGCAGTAATTTTATACAAAGAAATAAAACAAGACATCTTTCATACTAAAAACTATAAATCTGAATAACATATATAAACCTACAATGCATTTGTAAGACTAAACTACCAAGACTAAGACTGAAAGACTAAGACTAAAAAAGACTAAGACTGAGACTAAGACTAAATCAATGTTGATATTTCGTCGACTAAGACTAGACTAAAAAAATTCAGAAGACTAAATGGGACTAAAAGACTAAATGTGTGTTACTCAAAAGACTAAGACTAAGTCAAAATATTCTCAAACAAACAACACTGCACGTCAGCACGGGCAAAATATACATTTTTGTGTGGAAATCGACGGATCAGGCCTGACCCCAGACATTGGTCGGCACTCAAGATTCAATGAGTGGTGGATAAATACATGTGGATAAATACATTATCATGTGGAGAAATACATTATACTTGTCCTCTATAATCAGAATTGAACATTTCAAACACATATATGTTCTTTAGTTTGAAAAAAAGGTCATATATTTTTTATCCATTTTATTGCTGTTTTACTGTGCTTCTCATAAGTATGACGTCTCAGGAGATTTTTCCCTGGAGCCCCCCTTTACCATATGGACCCATAAGGGTCCATATGGGGCTTCAGGGAAAATCTTGCCTGGGGCTCCAAATTGCTTAGAAACGCCACTGTCACGAACTTAATTATTTTTCAGCTTATTTTTCCATCAGGAATATTTTCTGTTTTAGGTGGAAAGGCAACATTGATAAAACACACTGTAGTGTGCATGATGTGTCACTAGATGGCGGTGGCAGACAGCCAGACAGAGCAGTCATTGAAAGCAGATGTTGAAAGAGCCACTTTTGACCAAATATTTAATTCAAAATCTGTCTGGAGCCGCAAAAAAATGTAAGCCGCCTAATAATAACTCCTTAAATGGGAATTTCACCCATTTTCTTTGTGAACCAAATGGACCCTGGCAGGTCCATTTGGTTCCATTTGTACACTCTCAGAAAAAAGGTCCTAAAAGAAAAATCACCATATGCTGATTTTTTTTTTTACCTTAACCTTTTTATCATGTGCTCACATCTCTAGGATATATTAATGATATAGTATACTGTTGAATGGGTGATTGAGATTAAAGCTCGATCTCTGATAAGTGCTGGGCTTTTGGGGCATGGCCAACAAACACTACGTTAACTGGTGATATAACTGTCAGACAGCACATGGCGTGTTGGGTATATTGAGTATAGCATATTGAGAAAGATTTGTTTATGATTAATTATATCCATGAAAGTAAACATAGGCCTAATTCTGCCCCAAAAATCTTTTAGATGTGAGAAGTGGGGGGACGCCGTCCCCCCGCGCCCCCCCTGCACTACACCCCTGGTTACCTGTGGCTGTTTTCAGCTCCTCCTTGGCCTCTCTCCTCTCCTGCCGGACGGCCACCAGGGCGGTACGGATGGCCTCCTTCTCCTTCTCCAGCTCCTCTTTCTCCTGCAGGTAGCGCTTGGCGTCCTCCTCCGCCCGCGTCTTGCCATACTTCCCGTACTGGTTGGCATCTGTGTGTATCATAGAGTTAAAAACATAGAGCCCTGCCCCCTTGCCGTTCATTTCGATACAAGTTGCTCAGTGGCGTTTTGAAGCACCCGGAAGACCGCCGGAAGTGCGCCTATTTCCGCATTTGACCACCAAAATTTGGTGTCCAAACGCGGAAGTATTTCTCCATGAACGCGCCCGAAGCAAGGGATTATGGGAACGGAAAGGATTCATGAACGAGCGCCGTCGAGAACGAGCAAAGGAAAAAAAACTAAACAGCATCAAAAAACAAGCTTGTGGGTTTGCTGTGAGCTTATTATCGGTCATATATAACATCCGTTATGGGTGAGAGTTATAGTGGGGTTTCGTCTCCATGTTAAATGTGGATGTCATTTACAACTCTTGTAAAAGTTTCACTTTCAGTCCTAATTTGTTGGTGAGGGTCTATAGAACCATTTTGGTTCGAGTGGCCTGCACACAAATTAAATATTTGGCCTGTAGGGGGCGTAACAAGGTGCCAACCCTACCAAAACATGTAAACTGTTGTAACTTTTGATCAAATTGTCCAATCTGTACATATGGGATATCTATGGATTCACAATCAGGAGTAGCATTTGCTACCTAAACCTAATTACACATAAAATATATTTTTTCATCCATTATTGGTGTATATCGACAAAAATAGCAAGCAAAACAAGCTAAAATTAGCTAAAACCGAAGTGAGTTTCCATCTCCATGTTAAATTTAGTTGTCGTTTACAACTTTAAAAGTTTACCTTTCAATACTAAATTCTAGGTGAGGTAACCATTTTGGTTAGAGTGGCCAGCACGCAGATAGATTATTGGGGGGGGCTTCCAAAATATGATATAAGACTGTCGTAACTTATCCAATCTGAACATATGACATATTCACATTCAGAAGTAGTATTTAGTCATTTAGACCATATTACCCCAGCCCCCCCCCCCTCCCCACCCCCTTGTGTGTATCCACAAGAATAGCACGTAGTCCAGCCTCTATGTGCAGTATTTTGATGATAACAGCATGAATTTTGGAACACAGTTGGAGCATGTCATTAGGAGCATTGTTGGCTATGGCACCATCACAGATTTGTCCCTTGGTAATCCTGAGAGCTGTTTTCTAAAATATTAATTCTAGTAAATAGTCCCACATTGTCAATGATGAGGAATTCATTGGTACTATTTACATTTGTCCTGTGACCATGGTAGATATTTCTCATAATGGCCACCACCTGCTGATATTTTAACAGTAATTAAAATTCTCTGATCCTGATTCTGGTAACTAATCCTACGTTTTCAAGGACGAGGTCTAAAGGATGACGTGGGGTGAGGGCTTCCAGCCAGAGTTTCTCCTCACTTATTATGGCAGTGTTCTGGGGCTATGTCAACTATGTCAATGCCACATTGGGTGCAATTCTCAATCGCTGTGGTGTAGCAGGTATGGTGTAAGTCTTCTCATTGGCTGCATGGCAGCAAATCAGGTCTGGGGCCTTGGGGTAGGCCGAAAGCCTATACCACCAGCCCTGGGCCTGAGCTTACCAAATAAATACCCAGAATAATTAAAACCTGCGAGTCAAAAGGTCCAGAAATCACCTGACCCCCCAATTAAAAATGTTACTATACTCCCCGGCTTTGTTCATCATGAGTTGAAGCTCTTGATGACTGGTTTTAATTATTTTGAATAATTATTTGGTAGGCCCAGGCCCAGGCCTGGTGGTAAAGGCTTTCGGGCCTACCTCAAAGCCCCAGACCTGATTCGCTGCCATGCAGCCAATGAGCACGGCCCCAAACCTGATTTGCTGCCATGCAGCAAATGAGAAGACTTACACCATACCTGCTACACCACAGCAATTGAGAATTGCACCCATTGTCTTTGCTGAAGGTTTCTTTCCAAGTCTCTAGCTCAGCCCTGCAAGGTCCAACCCAGACTTGTGCAGATGGCTGCTGGCTCATCTGGAGGCCCCGGTTTGTGTGATTAGGTGGGGTTGACTGCCGCATTGTGCCGCAATCAGGATTAGGGGCTTGACCCTTTCAAACTGTGGCAGTCTAGCCAAGTGTCTGCATTTGTTTTGGAGGCTATATACAGGAGACAGTTTCTCACCAGCACCAGGTATCATGAGGTGAAGGCTCCTTCAATTGACATTGTTGTTGAGTCTTCATGGGGAGAAGCATTATGCATTCCGAACCATCTTCAAGAAGGACATGAGAGTCGAAAAGAATGGTCACCATGGTGCAATATAACTACTTTGAGTATGACTATTTTCCTGGTTTTCACCAGACAGCTTTTACTGTATGGATCTGCATGGGATCTGGCTAGAAGTACACAGACTGGTGTTGGATCTGGGTGGGGATCTGGCTAGAAGTACACAGACTGGTGTTGCATCTGGGTGGGGATCTGGTTAGAAGTACACAGACTGGTGTTGGATCTGGGTGGGGATCTGGCTAGAAGTACACAGACTGGTGTTGGATCTGGATGGGGATTTGGCTAGAAGTACACAGACTGGTGTTGGATCTGGATGGGGATCTGGCTAGAAGTATACCGACTGGTGTTGGATCTGGATGGCGATCTGGCTAGAAGTACACAGACTGGTGTTGGATCTGGGTGGGGATCTGGCTAGAAGTACACAGACTGGTGTTGGATCTGGATGGGGATCTGGTTAGAAGTACACAGACTGGTGTTGCATCTGGGTGGGGATCTGGCTAGAAGTACACTGGTGTTGGATCTGGATGGGGATCTGGTTAGAAGTACACAGACTGGTGTTCTGACCTCACTGGGTACTGGTCAATCGGGTAGAGCTGGTTTGAGTTGGAGTGAGTACTAAGAATATGTCAGCTGATTTCATGGGCTCAATTGATTTTCACATATAGGGTAGAAGACATGGATTTACTGCCTACATCAATACATCAATATTACACATTTTGATGATTTGACTATTATCTAGCATTTTATAAAAAATCATAATCCTTGAAAACGTTTTGTCATCAGAATCAAGATTGTATGTTGTATGAGCTGAATTGGTAAAATAACAGCAGATGATGGCCACCATAGCTGTCATCACAGACCCATAGCCAAAACAATTCCTTATGGCAGGCTTTAACTTTGTGCCAAATGTCATGCTTTCATTGAAAAGTGCACAATTTTCACACAGAGGCTGGGCTATAAGTGGGTATGCCTAACTTTAATCCCCCCAATATTGTTTCTATTTATTTACAATTTATACCATTACTCATTCATGATAGGTAGGCAATAACTTCATCCTTCTAGGTTCAACAAAATTTAAATTAGGTGCCATTTGAAGTAATTTGATGTACATGGGCGTCCATTTTTTTCACATCATATTCCAAACATTAATATTTGAAATCCAGTTAATTCCTGGGTTCGTATTGACTAGATATAGCAAAAGAAAACAAAGAAAAAACAGCAATTGTGAGAAAATAAAGACTTTTAAGAAAAACAAAAATCCGATTTTGGTCAATTTTGAAATTAGGCAAAAAATGCATATTTTTTTCATCTACAGATGGGCCACTCGAACTAAAATTGTTGTATAGGTCATCATCTACAAATTAGAAGCGAAAGTCAAACTTTTACAAGAGTTGTAAATGACGGTGTGTCGTGGGACCCCACTAGTAGTATATGACGTGAGGACCGGTGGTTCATTCAGAAAACAACTTAAATACAAACTGCCCTGACCGGGCCAGTGGGGGGGCTGGGGGGGCAGGGCGGATGTAACATGTCCTATGGGGGGGGGGGGGGGGGCAACAGAGCATGTTGGAGGGGCAAGGGAAAATGGTATGGGTGCCATCGCCCGTGTCGCTTTGCACCACGGGCGATGAAGCCACACCCATACCATTTTCTGTTACAGGACTTTCATTAGTCAAGTAAAACATCAATAATACCATCAGTTGTTGTTGAAGTTGTAACAGACACGCAGCATGCATAAAGCTAAAGGTCTGACTGAGAGTTTTTTGTTTTCAATGTGAAATGCTGTTGGTTTAGTGGTGACACATGCTGTTGGTTTAGTAGTGTTAATTTTAATTATAAGCATGTTAATTTGAAATACATTTGAAATTTTGATTGTTTGCATGTCATCATGTTTGGTGGGGCAGTCAGGTCATTTAGGGGGGCATTGCCCCCCCATGCCCATGCCTGGATCCGCCCCTGGAGGGGAGGGCGGTGGATCTAATGCCACTGTCCAATAAATCTCAGGTTACATCCCTCGGGGGCTCTCGGGGAGGCCCCTCTCCACCCACCGAGCAGGGGAGAGGGCCTTTGATGTTTCCCTGGGACGTCCCATCACAAAACAGACACCACCGGCCCTGAGAAACACACTGCTGTATAACTACTACCCTGGGAAGACTACTGTATAGCGACCGCAGTATAGTGGAAGCTAATGGGGGATCTGGATATGGAATAAAGAATCACTAACAATAACAACTCACGTCCCTGTCAGCAAATCCCAACAAATTTAACCCACTTAAAGGGGAATTCCTCTCATTTTCAACATTTTACTATGTCATTAATATACCTTAAGAGATGTTGTGTGGACATACTGTATTGTTGTGCGGACATTCTGTGTTTCCCAGAAATGGAGGTCTGAGAAAAATCACTAACATGGTGAAACACAACTTGATGACGATTTTTCTTTTAGGAGCTATCTTATTCTGAGAGTGTACAAATGTGAGCCAAATGGACCCTTTGCCTCCATTTGGAAAATGGGTGGAATTACCCTACACACTAAAAGGACCATTCTACAAATCATTCTACAGATCGTTTCGAACTCACGTTTCAGTCTTTCATGTCAAAGACCCCAAATATATACTGTATATATACGAAATTGGGGCTGCCAACCCTCATCTGAATAATATTTTGTTCCAGGGACACAGCAGAAGCAAATATTTGAGTCAAAACCGTTTTCTAGTCTAAGCTACATCCGCCCCTGCTGTACAGACGATGGGAGCTCATATAGCAGAACGCATGCAGAGATACCAAGTGGTACCAGACACCAACCAAGGAGGATTATAGTCTATAGCATAGGTAATTAGGATTAGAGAGATTCAATAAATCTTGGGGGAAATGACAAAGACAGGGAGAAGCCAATAATTCAACCTGACAGGCAGTGTTGGGCAGTAACTCCTATATTAATATATTACTGTAATATTATTACGTTTCCCAGTAATGAGTAAAGTAACGTATTGCTCTGCTAAAAAAAAAGGCATAAGTAAACTTTGTGAAAATTAGAATATATTACACATATTACTTCTTAGTTTGTGTTTTCTTAACTGTTGGCTCGGAACCATTTCATTTAAAAGTTTAAAGGGAGATTGCAGCTTTATTTTATAGCATTTCTGGCTGAATGGCGACTGTCCTTCTAAATGTTAAGCAAAACACTAGATGAAGTTGGCCTGGCAGCCAATTTATTTGGACTCTTTGACTTGTTTGAGAACTACTGATATACTAACACAATATCAGTTAGCATGTCAGAGAGCCGTCATGACCACCACCAAAATGTGAAGTCCCGCTTACTTGAGCCGGAGCGCTTGAGGGAGACCGGCGCGCCGTTCCTGTCGGAGTCGCTGCGATGTTTGGTCTGGTTCGCACGCTCGGCCTGGGGCGTGGACGCACGGGAGGGGACATCAGGACAGGACGGGAGGACAGGACAGGACATGGAGGGAGGAGGACGCGTCACAGGGATGGATGGATGGGGGGACAGGGGAGGAGACGGACAAGGAGACGGGACAGAACAAAGGCAGGACGATGGAAAAGATTAGGAAAATGAATGCCACTCATTACTGCCTTAATTATAACCTGCTTTGACTGAGACTCCTCCAGACTCATGCAATAAATATCCTACACACTGTGTACTGACGCACTTTCTTTCGATTTGTGTTTTATAAAGGTCCCAAACATGGTACTTTCTCCTATTTTGAGTAAAAAAAAACAAACACTGATAACTCTGTGAGCGTGTGCTGTGGATTATCATTCATCTAGGCCAGTTTTTTTTTTTTTTTTCATCCTTTTCAATACCAGGCCCACTATTTATTCAGCATGTGAGCCACGGACCACAGATTTCTTTAGTTTTTGTCCACAATTACAGTCAAAACAGTCAAATGTGGGCTAATGTACATGAATATGACGAATGATGATATTTTAACTCTTGAGAGTGTAAACATGAAACCAAAGTGTATTTTAACTCTTGAGAGTGTAAACATGAAACCAAATGGACCAGCAAAAATGGACCCTTGCGGGTCCATTTGGTTTCATTTTTACGCTCTCAAAGAGTTACACCTGGTTAAGCAACTTTCCATTTAGCTGGGGACCACCTGGAATCCTCTCAAGGACCACTGGTGGTCCCCGGACCACTGGTTGAAAACCACTGATATAGGCTGTTTCTTAGGCCTATAGGTTAGCAAAAGAAGCAAAAAAAAAAAACACAGGTACTATTTTCAGTGGAGCAACCACTATGTACATACATACATACATACACCTCTCACTATGTTTAGCGTATCAACAGGGGGCGCTGTTTCACCAATTCAGAGTAAACACACCGCACCACTCAGTTCCGACCAATGGTGGGTGTGATTTAAAAAAAAAAAACAAATCTCATGTTTCTCATGGATGGGAATACTACCTTTCCTATAACATCTGGTGCTTTTAAACTGATTTTGGAAACATATGAATCCTGGATACATTTTCACATATGTGACCGATTCTAACTGAGGTTGAGTCATTGGCAAAACAAACAAGATAGATAAGATTTTGTTTAATTTGTAATGCAAATGCAAAATGAGTTAATACATTCATTCATTTTTTTCTGAGAGCGTACAAATGCAACCAAATGAACCCGTTAGGGTTCATTTGTACGCTCTCAGAAAAAAGAAGTCTCTAAAGATAGTGGCTTTCTTCAGACCTCCATTTCTTGGGAACGCAGAATGGGGGAACTTTTTTTTATCATGTCCAACCAGCACCTCTAGGGTATACTAATGACATATTAGAATGTTGAAAATGGGTGGACTTCCCCTTTAAACATGTAGTTAGGTGCAATGTCAGAGACCACAAAAGTGAACCTTTCAAGCCTGTTTCTCAACTCACTGTTTTCTGCAAGACCTTACTCTATAAGCCATATCTCAGAGAATGGTGGGTCAAACTGAACAACCAATATGACAATTTGTAGCTATGATGATATCCTGCTTTCATGTGAAAAATCCTCAATGACTCAACGTTGGTCATGCTGGGTCACATATTATTTTCTCATTTCCGATCTCCCAAACATATTTACATGACATGACAAGAGCAGGTGAGTAAGGTGGGATATGGAGGCTGTCTGGGATGATATATGTGTGTGTTTTAAGAGCAGTCAGGTGAAAAGGTTAAGAGACTTTTACAAGACATAAAGCTGACCTGACCTCTGACTACCTGTCACCAGGGGGAGCTCATCTTCTCTTCACACACGCACACACACGTCAGGGCCGGATCTAGAGGGGGGCGGGGGGGGGGGGGGGCAGAGCCCACCCAAACGTGCATCCTATATGCCCACCCAATGAAGGGTAATATCAGTGTTTTTCTTTTCTTTTTTTTTCTAATATTTTATCCCACGATTTTTTAACCCATTTTTTCACCCAGTGCCAATTCCTAATGTGATCCTGGGCTCTACACATCTTCCGCCAACCTGGGGAGGCAGCGGACTGGCCTCATGCTTCCTTCAATGCATGAGGAGTCCAAGCTGCCTTCTTTTCACCTGACAGGGGGGAGTTTCCCTGGTTGGACGTAGCGCGTGGAAGGAACACGTTATTCCAACCATTTCCAGTCTCTTCCATCAGGCGCCCCGGCTGGCCAGGGGGAGTTAGTTCAGTGCCCAGGATTACTGCATGTTTTGTTAGGGTATCTACCCTAGGGGACATGGGGAGAACATGCAAACTCCACACAGAAAGGCCCTTTCGTCAACCCCGCCTCGGGTATGGGCACTGATGACGCGGAGGAGCAGACACGCCGCCAGCACCCACAGCAGCGCCCCTATCGGGAATCGAACCCAGGTCCTTCTAGCTGTGAGGCGACAGCACTAACCACTGTGCCACCGTGCCCCGATATGAGTGGTTTTCAACCAGTGGTCCTTGAGAGAGTTCCAGGTGGTACCCAGGCTGAATGGTGGAAAGTTGGTTAACCAGATGTAACTCTTTGAGAGTGTAAAAATGAAACCAAATGGACCCTTGCGGGTCCATCAAGAGTTAAAATATTCATCATGTGAATTAGCCCCAAGTCTACACAACTAGAGAATGTAAAAGATTAATGGTCATTTTGATTTTGTTTGGTTTCCCAACCAAACAGACAAACATACAGTAAAAATAAATCTTTAGTTTTGGGTCTGTGGGGTTAAAATGTCATCAAATGGTGGTCCGTGGCTCAAATGCCAAATAAATAGTGCCTGTCAAAAAGATTGAAAACCACTGCTTCATGTGAAAAAAATGGGGGTGCCCACCCTGCCATTTTTCAAGCCCACCCTAGCAGGGCTGGCTAAATCCGGCCCTGACACACGCACACAAGTGCGCGCACACACACACGTCTTGATCTCATACATGCACACATAGGCATTCACGGCAAACCATAAGCCATATTCTCACACATACAGTATGACACTGTGGGCACGCACGCACGCACGCGCGCGCGCACACACACACACACACACACACACACACACACACACACACACACACACACACACACACACACACACACACACACACACACACACACACACACACACACACACACACACACACACACACACACACACACACACACACACACACACACACACACACACACACACACACACACACACACACACGTTACTGACTGACTCTCTCTTTCGCTCGCTCGCACACACGGACAGACACACACACACACGCGCACGCCCGCACGTGCACACTACTTGTCTGCCTCACAAAGGCTGGTCATTGACAGGCATGGAACAGAGCATGTCCTGTTTGAATGAATGATTGGTACTATCATATTCAGACAGAGACTGTCCTCAACAGCTGCACATGCACGTACGTGCATGCAAGTGTACGGCACGCACACACACATCAAAGTAATAAACCCTTACGTCTGGGAACTGGTCCCTATACACCAGTGGTTTTCAACATTTTTCATCCCAGGGACCACCATTTATTCAGCATTTGAGCCACGGAGCACCAATTGAGGATGTTTTCGCCCCACAGACCCCAAATCTAAAGATTTATTTTGCTTTTGTCCACGATTCCAGGCTAGATTTGGGAAACAAAACAAGCAAAAACATACATTCCAAAATGGCTAATTCAGACGATGAATATTTTAACTCTTGAGAGCGTAAAAATTAAACCAAATGGACCCGCCAGGGTCCATTTGGTTTCATTTTTACGTTCTCAAGAGTTACATCTGGTTTAACCAACTTAGCTGAGGACCACCTGGAACCCTTTTAGGGACCACTGGTGGTCCCTGGACCACCTGTTGAAAACCCCTGCTATACACAGATCAGCTGGACCTGGACCTGGACCTGTGTGTGTGTGTGTGTGTGTGTGTGTGTGTGTGTGTGTGTGTGTGTGTGTGTGTGTGTGTGTGTGTTACCTGCATCTCCTCCTGAGGGACCTCATCATATGTCCTGGAGTCTGTGGACGTACTACTGGAGGATGTGGCCCACCTATAGAGGAGAGAAAGATATAGTTACTTCCCTGAAAAAGTAACTAGTTACTTTATTCCTTACTAAAGTATGAAAGTAAGGGCGTTACTTTACTTTACTTTAAGAAAAAATACAAAAAAGGGGTGTTGTTCTGTGGTATTCGTGGTCACAAGTTTAAAGTGGAATTCCTCCCATTTTCAACATTTTACTGACATTAATAAGCTTTAGAGATGTTGTGTGGACATGATAAAGATCTCCCCATTCTGTGTTTACTAGAAATGGAGTTTGTGTTTCGCCACGTTAATGATTTTTCTTTTAGGACCTTTTTTGAAAACGGGTGGAATTCCCCTTTAATGGCAGCATGTTGAGCATGGGCTGTATTAAGATTTTCACTAATCATAACGTCATTATGGATTTGGGAAATGTTAGAAGTTACTGAAAAAAGTATTCCCTTACTGTAAGGGCGTTAGTCACAACACTGAAGATCACACACACTGTTACTGTTTTAGGGTTAGGGGTCAGGGTTAGGTTGAGTAGCGACCAGTGAAGAACTGCTGAGGCTAGTTGGGCCAACGGTCAGAAGCCGTACTAAAACGGTCGACCGTTTTCACCGGTCGCAACTAATACATAACGGTCGCAATTGATTTATAAACGGTCGCGACAACGACGTCACAGCTGTTGGCCGCCGGTCGCGAACCACTTTATAGCTCTCCGTGTTCGTGTCACTCACAGGAAGGAGTGTCGCGCGGCGTCACAGATGTTAGCGATGGTTTCCACGTCCACATAGTCGTAGTGCAGAGACTCTGGGTCGGCCGACGAACCTGTCTCCGCCAGCAACACTCCTAACCACCGTCCCAGGTCCTCCGAGCTACACGCCTGGACAGAGAGAGAGAGAGAGAGAGAGAGAGAGAGAGAGAGAGAGAGAGAGAGAGAGAGAGAGAGAGAGAGAGAGAGAGAGAGAGAGAGAGAGACAGAGACAGAGACAGAGACAGAGACAGAGAGAGAGAGAGAGAAAGAGAGAGAGAGAGACTATTGTGAAAAAGTATTGTCACTGGTGTGAAAATGAAAATGTAACTCTTGAGAGTGTGAAAATGAAACCAAATGGACCTGCATTATAAAATATATATATAAAAAAAAAAATTGAACATGGCGATTCGATATGGATATCATAGCATTAAGAATTGCGATATATTGGCATATCAATTTTTTTGCCCACCCCTACAGTACAGTACAGTACAGTACAGTACAGCAGGGGTTTTCAACAGGTGGTCCGGGGACCACCAGTGGTCCTTGAGAGGGTTCCAGGTGGTCCTCAGCTAAGTTGTTTAACCAGCTGAACGTAAAAATGAAACCAAATGGACCCTTGCGGGTCCATTTGGTTTCATTTTTACGCTCTCGAGAGTTAAAACATTCATCATCTGAATTAGCCATTTTGGAATGTATGTTTTGCTCGTTTTGTTTCCCAAATTCAGCCTGGAATTGTGGACAAAAGCAAAAAATAATATTTAGATTTGGGGTCTGTGTGGGGGGCTTAAAATATTCTCAAATGGTGGTCCGTGGCTCAAATCCTGAATAAATGGTGGTGCCTGGGATGAAAAAGGTTGAAAACCAGTGCAGTGCAGTGCAGTGCAGTAAAGTCCAGTCCAGTCCAGTCCAGTCCAGCACAGCAGGGGTTTTCAACCTTTTTGACACCAGGGACCACTATTTATTCAGGATTTGAGCCACGGACCACCATTTGATGACATTTTAGCTCCACAGACCCCCAAAACTAAGGATATCTTTTGCTTTTTGTCCACAATTCCAGGCTGGATTTGGGAAACAAAACAGGCAAACACACAGATCCAAATGACCATTAATCTTCTACATTCTCTAGTTGTGTAGACTTGGGGCTAATTCACATGATGAATATTTTAACTCTTGAGAGTGTAAAAATGAAACCAAATGGACCCGCAAGGGTCCATTTGGTTTCATTTTTACCTTCTCAAGAGTTACATCTGGTTATCCAACTTAGCTGGGGACCACCTGGAACCCTCTCAGGGACCACTGGTGGTCCCCGGACCACCTGTTGAAAACCCCTGCAGTCCAGTCCAGTCCTGTGAGCTCACCTCCAGTGCAGCCAGCTCGGTGGTGGCCCTCATGATGCGGAAGGCCAGGGGGTGCTTGGGCCCCAGGCCAGGGACCACCTCACAGCCGTGGAGGGGCAGCGAGGGCAGCGTGGTGCGGGGGTCCCCTTTCTCCTGGTGGAAGTGGAGGGCACTGCCCCATAGGCAGCACCACTGCTCACGCCACACCTGGTTCACCAGCACCAGCAGAGAGCCTGCACACCCACACGCACGCACAGACACACACACACACACACACACACACACACGCACACACACACACACACATACACAAGGCAGGAGTTTAGGACAGGGCCGGATCTAGGCATGGGCATGGGGGCGGGGGGGGGGGGGGGGGCAATGCCCCCCTAAATGCCCTGACTGCCCCACCAAACACGATGGCATGCAAAACAACCCAAATTTCAAAGATATTTCACATTGAAGTGCTTATATTCAAAATGATTCAGACACTACTACTGCTACTAACTAACTAACAAGTAACAATTGTGGCACCGCTAAACCAAGAGCATTTCATCATTGAAAACAGAAAACTCTCTGAGTCAGACCTTTAGCTTTATGCATGCTGCGTGTCTGTTGCGACTTCAACAACAACAGATGTTGTTATTGATGCTTTACTTGTCTAATATAAATTCTCCAACTGGGAAATGTTACATGGGCCTAGTTTATGACAAATCTACTCTCTAAGTCGTTCCATAATTAACATCTTACATTTGTCCACACTCATGCCGTCAAGGGCACTACTGTGACTGTATGAGTCATTGTTAACACATTGAGTGCCTGTGAGGGACCTGTCCTTCACAGGCACTCAATGTGTTAAGAGGTCGATAGACAATAGACTGCGACGAATCCACGGTCGGTAAGCCTATACCTTGACGAGGGTCTTTGAAGCTTGTCCGGGGGTCACCGAGTCGAGGGGTCTTCTTCTTGGAGAAGCTGATGATGCGGGTGATTTTGCGGCCGGCCGCAAAAGGCCCACGCTTCACTTTACCTAGAGGAATAAAACGCACGGCTTGTTCCAACGCTTCTACAGTTCTTCCATAAAAAAAAAAAAACTTAGGTCAGTGGTCCCTGAGAGGATTCCAGGTGGTCCCCAGTCTAAATGATGGAAAGCTGGTTAACCAGATGTAACTCAGAAATCGCCCCAAGTCTGCACAACTAGAGATGTAAAAGATTTAAGGACCACTTCACCACTTTTCAACATATATTCATATAATAGGTCCTCACATGATAAAATAGCACTATTTTTCTACTCAGTCTGTGTCTCACAGGAGGGCTGTGGACAGTTCAGAAACTTCTTCCATTGACATCATCAATGGTGGAATCCAAGCTAATAGAAACTGCAGGCGTTCTATTCCTGAAAAGTCACAATGCAAAAATGTCAGCCATCGTTCTCCCGATAATAGAAATATAAATGTCTTTTCAAAAACACATTGTTTAAACAAATCTGCAGAATGATGATGTCACTGGAACTGCCCACAGCCCTCCTGTGAGACACAGACTGAGTAGAAAAAATAGTGGTATTTTATTGTCATTAGTGAGGTCCTATTATATGAAGATACATTGGAAAGTGGTGTAGTGGTCGTTGGAATGGTCATATTGATCTGAATTGGCAGCTGGTTAACCAGATGTAACTCTTTGAGAGCGTAAAAATGAAACCAAATGGACCCTTGCGGGTCTATTTGGTTTCATTTTTACACCCTCAAGAGTTAAAATATTCATCATGTGAATTAGCCCAACTTAGTCTACACAACCAGAGAATGTAGAAGATTAATGGTCATTTTGATCTGTATGTTCCAGGCGAGCATCTAGCGCATTCTAGTGCATTTTGGAAGTGCCACTAGTGCATTTTGGATCTTGGCAGTTGGCAACACTGCCTCCAGCAGCGTGAGCACACTACACTGTAGTTTGCCTGACCTGGGCCTGGCACCCTGGCCTGTCCTGGACTTAAAATAAAAAAACCTGTCTAGGCCACTAGGTGGCAAAGGCCACCGGGAAAACTCCCTGTACTCCAGATGGCCAATCCGCCCCTGGGGGGGCGCCGCCTGTCCCACCGCGTCCCCCCCTCCACTACACCGCTGGATTCGAGGGCCGAGGCGATGAAATGTGTTTCACGTTCAGGAGGTTCGTTCATTGCAATGATCTCACCGTTCTCCTTGCAGTTGTTGTCGCCTGGACACACACCCATGCTGTCAGAGTCTGACGTGTTCTTCTCCACGGACAACCTCTGAAGGAAGACCACGCACGCACGCACGCACGCACGCACGCACGCACACACACGCACACGCACACACACACACAAAAAAGAAATATTGCAGTTCTACAAGTGCACAATGTATTGCTCAATGCATTATGACGAGCTTCCTGTTTCCTGCAGGTACTCTTGTTTTCTGTACTTCGTCACACACTAAACTTCTTATCACTTTTTTACTATTATGAAAAACTTTTTTGGAATAGTTTAACGTGCCAATCTATTGACACGCCGTGAGCTTGTAGACTGCCCATTTTAACGATTGAAATGTTTTTTTAAATAGTTTAAAAAGGCAAAGAAGTTAAGGGATAAGGGGTTTAGTGCTGACGAAAATCTAGGCCAAAGTTTATTCAGTTTCACTCACTTTATTCAGGGTCTTCCTGGCAGTAGCAGGGAAACGTTGGTTCCCTCCAAATCTCTACTACTCGCACTCACAGTGCATGCCGAAACCTCAGTGTGTGTACCGTAAATTATATACTACTATAGCAAGGACTACCGTAAAGTGTATAACAGAGGAGCAACATGAGACACTCTGGCTTCCTCTAAAAAACAAAAGACATGCGGATAATAAAGTATACCTTATAGCCTGACTGTTATTCCAACACAAACAACCCTAAAATATCCCATTTTCACTTGATATTCCCCATCTTGCATCTTTGTGAGGATAACTGTTCCCAATAGTGTCCTGTCTATTTGTCGCCACAAGAGTAATTAAAGTACCAAAAAGCCATCACAGAGTGGAAATAAGTGTCTTTCTTTGAACTTCTATGTTCACATATTTTTCATTCTTATTTTTTTCTTTCTCCTTCTTTCATTCCTTATTACTTTCTCTCACACAAATCCAGCCGAGCAACATAAACCGACAACAGACCCATAATAAACGTAAACTAAAGTCATCCTTCCTCCTCTCCCCCTCCTGTTGGCAGCGCTCCACCCCTCCCTCAGGGGCGGATCTAGGCATGGGCATGGGGGGGGGGGGGGGCAATGCAACCCTAAATGCCCAGTCTGCCCCACCAAACATGATGACATGCAAAACAAACCTGAGATATTTCAAATTAAAGTGCTTACAGTATATTTAAAATGATTTGAAACACTACAACTGCTACTAACTAACTACAGCTGTGGCACCACTAAACCAACAGCATTTCATCATTGGAAACAGAAATCAGACCTTTAGCTTCATGCCTGCTGTGTGCTTGTTGCAACTTCAACAACTGACGTTATTATTGATGCTTATACAGCCCATTAAAAGTCCTGTAACTAAAAATGGTATACCGTACCATTTTCTCCTGCAACCCCAATCCCCCCCCCCCCCCCCCAATTGGGAAATGTTACATCCGCCCCTGGGTATTTATGACCACTGCTGTGTAATTTACAGCTCCGCCTGGGTGAAACGCACTCATTCCGTCTGGTGTGAAAAGCTCTAATCAGGAGATGTCGGATGTTTCCCCGTTTGCATGCTCTGACGGACTGTCTGCCACAGGCTGCCCTGTCATTGTCTGCTTTACAGTCAATTACTCATCCCATCGCACAACGTTGCGCTCAAAGACCCGCTATACAAACAGAACTCAACTTCACGTGTCACACCAAACAGGTTGAGAGTATGATTGCCGGTGTGTGTCTATAGCGTAATTGTTGTCTGCAAATGCACTTTCCCCTGATGTCAGCACTGGGAGGAAATAAGCAGACGCAAAATATTTGCAACAGAAATCCACTCCAGAGACTCCAGGATGCTCTCGCAAAGTGATGAATATAAGGTTGTCCCGGGGGACAACCTAGCATTAAACACTTTTTAAACGGTCGCTCAGCTCCAGCCATATGTCATGCGTAATTATATAGATAACCCCCGATTTGTGCATTAATGAATTTCATTTTTAGATTTTTCTCCATATAGTCATTACCACGTTACCACACTTACGTCCACAACCGGGTCCGTGTTGGCTACACATCCTGGCGTGGTTTTACGAAGACACAGATGTTTGAATGTTAATTTGCGCGATCTAACATACTTGGGTTTTTCGTTTTAGTAGTAATTATTCGACCACGTATAGCCTGTTGGTTGGTTGATCTTCTAGGGTTCATCATAGCACTTGCTCGGAAGCTGCACTATAAGGGAAGGCACTCAGGATAAGAGACATTTATCTGATTCGTGTACTTGATATATGTGGCAAGCTCCTCGAAGTGGATTTTCATTCCAACTTTAAATTAAACGTTGGTTTATTATTATTATTATTATTATTAAGTCAAACAAACCCACAGAAGGCTATGTGAAGAACGGCTTGACTCTAACGCATTTCAAGTGTCAATGTGACAACATGCCAAACTATGGATGCACGACACAATACATAATAGGAATACAAATGCATGTACAGTACATTCACACAATGACCATACACATCCAGGCAGAACTGACTGAACGTATGTTAACTGTTTAATTGCCATGGACGTTAAGACGAGTATTTGTTTGCAAAATGGCTTCCACGGAGTTAAAGGGACCATTTTTGCAAAAAGGATGTATATACTGTAAATAACTGACAAGATTTAGAACACTTTCCATACAGTATTTTAGCAGTGAGCGCAGCGTCTTTGATCTCATCAACACTACTTCCTAGGCCGCCTCAAGGAAGCTCTTTACAAGGAAATGTCACGGTCAAATGACCAAGCTGCGCCATGACACATTCAAGGGAGCTAAAACCTCACACTATCAATCCATCAATAAGCACCATGAATGAAACATGGACCATGAACAGATCATGAACATTTTTTATGAACCATTGAGAGTGAGTCATTGTGTTACGGTATATAATTGGTTCAAGGCTATAAACAAAAATATATCACAATCTTGTGATAGTTGGTACGAAACATATATTTATTTTTTTAGATGTCTCTATGAAATCACACAGTGAAAAGTACGCGGGTGTCACTACCTGCTTACCCTAACCACACGGATAGGAGGAGCATCATGGGAATTGTAGTCCAGGAGTGAGTGTCGATGACATCAGAGACACTGGACTACTCACTCTAAAAATATCTACAAAAAAACATCTTACACACAAAAGGAAAATGTTCTTCTCAACCTTCTAAATGTCGTTAACATGTCTTTTTGGTGACGTGTTACTTTAGGAGAGCAGGTCAGTCTGAGTGCTTCATATGGGGTGACATGGACAGGAGGACCCAGGACACTACCTTGTCGAGTTCCGTCTTCCTGGGAGTGTTGGGAGATGAAGGTTCTTCTGGTCCTCGTCCTTGTCCGCTCACCTCTCGCACCACCTGTGGCACAGCACAGGGCATGACAGGTGTCACTCATGATCTGTGGATTCCTGTGAGGCTTTTACTTTGGACCAAACAACGTTGCACCCGTGTTAAAAAGCGTGCCAGTCCTCACCCTGAGCCAGCGGTGGGCCTGCTCCTTGCTCTGCACGGCCAGGACCATCACGTCTCCGTTGGGCAAGGTGAAGCGGAGCTCGTGGCGTTTCCTCTTGCTGTCCTTGGGCACGTAGACCACGGTGCACTGGGGCAGCGGCAGGTCCACGTACGGAGACGTGTCCTTGGAGCTCTTATAGCACTGCGAGGAACAAGAGACACAAGAAGACACGGGATGTAAGAAAAAAGATCTTCCGGCCCCAGACGGACGGTTAGCTGAAAATGACACAACCATCAGTACCGATTTCCGAAGAGATAATGGCACAATCCTGGCTTGGGTGGTCGGAAGTTCAGAACAAGATAGTGTTACGAAGTTGCTCTTTGGTGCGGGACTGAAAACTTACAACAAAGGCACTCTTCTGGTGAGAAAAAAATAATAATCATTTTCTCATTTGGCCCATGAATGTCGTGACGCACGGGAAAAACAACTAGGACTGAACGTGACTTCATGGACTGTTGACCCGGATATTATTGCACAGATCGTGAGAGGACAGATCAGTCAAGACACCAGAAACACCATGGCGTCATTCATTACACATCCTGTTTTGGAGATCTGGCGCTTCAAAATAAGGGTCTTTACCGAATGCCGCCGTGGCATATAGAATAATGTAGATCACGACACCGTCGCCGTGAACAGTGGTTTTTGAATTAAGAACTGAGACGACCCATGCTTACAGTAGTGTCCAACCGGCGCTGAAACCAAATGGACCCTTGCGGGTCCATTTGGTTTCATGCTTACGCTCTCAAAGAGTTACATCTAGTTAGAACGTGCAACATTGTTTTTTTTGTTTTTTCGGTACATTCGGTGGACAAGCAAAGTACCGTTTTGTTGGCCCCATACCGGTATTACCGGTAATACCGGATACCGTGACATCCATGGTGTACACCTCACCTGCAGCCTGTCGTCTCGTATGACGATGAGCTGTTTGGCCCACTGGCCGAAGCGTTTCTTGCGCAGCAGGAAGGCACAGATGTGGCAGTCCCTGGCGGGGGCCATGGAGCTCTCCTCGGACGGCCACTGGTGGGTGGTCCGGCCGGCCCGAGGGCCCCTCTCCTCCTCGTCCTCCTCGTAAGACTCGTAGGAGCTGCTCAGCGCGTCCGAGTCGTTGTCTGGTGAAAAGGGGGAAAGGCAAAGAGCTTTAACTTTTAAGCAGTGTATAGACTAAAAACCACGATGATAAATGTTCAGTGACCATCTTCGTTCACTGACTGATGATGGATCTAAAAATCTGAAAAATCTGAAAACGCATAAAAAGGTCCCCCTCAACTACATGTTGGGGGGGGACCAGGAGAAGAGATTTTGCAGATTTTAACAAAGTTATTAATGGAATACATTGCTACAACAACACAATTTCAGAGTTTCATGTTATGTACACAGAAGTTTGACGACCCCCCCCCCCCCCCCCCCGCTCATGAAGGCCGAATGCTTTGCAAGGAATGTCGCAGGAAATTGTGCCTTCAATTGAGACCCTGCGCTTCAGAGCCAGAAAGGGGCGTCTTCTACTTTTATATGTCCATGGATAAACCAACTGTTTCTACTTGTGTGCAGTTGGTTTGTGGGTAGTGGAGTCAGGGGCAGATGTAACAGGAGAAAATGGTAGCAGGAGAAAATGGTATGGGGGCGGCTTCATTTCGGCTACAGAACTTATATTAGGCAAGTATAAGCACCAATAATAACATCAGTTGTTGTTGAAGTTGCAACAGACACGCAGCATGCATAAAGCTAAAGGTCTGACTCAGATAGTTTTCTGTTTTCAATGATGAAATGCTGTTGGTTCAGTGGTGCCACAGCAGTAGTAGTGTTTCCAATCACTTTAAATATGAGCACTTTAATTTGAAATATCTTGGGTTGTTTTGCATGCCATCGTGTTCGGTGGGGCAGACTGGGCATTTAGGGAGACATTGCCTGCCCCCCCCCCCCCATGCCCATGCCTAGATCCGCCCCTGAGTGCAGTTCTTACATGAGTTCTTGCGCCGTGAGCCGATACAGGTGGGAGGATAGTGGCTCTCTGCGTCTTCATAGCAGTCCTCTATGGAGTTGGGAGGGCTGGAACTGCCTGCAGAGGGAACGCATGAAAACAACCACTAATTAGACCCCCAGCTTCTGTCATCCTGTAATTAAACTAACAAGCAACGAACTAACTTTTTTTCCCCTCCTCCTTCTTTTTTAAGCTATGTTTTGGCAAAGTGCTACGTGAGAGAAATAATTTTGAATGATTAAAGTACAGCCGGAGTAGTGCTAAAAGAAGAGAAATTCCCCCAGTTTTTATGTAGCGCTAAAATACAATTACTACGATTACGGAGGACACTTGTTTGTTGTTGTAGGATTGAAGGCAGTTGTGGAGGAAAAATATACTCATATTTATTTATTTATTTTAATTAACGGTAATCGAGGCCCATGGAGTTCCAGAACTTTGTTGTTGTCAGCAAATCGTGAAGACGAAACATTCGTCGGACTCAGGAAAGGCAAACAGTGTTTGCACACACTAAGGTGTTTGGACACACGATTTTATACTTTATGTACTGAAAAACAACGGGTTATACAACCTTGTACTGTATGTCTGCTATTTTTTGAAAAATTGTGGAAACGTCAGCAAAAAAAGGGAACCGATATGCACATCCCAAATGTTCAGGCCGGTGCTGGACGCAACAAATTACCAAGCAAATCTTTGATATTCTCTGACAGCGAACGTTTTAACTCAACTATTTTTACTCTCTTGGGGGGTCCCTGGCTGGAACAAGATATTTTTAGACGGGGGTCAACAACAGCCAATTACATATAATTGTTGGGATCCTTTGACATGAAATAGTTTGTGAACCACGCTGGCACCGACATAAATAAAACAAGTTTTTCAGAAAACTGCCATCAGCGTGTGTGTGTGTGTGTGCAGGGGCGGATGTAACATTTCCCAATTTGGGGAAGGGGCAGGAAAAAAATGGTAAGGGCGCGGCTAAGGGGGCGGCTTCACCGCCTGTGGCGCGAAGCGACACAGGCGGTGAAGCCACACCCATACCATTTTCAGTTACAGCACTTTTATTAGGCAAGTAAAGCATCAATAATAACATCAGTTGTTGTTGAAGTTGCAACAGACACGCAGCATGCATAAAGCTAAAGGTCTGACTCGGAGAGTTTTCTGTTTTCAATGATGAAATGCTGTTGGTTTAGTGGTGACACAGCTTTAGTCAGTAGCAGTAGTAGTGTTTCAAATCATTTTAAATATAAGCACTTTCATTTGAAATATCTTTGTTTGTTCTGCATGCCATCGTGTTTGGTGGGGCAGACTGGGCATTTAGGAGGGCATTTACCCCCCATACCCATGCCTAGATCTGCCCCTGTGTGTGTGTGTGTGTGTGTGTGTGTGTGTGTGTGGCTGACTGACTGACCTCTGTTGATGATGTACTCGGGCAGCGTCCCGGGGCTCAGGGGGACGGCCTCCTCGTAGTAATCCTCGGGCGGGGGGTGGTGGGCAGAGGGGGAGGAGGAGGGGGAGGGGAGTCGACCACGGAGGGCACCGTCGCTGGGGGGTCCCTGGTGCAGCCCTGGAGAAGAGAAGGTGGACGTGTAAACACAGTAATCTGTACTGGAAAACCTCTCATTTTCCCCACCGACTCAGGGGTGGGGGGAGACACACACACAAACTGATGGTGAAGCAGTTACTTGACGACATCATCAAGTTGTGCTTCACGATGTTAATGGTGCTTCCTTTTAGGACCTTTTTTTTTTCTGTGAACCAAGTCACCTAGGAGTGCCAAGATTTTTTTCTACCCTAAAACATGATCATCAGGTATTAATGTTATATGAAAAGTAAGACTTTTTCCCAAAAAGTGTACAGTGTTTGTGTATGATTCCACCCTACCAGTTCATTAAGTATGCCTGGTTTGCCTGGTGGGTGGCAGAGATCGTGAGCGGAGCGGAGCGCGAGCGGTGATCGGAGCGCGTGGATTTTTAAGTGAGCGCTGAGCGCGTTTTCAAATGGGTCGGAGCACGCTCTGGAGCGAGAATTATCCTCCGCTCCAGGCCGCTCCAAGCCGTTCAGTCCAGACAACGGCACACGTGTTCAGTAGCACAGCATAAACGTGTGGTTGTGGTTCAGATGGCGACTATAGGCCTACAGTGCCAGCAACACGATCAAGAAATTTAAAATCCTCTCCGATGCTGCGGGAGGAAGGAGGAGATGATGATCATGATGGAAATTGGAAAAAAGAAAAAGTAAGCTGACTGTCTTGCTGTCTATCTTGCCTTAGATACGTCACCTCGCTATTTATTTTGAAGCACTGCACATCATAACGGCAACGTATTTGAGCGCAGCGACCCCCCCAATTATGTCCAATTCCCCCACAGTGTAACATCATCAATAACCTATTATCCCGTATAGCATTTTGGAAACAAAATAGCGCGGCATTAGATTAATTAGTTATTCGCCGCACCTGTCTGGGTTAATATAGACAGCAGTGTAACTGCACATATAACTCCTGTCTTAAATGTTTATGCTGTGAGGGGGGCAATAACCACGATGTGTTTCAACAAAGAAAAAGCAGCAACCTTTTTTCCAGCCGTCAAATTTTGCTCCTGAGCGGGCGGGGCTGAGCGGAGCGAGGAGCGCGGAGCTGCCCAAATGAAAATGAGCTGGGAGCGGAGCGGGAGCGGCCTGGGAGGGGGTCCACGTGAGCGGATTGCGAGCGGGACCAAATACGTCGAGAGCGATGAGCGGAATTCTCGGCCACTCCGCTCACATACTCTGGTGGGTGGTGATGGGTGGAGATCCACCTGAACTGAAGCCACACCCACAGCTTTAGTTGCATGATAAAGGGGGAGGAGTTAGGGGAGGGGCTGAGCACATGATGTCACTATATTGAAGTTTTTTTCATTGGCATCTTTGACTGGAAAGGTTCAGCCCCCAGGAAGAAACCCTAATTACAAAGGGAAGACATCATTGCACATAAAAAACACACTAAGGGATCTATTTACATACTGTCACCTCTCAATACAAAAATCACGGCACCCCCTCTTTAAGTGTGACTTAATTTTCAAAACGGCTGGAGCAAAAGGTTATCAGTTTTAAGTAACGGTCCCCGTTATTTACAGTACATGAAGTACATGGCCTTAAGAGTAGACAGATGGCCTCAGAGAGCTCCGGGAAGGATCCCGTTACAGCACAAAGAAAAAATCACAAGTTCACAGTAGGTGTTGGAGTGGAAATACCCTGTGAAAGGACTTCAGCTCTCTCTCTCTCTCTCTCTCTCTCTCTCTCTCTCTCTCTCTCTCTCTCTCTCTCTCTCTCTCTCTCTCTCTCTCTCTCTCTCTCTCTCTCTCTCTAATGTGTCTCTCTCTGTCTCCATCAGCCTCTCCCGCATATCACAGACATTAAGGGGTGTGTGAGTTAATAGGTGAGCAGGGGGTCCATTGGCTGTCTCAAAAGGGGACGGTGACGTGTCGAACAGGGACAGGGAGCGTGACAGAAAGATGGACGACCTTGTGAGGTTATAACGGGGAGGGGGGGGGGGGTTGTGCAGCTGGACGGGTGAGCCTCACTCTGGAGACGTCCGTCAAAAGCTCCCATCTGTCTTCTAGCCACACACACACACACACACACACACACACACACACACACACACACACACACACACACACACACACACACACACACACACACACACACACACACACACACACACACACACACACACACACACACACACACACACACACACACACACACCTCATCTCACACCTCCTCCAGAAACTTAGAGTGCATGGAGGGCGTTGACATTCTCGACGTTGACTTAAAGGAGAATTCCGGCCCCAAAGTTGTTTTTTTTATCTTTATTTGCAGTTATTTTTTTGGATAAAAGTGGTGTTATTTTGTGAAAATACTCCTTTATGGCTGTTTCCCCTACCCCAAAATAAGCTTATAATGGGCCAATGGGCATTGTGCAAGTTCACCGATATACATCGCTCCTAAATGCAATTTTTTGCTATATATTGTGTCTCCACCATGTCAGTAGTGAGTTAACACTCACACTTTCACTTTTCAGTTTTGGTTCAGCAGTGATTCAGCTGTCTCAAAAGCTGGGGGCATGGCACATGGTTTATGGCTGAACCACTGCTGAAACATAAGAGAAAGTGTGAGTGTTAACACACTACTGACATGGTGGAAACACAATATATAGCAAAAAATTGCATTTTGGAGCGATGTATATAGGTGAACTTGCACAACGCCCATTGCCCCCATTATAAGCTTATTTTGGGGTAGGGGAAACAGTCATAAAGGAGTATTTTCACAAAATAAGACCTGGACCACTTTTTTCAAAAAAAATTGCTGCAAATAAATACAAAAAAAAAACACGTTTGGGCCGGAATTCTCCTTTAAACCCTCATATTTAGTAATTTGACCTCGGCTTCCTCTTGTGTGTGCTCTGTTCGCCCTCCGGCACAGCGCTATACGTCGTGTCTCACTGAAATGTTTCAGGTTCGCCCTCAGAATCCCATTCAAAAAAAAAATTAAATTTAGCGATTCCCTCAGGAAGGTTTTGGGGGACACCTGCCTGTTTGGACGTGGCTGTGTCCTCGTTCTGCGCGCGAGGGTCCTGCTGCTTCAGGTCCTCCGAGGCGTCTTTCAGCTCCCCCAGGTCGCAGTCTGTCAAAACACACACACATACACACACGCACACGCACACGCACACGCACACACACAGAGTGAGTTTGAACAACAAGGGGTTTATCTGTACTCTGCAGTGCAGAGCCAACCGAGTGTTTTTGCCATTAGGCAGACCAGGCAGTTGCCTTGGGGCGCCATGAGGGGAGGGGGGCGACCAACAGACATGCTTTACAAAGGATCCCAGGCTAATAAGCCTCATATGGATAAATGCATTATACTTGTCCTCTATAGCCAGAATTGAACATTTAGAACACATATAATATGATCTTTAGTTTAAAAATAGTTCATATTTTTATCCCTGGGGGGGTGGTGCCATTTTACTGTGCCTGTCATAGGTATGACGTCACAGGAGATTTTCCCGGGAGCCCCCCCCCCAAACGGATCCGTAAGGGTCCGTTTGGTAGGGGGGCTCCAGTGAAAATCTTGCCTGAGGCTCCAAATTGCTTAGAAACGCCACTGAGAGCCAATAAACCTAAAAAAATAATAAAAAAAAACTCACCGAACGTCTCGAAGAGGGATTCGACAAAACTGGTGCCGTTTCTGTACACGGATGAGTTCATGTAAATGTAGTCGGTGCCTGACACTGGAACAGAGAACGGGAAAGACAACATTACATCAGTACGACTTCATGCTATATGGAAGGTCCTATAGACTACAAATAACAGCAGTTGTTGTTATTCGTAACATCATTACGGCTATTTGGCGAAGATCTACACAAATCAAACATCGTTCCAATCGCCTGTATCTCCCATTCCTTATCCCAAATGGCATTTTTGGACAAAACTAGCATATATTTTACGGCTCAGAGCATTCGCCTAGTGACTCTATGGAGGCAGCCATCTTACTCAGAGGTAAACAGCAGATGAATGTTCCCACGGAAATGGAAACTTGGCTCTTTTTTTAAAGAAAAATGAGTTGCACATTGGAAAATACTGTCAGCAGGCAGCTGAATACTATTATTAAAGGGGAATTCCACCCATTTTCTATTTTTTCCAATTTTGTACATGTTTAAGAGGTGGCAGTATGTAAATAGACCCCTTGGTGTGTTTTTTATGTGCAATGATGTCTTCCCTTTGTATTTAGGGTTTCTTCCTGGGGCTGAACCTTTCCAGTCAAACGTGCCAATGAAAAAAACGTCAATATAGTGACATCATGTGCTCAGCCCCTCCCATAACTCCTCCCCCTTTATCATGCAACTAAAGCTGTGGGCGTGGCTTCAGTTCAGGTGGATCTCCACCCATCACCACCCACCAGGCAAACCAGGCATACTTAATGAACTGGTAGGGTGGAATCATAAAAATGACAGTTTAACAAACGCTGTACACTTTTTGGGAAAAAAATCTTACTTTTCATATAACATTAATACCTGATGATCATGTTTTAGGGTAGAAAAAAATCACGGCACTCCATCTTTAAAGGGGAACTCCACCCATTTTCAACATTTTTTCTGAGAGCGTACAAATGGAACCAAATGAACCCTAACAGGTTCATTTGGTTGCATTTGCACGCTCTTAGAAAAAAGAAGTCCATTGACGTGGTGAAAATACATCTTGATGATGTCATCAAGATGTTTCACCATGTTAGTGGGTTTCTTCAGACCTCCATTTCTTGGGATCACAGAATGGGGGAACACTTTTTTATCATGTCCAGCCAGCACCTCTAAGCTATACGAATGACATATTAGAACAGGGCTGGGCAATTATTTTTCCCAAGGGGCCAAATGAGATACATAAAATATTGTGGAGGGCCAAGACTAAAGGCTGAACTAAAGTAATATTAATTTAATTTCAAGATAAAAGAGTAGGACCAACCATTTTGACACCAGGGACCTCTATTTATTCAGTATTTGTGCCACAGAGGAACACCATTTGATGACATTTTAGCCCCACAGACCCCAAAACTAAAGATTTATTTTGCTTTTGTCCACAATACCAGGCTGGATTTCACAAGCAAAACAGGCAAACCTAGGTCAAAAATTACCAATCTTTTACATTCTCTGGCTAATTCAGATAAATATTTTAACTCTTGCGCTCGCAAAGTTACATCTGGTTAACCAACTTTCCATATTTAACTGGACCTCTCCCAAGGACCACTGGTGGTCGCCAGGCTGGTCAGAGGCAGCCAAAGGGCCGCATTTGGCCCCCGGGCCAGATAATGCCCAGGTGGGTATTAGAATGTTGAAAATGGGTGTACTTCGACTTTAAATAAAATACTAGCGGCAAAAGTGTTTATGAGCGATGTGTTGTCCAGCGAATTACGTAAGCAACTGACCTGACGGCTGTATCTGTTGGAGGAGGTTGCGGACGCACGTCTTCTTCTCCTGGGTGGACGAGCTCAGGGTCTCCTCATGGTCCAGCAGCTTCAGGAGGACCCCCAGCTCACTGACCAACACCTCCATCGCTGTACACACACACACGCACACGCACACACACACACGCACACACACACACGCACACACACACACACGCACGCACGCACGCACGCACACAGAGGAGGGGCAATGGTCAGTGGAAAGCATCAGGGCACACACAAGTCACTGCGAGTGAAAATAAACAAGTCCAGTGAAGGATGGGGGTCAGGGGCGGATCTAGGCATGGGCATGGGGGGGCAATGTCCCCCTAAATATGCACTCTGCCCCCCCAAGCATGATGCCATGCAAAACAACCCAAGATATTTCAAATTAAAGTGCTTCTATTTAAAATGATTTGACACACTACTACTGCTACTGACTAACTACAGCATTGCATCATTGAAAACAGAAAACTCTCTGAGTCAGACCTTTAGCTTCATGCGTGCTGCGTGTCTGTTGCAACTTCGACAACAACAACTGATGTTGTTATTGATGCTTAATTGCGTAATAAAAGTCCTGTAACTGAAAATGTCCTGTAACTGAAAATGTCGCTTCGCGCCACGGGCGATGAAGTCGCACCCATACCATTTTCTCTTGCCCCTCCAACTTGTTCTCTTGCCCCCCCAAATGGGACATTTTACATCCGCCTCGGCGTGTTCTTTGTTTGTTCCGCACAGGTATGTTCATCATGTCACCCCAAACACCTCCTCCTGCCTCACTCCATCACCTCAGCAGACTAAACAATGTCAACACAGCAACAAGAACAGCACGGAAATACCTCTTAAAGGGGAAATCCACTCATTGAGCGCGATCGGATTTTCTTTGTTTTCTTTCCACTGCCGCGGCTCAAACCAGTTCGATCGGTAAAAAAGCCCTTATTTTGAAGCTCAGATCTCCTAAACAGGATGTGCTGTTTCTGTTATGCTGTGTCTGTTGTCTTGCCTAATCGATCATCTGGCGATCTGCCCCAAAACATCCGGCTCACAAGTCAGGAAGTGCTGTGTAGCCCTGGCTGCTTAACCCATGCGCCAGCGACATTGAGGGGGCAAACCGGAGGAGAGCCGTTTGAATGCATTGGGTTGAATGGACGTCAATGGGACGGGGGAAAAAAAAGTTGTCCCCAATTCTGTCCCAAATGAAAGTCAGCAACGGGATGATCATCAGACGATGCGCACGGACTAATAGTTGGATTAAAGAATGAAATCTACATCTCGTCGTGATACGAGCCGTCCGCGTGACCGGCGGAGGGGTTCTAACGGGATGTCCACGAGCCCCGCGTGGACGGCGCCAAGAGAATTAAGGGGAAATCCACTCATTTTCAACATTTTACTATGGCATTAATATACAGTGCCTAAGAGATGTCGTGTGGAGATCATAAAAAAGGTACCCCCCAAATTCTGTGTTTTCTAGAAATGGAGGTCTGAAAAAAATCATTAACTCTCTTACTGGCCATGCCACTATTCCTCATAATGCCAACAATTTACCCCAATTTTCACATTTTTTATTTATCAAATTAATGCCAATCAAATAAAGCATATGATTCCAAATACTCGTCATTTGTAGAGTTGATCATATACTATATGATAACACCCAGTAGGTGGCAGACCACCTGGAATCCTCTCAGGGACCACTGGTGGTTCCCGGACCACCTGTTGAAAACCACTGGTCAGAGTGCATCCAAAAGTATTAAAAAGCAGCGTTTATACTGTACGTAAATGGGATATCTTCTTCCGTAAACAGCGTTACTTGAATTGTGCCCGCTGTCACGTTTTTTTTTTTTACACCACGCAGAAACGCCTCCGCTTTTGCTTAGTGTGCTGCCAGATCATAGTGGAGGTATAAGGGTGGAGAAGAGAAATATACAAAGAGGGGGCAAGGGAGGACCGGCGGTTTTCGATATGCAGGTGCCGTTTGAGCATGGTTTAAAAAGATGAGAGATGAAGAGGAGAGATGAAGGAGAGAGAGATCATGGAAATAAAATGTGAGCTGGGTTTAGTGTCATCAACAATGGGGCTGTGTGTGTGTGTGTGTGTGTGTGTGTGTGTGTGTGTGTGTGTGTGTGTGTGTGTGTGTGTGTGTGTGTGTGTGTGTGAACTGTAAAGTCCCCCCTTCATCTGAGTCGCTCATCCAAAACACACACACACACACACACACACACACACACACACACACACACACACACACACACACACACACACACACACACACACACACACACACACACACACACACACACACACACACACACACACACAGTGGACAGGTCCAGGGGCGGATGTAACATGTCCCATTTGGGGGGGGGGGGTGCAAGATAACAAGTTGGAGGGGCAAGAGAAAATGGTATGGGGCGGCTTCATCGCCCGTGTCGCTTCACGCCACGGGCGATGAAGCCGCCCCCATACCATTTTCATTTACAATAGTTTTAGTAGTCAAGTAAAGCATCGATAATAACAACAGTAGTCGTTGAAGTTGCAACAGACACGCAGCATGCATAAAGCTAAAGGTCTGACTCAGAGAGTTTTCTGTTTTCAATGATGAAATGCTGTTGGTTTAGTGGTGACACAGCTGTAGTTAGTAGCAGTAGTAGTGTTCCAAATCATTTTAAATATAAGCACTTTAATTTGAAATATCTTGGGTTGTTTTGCATGGCATCGTGTTTGGGGGGCAGACTGGGTATTTAGGGAGGCATTGCCCCCCCATGCCCATGCCTAGATCCGCTCCTGGACAGGTCCAGGATGAGCTTGGTTCTCATGCCTCGCGGGTGTCCAGCAGCAGCAGCTGAGCGCTCAGAGAGCCAGGCGGTTTATTTTAAGTCGGTTCTCAAAACAGGGGAGTGGTCCGGTCCCTCCCTCCCCTCACATCAACATATGATGTGAATCATGTATTCCCACATAACCTGCTGACTCCACAAAGCATTACAGAGCCTGAGGACCCTCTCTCGCGCTCTGTGTGTGTGTCAGGGGCGGATGTAACATGTCCCATTTGGGGGGGCAAGAGAACATGCTGGAGGGGCAAGAGAAAATGGTATGGGTGCGGCTTCATTGCACCCATACCATTTTCAGTTACAGGCCTTTTATTAGACAAGTAAAGCATCAATAATAAAAGTTGTTGAAGTTGCAACAGACACGCAGCATGCATAAAGCTAAAGGTCTGACTCAGAGAGTTTTCTGTTTTCAATGATGAAATGCTGTTGGTTTAGTGGTGCCACAGCTGTAGTTAGTAGCAGTAGTAGTGTTTCACATCATTTTTTTAAATGTAATCACTTTAATTTGAAATACATTTGAAATTTGGGTCGTTTGCATGCCGTCATGTTTGGTGGGGCAGTCAGGTCATTTAGGGGGGCATTGCCCCCCCATGCCCATGCCTAGATCCGCCCCTGGTGTGTGTTATGAGTGTGTGGGTGGGTAGCTTGCTGGTCTCCCTCTTTTGTCCCTCTCCAGCTGTGATGCATTGTGTCTGTGTCGGCGTTTGCTTTGGTACGGATTTTCTCTGGAACTCCGCTGGAGCAGCAACAACAACATCTGCTGTTTAGATAAAGATCAAGTGTAGTAGAGTCCCCTCCCTGGGAATCGAACCTACTCCCCTGCCTGCTGGTGCACTGTACTGTACTTTGGCCCCTGGCTTTGTAAAGCTCTGTGTTGTAGAGTTCAGTGGCCCTCCTCGCTAAACCGCCAACGTTTTGACTGCCAACATCCTCGAATTGCAGCAGAGTTCCAATTACCGTCATTGGAAACTGAAAATGGCAGCTGATTGATACCTGCTGTGGTGCCAGCATGCAAACTACACTACAGTATTGCCTGCCTATATGTCCATGTTGATCAATTTGACTAAAACCACTACTTTTTACCACTTTTTTTATGTATTGTGTACGTTGTACAATGTATCATATGCTTTACAGAAGTAAATGCTTTGTGTGTCTCCCATAGAGCTGTTGAATGATTAAAGAAAAAAAATACACTGATCAAAATAATTTAATCATGATTAATCACCATTGAAACTAGAAACTAGAAAATGCCATGTTTTCTTGTAGACTTACGGGATTTGAACATTTAAAAAGATAAAGAATCGGGGGGCTTGTAGATTTCTCGAGCTAGACTCTATGGCTCTGGTTACAGGGAGACAAACAGCTATAAAACCGTGCTCTACCCATTTTTTCTTTTTTCAATGAAAAAATTCTCAGTGGGTTGAGTCAGTGTGCACATGTGTTGACTGTGTTACATTTTTAACCAGATTAACCAACAAAAACAAATAACTTGTTATTCTAGAGTTAGTCTCTAAACATCTGGATGACATGAACATGAGGGTGGCCAACATTGTAAATAAGTGTAACGCTTAACTAGCTGTGTCCGTTCAGTTGTAGTTGTACTTGAATTGTATAAACTGTTACGTTTTTTTTGTAGTTTGTACTTGACATGTATTGTACTTCACCATTTCTTGGGGGGGGGGGGGGAATCATTCATTCATTCATCTCTTCTTTGACCGTGATACTGTAAACTGCGCATCTCTATAGCTCCCTCCATCTCCCCCTCTGAGTACTGCCAGTACTCGCCTCCATTCACCACTACTTTGATCCCAAACACAATATCGTCATGCAGGCTAGACTTCCATGAAAACGGTGGGATGTACTCCTCAGGGGAACGAACACAAACCAGGACCCCTTTCCTCAAGAGCCACCCTTTGACCTCTGACCCCTCAGTGGTTCATTTTTCCGCTTTGAACCTTAGTGCGTTACTGAAAAGGAGTTGCGTTGGTGTGGTCGACCTTCGCAACGGAGCAACTTTGTTTTTTTCCCCACTCAACACAGGTTCATGTTTAAGTTTTTTTTCCCCCAAAGTGTTCCAACTCTGGTGGGGTTTGGGCAGCCTTTAGGTCAGTGGTTTTCAACAGGTGGTCCGGGGACCACCAGTGGTCCCTGAGTGGGTTCCAGGTGATCCTCAGGCTAAATGATGGAAAGTTAGTTAACCAGATGTAACTCTTGAGAATGTAAAAATGAAACCAAATGGACCCTTGCGGGTCCATTTGGTTTCATTTTCACACTCTCAAGAGTTAAAATATTCATCATCTGAATTAGCACTATTTAATTAAGAAGTCTGCACTGTTTTGTTTGCAAAATCCAGCCTGGAATTATGAACAAAACCAAAAGAATTCTTTAGTTTTTGGTCTTTGGGGCTAAAATGTCATCAAATGGTGGTCCATGGCTCAAATGCCGAATAAATGGTGGCCCCTAGTGAGAAAAAAGGTTGAAAACCTCTGCTTTAGGACACAACCTGGCGTGATTACTGTGTGTGAATTCATGATTTATGAGGAGAAGACATTCCACTGCTGTGCTGACTCTAAACTTATCTTATACTGTATCTCACTTGCATGCAGTCTCATTGCTTCCAGAATTCCTCTCACTGACTGATCTGACTGTTACTTTGATCCCATCTTCAATTCTAGTACCAATTATCAAATCCATCGTCTTCATGAAACCTGAATGGTTTGAGCTCATCCCCACTTATAGGCTGTTATTATTCCCGAGAGGAATTCCTGTATACCTTTCTGTCAATATAAGCTGGCCTCATTTTAGTCACGGTTTAGAGTGAATCCCCGCTTACGGCTTGAATGCAACCCGATTAAAACAAATCCCCGCCCGAAGTCAAAAATAAAAGTCTAGATTGTATCGAGGCTTAAATTCTACTTAGGCTAGGATTAGTCCATAATTTAACAGGCTGCAGCACGTGATTACTGGATTAGCTGTGTATTTTACACAGCTAATCCAGTAATCACTGTTTTTTAGGACTTAAGTATGCAGTAGCATTCCTGTTCTGGGAGTACCGGCCGCTATGTTGTAGATCTGCTATTTTACAAATGGACCCTTGCGGGTCCATTTGGTTTCATTTTTACAGTCTCAAGAGTTAAAATATTCATCATCTGAATTAGCACCACTTAATTAAGAAGTTTACACCGTTTTGTTGGCAAAATACAGCCTGGAATCGTGAAAACCAAAAGAATTCTTTAATTTTAGGTCTTTGGTGTGAAAATGTAATCAAATGGTGGTCCGTGGCCCAAATGCGGAATAAGTGGTGGTCCCTGGAGTCAAAAAGGTTGAAAACCCCTGGTATAAACTGTTAATCCTTGTTACTGCTGCTGCAACCCACCCTAAAGTCTTGTTAATGTCCTCAGTTCTATCCATGGATACATTATCAGGTTTCATATCTCTATGCACAGAGCAAGTGTCATCCTACATGAGTGCTGCCAACATGCGGTCACTGCTGGCCCACTCACACACACACACACACACACACACACTTATATACACAAAGACTCATATATACGCGCACACACACCTCCCTCCTCTCTCTCCTCTCTCTTGTCCCAGTTTCATGGTCGCTCGACATTAAAAGGTTCACCGAGCCATGCTTCCTACTGAGGTCAGCCACAGGACACGCGCACGCACGCACGCGCGCACGCGCGCACGCGCACACACGCACACACACACACACACACACACACACACACACACACACACACACACACACACACACACACACACACACACACACACACACACACACACTTCAACTCACGACCACATACTGTATATCCACATGCACGGCAAGCACGCCGTATTTATTAAGGTGTGTGTCAAAGGTCTTGGGAGGCCAACTTGTTGAGTGTGTGCGTGTGCATGCATGCATGCGTGCGTGCGCGCGCGTGGCGTGTGTGTGCGGCTGTGCGCACGGTATCCATTCCAGCAGCAACAGCCCCTTTGCAGAGAATGTTGGCCCACTGGACAGATACGCAGCTATAGTAATGTTACATATAATCACCAATGACAGGCACAGATTCCTGAAGGTATATCTGTTTTTTGTCACTAGTAGTGGAGATACACCCAAAGTGAGATGGTGTGAGACGGACGAGAGAGAGACCAGGGACATGGAGGGGAGGGAGAGAGAGAGAGAGAGACCGAGAGAGAGAAGACTGATCCCACTCATTAAGACATATTTTCCTGAGGTGTGTCTTCCTCGTGGGTTAAACAATGTCCTGCCAAGGTCACAGCAAGTCAACAGCCAAGACGGATCCATTCAGTCAGACAGGCCCTACACTACAGTGTGTATGAGAGAGAGAGAGAGAGAGAGAGAGAGAGAGAGAGAGAGAGAGAACGCCTGCGTCTATGCACGGCTATTAACTACCATGTATTTTTTGCACTGACACACTTTCCTTCCATTGTAATCAGGTCACGATCTCCATACATCTCTGACGCTGCATGGCACAAGGAAGAACTTTGAGGCAGAACACACCTGTTTTAAAGGTGTTGTTCTACATCCCTGGATTCACCCTGAGGAGGTAGCGTACGAGGGAGGTTACAGAAAAAAACAAAAAACAAAAAACAAACAAAAAAAAAAACTACTAAACTACTACTAAAAAAACTACAGCAAAGCAAATCAAGAAGTGGCAAAACAATCGGATGAGATATAGCCAGGGGTGAAAGTGAGGCGGGTCCCACCAGGTCTGAGACCCGGCAAAAGATTTCACGCCGGGTCCCGCCGGGTCTCATAAAATATTACGTTAAATAACCTGTCACCGCACGGAGAGAAGTCTCCTCTTGTCGGTTAGCAGCACAGCCAGAGCCACAGAGACAGAGTATAGACAGAGTTACGCAAACGCCGTCTATAGCCTACACCCTACAGTATAGATAGAGTTATGCAAACTCTGTTCACTTCATGGGGTCATGGAGGCTCTTCTACATAAACTTCTATTTAGAATAGCAACAGCAAATAGGGACAAGTCCTGAAGCTGACATAGAAAGAAATGGTGTGGACTCGGGCAACAGCCCGGCTACTGGTGTTATTCTTTCTCAACCAATTTTAGATCGTTTTCAGTTCACACAAATCACAACATAAACAATGTATTTCCAACTCCACGTTGTCCCTATTCAGGCTGCATGAACAGCGCTCAAGCGCTCAGTTTCTTACCCCGCAATGTCGCAAAAGACACTGATTACCTTGCAAATCCCGACGACGCGGCCAAAGGGATAATGGTGTCTATTTACTGCTCATTGCTGAGATCCTGTTTAAAGCCCGCCTACTAGTTTTGCCATTTGCACAGAATAGGACAGGAAACGGATCTGCAGCATGGGCCCTCCTCCCTCCATGCAGTTGAGCGAGATCCTGTCATGGCGTCCGCCGCTCTTTGTTTACAACACACGTAGGGAAAAGAAAACTTTGCCTTTTTTACCAAGGACTGCGTTCGGTTTGATAAATAATGACAGCGGAGCCGTTTTCTAAAGCCCGATACGGGCGGATGCATGGATTATAAGGCAGCACGTCGAGCTGTGGTGAGTAGCCTCAAATGAGCTGTTTGTTGTCCCCTTGGTCCATGAAGTGAGCGGTGTCTGCATTGCTCTGTCTATACTCCAGGCTTACATAGCTACTCTACCCAGGCTGCGCTGGGTAGAATCATGCCATCTAGTAGAGTTGCGACATTGGGGGGTCAGAAACCAAACGTGCTGGATAGTATTTTCTGTTGCGCGACCACTGCAGACAGCATTGCCATCGAACCTGAGAGATCGCACAACGGGGCTATAGTTTTTATAGTTTATAGTCTCCAATTAGTGTGTTTTTTGAGCATGTGAGTGTGTGCTTAATATGCAACTTTGGTGGGGAACTATGAAAAATATTGCCCCCCCTGAAAACATGAATGCCCCACCACTGATAATTTCCTGGCTACGGCAGTGGTTAGTAGCCTAGTGCTTTCACTGTTTCACTGGGGGGGACGCCTCTTAAAGGGGAATTCCACCCATTTTATTTTTCTGAGAGTGTACAAATATTATATATATTATATTATTGATATATATTATTGGTTGAAATAATGCTGTTTTGCAGTAGTTTGTAACAAAATAAAATCTTAAATGAAACCTATTTCTTGTGTAGCGTAATGTACAAATACAAAACTGTTTAATCATGCTGAAATGGAGTATAGGTAACCTAATGCAGGTGTAAGGCAGACCTGCTGTGTTTTATATTATGTTCCAGGTTAGGTTAGGTTAGGTTACTGTGCCACAAAAAGGCATTTTCCTATGCATTTTAGGGACACTGTGGAGTTTGAACCTCCAAAAAAATTTTGTGAACGCGTCACACGATGCTGTTTCCTATAGACCCGGCAAAAACTTCAAACCACTTTCACCCCTGGATATAGCCCAGACTTCTGTTTGGATCATACCTGGGCATTATGCGGCCCGGGGGCCAAATTTTATTTTTTGTTTTATTTTTTTGTTAACGATTGTTAACAATTTTTTCTTTTCGGACCTTTTTTCCTGAGAGTGTACAAATGTACATTTGTACACTCTCAGGAAAAATAATAATAAAATGGGTGGAATTCACCTTTAAGCACTTATTAGGCTTCCATTTTTGCGGCTCCAGACAGATTTTGAATTTAATTTTTGGTCGAAAATGGCTCTTTCAACATCTTGGGTTGCCGACCCCTGCTAAATGTTGAACTCACTTTAGGAATGCACATATCCTCTATCCCGCCCCAGTAGGCGTTCCCGCATAATCCTTGGGGTTTGATGATGATGTCAGATCATGTCATGCACATACACATACCCTCTATTACAGGGACGTGTTTAGTTGGCTGACAGGACTCCCTGCATGGCCTGCCAGCGGTTGCAGCTGTTTAGCTGTGGGCTCTGATACTGTGGGAGTTGAACCTGCGCACCCAGCAGGGATCCCCGCAGCATGCATGCAAAATAGCGCCGCAGTCCTGTCCCCATGTAATGCCTGGTCCGAAAGTCATTTCCCTGTTCGTTTGCCTCATAGACTTTTCAGAAACGATATCAACACGTTTGATGTCGTAAACAACAAAGCCAATTTGTGACAAATAATGACGACCAACACTATTTTTTGGAGCCTAACAAATAACTACAAAGATGAAAAACACCTCATTTTTGTTGTTTTTTTTTTTTAGTAATAATTTTTTTGTTTTTTCGTCCAAAATATTGCGGTAGTTGTCAAGATTCGTCATGACCCGAGTTTGCTTTGTATGGCGCTTAAAAGTTAGATCTGGGGGTTTTGAGTCCTCATCGCAGGAGGGCATTTGCCCTCCTTTTTTACCTCTCTCTCTCTCCCATGCATTTCAGACTAGATTTAACACTACTATACTATAAAATACATACAATACACCATCAAACAAAGTCAGAAAAAGACCTCAAACTGTCCAAAGAAACGTCAATGTTAGGGGGCGATCTGTGGTTGCCATCGGGGGTTAATGTGTGCTAAAAGAAAACACAACAATAGACTTGTTTACAGACAATAGAGTTAGAGGGTACCAGGGTACACACACCCACATACCTTACAGGTACACAGACACCCGTGGAACCCACTCAAGAACACTTTGAGATGCTACGCTGTGGAGATGGGGTTGCTCACACGTTGCTCAGATGTAGCAAAGTGTTTCCACAGTGAACCAACATGTACCAGAACGCACATGTACCAGAGTGTGTTGTTTTGCATGCCATCATGTTTGGCGGGGCAGTCTGGGCATTGCCCCCTATTTTAGAACCGTTTTCATAAGCCAGGCCGGATTATAAGGCGCGTAGAATCAGCATAGGAGAGAAGATACTGCAGTCAAACAATCCATTTATAAAGGCGCACTGGATTATAAGGTGCATTGTTGTTTTTTGAGAAAAATAAAGGCTTTTAAGTGTGCCTTATAGTCCAGAAAATGGTACTACACTCACTGGTACAGTCTTCAATAGGTGTCCCTGGAGTTTTTGCTGCAGCGTGAGACGTTATAAAACCAACCTGACCTTATTATTCTCTGCTAATCAACACCATATTACACCTACAGCACAGCAAAGCTCACAGCTAAAGCAGTGGGATCCCTCACATCTCTGCTGCACCTGTGGAGCAAGTACGCACGCATGTGCGTGTGTGTGTGTGTGTGTGTGTGTGTGTGTGTGTGTGTGTGTGTGTGTGTGTGTGTGTGTGTGTGTGTGTGTGTGTGCGCGTGCATGCGTGCGTGTGTGTGTGTGTGTCCATGCATGTGTTTTGTACATGACTTCAGGTCAAATAAAAAGTTTTCAACCAGTGGTCCCTGAAAGGATTCCAGGTTGTCCATGGTCATTTGGCAGCCAAATGGACCCTTTTAGATCTGTAACTCTCTGTAACAGCTCACAACTCTGTTGGCTTTGCAACCCATTTCCATCTTGTATATCTGCTGTTTTCCCAAAAGGTTCGCCCTAATAAGTCGCAAAGTCAGAATCTATTTCATGGGGGGAATACCCAACACAGTAGAGGATGTTTTCCTTGAAAAAAGTATCCCAGACTTCATAAGGGAGTGTCGCAATGAGAATGATAACGCGGTCGGGATCCGCAACCATAACCTGCATCTTCGTCAACGCGGTCTCAAAGCCGAGGTGTCGGCAGGAATGCGCTGCGTGCGCATCCAGCGCTGGTGGACACACATGCAGTGTTGCCAACTTGGTGCATTTGTCACTGTATTTTGCTTTTTTTTCCCAGGCCCCCCTATAGCGTCAGAATTAGTGGAAAAACTCCTGGCGGGAAAATCTAGTGCTTTTTTGCTGGAGAGTTGGGGCGAAATTGGTTGACAGGCGCCAGAGATAAAACCCTTGTTTTTCACCATTTTTCTTCCTTTTCCTTTTCCTTTTCCTTTTGAATTACTTAATTTTCAAGAATCTACACATTTAGAAAATGCAGAAGAATTGCTATTTTGACCAACATTTTGCCAGTTAAATCTCCTAGAGACTAAACTCAACATCAAATGGTGGCTAAAATGCAGAATAAATAGTGGGCCCCGGTATGGAAATGGTTGAAAACCACTGATCTAGCGCATTCTAGTGCATTTTGGAAGTGCCACTAGTGCATTTTGGATTTTGACAGTTGGCAACACTGCTCCCATGTTTACCCTCTCTCACACACCACTGACAATTGCAGTCAGTTAGAGAAGCAGCACACATTCCTCACCCTGTTAAAAAAGTGCATGGCAAAGGCAAAGCAGCGGGTGTGTGTTTGTGTGCAAGCAAGCAAGCAAGCGCAAGGAGTTTGTTTAACAGTGGAAGCTCAGGTTTTTTAAAAACAGGTGAGATTGGCAAATCAGTGTCTGTGTGTGCAAGAGAGAGAATGAATAATGTCAGAGCGTTAGGCACCTGTGCCAACATGTCTAGTAAATGCTGATGTGGAATAACGAGTCCTCAATTATTCGACACGTTGTTGCCCTTTTCTTGGGTCTCTCGTTTCACGCTGAGATGACAAAGTAACGCGCACACATTACTCCCAGACGCACGTAAAACCCTTTTACAATGGCAAGAGTCAACCTTTTAAAAAAAGGTTTGTGTGACCTAGGCTGACAGCTCGGCTCTGGCTGCTGCCGCTTCTGCACAAAACCACGACGAGTTGCAACAATGAACATGCTATTTATTTACTCAAAGGGACTTTTCACTGTTTTTGCTAAAAATATTATGTTAATAACATTTAGAACACTTTCCTGGGGGTCTCTGTGTGTGTATTATGTGGTTTTAGATATTTTAGATTTTAGCAGTGAGTCCAGTGTCTCTGATGTCATGGACACTATACTTCCTGGACTACATGTTGTCTCAGTAAGACAGCCCTCCTCCCTATCCATGACATCAGAGACACTGGACTCACTGCTAACATCTAAAATATCTAAAACTACATATTACACATATAAAGACCTTCTAATTGTCATTAACAATGGTAAAAACAGTGAAATTACTCTACATAAAAGTATCAATTTAGAATTCAAATATCAATAAGAATTCAAATTGTACTTTGTAAAAGTACAAATGCATTGGCAATCAAGCAGCACTTAACAGTTACCCAAAGTAGTTCAATATGCAGAATATGTACCGTTTTCGGGTTTTCAAATGTATACAAAAAGATTTTGAAAAGAGCAGATCTGCAAGCGCCATGCGTGAGCCTGTAGATCGTCTGTTATCACGGATGTGAAGTGGTCAAAGTAAGTTTTGTTACAATGACTAAATGTAACAAAAGATTACCAATGCATGTAGTCAAGTGAAAGTACAATATTCGGATCCAAGTTGTAGTCAAGTAGAAGCACAGGCAGGGCCGGATTTAGCCAGTCCTACTAGGGTGGGCTGGAAGAATGGCAGGGTGGGAAACTCCAAAGTTTTTACTTTATATGAAGCAGTGGTTTTCAACCTCTTTGACACCAGGGCCCACTATTTATTCAGCATTTGAGCCACGGACCACCATTTGATGACATTTTAGCCCCACAGACCCCAAAACTAAAGATTTCTTTTGCTTTTGTCCACAATTCCAGGCTGGATTTGGGAGAAAACAAAACAGTCAAACATACAGATCAAAATGACCATTAATCTTCTACATTCTCTAGTTGTGTAGACTTGGGCTAATTCAGATGGTGAATATTTTAACTCTTGAGAGGGTCATTTTTACACTCTCAAAGAGTTACATCTGGTTAACCAACTTTCCACCATGGACCTCTTTCAACCACTCGTGGCCCCCGGGCCACTGATATTACCTTTCATTGGGTGGGCAGGATGCACATTTGGGTGGGCTCTGCCCACGCCTGCCCCCCTCTAGATCTGGCCCTGAGTCAAGTAGAAGGTATTGGAAAACACTTCATCGTAAAGTGAAAGTACCTGAAATGTACTTAGTTACTTTCTACCAGTGTGAGGGAATCAATGTCACACTGGTGTTGGCATGCCAGTCAGGTGCTTCCCCGACTTTTTTTCTTAATTCGGCGAGATATGGCGTGATGAGATTTAATGGCACCCAAAAAAATAACACATTCCACACAGAAGGAAGGATGGAGGGACAATCCAAACAGAAGCAGCTTCTTGCTGGCTCCACATAACTCTCTAATAGCTCTTAACAGCATCACCGCAGTGCCGTCTCCACCACCACCATCCATTGCAGACAACAGACTGCACCGTCAAAATGCCAAACTGAATTAGGGGCAGTTTCTACAGCCAGACAGGCCATCAGGCTGCTGAACAACCCATTTAGAGCAGTGGGTTTTCAACCTTTCTGACACCAGGGACCACCGTTTATTCAGCATTTGAGCCACGGACCACCAGTTGATTACATTTTCAACCGAAAGACCTAAAACTGAAGAATTCTTTTGGTTTTGTCCACAATTCCTGGCTTGATTTTGCAAACAAAACAGTGTAGACTTCTTAATTGAGTGGTGCTGATTCAGATGATGAATATTTTAACTCTTGAGAGTGTAAAAATGAAACCAAATGGACCCGCAAGGGTCCATTTGGTTTCATTTTTACGTTCTCAAGAGTTACATCTGGTTAACCAACTTTCCATCATTTATCCTGGGGACCACCTGGAACCTTCTCAAGGACCACTGGTGGTCCCCGGACCACCTGTTGAAAACCCCTGATTTAGAGCAGTGGGTTTTCAACCTTTTTCATACCAGAGCCTACTATTTATTCAGAATTTGAACCACAGACCAACATTTGAGGACATTTTTTAGCCTCACAGACCCCAAAACTAAAGATTTCCTTTGCCCTTTTGTCCACAATTCCAGGCCGTTTAACAAAACAGGTAAACGTACAGATTGATAATGACCGTTAATCTTCTACATTCTCTAGTTGTGTAGACTTGGGGCTAATTCAGATGATGAATATTTTAACTCTTGAGAGTGTAAACATGAAACTCGCAAGGGTCCTTTTGGTTTCATTTTAACACTCTAAAGTGTTACATCTGGTTAACCAACTTTTCTTCTGGTTAACCAACTTAGCTGGGGACCACCTGGAACCTTCTCAAGGACCACTGATTGAAAACCACTGATTTAGACCTTATACATATCATTGCTCTGGGGCAGAATCCTGAATTCTCTCCATAACTAAAATCTAACCTGTTGTGTATTATAAATCTGACTAACTGCATCCTCACACTGGCTATATATTGTTTAACAATTTATTTTTGATATCCAGAAGAAAAAAATAAGACAATGTAGAACATGACATTTCATCAGCTTCATCAGAGTACCACAGTTACTTGTGCCTTAGAGTCATAGACTCTCACATGTTACTCCTTAACGTAATGTCACGGCGACTTCTGCAAATCTTGCCTAAACTTGCTGATGCGTGCCGATGTGGCAACGAAGCCCAAGTCCAAATCCACACAGAAGGTAATCCGCTCCTTTCAGTTAAGCTTGCATATATACGTCTAACATTACAAAACCTCAGAGGCTCGGACAGAATTCTTATCCACTCTAGAGCAAGGCTTTGACCTTTGGGCATGGGGACCACCTGGGTAGGTGGTCCCCATGCAGCTAAATGATGGACAGTTGGTAACCAAATGGACCCATATAGATCTGTAACCCTTGAGAGCGTTAAAATGAAACCAAATGGAGTTCAGTTATATTTAAACATCTGAATGACTTATTTTTCAAGAATCTACACGATTAGAAAATGTAGAAGGATTGTCATTTTGACCAACATGATCTCTCCTAAATTGTAGACGAGTTGAAAATCCTTACTTTTGGGTCCGAGAGACTAAACCCCAAATCAAATGGTGGTCCTTATGTGGCTAAAATGCTGAATAAACAGTAGGCCCTGGTATGAAAAAGGTTGAAAACCCCTGATCTACAAGCTCAAACATCCACAAGCGTGTGAGATCTACAAGCTCAAAAACTGGTCCACGGTGCGACAGGTTCTTCGCTTGCAAGATCACCTCTTTTTAAGTGGACGTGAATGCCGACCAACCAGTATATAAAAGTTGACTTTTCAAGGTGGTTGTTCTTACCTTCGACGGCAGTGGATGAAAGCCCCACCATGTTGCAGTAATAAAGTGTTTCTTTCTTGTCTGTCTTAGAACGGCCTCATGGGTGCATCATGCAGATAAGAGCTATTCCAGAGTCAAAGGGCTCCCTGTGTGTGTGTGTCTGTCTGTGTCTGTGTTTGTGTGTGTATGCTCTGGCTCCTACGGTGCCTTTGTAGTACTGTTGGAAGGTGTGTGTTGATCTGCCAGTTTGCTGTGGAGCCCTGGGGGCAGTGGGGTGGGGTAGGGGGGGGTTGGGGGTATATTCACTCATGGGCCCTCCCTCTGATCAGCTATCTGCCTTCCCCTCTCCCTCTGCCTCTCTGTACTCCTTTCTTCTCATGGGGTGGGGGGGGCAGGTAGGCGCTGGTGCATGACGTGTGTGTGTGTGTGTGTGTGTGTGTGTGTGTGTGTGTGTGTGTGTGTGTGTGTGTGTGTGTGTGTGTGTGTGTGTGTGTTATAGCCTTATTGGATACCCCCTCGGCTCTAATTCCAGGGATCATCTTGCACCTGGGCCTGCCTTCTGTGTAAACAGACGTGTGCGCAGGCAGACACACACACAAGATCGCGGGAACCCACATTCTTCAACTGTGTGTGTGTGTGTGTGTGTGTGTGTGTGTGTGTGTGTGTGTGTGTGTGTGTGTGTGTGTGTGCGCGCGCACGCGTGTGTGCGCCTGTGTGTGTAGTGCATCAATGTTAACGGTTAACTCCAGTCGGAGTCCAAGCGTCCACTATCCTTCTCGACCTGCCATTATTAAAGCGGACACTACACCCATTTTCAACATTTCACCATGTGATCCTGGCCTACGATTCCCACAATTCTCTGGTGCACTGTACCTCCTTGTAGATAGGGGGGAGGGGGGGGCTGTCTCACTGAGACAACACACAGTATAGTCCAAGAAGTAGTGTACATGACATCAGAGACACCAGACCAAAAGTGTTTTAAACCTTCTAAATGCCAATAACATATACTGTATACAGTATATATTTTGTCCCTTTAATATACCTCAGAGATGTTGTGTGGATAATAAAAAAAGTCCCTCCCATTTTGTGTTTCCTAGAAATGACATCGGCTGTTATTCTCGAAACGCCATGGTGTAGCCAGGTATAGTGTTAAGTCTTCCCATTGGCTGCAGCAAATCAGGTCTGGGGCCTTGTGTGTAGGCCAAAAGCCTACACCACCAAACCTGGGCTTACCAAATAATTATCCATAATAATTAAAAGCTGCAAATCAAAAAGTCCAGAATTCACCTGACCCCCCAATTAAAAATGTTACTGTACTCCCCTGCTTTGTTCATCATGAGTTGAAGCTCTTGATGGCTGGTTTTAATTATTATGGGTAATTATTTGGTAAGCCCAGGTCTGGTGGTACAGGCTTTTGACCTACCACAAGCCTCCCTACCACAGGCCTGATTTGCTGTCTAGTAGCCAATGAGAAGACTTACACCACAGCATTTGAGAATACCAGCCATCATCAAGTTGTGCTTCACCAATATTTCTTTCAGACCTTTTTTTCCCGGAGAGTGCACAAATGTGACCAAACGGACCCGTTAGGGTCCGTTTGGTCACAGGGGTCCGTTTGGTCACATTTGTACATTCTCAAGAAAAATGTTGAAAATGCGTAGAATTCTCCCTTTAACATAACATTATACCAGTAGTCAAACTCAGTGTTCCTGCTACTGATAGTAAAACGGAGGGCCTCCGTGACTGACGGAGTTGGAAGTCATTAAAAAAGATAACGGGTGCCGTTAAAAGATCTCTGCAAAGTGTCCTGGCTGAAGCTCCACAGACCCACGCTGCTATCAGCCTATGTCTCTGCCTCTATGGTCTTCAGATAAAGTTATAGTCATGGTTTTCAACCCGTCGGTTTTCAACCCGAGGACCTCCAGTGGTCCTTGAGGGCGTTCTAGTCAGTCCACACGCAGCTGAAATGCTGGATACCTGATAACCAAAAGGATGGTTCATGTAGGTCTTTAACTCAGTGAGGAATAAAAACCAAATGCATCAGACCATACAGGTCCAGGTCCACACTCTGAAACGTTCTTTTAGCCCAGGCGTTCACGGGGGACAGGGAGGAACTCCTTATATGGTCAGCACACTCTATAGTAGGGAGGATAGTTAGGAAGAACTAACAATATTATATTAAATTAAGTAAAATCACTTACTATATAATCATGAAACATCTGCAGCACTAACAGTCTGCACCAGGGGTCCAACAGGTGGTCCGGGGACCACCAGTGATCCCTGAGAGGATTCCAGGAAGTCCTAGGCTAAATGATGGAAAGTTGGTTAACCAGATGCCACTCTTTGAGAACGTAAAAATGAAACAGTTCATTTTCACGCTTGGTTTCATTTTTACGTTTGGTTTCATGTTTACACTCTCAAGAGTTAAATATTCATCATCTGAATTAGTCCCAGTCTACACAACTAGAGAATGTAGAAGATTATTGGTCATTTTGGTGTTTGACTGTTGTTTTCTCCAAAATCCAGCCTGGAATTGTGGACAAAAGCAAAATAAATCTTTAGTTTTGGGGTCTGTGGGGCTAAAATGTCATCAGATGGTGGTCCGTGGCTCAAATTCTGAGTGGGGCCTGATATGAAAAAGGTTGAAGACCGCTGGTCTACAAGATTAGAGAATGTAGAAAATTTGTTATTTTGATCAAATGTTTGCCTGTGTTGTCTCACATCAATATATCATCGGATTACAAAAAACATCATATCCAACAACAACAAAATATTCAAATTTTAATTGCAAGTGGTCCCAGGCCATGCTTTTTCGTAATGTATCAAAGCAAAGTGAAGATTTTGTATTTTCTTCCAGTGCACTAAATACTACAGTGTGTCAGTGTTGTCAAAAACTGGAGGTATAATCTCAAGTAGGGTAAAAGCGTACGCCTGATTGAGTCATAATTTTTAGGAAATGTGTCCACAAAATCATGTCATCATGTGTCATTCAGTTGTGTATGTCAGTAGTTTAATGGAAGATTGAATGGAAGTATGGTCATGCAGGATTACGGGTAACCATGGGAAGTGTTTGGTCCGGCGTAACAGTTTTTAAGGGATGTTTTTTTTTCTCGACATAAGCGGTCCGATGCAACATAACAGAAGTCTGCCTCCCAGTTGTATAAGCCGGCCATGGATTAGTTGTAACCGGCCTTGCAAATCAAACTAAGTTAGAAACCTAGGCGCCCTGAACACAGACTTCTTTCAGCTTTAGACCCAAAGAGAGACATTTTAGGGTCTTCTGTAAAACTTACAAAAACACATATAAGTACAAGTATAAGTATGGTTCAGTGAGCTAAAATGGGTCACACACACACAGGCCTACCATGTTTTGGAAATATAGAGGGCAAAGGAGTAGAGAAGAGAGGTGGAGGTGGAGGAGGAGGGTGTGTTCTGTTATTGGGATGGTGTGTGAGGAGTTCAGACAAGTCCAGACACCTCGGGGTAGCACGTGGATGACTTGCAGCCCCCGAGACAAACCCAGGAGCCTCCGACAACACGACCCGACATGCTGCTACCAAACACTACACACAGTCACACACACATTCATACAAAATAACACCAACGGAAAGGAATACATTTTCAGGTACGAATGGCACGTGAAGGCACTGTGACCTTGATTACATGCACAAAACATGGACAGTATTCCTGTATTCCTCAATTGCTTACATGGCCAAAGCATTCATTCGGAATGGGATATTCTATTCCAAATGAGGCGTTTGCGTGACCATTTTTATTTTGTTGCCTGGAATGAAGCCATTTCTGCATGTAGACGGGGTCAGTGACACATACACAGGCACGCACACATACAGTACGCAGGCAACACAGACAAAACACAAATAGAGCCAGCCATACAGTAAGTGTGGCATTTAGATAAATCTGCAGATAAGGCCTATTACCTCTTACTGGAAAGATGACTGTGCATCTGTATCTTACATATCTGTCTGTCTGTCTGTCTGTCCGTCTGTCTGTCGGGTGCATGTGTTTTGTCCAACAAATCACTGGTCCGATGCAAGCCCCACCCTAACCTCCCACAGGTTTGGTGCCTAAACCTAACCTAACCTAATTTGGGGCAGAAGTCTGCATCCCCTGTCCGTGTCTCTTAAGCATAAGTCGGACACCGTCCGACTTGCCCAAAGGTTTCAGAGATCCGAAAAACCATGTCTGTGACAGGGGGGCGACTTCATGGCCTGTTTCGCTTCGTGCCACGGGCATACCATTTTCGGTTACAGGACTTATATGCAAGTATAAGCATCAATATCAGTTGTTGTTGAAGTTGCAACAGACACGCAGCATGCATAAAGCTAAAGGTCTGACTCAGAGAGTTTTCTGTTTTCAATGATGAAATGGTGATTGTTTAGTGGTGCCACAATTGTAGTTAGTAGCATTACTAGTGTTTCCAATCATTTTAATTATAAGCACTTTAATTTGAAATATCTTTGAAATTTGGGTGTTTGTATGCCATCATGTTTGGTGGGGTGGTCAGGGCATTTAGGGGGGCATTGCCCCCCCATGCCTAGATCCGCCCCTGGTGTGTGTGTTTGTGTGCATGGGCAACTGTTGGCACAGCACCATGATCAATGGAACTACACTAAGCACTAAGGTGTTGCACAACTGGAGGGGCAAGGTTGTGTGCGCCCTGTCCCATTCATATCCTGTCTTACTTTTTTCTGTATTTTCTGTAATCAGTCATGAATCACATTTTTGGCGTCTTCCGTTCATGTAGCAGGGGTGCGTTCGGGAATGCACTCTGGGAATGTGCTCCTTTGGTGACGTCATAGAGCGCACCGACAGTGGCTTAGGTAGAGGTGATTCAACATCAGCCTACAATACCTGCTGTTGGTCTACTCACGTCGATGCTTGTGCGATAACGAAGCTCAAAGAAACTCAAGACAATGCAGTGATGCATTCGTAACCACAAATAATTCGGTGCTTGATATATAAGCCTCACGGTGGTTGGAGACTCGTGTCCTCGGACGGCAAAACACGGATTTTGTTGTCTTGTTAACAACGCGGACGAGAGATACGCTGCAGAGGAGCGTCACCATGGAAACCAGAGACGCCACGTCGGCCTCTCCGGCTTTCTTAAAGGGGAATTCCACCCATTTTCAACATTTTATTATGTCATTGATGTACCTTCGAGGTGTTGGGTAAACATGATAAAAAAAAGTTCCCCCATTCTATCTTCCCAAGAAATGGAGGTCTGAAGAAAAACACTAACATGGTGAAATTTCTTGATGACATCATCAAGATGTATTTTCACCATGTTAATGGATTTCTTTAGACGCTTCTGTTGTTGAAAATGGGTGGAATTCCGCTTTAACCATGTTGGGTTTCTGTGGCAACCGCGACGGAGCCCGTCCACTTCCCGTCGCGTCAAAGTCACAGGGAGGCTGTCTGAAACTGGCTATTGACTTTTTAAAATATGATTTTTTAAAATACACTTTATGCTGTTACAGTTGCACTTTAATGCTCTAGTCTGTTGCACTACGTCACTTACTGTTTCTTGTATTGTTTGTATTTGTCATTTTTCTTATTGCTCTGTCTATTGTCTTATTGCACTGGGGAACAATGGAAACGTTATTTCATCCCTGTATATGTCCTGACATACACTGCAGTGACAAATAAAAAACCTTGAACCTTGAACCTTGATATTGTGTTATTATTTTGTCTCCACCAGCGTGGTGCCAAGGCTGCTACTTTTTCCAAAACAATAATTTACAAATAAATGTACTGTAACTGAAATTGTACTGTAACTGAAATGCTGTAAATGAAATTCCACAGCCTCCTCATGTAATGGGAGGACAATATCAGTCACTGTAAAAAAAAAAAAAAAAAAAAAAAAAAAAAAAAGATTGGGTGTTTTTGATTGGTTTTAGTTTTTAGTATTTAATACCTAAAATACTAAATCGATTCACTTAGAAAAAATCTGTGTGGGGGTGTTCTCATAAGGGTGAGTTGAAGGATTAAATCAGGGGTTTTTAACCGGTGGTCCGGGGACCACCAGCGGTCCTTGAGAGGGTTACAGGTGGTCCCTAGGCTAAATGATGGAAAGTTGGTTAACCAGATGTAACTCTTGAGAGTGTAAAAATGAAACCAAATGGACCCTTGCGGGTCCATTTGGTTTCATTTTTACACTCTCAAGAGTTAAAATATTCGTCATCTGAATTAGCACCACTTAATTAAGAAGTCTAGTAGTCTACACAGCTTTGTTTGCAAAATACAGCCAGGAATTGTGGACAAAACCAAAAGAATTCTTTAGTCTTAGGTCTTTGGGGTGAAAATGTAATGTAATGTAATGGTGGTCCGTGGCTCAAATGCTGAATAAACTGTGGTCCCTGGTGTCAAAAACTTAAGGTTGAAAACCCCTGGATTAAATCACAAAATGTTTTTTTTTCCCTAGTGAAATGTCCCTTTAATAGAGGAGAGCAGACATACTGCCTGTGTTTCCCCAATACCAGTGATGAGAGCACAGGGCAGAAAAGCCGTGCTGGTATTGGATATGACCCGACGCCCTGCAGTGTTGCCAACTTGGCGCATTTGTCACTATATTTAGCTTTTTTTCAGACCCCCCTAGCGCCAAAATTAGTGAAAAACTCCTGGCGGAAAATCTAGTGCTTTTTTTACCGATGAGCTGGGGCGAAATTGATTGACAGGCGCCAGAGATAAAACCCTCATTTTTCACCATTTTTCCTCCTATGACAGTGGTTTTCAACCAGTGGTCCCCAGGCTAAATGATGGACAGCGGGTTAACCAGATGTAACTCTTTGAGAGCGTAAAAATTAAACCAAATGGACCCTTGCGGGTCCATTTGGTTTCATTTTTACACCCTCAAGAGTTAAAATATTCATCATGTGAATTAGCCCAACTTAGTCTACACAACTAGAGAATGTAGAAGATTAATGGTCATTTTGATCTGTATGTTCCAGGCGAGCATCTAGCGCATTCTAGTGCATTTTGGAAGTGCCACTAGTGCATTTTGGATTTTGGCAGTTGGCAACACTGACACCCTGCCACGGCTCCTAACTGTGACTAAAACACCACAGGTGAACTCTGACCTCCCCAGTAAATTTGTGGACTCACTTAGAAGTCCTGACAGAGTGCACTAAAAACACCCACAGATGGTTTCTCACTAAAGTAATTGTAACTAGTTGTTAAACGTTTGTTGTGAGAACCAGGAGGGTGGGTCAGACCTATACTCACACAGGGGCGGATCTACGCATGGGCATGGGGGGGCAATGCCCCCCCTAAATGCCCTGATTGCCCCACCGAACATGATGGCATGCAAACAACCCAAATTTCAAAGATATTTTAAAGGTGCAATAGGCAGGATTTCACTGATGTTTACATTTTGTATAAATGAACAAGGGCGACACCTAGTGTCGAAATGCTGCATTGCGTCTAGTTGCCGTGTTGCCAGGTTTGACGGCTTCACTGAAATGGAAAGTGACCTGAATTTTACTCTTCACTTTGAGAAAGATGTCAATTGACTCTGATGAGGTATAGTGTGTAGGCATATATATATATATATATATATATATATATATATATATATATATATATATATATATATATATATATATATATATATATATATATATATAGTGGGGGGGATGCGGCGTGTATAGTGTAGTGGAGGGGGGATGCGGCGGAGATGGCGTCCCCCCACTTCTCACATCTAAAATATTTTTGGGGCAAAAGTAGGCCTATGTTTTTTGTCTTGGAACCAAATGGACCCGCTTTGTTTTGGAACCAAATGGACCCTAGCGGGTCCATTTGGTTCACATTTGTACACTCTCAGAAAAAAAATGAAAATGGGTGGAATTCCACTTAAGAGGCGTCCCCTCACTTCTAAAAGTCCCACTACAACACTGTATATGCATTAGAATCATGGGTTACATTTTAGGTTACTTTTTGAGGTTGTATATTAGGCTACAATGTTACAATATTACAATAGCTAACGTTTTGACTTCTTTGCTTTGCCCTTTAAATACCTGTATAGCAGGGGTTTTCAACCTTTTTGATACCAGGGACCACCATTTATTCAGCATTTGAGTCACGGACCACCATTTGACGACATTTTGGCCCCAAAGACCTAAAACTAAAGAATGCTTTTGGTTTTGTTGACAATTCCAGGCAGGATTCTGCAAACAAAACAGTGTAGACTTCTTAATTAAATAGTGCTAATTCAGATGATGAATATTCTGGACCCTTGGCGGGTCCATTTGGTTTCATTTTCACACTCTCAAGAGTTACATCTGGTTAACCAACTTTCCATCATTTAGCCTGGGGACCACCTGGAACCCTCTCAAGGACCACTGGTCCCCGGACCACCTGTTGAAAACCCCTGTACTATAGCATAGAATCTATACTATGCTATACTATATTTATATTTATACTAATACTATACTATACTATACTATACTATACTATACTATACTATACTATACTATACTTTTCTACCCTAAATCCTCTTTTATAATGCAGGGCTTTTAAGGCCACTAGATGGCGCTTGTAGGCCTATATGGGCTGGACGCATTTCACATCGATCATCGATGAAGCAGGAAAGTGAAAGTATAAACAAAGCCGTTTTAGGCCTATAGGATTCCAGCAGGACTGGACTCAAAAAGACCACATAAAGTTATTGTTGTAGGCCTATAGTTTGTATAGGAATGGTTGGCATAATCAGATAAAAGAACGGAGTACTATGGACAATGGCATGGATACAACTGGAAGAAATCTAACATGGATTTGCAGTCAGTCAGTCAGTCAGTCAGTCAAGCAATCGGTAAAATGGATAACGGAAGATAATTTTGACGAGTCGTTTGGATTATATCCAGATATGGATTAGGCTACATCATGGAGGGACATAATGACTTCTTCAAATTGGGGACACCTACAGAGACGGCTCATAGTAAGTGATGATGCGCTCTGTAAAAATACATAACACCAAATAAAGTTATTAGGAAACCAAATGGACCCTGCGGGTGCATTTGGTTTCATTTTACGATCTCAGATCTAAAAGGGTCCATTTGGTTACCAACTGTCCATGATTTAGCTGGGGACCACCTGGAATCCCCTAAAGAACCACTGGTGGTTCCCGCACCACTGGATGAAAACCGTATGGTTTATAGAAAGAGAAAAAGGACAAGCCGACACGGCAGGAGGAGGAGGCGATAATAATACCAAATAAAACAAAGGAAGGTAAAGTTATTAGGAAACCAAATGGACCCCCAGGTCCATTTGGTTTCATTTTACGATCTGAGATCTAAAAGGGTCCATTTGGTTTCCAACTGTCCATGATTTAACTGGGGACCGCCTGGAATCCCCCCAAGGACCACTAGATGAAAACCACTGGTTTATAGAAAGAGTAAAACACCGCCGACACCGCAGGAGGTGGAGGAGGCGATCGGTGAACTGACAACACAGTACAACGGCGGCGCATGCCGCGGACCGCTTCATTCTATCACCACCACCACAAAACAACGCACGACACGGTACAACGGCGGCACACCTTTCATTCCATCACGACCACCACCGCTTTGGTGTTTTTTGCCTGGGAAGTCGTGGTCTGCTGTTGAGAAGGCATGCTTTGGCTACTTGCTGTAGGGCGAGGCACGATACTGGCAACCCTGAATCGTGCAACCTCATTGGATGATGCGACTCCATTCATATATAATGGAGCCATAGAAACCCATATTAAAAAAGGTAAACAGTGACGGTCCGTCACATGGTCGAAATAATATTTCAAATATTATTTTAGCATATTTGTTGACATTTTTGAAAAAAGTCACAATAGAGAAAAATATAGTTTTTATTTTTCGTTTTCCATTTCTTTACTCATTTTTAGCGAATTGTTAGGATTAGCTTCAGGTTAGCTTTCATGAAGATGTTGCCTATCCCACCTTTAAATTAAATTGCATAATACGTTAAAATGATTTGAAACACTATAACTGCTGCTAACAACAATTGTCGTCCCACTCTTAACCAACAGCATTTCATCACTGAAAACAGAAAACTCTGAGTCAGACCTTGAGCTTTGTTATTATTGATGCTTTACTTGCCTATGGTACGAAGCGACACGGGTGATGAAGCCACACCCATGCCATTTTCTCCTGCCCCCCGTCCCCAATTGGGAAATGTTACATCCGCCCCTGCTACTCACATGGGCAGTTCTTCGCCATTACTGTAATTTGTAATTTGATTTCGTCATTTTAACCAAAAAAGGCAATTCTATTAAAGTGTAAGTAACCTGTTTTGCACTACTTTTCCCAATCAAATTGTGTCATAATTACAAACACATTTGCCAATACAACAATACTTGGTGTGTATTTGCTCTGGGGGCTATCAGAAGAAAGGTGGTCCAACCCCCGAAGCACTGGCCAATCACGCCGGAAAGTTACGAGTTGAGATGGCGCGTCATTAGGAGAAGATCTCATCGGGTTCGCATTGACTTGGATGGCAAAGTGCCCGTGGGAATTACCATATTAAACACACTCGTAACGGAGTACAAACATAACTCTGTTAATGATCGTGACCGGGGATAGTGCGGCAGACCGTTTTTGCAATATCCATGTTGAAACAGAGCTAGCGTATGTGGCTATAGTTCTACACACTGCAGTCGCGAGGGGCGTGCCTTCACTCCAGCTGACCAGTGACTCAGAGCCATCTAGTACAAGACTTGCGACATTGCGGAGTCGGAAACTGAGCGCTCGAGCTGCCTGAATGGGGACAAACTGGAGTTCTCGACCAAGCCAACGTTTAGTTGTTTTATGCCGCTGGAATGCGAGGGGACTCGGTGGATGGATTATGGACATTATGCATTTTCTTCCATCCGATTACAACGGCTATGGTCAGTGGAAATCTGGCATGGCCATGGCCTCAAAGCCACATTTGAAAAGGGATGCTGTGCCTATAACCTGGCATGCAGGCAGCAGTGTGCGTAAAACTTGGAAACAATGCTACTGCCCGGACATGAGATTGTGAAAGAGAAAAGCGAAGCTGCCTGCTGCTGATCCCCGAGAGGATCAGTATCAGTGGGTAGACGCAGCGGTGGTCCGCTGGCTCGTTCGGTTATTTACGACAGTAGTTTTTAACCTTTTTGATACCAGGGCCCACTATTTATTCTGCATTTGAGCCACGGACCACCGTTTGAGGACATTTAGCCACAGACCCCAAAACTAAAGATTTCTTTTGCTTTTGTCCATCCATTCTAGTTGTGTACACTTGGGCTAATTCAGATGATAAATATTTTAACTCTTGAGGGTGTAAAAGTGAAACCAAATGGACCCGCAAGGGTCCATTTGGTTGACCAACTTAGCTGGGGACCACCTGGAACTCTTTCAGGGACCACTGGTGGTCCCCGGACCACCGGTTGAAAACCCCTGATTTACGAGCATGTTTACCAAGATTACTCTCTCCTTCACAAATACTCCTCCTGTTTTTAATGTTATCGTCATGGTTCTATCCCAGCATAAAGCACAGTTCAAATGTGGCTTTGACTGAGGCCATGTCAGATTTCCACTGACCATAGCCGTTGTAATCGGACGGAAGAAAATGTTCCCCACATATAGTGGACTTCCCCGGTAGCCCCTTGGTCCAGTCAGCACGTCTAATGCGTGGGAAAGTGTCCCATTTTTGGCTGTCTTTTCGTTTTTGGGCCGCCAAACGTGTATCGGAATTCCCTTCCCACCTATATTGCTGCACCCACCGATTATGCATCTCTTTGGCATTTTCCAAAAGTTGTAGACGACCGAAAAGTTGTTCCTAGAACTGAGCGCTATTATTAGTCTCGACTCCACGCTGATTCTGTCTATACTCAATAAGCACGCCTGCGTTGCTGTGACGGTACCATGCTGACGAGGAGAAGTGCGTTTCCATCGGAGTTAGCATTGCAACAAGAAGAAAAGACATCGCTCTGCTGTCTCCTATTGTCGTCACACACCCGCGACATCAACAGATTCAGAACTACATTTCCCAAAGTGGCGGATGTAGTAATTTTATTTTTATAAACCTCAAATGTGAGATGTGTACGGCCCCATCAGGCATTTTAAATATATCATTGGGATACTTAGGCTATTTTTGAGGGACATGTGTCAACAGTTTTGAGAGTTTTTTGCAGGTTACCTACACTTTAACTTCATGTGTGAATCATGCTGCAACTGGCAAAGCTTTCACATCATAAGGTTTGCTCATTTCCATAGGCCTACAGTATTCCTCAGCCAATCACAACTGACGTTACACAGCCAAGTTCAAATTCTTCTTAGTCCTCTGGAAAGGCTGTTCCAAGACACACTGTATTGTTAAATGTTGGTCCATACTTTCAATACTGAGCCAATAAGAGTCTAAGGCTCATGGACCCCTTAGCTGGGAGAGATAAAACAAGACAATTTCTTCAAAGATGAAAGGGCAGTTGTCTCAAAAGAGAAAGTATATTATCGTAGCGCTGATGGTACTGCTGGAGAGTGCAGTTAAATTTACAGTCTTTTCGGCCAAAATATTTAAATTTATACAAACTATTTTATGCAAGTCATTACAAATTTTCATAATACTGTCATGTAGCAATAATAGCAGCTGTGCAAGTTTAAAACAGTTTGAAATCACTTTAGACTCTGTTGTTTAGAAAGCCCCTCCACGTGTGATTCACATTTCCTGGGGAATCGGACAATGTGGTGTAGTCGGTAAAATAATCCCTCAGCTGCACACTTTTGGAAGGCAACACCCTGATAGCAATCGGTATGGAATACAACCCTAATGATACAAGTACATTCAGAGAAAATGTGTTGAAACTGAATTGCGCCCCGTCAAACAATCACACCTGTGTGAAGTGAGGGGCGATCTTATCATCATGACATGACTTTGCCAGGTGTCTAGTGTGCCTAGTGTGTGTGTGTGTGTGTGTGTGTGTTAGGGGTGGGACAATTCACCGAAAAAAAAAACGAACCGTTCAATACGGGGTCCAAGGTTCAATACGCACTAATGAACCGCCATATTTTGGTTCAGACAGACACATTTCCTTAATTATAGTATGGAACCAATGTCTTGTAAACTCAACTAATTTAACTTTGTTGTCTGTCTACAGTGCTGCATGTCTGCATGCTACCTGCCTGATACTTAACTGAAACATGCATTCATTTTATTAGCCTAGGTATTTTATATTTCCTTTGAAAATAGCCTAATAATGAGGCACAAATAGCAATATACACTTTTTCTTCTGTAAATAATGGGTTTACAATACAAGGTTGTTTTGAAAATCTTGATTTATTTTTTTATATTCACGTTCAATTTGCTTATAAACGAAATAAAACATTTTTTGTTTTATTTATTTTTAAAAAGCAAAACGTACCGAAACCGAACCGAAACCGTGGCCCCCATACCGAGGTACAAACCGAACCGTGGGATAAGTGAACCGTCCCACCCCTAGTGTGTGTGTGTGTGTGTGTGTGTGTGTGTGTGTGTGTGTGTGTGTGTGTGTGTGTGTGTGTGTGTGTGTGTGTGTGTGTGTGTGTGTGTGCGTGTGTGTGTGTGTGTGTACTGTGTATGCACGCGTGCGTGTGTGTGTGTGCACTCGACTATGTTGTTGTGTGTTCTGTACTTGCATGTGTCAGGGCTTGACACTAACACCTGCCTGCTTACCCGGGGCAAGTAAAAAAAATGGTGGGGCAAGTGAAGACTGCTACCTGGTTGCCCGATCGGGCAAGTATGCTGCAACTTATTGTGCTTTTGTCCACAATTCCAGGCTGGACTTGGGACACAAAACAGGCAAATTAACATACAGATAAAAAAAATGACCATTAATCTTCTACATTCTCTAGTTGTGTAGACCTGGGCTAATTAAGATGATGAATTTTAACTCTTGAGAGTGTAAAAATGAAACCAAATGGACCCGCAAGGGTCCATTTGGTTTCATTTTTACGTTCTCAAGAGTTACATCTGGTTTACCAACTTAGCTGGGGACCACCTGGAACCCTCTCAGGGACCACGTGTTGAAAACCCCTGGTTTAAAGCACCCAAGAAGGAAGTAAACTTAAATGCAAAATTTACAATATATTTTTTGGGGGGAAGTGACCATGACCTGAGGGCAAGTAGAACCTGACTTGCACTTGCCCGATGGGCAAGTGCCTCGGAGACCTTAGTGTCAACCCCTGTGTGTGGTTGAACCACAGACTATAAACTTAAAAATGCACAATTTGCAGACTCCTTCACCCCCGTTTCACATTGTCGCACTAAAGTGTATTTTTAGTACTATTCATGTGACCATTGACCCTGTTGTTTGTTGACTCATGCCTTTTTACTCTGAACTTGCACTTTGTGGCTCTGGATGTGAACCACTGTAGTGCAAACTGCCTAAACTGTCCCCAGCATGTGAAATAGACTATACAGCACAGTCAGTACGTCACCTTATTGGTTTCCCACACTGTGTAAAGGCCCTGATACACTAGCAATATTTTGATCAATATCAACTAGCAATGTCAACATCAACAGGCAACATGATGAGACACATGGCAACAGGCAACATTAAAAAGGGGAATTCCACCCATTTTCATTTTTTCCTGAGAGTGTACAAATGTGAACCAAATGGTTCCATTTGTACACTCTCAGAAAAAAGAAGCCTTAGTTTGCATTGAATCATTTTCACCCAACAGCCACCCAACTCAAAATGTTCATTTAGCGGAATAAAAGTTACAAAATCCTTGTTTTTGTCCACAGCAGTGAAGCAGCAGCAGCCATGTTGTTTTCAAAAAAGTTTATCTGTGGGAGTCTGGGAGAAAGGATCACATGATGCCAAGGAGGGCTGTGATTGGAGGATTCCAAAATGTTGACCAGTAGAGGGCGCTAATGATCTGACTTTTCTGAACAACCAGGAGTTGATCATTTTCTATAGAAAGGTGGAAAGTTGATAGTTGACGTTGCTTGTTGATGTTGATAAAAACATTGCTAGGTGTATCAGGGCCTTAAAGATGTCAAGTTCAAGAGGACATGGGGTATCTGCTAGGGATTGTCCTGATGAGCCAATATGATATCGATACAAATGTTTTTTTTTATTGTGTTTTTAATATAAGCAAAGCTACTATGCTTATGTTATACCATGAAAAGTTAGTGAGAAAGCCTCAGTGAGCCATGAGGCCCGCATGGGCCCGGGAGCCTATCTCCTGTTTCTGCACCGTAAGGATAGCAATTGGCTAGCCTCTTCTTTCTGAACAGCCAAATCTCTCTCTCTGTCTCACTCTCATGATGTCACCAGCAAAATTGTGTTATAGATATGAGAAATGCACGATAAAGCACAAACGTATCTCTGGTCAGGTGAGTCACAGGTGAGGGTTTCCACTTCGACTCCCATGATAACATACTGGCAGCTTTTTTCTTGCCCTGATCATGTGGGTTATCTTCGCCCTAGCAAAGACATCATCAAAGCAAGAGCCATGACATGCATAGATCAAAAACAAGCTGACTCACACAGTTAGAGAAAATACTGTAGATGGAAACAGATATGTCAGCTCTCTCTTTTGGGAAAAAACCTCAGGCTTATCACTCTTGTCCAGGGCCGGATCGAGAGGGGGGCAGGGCTGGGCAGAGCCCACCCAACCGTGCATCCTGTATGCCCAATGAAAGGTAATATCAGGGGTTTTCAACCAGTGGTCCAGGGGACCACCAGTGATCCCTGAGAGGGTTCCAGGTGGTCCCCAGGCTAAATAGTGGAAAGTTGGTTTGTCTTTGAGAGCGTAAAAATGAAACCAAATGGACCCTTGCGGGTCCATTTGGTTTCATTTTTACACTCTCAAGAGTTAAAATATTCATCATCTGAATTAGGCCGCAAGTCTACACAACTAGATAATGTAGAATCCAACCTGGAATTGTGGACAAAATCAAAAGAAATCTTTAGTTTTGCGGTCTGTGGCGTTAAAATCCCTGAAATGGTGGTCCGTGGCTCAAATGCCGAATACATAGTTGTTCCCATGGTGTCAAAAAGATTGAAAACAACTGCTTCATTTGAAGAACTTTGGAGTTGCCCATACACCCTGCCATTCTTCCAGCCCACCCTAGTAGGGCTTGCTAAATCCGGCCCTGCTCATGTCTCCTAGAGATCACCAAGGTGTCCATAGAAGCACGCACGCACGTGTATGTGTGTGTGTGTGGGTGTGCGTGTGTGTGTGTGTGTGTGTGTGTGTGTGTGTGTGTGTGTGTGTGTGCGTGCGTGCGTGTGTGTGCGCGCACAACACAACACAACACACCGCACCACGCGCACACGCTCCTATAAAAGTGAGGCAAACCAGATGGGCCGACAACAGATGCAGCCTAGTTGTGGTTTTGTCAAGGATTTCGGAGCAATGCTCACATTGTATTCTCTCAACCAGCCTGATTCCCTATCGCGATTAACATCCACTCCCACTTGCACCACTCCTGCAGATTCCAGGCATGTCCCGGGGGTGACTCTTTCCTCCCGGCTTAGACACCGAGCGTGTCTGGGCAGCGGACGCACAGACAGCTGATGTGTGTGTGCGTGTGTGTGCGCTGTGTGCGCACGTGCACAGGCCGTGATGAGTAAACAGAAATCCCATTAGCTCATAGGTAGGATAATGTATCGTTATTAGGGATGCAACAACATGGTAACTAAGTATATCGAAATGAAAACAGCAACGTTGCTTAACATTTTGATGGCTAATTAATCAAACTAGACATGAGGCCCGCTGTGCGGGCCTCACGCCTAGAGTCCGCGCCATTGCGACAGGTGACTTGCGCTCACTCCAATTTGGAAAATATTAACTCAAGTATTTTAGTACGCTGTGCACACTGCATCTTTCATCATAGGCAACTTCATTTTTGAACATAAGAGCAATTGTAATAGTAGTGCAGTGCTAACTAAAAGAATAGCCTACATAGAACAATACACAGCCAGTAGCATATTAAGACAGTAGACTAAATTGACCACGGTAACTACAGAAACAACCTATAGGAGTCATTTTATTTTTCTGCCATAGGATCAACATATGGGATCTAATAGGAAATGTACACATGGTCCATGTGGTCAAAAAGTAATGCTATAAATATATGTTCCATCAATGCTTATCATGGGTACCATGATAGTAGCCTATCCCTTGGTGCATGCGCAGTGTGACTCATGTGTCCAAACTCCATATAGTATACGCTTACTGACAACAGACCACATCATGAGTGGTGCACTGGTGTTTTGTATATATTCCTTTTCTTTTTCTTTTTATCCACATGATTTTGTAACCTATTCCACCCAGTGCTAATTATCTAATGTGATCCTGGGCTCTACATTGCTGCCGGGGGATGACGACAGGCTACTTTATCATTTGTATATAGTAGATAGATAATGGGTTTCTATAGAAAGGGGGTGGGGCAGCTAAAATGAACATCAAATGTCTAAATAATTAATAGAGTAACTTAAAAACTGTATGGGGTGTTCACATGAGCCTGAGTAGAGTGGCATAAAGTCCCTTTAAAAACAGTCAGGGGTGCCCACATCAGTGGCCAGATGAAATATCCTGTCTATGGAATCATTTTGAATAGGGCCGGCACTGGATGAAATACTGTACATACACGCCTAGAGTCCGCGCCGCTGTGGCAACAGGCGACAGGTAACGTGCGCTCAGTTCAATTTAGAAAATCGTGAGTAGTAGATTTTTTGTACACTTTGCAGCACTGCATTTTGTCATAGGCCAGTTAATCTTTGGACATAAGAGGAATTGTAGTAGTAGTGGATAACATGAAATTGTCCAAGTGATTATGAACATGAACAGGGAGGTTGGTAATGTAGCAGTAATGGGAAAAATGGAATGTGGAGGAGGACAGTGGTAATATCTATAGTAACAAAAAAAGTGGTAGTATCTATAGTAAAAGGTGTGTGCATAATAAACCATAACAAAGAATGATACATAGTAGCAACTGTTTGCACAGCAATGAATATTGGAAACACCAATATAAGGCAGAGGGCAGAGTGTCTGTGCAGGCCAAACATACAAATGTATATAAGTTGATGTACATAGTCACACACATCAATGTTGGCATCGTATACTATGTGTCCTGTAGTTGAGGAAGTTTCAGGGGATACCTGAATTTGTGATGGGACCGAAATGGGCCCTAGAACTAACAAATGGAAGCAAATGGACCCTATGGCCCTGGAGACGTGTTAGTGAAATTGCAGATTGGCTACAACGGATCCAAGTAGATTCCTTTTTGTGCACAGTTACAGCACCGTAAGGGTCCATGTTGTTCCAAAGTATCACAGCTGGTTGGGAGATTACTGTATAGCCTATTATGATTAGTGGTAATAGTAGTAGTAGTATTCCTATTATTATTATGCCGTTCGATTCATATATTGTCCCCACCAGCGGAGCCCCAATCAATGGCAGCAAAATTTGTTAGCATTTGTACACTGTCATGAAAAAAGAAAATGGGTTAATGTTTACACGTCGTCAGAACGGGGATCCAAGTAGATTCCTTTTAGTGCAGTTACACCACCGTAAGGGTCCATTTTGTTACAAAGTATCACAGCTGGTTGGGAGATTATATTATTGTGATTAGTGGTAATAGTAGTAGTAGTAGTTGTATTGATATTATTATCATGCCGTTCGATTCATGTCCCCACCAGCCGAGCGTCAATCAATCACAACGAAATGTGGTTGCATTTGTACACTCTCATAAAAAAGTGAAAATGGGTGGAATTGCCCTTTAATGTTTACACATCGTCAGAACTGGGACCGCCAACAGCGGGCCTACGGAGTTTATTCTCAGGCTGTGTGTGGATGTGTGTTCGAATGGAATAAGTGTATTGAAAGTGGGGAAGTTACCAAAGTAGCTGGGGCGATGCGTTGAGTAGACCCGAAACGATCGTAAGAGTGACCGTAATGTTTAGAAATGACCGCGGTGAAGCAGTGTTGGGGGTGTAGCCTACATGGCATGGAGTTAGCGCAACTCTGTGTGTACGCAGGTCTGTGTGTATTGTAAGACTCTGGGCAAGGGGCATGTCGAATCAGAGTAGCGACATTGGGGGGCCAGAAACTGAGCGCCCGAGTGCTGTTCATTAATGCAACGTGAATAGGAGCCAAAGGAGCGATAAGCGCAGCGTTAATGCTGGATTGTCCGGCGCTATGAGCACGGCGCTTGAGACGGCTGGCTTCGGGGGTCCAATAAATAGAAAGTGACGACCGTTTTCTGCATGGCATGTTGTTAGTTCCAGAGAGTCATGTCGGGGTATTAGCATTGTATCTTAGCACATTGTCTTGTCGCATCGACTGGCTCGCTCATGTTATGTGGGCGTGGCTGGTGCGGTGACGTCACAGTAGTTGGGTCGTTGTTGTTGTTTCTGGCCCATGTTAGTGGATGTGTGGGCCAAAACGGTGACGATTTTGACGTCACAGTAGTTGGGTCGTTGTTGTTAATATTTGATTGATTTTCATAAAAACGATGACTGTACAAAAAATATGACAGTTACATGGATGTAATATAGCCTATACTGTGTGGACATAGGTGCTGGAGGTGTTGTGCATAGTGAGATGTGTGCAAACATTGTAGTTTGTTAGGAGAAGCGTCACAAAGGCGAACGGATAAACGGGCGAGACGCTCTCCTATTATAGTAGCTAGACTAGATAAGTAATTGAGATCTTGGCTGCTGACGTAAGGGATGCATTTAGGTTGCTTTATCTAAAAGAAAATATCGATTTTCGGCGATTACCTTTTTTTTTTTTTTGCTTGATAGCATCGTGTCCTATGCAACTAGAAATGACCAAACACGCACGCAGCCTGTATGTCCATCTCTGAACATAATCCAACAATCGCTGCAGCAATACGGCTTGATTCGACTAATTTATGATAATAAACATGACCGCAGGCTTATAATAGTAATAAATATATACAATGTATAAAATACATAACAGAACACAACTAAAATGTATAGAGACAGTTCCGCCAGTGCTGCCTTAACATGGATGTGACCTGCAAATACTTTTCATAGGACTGGTTAGAGATTCTATGATTTTGTTTTCTGACCCATCAAGCCGACACATAAAATTGTACATCAACTGCCTTAGCAGTGCCTCACAGGTGGGTACACCGGCGATCACAAATATTTCACTGGCACTGCTCCATCTGGGCATTTGGACTAACAACCTCATAGCATCATTATATTCCACTTTAAGCTGAAGATGAGCAGTGTACAGAGGTGTGACATACGCTCTGAATAGTGAGCACTTAACATGAATGGAACACATAGAACAGAAAATTCTCGGAGTCAGACCTTTAGCTTTATACATGCTGCGTGTCTGTTCCAACTTCAACAACAACTGATGCTATTATTGATGCTTTACTTGCCTAATGTAAGTCCTGTAAGCAAAAAAGGCATGGGTGCGACTTCATCGCCCGTGGCACAAAGCAACACGGGCGATGAAGCCGCCCCCATACCATTTTCTCCTGCCCCCCCCCCCCCCCCCCCCCCCCCCCCCCCCCCCCCAATTACATCCGCCCCTGCTCATGTGGCTCTTTGGCTGGTTTCATGCGGCTTTCACATGACAAGAGAAAAAAATGCAGGGCCTGGCACAGCCATCCATTCCCTATGGCCTATTATCTTTATAAAATGGCTATGGCTATGATGGCTATGCTTGGTTGAACTAAAAGCTTGTGTGTGCATGTGAAACAGTGCACACAATATTAACTGTTAAAAATAACTGGCCTGCTCCGTCTTTGCATCTTCAACTGATTATGCGCAATCAGGGTCGCAGAGGCTAGGACAATGACAATGACAATTTCTGTCATTATCATGTTAGTGTGTGACATTTACCATAATTTCTGGACTATAAGCCGCCCCTGAATATAAGCTGCACCAGCTAAATTTGGGGCAAAATACTAATTTTTCCATGTATAAGCCGCACCTGACTATAAGCCGCACCAGACAACAAGCTTCATGTTAGAGCAGTAGTTTTCTTTTTGATCCCAGGGCTCACTATTTATTGAGCATTTGAGTTACAGACCACCATTAGACAACATTTTCACCCCACAGAACCCAAAACTAAAGATTTCTTTTGGTTTTGTCCACAATTCCAGGATGGATTTTCACAAACAAAACAGGCAAAACATAGAGATCAAAATGACCATGACTTATGCTAATTTAGATGGTGAATAACATAACTCTTGAGTGTGTAAACATGAAACCAAATGGACCCACAAGGGTCCATTTGGTTTCATGTTTACGCTCTCAAAGAGTTACATCTGGTTAACGAACTTTCCATCATTTAGTCTGGAGGGACCACCTGTTGAAAACCCGTGAAAAACACCTATGAAGATCCATAGATTGGCCGCACCGTTGTATAAGCCGCAGGGTCAAAAGCATGTGAAAAAGTAGCGGCTTATAGTCCGGAAATTACGGTAGGCTACAATAAATCCAGCTGAGCAGAGGTCTGTGTGTGTGTGTGTGTGTTTGTGAGGAAGGTATGGGGTGATATTCATGTGTGCCCCTGTGTATAATGTGGGTCTTTGCAGTAACACAGTCAAAAAGTGCCTCAGACTGCTTGGCCTCCCCTTGTCTATAGCCTAGACCTGTATAGCTGTAAGAGGATTACAGAGTATTACACTTTACATAGCTAGCACACGTGCACTGGGTTAAATGCCTTTGGTACTGTACAAAAGAAAACAATCGTTTCAAGGCCAACTTTACAAACGTGTTAACCATTCACCACCGCTGGCTGGGCTTGCGCGATGTGGGCATTAAAACAGAAACAATGAAGACCCTTGGAGACCAATTCTCTCTGCATACAATGTACCGTAAGTGTGTGTGTGTCTACGGAGCATGGAGTGACTTTCCAACGGTCGGGGCAGCTGCTTCTATGGATGCCCCATGTGGACAGGGACGTCCTGTTTGGACCGATGACATCACGTATCACCTCCGGCCTTCTGTTTCCCCCACTTCCTGTCAGCTGACCTCGCTTCCATTCAGCCATTGGGCCCTATTCTGAGACGCACTAAAGAGAGAGATACACCGGGCCAGATCTGAGATGAACAGGGGTGGATCTAGGCATGGGCATGGGGGGGGGCAGTGCCCCCCGAAATGCTCAGTCTGCTCCCCCAAACATGATGCCATGCAAAACAACCCAAGATATTTCAAATTAAAGTGCTTATATTTAAAATGATTTGAAACACTACTACGGTAGCCGTAGTAGTGTTTCAAATCATTTTGGCACCACTGAACCAACAGCATTTCATCATTGAAAACAGAAAACTCTGAGTCAGACCTTTAGCTTTATGCATGCTGCGTGTCTGTTGCAACTTCAACAACAACTGATGTTATTATTGATGCTTTACTTGACTAATAAAAGTCCTGTAACCGAAAATGGTATGGATACCATTTTCTCTTGCCCCTCCAACATGTTCTCTTGCCCCCCCCCCCCCCCCCCCCCCCCCCCCCCCCCCCCCCAAATGGGACATGTTACATCCGCCCCTGGAGCTGAATGGACTAGTGGACGTGCTGCACGAATTGTGTCACAAATGAATAATTGAAAACATAATGGTGGCGATGGAATGACTCAATAGGCGGAGGGAGAAAAAAAAGGGGGCCCTTGATTTATTTGACCTATATTTAACCAGGTATAGTCCTGATGACATTGACTCTCAAGGCAGAGCTGGCCATGTAATACAAAGGAGGGAGGGACAGACAGACAGACAGGCAGAACATACTGCTTTCTCTCTTTCATCCTTGCTCTATATCAGGGATTTTCAACCTTTTTGACTCCAGCGATCACCATTTATTCAGCATTTGAACCACGGAACCACCATTTGATTACATTTTCACACCAAAGACCTAAAATGAAAGAATTGTCCACAAATCCAGGCAGTAGTTTGCCAACAAAACAGTGTAGACTTCTTAATTAAGTGGTGCTAATTCAGATGATGAATATTTTAACTCTTGAGAGTGTAAACATGAAACCAAATGGACCTGCAAGGGTCCATTTGGTTTCATGTAAAACATTCTGCAGAGTTACATCTGGTTAACCAACTTTCCATCATTTAGCCTGGGGACCACCTGGACCCTTCTCAAGGACCACTGGTGGTCCCTGGACAACCTGTTGAAAACCCCTGCTCTATATTATAACGTTACCATGTGCCCACTATTTAGTTACTTGCGTGAACAGAGTGGGCACAACTTAGTGAAGCGGTTGGTGCGCGATTGGTCAATGGTCGAAGGTTAGACCGATTGGCCGGTTTAGGTGATGGCGTAATGGTGACACAAGAGACCTTTTAAACTAATGTCACGAGTATTGACTCGTTCTGCTCACACACGAGTAGACCATGGCCTATTTGTGCGCAACGCAGAACTTTGCACTCTGCCGAATGCTGATCTAGTTTACGTCTGTCCTTAGTGATAATCTCTTTTTTTTTGATAATCCTCCCTGCTATGGAGTGTGCTGACCATCCCTTTCCCCAGTGAGACCCTGGCAGGGGCGGATGTAACATGTCCCATTTGGGGGGGGAGGGGGGCAAGAGAGCATGTTGGAGGGGCAAGAGAAAATGGTATGGGGGCGGCTTCATCGCCCGTGACGCTTTGCGCCACGGGCGATGAAGCCATTTTCAGTTACAGGACTTTTATTAGTCAAGTAAAGTATCAATAATCAGTTGTTGGTTTAGTGGTGACACAGCTGTAGGCCTAGTTAGTTAGTAACAGCAGTAGTAGTGTTTCAAATCATTTTAAAGGTAGGGGAAGTGATTTGAAATTCATGGTGTAGTACCAGCCTGGTGCACTAGGAGCCCCCAAAAGTAGCTACACTATGTGAACCTGCTGCTCTCTCCTGATTGGAGGAGAATTGTGGTGACCTGGGGAACTTTTATTAGCTCCTCTGCTAACGTGGGGGAGGGGGAAACTCCATATGTGGTTTCCACACCTTATAATAGAGCATTTTAACAGAAAAAAAATATTTTTTGGGTGATATCTGACAAAAGTGAAATCACTTCCCCTACCTTTAAATATAAGCACTTTAATTTGAAATATCTTGGGTTGTTTTGCATGGCAGACTGGGTATTTATGCCCATGCCTATATCCGCCCCTGGACCCTGGTGTCAAACCCTAGTTTCAATTTGCTCTTTGAGAGAAAAGCCTTCACTTAATCAGGATGAGATTTGCCTAGGATAGAGTGTGTGTGTGTTACCTACCAAGTAACACCAACCAAGTAAGATTTCCGTGCACACATTACGTTGTGTGGAATTATGGTAACTCTGATCCACAAACTTGTAGATCGCATTATGCTTGACTTGGGTGGCAGGTGAGTTGAACATGTGGAAACGGTTATTAGGTTTGAGGGGGGATCATAAATGGATAAAGGAAGAGCGTTGCAGGACCCTCCTATTGTTTTATGGTCCACAGGAAGATGCTGCGGGTTATCATAAACTACGACCAAGCAGCTCAACACTTCATAATGTTCAGGAGGTGTAGTCAGGGGCAGATCTAGGCATGGGCATGGGGGGGGGGGGGGGGGGGGGGGGGGCAATGCCCCCCTAAATACCCTGACTGCCCCACCAAACATGATGGCATCCAAAATAACCCAAGATACCCAAGAAATTAAAGTCCTTATATTTAAAATGGTGTGAAACACTATGACTGCTACTAACTACAGCTGTGTCACCACTAAACCAACAGCATTTCATTACATCATTGAAAACAGAAAACTCTCTGAGTCAGACCTTTAGCTTTATGCATGCTGCGTGTCTGTTGCAACTTCAACAACAACTGATATTATTATTGATGCTTTACTTGACTAATAAAAGTCCTGTAACCGAAAATGGTATGGGGGCGGCTTCATCGCCCGTGTCGCTTCACGCCACGGGCGATGAAGCCGCCCCCATTCCATTTTCTCTTGCCCTTCCAACATGTTCTCTTGCCCCCCAAATGGGACATGTTACATCTGCCCCTGGGTGTAGTACAAACCAGAGCAAGTTGAGCAACCCAGAGAGCTAAAGGCCTGAGAACTGAAAGAATCCGTATGGAGGTTCTCGACTGAGAACTCACTCACCCTGGCTCTATTCCTAACTAATGCTATATAATCTTAAAAATCACACCCGTGTGAATTGAGGAATGCTCTTATCATCATCTCATTGCAGCCAAATCACAGGCTATATCCTCCAGATCAATGTTTTGTGTTATGCAATGTTTGCACTTACACTCAAAATTGTCCTTCCATTGTCAACAGCATTCAACCTTTTTCATACCAGGGACCAGTATTTATTCAGAATTTGAGCCACGGACCACCATTTGATGACGTTTTAGCCACACACAGACCCCAAAACTAAAGATTTATTTTAGTGTTTTGTCCACAGTAACAGGCTGGATTTTCGCAAAACAAAACAGCCAAACATACAGATCAAAATGAGCAACATTCTACCTTCTCTAGTTGTGCAGACTTGGGGCTGATTCAGAGGATCAATATTTAACTCTTTAACTCTTAAATTAACTCTTGAGAGTGTAAACTCTCAAGAGTTCATTTTTAGTTTCATTTTTACACGCACCGCGCACCACTGTGCTCACGTAAGTAATGAGCCATAGAAACACTTGACAGCACTCTATTTAAAAGGGTCACTTCAAATAGCTGGTTGGAGACTGGAGATGGCATGCAGGGTTCAGAACCTACACAAACAAATGGAAATACAATTTCAACGAGGAGCGGTTAAACAGCCAATGGAAAGTTGACGTGCTTTCCATGTAACTCCTCCCTTGTGTACTTTTTTGGATACGTTGGAAAATTCTCATTGTTTTGAGATGTAATTAGTGTCACTCCCAAGAGCCCCTTCTCAACAAAGACAAACTAGAACCCAGTGTTGTAGTGGTACTTTTAGAAGTGGGGGGACGCCTCTTAAAGGGGCATTCCACCCATTTTATTATTTTTTTTCTGAGAGTGTACAAATGCGAACCAAATGGACCCATTTGGTTCCATTTGTACACTCTCAGAAAAAGAAAAAAAAGAAGAAAAAAAGAAGAAAAAACTCATTAACATGGTGAAACACATCTTGATGATGTCATTGAGATGTGTTTCACCATGCTACTGATTTTTTTTTCAGACCTCCATTTCTAGAAAACACAGAATGGGGGAACTTTGTCCAAACAACATCTCTAAGGTATATTAATGACATGGTAAAATATCGAAAATGAGTGGAATTCCCCTTTAAGACACATGCGTGCATGCACACGCACATTTGCATGCGCATTTGCGTGCACCTGAGCAACACACACAGACACGCTATTAAAACAAGTATAGCATATTGAGAAAGATTGTTTACAGTGCCTAATTGTATCCATAGTATCCAAGTAAATGACAAGACAATAAAAAAAACATACGGTAGGTCTACTTTTGCCCCAAAAATATTTTAGATGTGAGAAGTGGCCTCCACTACACCCCTGCTAGAACCACACTTGCGCTTTGCACACAAGTATGCCATACCTGGCCTACTTGTGCACAAGCAGAGGCAGCGAGTAACACAGAATGCGAGTACCCGCCGACGCTAATCTATTGTTACATTTGGATAACCTTGCTTAGACTGGGACCAGCCTCATTGACCGTCGCAACATTCTGATTGGAAGTTGTTCCAATGAGACCAAACAGAAGCCTCGACTTCATAAGCCACGCCCACGTGCGGAGATATAGGCTCCTCCCACCAGACACAGTTGCGAAGTTGGAGCTGAATTTTAACATAGAAAACCTCATCACTAGTGCAACATAACTGGAATCAAAACAACAAACCTACACACTGCATAGACCTGTGGATTCCCCGTTCATTTTCCTCATAGACTTTTGAAAAATGGTTAATAAAAACACGATTGTGCCGCGGACAAAACCAACTCGGGTTTTGACAAATCATGTCAACAAACACAATATTATCATATAATATCTAATTAGCAAGAAGTAGAAAATGGCAGAATACAACACTTTTTGTTTTGTTTTTCATCTTAGAAATTATTTGAATGTCCCAAAAGATTGTGTGTGTTATCATGATTTGTCACAACCCGAGTTGGCTTTGGTTTTGTCGTAATCGTCTTTATATGAATCATTTTCGAAAAGTTTATGAGAAAAATTAATGGGGAATCCACTTCTGGAACAGGAGTGGTGACATCACTGCGCAGGTCTATGTACATATACACACACACACACACACACACACACACACACACACACACACACACACACACACACACACACACACACACACACACACACACACACACACACACACACACACACACACACACACACACCAGTATCTAAATGACATCACCATTACATCATCAACTGATCCAACCAATCAAGTGTTTTTATCACACCGCCCACGACCAATGACAGTACTTCTTGCACTACCTCTGCTCGCGCAAGTAACAATGGCAGAGGTAACATATTACATATACAGTACTTTGCTCTTCACAGTTCAGGTTTAGGGTGAATTTATGCAGGTAGACCAGTATACCTGCAACCAGTAAGAACCATCTTAGGACCATGCTTCCCCTTCTAATTAGGGGGAAATGAGCCTTTCACTGTGGGAGGCAGACATCTCGTCAAAGCCATTAGGGGGTGGGGGTGGGGGGGTCTGGTTTGGGTGGCTGGGTCGTTCCCATGACAACGGACAAGGAAGAATTATGGGGTTGCCGTTCCCTCCCACTCACCTGTTTAAGTATTAACTGGCTTTGAAAGTCAGTCTAAGAGCAGCCGGTGGGGGCGGGTGGGAGGCTTTGATGTTTCATGTTTGATGGTGCATTCGTGCACGGTATACTACTGCATGCACTGCAGTGCGTTATACACACTGGTAGGTGTGCGCACGCAACACAAGAAGACGCATGCACAAATTACGGACACGTGCAGGGCCCTCACGAGTACATGTATGGCTCCGTTTGTATAATCTGCTTCACTGGGTGTCTGGTTGCACAAGTGGGAGTGAGTGTGTGCAGTCAACCTGCGCTCACAGCTAGGAGAAACACACAAGTCAAGGTAGATGGTTGTCTGACTGTTGAATCAGGCCAGCACACACACTGTACTGCTGTTCGTTGTCTCCACCAGGCCGAAGGCATGGTGAGAGTATAGGCCCTGCTACACTAGCAATATTTTGATCAATATCAACTAGCAATGTCAACACCAACGGGCAACATGATGAGACACATGGCAACAGGCAACATTAAAAGGGGAATTCCACCCATTTTCATTTTTTTCCTGAGTGTTCAAATGTGAACCCAATGGACCCGCTACCATTTGTACACTCTCAGAAAAAAAAAAAATAAGCCTTAGTTTGCATTGAATCATTTTCACCCAACTGCCACTCAAAACGTTCATTTAGCAGAATAAAAGTAACAAAATCCTTGTTTTCGTCCATAGCAGTGAAGCAGCAGCAGCAGCAGCCATGGTTTCAGAAAAGTTTATCTGTGGGAGTCTAGGAGAAAGGATCGGGTGACGCCAAGGAGGGCAGTGATTGGAGGATTCTGATAGGTTGACCAGTAGGGGGCGCTACAACCAGGAGTTGATCATTTTCTATAGAAAAGTGAAAAGTCAATGTTGATGATTGACATAGCTTGTCGATGTTGATCAAAACATTGCTAGGTGTATCAGGGCCCTATGTTTTGCAGTCCATGCGCACGTGTGTGTGTGTGTGTGTGTGTGTGTGTGTGTGTGTGTGTGTGTGTGTGTGTGTGTGTGTGTGTGTGTGTGTGCGTGCGTGCGTGTGTGTGTGTGTGTCGCCCATCTGTTACCAGCTAATCTCTGGGACTGTTACCCCAGATGATGACAAACACTCCATGGTTAACCTCTGTCGCAAATTTTAATTATGGGCTGTAATTGGCTTTCAAAGTTTGCAGGATCAGCCTGTTGGGTAGCCTGGCTCAGCCCTGAATCAGCACCTTAAAAAATACTAGCTTATTGTCTCCACCGTAAGGTGGTGACTATGGATCGTACCCCGTCATTCCGCCCGTGTCTGCGCCATCTAGTTCGTGCATACGATGACTACCATTCCGGTGACTATAAATCGTACCCCGTCCTTCCGCGCGTGTCTGTCCGCCATCATGTCCGTGCATACAATGACGTCATGATGACGTCATAAATCTCATACCCTCGTTTTTTTCACACGTTTTTTTCATTTTTTTCAAACCTGAGCCCAGACGGTGGAGACCTGTGCCCCGTAGGGGCACAACTAGCTTGTTTTTTCCCTGTGATTCAAGGACTGGCTTCCCTGCCTTTGGGGCTGTTTGTGCCGGTTGGAAATCCAATCCCAGCACCTGATTGGCCAACAGCCCTGTCAATCACTTCGTTCCCAACGTCGTCTGCTTTCCCAATATTCTTTTGGGTTCATATGAACCAATCACCATTAAGACTGCTGCTTTGATATTGCCCATCCTAGAAACCGCAATGGTAGAGAGGGAGTTCAGTCTGAATAACGAAGTGGAACAAAATGACAATTCAGACTGAGGTCAAGCTACCCATTCGGAACAAAAAGCATCAAATCATGAATGCAGCATGCCAATTATGTGAGTGCCAATTATGTGAGATCGTTCAAACACTTTTAGGCTATTAGGCCGGGGAATATATCCATCCCACCCTTTCACATTTGCCCATTATAGCACCACCAACAGATGGAGTTTTGCACATTTTTTGGAACAAAATGCCTCAAATCTGTGCTTGCTGTGTAGCATGCATGCATAATATGCAAATAATGTTTCTGACTGACAGCATGTGGCCGCTAGATTAGAATGCGCTAGATGCTTGCCTGGCAGCGAATATGACCATTAAATAACCATTAATTTTCTACATTCTCTAGTTGTGTAGACTTGGGCTAAGAGTTACATCTGGTTAACCAACTGTCCATCATTTAGCAAGGGGGACCACTGGTTGAAAACCACTGTCAAAAAATAATAATAATAATAATAATAATAGCGACAAATGCGCCAAGTTGGCAACATTGCACTGCAGGTCCGAGAATAGAGGAAGTCACTGTTGAAGTAGCATAACGTGTCATCTGCTTGTTTGGTATAGAGCAAGTAGACCATCTATTTCTATTCATCTATTCCAATTCATATCCTGTCTTGCCCAGATGACGTCATTTGGCTTGAGTGCAGACAGGTGTACCATTATTCTCTGTGTGTTCAATAAAAGTCACAACATGCCAGGCCGCACGGTTGTCTTGTTCTGAGAGCTCGCAGTTGGCATGGAGCAGCGAAATTAAATCGAATCAGGAAGACAAGAGCAATCAGCATCACAAGATGATTCCAGATCTCACTTGTGTTCGACTGTCCTCTGTGCCCTTACGGGGCAAACAGATTCAAATAGGATATTCAGGATATTTGATGATTTGGGGCATTTTGCTCCAAAAATGTTGGCAGCGCTAGAACAGGCCAATGTGAAAGTGTGTGATATATTTCTCAGCCTAGTAGCAAAGTGTGCATGACTCCACATAAATTACTTGCTGCGTTCATAATTTGATTGCTTACTTTCAAAACAGGATTGGCAGTCCTGCAAACTTTGAACGTCAATTATAGCAAATTAGGGTGGAATATTAAATGCAGGACAGATCTTGAGGACATGACTATAGATATGTAGATATATAAAAATGCTTTTTATTAAATAGCGTGGTGCGCTACAATCCTAATTCCGGGCACAATAAGTGTTTAACACCCGTAAAAACACGTGTGAGTACTTTATACTTGAAAACGAATGTTTATGGACACGTTATGGATGTAAATGTATCGATCCGCCACAAACTGGATTAAGCTGCTGGCCATTCTTTCTTCTCTCCTGGGACGGAGGCTCGTTTAATCGTTTAATCCATAATAGTCTCCTTTCTGCTTGGTATCCTATACCGACACAACTCAGGCTTCAAATGCAACCAAATGAACCCTAACGGGTTCATTTGGTTGCATTTGTACACTCTCAGAAAAAAAAGTGTCTATAGAAATCATTTCATCATGATGAAATACATCTTGATGATGTCATGAAGATGTGTTTCATCATGTTAATGGGTTTTCTTCAGACCTCCATTTCCAGGAAACACAGAATGGGGGAAACGTTTTCATCATGTCCACCCAGCACCTCTAGGGTATACTAATGACATATTAGAATGTTGAAAATGGGTGGAATTCCCCTTTAAAATGCTTCAATCTGGTGCACTTTGAGATCAAATATTTTTCATAACAATCAATACAAATAAAACCTTATTAATGCAAGCTTTTAGTGGGCCCCGCTGGCTTTGAGCCCCACTAAAATTGTCCAAACGTTTCCTTACCTATCCACGCCACTGCTGGTTGTGGCCCTAAGCAACCGCTTACATGGCATATGCTTAGAACCGGCCCTGTTTGCAGTTACTAGCATCAGAGGATCACCTGTATCTCTGTATGTATAACCACGGTAGTGACATAGAAGTGCACTAGTAGTGGTCCAGGTGGTAACCGTTGTGTCTGAGCAGCAGACAGGGTCAGGTCAGAGGTCAGGGAGTCACGGATCTGGACAGGATGGAACCCGGACACAACACGACTCGTCTGAACTCCGCCGGGGTTGGACTGGGTTTTTTCTTTCGACTTCGCTCGTCCTTCCGCTTTCTCTTCCTCCCCTCCTCCTCCCCTCCGTTTCGTTCTCATTAATTTTGTGGCTTGCTCTCCCTTTCATTCGGGTCGCGGACGGCCCTGTCGTGGTTGAGTCAGCCCCGCGCTCAGACAAAGAGCCTACAGTGTTTGACAAGTCTTATTCAGAGCTCGTATCTAACCCTAATGCCTTATGAGATCACTACAATGCTATGTCTCTCCCTCACACACACACACACACACACACACACACACACACACACACACACACACACACACACACACACACACACACACACACACACACACACACACACACACACACACACACACACACACACACACACACACAGTATTCACATACTGAGAGAGATGCTTAACTGAAGCTGTGCAGACGACGGTAAGAAACGCGTGCACGCACGTCCGCGCGCGCACACACAACGCACAAGATGGAAAAAGGGCCTGCTTTGTCCGTATGTCGAGGGATTCATATTTGTCATGTTAATGGAGTTTGAATAGGTCACTGTTCAACAGGGTTCAACAGAAAACTGGGACACGGTTTTGTATGTAATATTATGTACATATCTCATTAAACCCTCCGTCACCTTCTGCCTCTGAGCGACTCTGGTCCTGATTCCAAGATTCAACCCGATGTAATGACTTGAGAAAGTGGTCCTCGGAGCACAGGTCGCTCTACGCCTAGGGGTTTTCAACCTTTTTAATACCAGGGGACCACTATTTATTCAGAATTTGAGCCACAGACCACCATTTGAGGACAGTTTAGCCCCACAAGCCTAACCTAAAGATTTATTTTGCTTTTGTCCACAATACAAGACCGGATTTGGGCTACAAAACAGGCAAAACACACAGACCAAAATGACCATTCATCTTCTAGTTGTGTAGACTTGTGGGCTAATTAAGATAATGAATATTTTAACCCTTGAGAGTGTAAAAATGAAACCAAATGGACTTACTTATTTTGTGTGATGCCTGGGCATGCAAAGCTTCAATGTTGGGAGATTATCCACTCTTTACCCTCTTTCAAGCTCGAGTCCCCATTTTGGCCATGTCATCTGATAATTATTAATAAGGCAAACATGTTCAGCCATTTTCGAGTAGTAGTGAAAACAGCAGAGCTACAAGTTTGTATAGTGTTGACACATCACAGTCAGTTGGCTTGTGGATCGGCTATTCTAGCTATTCCTGTGCCTCAGCCTGTCGACATACTGTACTGTATAAGTATAAAATAAGACCTGAAGTGGTTCAGGCGCTGAAGCGTTCAGTCTCGAACAACGAGAGCTGACGAGCGACAAGCCAGAACTCGCTCCAAATCACATCCAAAACAAAAAAAACGAATAGTCAAGCTGTGAGCTTGTCTATTCAGGGTAGGTACTATAGGTGCACATTGCAGAGAAAAAACGTGACGTCCTCTGCGACACACAGACAAGGTATAGGGAAGGCATTCATGACTGAACTAGTAAAGTGCACTCGTCTCATTCAGGGACCCAGATTTCAGCCAGGAGGCATGCCCTAATAATGACAACCTTGAAACGTCTGAAATGCAAAGCCATGAAAGCAGCGTGGCATACATGCCGATTAGCAGTTGTACATCATTGCGACGGGCTGCCTCCCCTGGCTCTCTCGTTCATGGTCTAGATCAGGGGTTTTCAACAGGTGGTCCGGGGACCACCAGTGGTGCTTGAGAAGGTTCCAGGTGGTCCCCAGGCTAAATGATGGAAAGTTGGTTAACCAGGTGTAACTCTTGAGAATGTACAAATGAAACCAAATGGACCCTTGCGGGTCCATTTGGTTTCATTTTCACACTCTCAAGAGTTAAAATATTCATTATCTGAATTAGCACCACTTAATTAAGAAGTTTACACTGTTTTGTTGGCAAAATACAGCCTGGAATTGTGGACAAAACCAGAAGAATTCTTTAATTTTAGGTCTTTGGGGTGAAAATGTAATCAAATGGTGGTCCGTAGCTCAAATGCTGAACAAATGGTGGTCCCTGGAGTCAAAAAGGTTGAAAACCCCTAGATTCCTGCCTCTTTATGTCTGTCAGATTACTGCCATGCATGTCTTCGTTTAAAAAAAAAAAAAAGTCTGATTGTTTTGTGTCGGTTAGGACCGTATCAACACCAATCCATCAAAGCTTAACATTTGAAGTCCCCCTCTGCGACAGGAAGTTTTGCAATAATGCAAGTGCTGCACGGCAGCTGACACGGCATTAGACTTGAAGCTCGCGCAGACGGCGTGCAAGCAGCGATCTGTCAGAACCGGATAAACAAACGTTGTCATTACGGTTTCCGGTGCGACCGGCCGGGCCTCCTCGTTCCTTCGCGCGAGAAAGAATTTCCTTTCGCATGCTTCCTCCGTGTCTGTCCGCTATAGCATGAATGAACCTGCCGTTTAAAGGTCTACCAACGCATAATTAACACGACGAGTGTTAATCCTGCAAAACATGTTTTGTTGTTCCACGTTTTGTTCTCTTGTGATGTTCAGCAAATGGATGGCCGTAAATAACAACCTAAAGAAGCTGGTTAGGTGAGGCAAGTTTCTGATTTAACCCATGTTGTCCAGACATTGTATAGATTCTACAAAACACTCACACTCAGAGCCGAACGCCTGCTATTTTTCAATGAGAGTTAAAAAACCACAAGTGCAGTACAGAATACATTCTTGCCGAGTACAGGCGTCGCACACACAGTGCATGTCACACTGTGTGGACATTTTTCTGTAATGTTATACAGTATATTACCATGGAAACACAACAGAAACAGCTGAGAGAGGCGATCGACCATAATCCTGACACACACACGCGCGCGCGCGCACACACACACACACACACACACAGTATATGTCTCTCACTCGGTCAGATATCCACGGTGATTCCCGTCCCTCACTTGGGAGAAAGAGGGGGATTTCCACATCTATAGAATGGCCATGCCAAACAAAGGCCCTGGTCTGCACAGTTTATGTCACCGCACTACTACTGCACTAAATTAGTTCAAAACAGCAGGAACAGTGTCTTTTAAAAGGTAGTATATTACAACGTTTAAGACTGCATTCAGACTATAGGTATATTTATACCTATAAGAGAGACAGTGAGAGACCGATGGCCAATGGTCGCAACTGTTGTCGCGACCGTTATGAATCACTTGTGACAGTATGACTTCATCCCTAGAAAGTCACAGCCCAGCCCAAACACCCAGCACAACTATATAGAGGCCAATAGAGCGCAGGGAAAAAAAGAGATAGTGACGACACTCCCGTTGACTCCAGTGCTATAGCTGAAAAGAGACGGCTATTGGCTGCAAAGACCTCTCGTTACAATAGTGGATACTGATTTGTTATAGAAGTCGCTTTAGTTAATGCATATTGCAAGAAAATAGGCTGTGTTGTGATGCAGTGGTTCGCTATGTATGTTTGGGATCCAGCCAGGCGCGTGGCGCGAAGCGGCACGAGCAAAGCATGTCGCTACTCTCCTACCACAGTGCGCTAAGGTTGCCCAGTGCAGCTGTCCATACCACAAACGGACATACAGTACATAAGACACATGCAGCCACATAGAGACACACACAGCCAGTCATTGGAACGGTGTGCGCACCACTCAAAAAAACACGAGTCAGTTTAGCTCCAAACACAAGATTAAACTTGTTCGTTCTAACAACCTAACCTCAGGAATAATGAAGAGAAAATGCCATAAATCACACAGTACATTATGATTATTACAGACGGAGGAACAGGTTTTTATTTTTTAGCTGTGCTAGGGGTTTGTTCGCCCCGCTGGCTCAATCATATCGCTTTTCAGCCGTGCTTTAATTCAGCCCCGTGCAAATTGAAATCCCTGTTTACACAGAAATGGGAGATTATCCGCGGGGCCTCGAGGGCTGCCGTTGCGTTGCGTGGTCTGCTCTTTGTGTTGTTGAGTCACCATCAATTAGCATTAACACGCGTGGCATTTAGAGCCAAGTCACTGGGGCTTCTGTGAGAATGAAAACAGAATTTGCATACTGCGTTGCCACATTCGCGCGCACGCCCGAGCGCCTTTTGCTCTCGTGCACGCACGCACACACACAAAAAACATACATGCATGCACGCACGCACACACAGTGTCTTGGGTCTCTGTCTCTCTTCATAGCTGTGGAATGTGGGGTCTTCCAGCTCTGCAGTGGCAGACAGGAGGTATGGATTGATGGGCAATTCATGTTTATGCAGTAGACTTGTGCCTACATGACCAGTATGTTTTATACCGTATGTACTGTATTCACCACTATGGGGCCATATGCATTCTGTTTGGAGACTGCTGAGTGCTGAGTTCCTGCATGCAAGAACAGTGGGAGTGATTCAGCACAGCACAGCACAGCCAGGGTAAATCATGGACAATCCCATCGTTTAAATGAGTCTCCGGGGGGAACCGGACAACCTCTCCCCTCTCACACCCACCTGACGACGCTCTCGGCCCTTTTCAGAATGCACATTTTAACAGTCGACCGGCCCCGAAGACAAAACATCCATTTTAATTGCTGCTCCTCCAGTTGGCTCGACGTGCACATTTTAACAGGCTCCGTTGGAGCAAAAGACAAAAGCAACGCCAGACATTGCTTCTCCTCGACCCATAAAGACTTCAAGATCGAGGCATCTCCAGGGGCAGTGAGACATACTGTAGGCAACGCTGTGAGACCAAGAGGTCAACGAGCAGCGACTACCAATGCCCACTGCCCAGTCCACTATGGTGACGTCATTGGGATTCTCTGTTGCTACTCAGATTGTTATACAGTTTTTCCTTTACATCTCTGTTTAGGTTCTTGTTGCCTCATACACAAGATGGCTGTGTATCACAGCCTCTGTAGCTACAGTATGTATAAGTACTACGTCCCCTCCAGAGTGACGAGGGATATAGTCCAGGGGACTATGGGGCTGCATGGAACTGAGGTCCATATCTAAGCATAATGTGATTTCACTTCATTTTGCTAAATTTTGCAATTCGATTGTCACAACAGATAAGAGGCAACGCATCCCTGGGAAATTCACCTGGATGTTTTTGCCGACCGGCTGGCAGTGACCCCTCTGCATCCAATAGCGACGCTGGGATTGTATGTATCCATAAGGAACATGAAAAAAACATATAGTGCTGTTTGTAATTTGAGATAAATTAATTAATACGGGAAGGAGAATAGTGGCAAATAAGGAGTTAACACATTAATTGATTAACCCAACTTTCACCACTTTTTTCCAATAGTTTTCACTGCCTAGAATAAAGCAGTTGAAATCTTATTTGGTGGAATTGTCGAATAATCATTTTTGTCTGGTGGTCAGTTTGTGGCATCACTGCTCCTGACAGAGCAAGCTAACTGAAATGAATTAAATGAATTATTCAAACAATCAGTTGGTGTCAACACCAGGGTATTGAGGGTCAGATTGGTTCAAATAAACAAATTAGTTCTGGATTGTAGTAGGGTTAGGAACCAAGGCAAGGAGACTCAAGTAATGGTCCTGTGGCAAGTTAGGAACACTGCAAATAATAAAAACAGAAATGAGCAAGTAGCCTTGGACACAGTTTGACCGGCGAGTCACTTGCCATAAAGAACAGGTGAACGAGTTCTCACCGGTCTTATCACACTCCACATCTCAGCGGGATCTATAGCGCTTTGAGCTTCCCAGCAGCCACCCACACAGACAGACAGACAGACAGACAGCTTTTTGCAGAGATACAAAAGGAACCCAAAATAACCCTCGAGACAAATCAGTCCGCAAGAGCCAATGACAGGCAGCGCCTAAGAGATAGCAACAGCAGGAACTCAACAAATCTGCTATGTTTCACTAAACACACATCTGAGATAGGAATTCACCAAGGCAGAATTCCTGTGGTCTTTTTCTTTTTAAGTGCATTTCCGTGTGTGTGTGTGTGTGTGTGTGTGTGTGTGTGTGTGTGTGTGTGTGTGTGTGCGTGCATGTCAGAGAGAGATTGGCAGGAGATGACAAAGAAGGAAATGTTTAATCAACCACGTAGAGTAGAGCCTGAATGAGCCTGAATAATGGACATTTTTACACTCAAATTACTTTTTCCTGTACGACCTGTCTGTACTGTGACTCCCACCAGCCAATGGCGTGAACGCAGACACTCTTAGAGGAGACTAGCTACGGGAATGACTTTTTTTTAAGCGCCACAAACGTCACAGGCGTTACTTACTTTTAAGCGGAGTGGGAACGGAAATGGAAAAGGAGTTCTGTTCATGGAAGAAGTTTGCCGTACTTCCCCTCCTCTGCTCAGCTCAAGTCATTCTAGTAAAGGCTTCCAATAAAGTTGGGCCTGGTAATCACTTTCATGTGTGTACCTGCTGGCGGCAGGCAGTGGGTCTATAAAGAGCATTAGACTTACAAGCTTTTACAACTCTCTAAGTAATACATACAGTCAGCAACATCACCGTCGAGTATACACAGACAAGCCTCAGAAACACGTGTGGCTGGACTTTTTTGCCAAGTGCTTGAAAAGTGCCTGGACTACATTTGCATTAGCTAGAGCTAAGTAGTCCCCCCCCCCCTCCAATTTGTGACATCACCCTTGTTCCAGAAATGGATTCCCCATTCATTTTCCTCAGACTTAAATAATAATCGTCTTCATATAAATCCTTTTCAAAAGTCTATGAGGAAAATGAATGGGGAATCCATTTCCGGAACACGGGCAACGTCATGAAAGGGGGCGGGACTGCTCAGCTCTACATTGGGCACAGTCTCGCTTCTAGGCTGCCTCTCAGCTGGATTCGAACTGGCAACTTCATGGTTAACCATCCAGCCAATCAAGTATAGTGCAATAAAAATATTTGCCTCTGAGAGACAGCAATATGGTAACTGTCAGGGGCAGATCTAGGCATAGGCATGGGGGGGCAATGCCCCCCTAAATACCCAGTCTGCCCCACCAAACACGATGCCATGCAAAACAACCCAAGATATTTCAAATTAAAGTGCTTATATTTACAATGATTTGAAACACTACTACTGCTACAGCTGTGTCACCACTAAACCAACAGCATTTCATCATTGAAAACAGAAAACTCTCTGAGTCAGACCTTTAGCTTTATGCATGCTGCGTGTCTGTTGCAACTTCAATAACAACTGATGTTATTATTGATGCTTTACTTGACTAATAAAAGTCCTGTAACCGAAAATGGTATGGGGGCGGCTTCATCGCCCGTGTCGCTTCGCGCCACGGGCGATGAAGTCGCCCCCATACCATTTTCTCTTGCCCCTCCAACATGTTCGCATGTTCGCTCTACATCTGCCCTGGCATACAGACAGACAGGGGACAGACAGAGTTCAGAGTTCAAATGCCCTATTATGTGGCTTTCTGTTGTCTCTTTTCCTGCTATAGATGTTTTGTAGGTCTGTTAAAATAACTGAGTATTCCCCTGCTGGTGCCTACTATATTATTTCCACACTCACTCCAGAGGGGGCACATCGCATGCATAATACTCAACAATACCTGACCTAAAAGCTTGTAGATCAGCTCGTGCTGCTATATTCGAATTGAAATCCTGAATTATGTTTGTTCGAATATGACATGAAGATCTTAAGAATTTTCTATGCCAGCAACATGTTTTCCCACATGCAATAGATCTTCTAGAACTGGTCACCCTAAGAAAATGCACCTTGACAAAAATTGTACTCGGGTATACACTACAGTACTTGAGTGTGCAGTTTTTACGGTACGTAAGTATCCACCGCTGAATGAATGAGGGTCACAGGGGTTCAAACGGAGCCAGTTGAAGGAATGCGAGGAGGGGGTCAGTCAGAACTTGACCTGCTGCTTTGGTCATGCCATTTCATCATCATCATCACACCCGCCCAGCCACTCACCCACTCAGCCCCAGGACCTGCAGCTTGTTTCACAAGTCTATTTGTTTTTGGTGTCGGTGTTCAACAATGTTGCACAGTGTGTCGTTATAGTTACCACTCCCAGTAGTGACACAGACGGCTAGTGTTTGCAGCCGCATGTCAATAACCTAACATGCAGAAAAAGGTAATAGGGTAACTGGAAGTCTCGGCCCAAATAATACCAAATACTACCCCGTTAGACTGTTGCAAACTCTGTTCACTTCATGGGATAAGTCCATCAAGTTGTGTTTCACCAAGATTTTTCTTTTAGGACCTTTTTCTGAGAGTGTACAAATAGAACAGAAAATTTGGTTCACATTTGTACACTCTCAGGGAAAAAAAATTGGAAATCTCGCGCTTTTGTCCCTCTTTCAGGTTGAAACACCCCTCAGCTCAGTTTTCTGACCCCTCAATGTCGCAATTTTTCGGCTGGTCCGAGTATTATTTGGGCCAAGCCTTGGTGTATTCGGTAATAGTTCTCTTGAGGGGTACGGCGACCGTTTTTAATATGAGAACGCAGTGCAAAAGGGAGGTATTCGGTGTCAATTACTGCCACGGTCCAGTGCTCTCAAAACATCTCATCGCTACACCCTGGAAGGGAAGATAAATGGCATTCACTTTCTGAGATAACAACCGGGCTCCGCTGCATCAACAATTGGCTTTCCATGTTCTCTCCCAAAAAAACGCTATATAACAAAAGACCGAAAAGGAGATTTATTTATATTCCTCCAAAGGGTATAGTAATAATAATCATCATCATCATCATCGTCACTGTGTTCTATGATGTTTCACAATGGGAAGCACCCTGCATAGGAACTGGAAGTCAACACCGTTCCCCTCCATGGGAGCTCTGTTCTGACACGGACAGTCAATCCTGACGAAACCCTGGATAGTGTGTGTGTGTGTGTGTGTGTGTGTGTGTGTGTGTGTGTGTGTGTGTGTGTGTGTGTGTGTGTGTGTGTGTGTTGACATGAGAGAGAGGTGTTGAAATTTCTCATGGAGGTTACTCCAATGTGTGTTTGTGGGGGGGGGGGGGGGTGCAAGGTGGGGGTCAAAATAAGCCACAGCTGGGCACACTCTGCATTAAGAAAGACCAAAGAAAGAAACTTGCTACAACCAACAACATGTCTTTTTTTTTAGAATCTAAATGGTGGTCCAGGGGCTACATTCAAACTGGAGGTCATCGCTTGCACTTGTAAAGGGGCGCTCTGCTCTCGCACAAGTGCTAGAGCTATAACGGGGGTCCATAGTCCCTGTCATGCCTTGAATGAATGAAATGAATGAATGAAATGTTTATTGACAGAGATGAGAGTTACAGTACAAGTCAAGTACAACTACATCAAATCTGACAGAGCTGATTGGACACACTAGTTAAGCATAAACACTTGTTTACAATAGTGGCCAACTTGTTCATTTCATTTAGGCATTCAAATACATACAAAACAACTACTTCAGTAAACTCAGAAGCAGCAAATCATGGAGTAAAATCATAGTGGAGGTAAAAAGGGAAAAGAGAAATGTACAAAGTCAGCCAGCGTCGTGCAACAGCAACAGTCACTTCTTATGCACGGTGCATTCGCATGCAAACACACACACACACACACACACACACACACACACACACACACACACACACACACACACACACACACACACACACACACACACACACACACACACACACACACACACACACACACACACACACACACGGGGGGAAAAAAACAAATAAACATCCCTGCAAGCAAGACCGCGCTGGCCCTGTCAAGGCCCAGTTAGGGCTTGCGCAAGGGGCCGCTTTGGGTTGCCCGCGCAGGACCCTAGGGGGTTTGCACATCGGCAAACTGCTGGGCCCTAAGTGCTGGGCCAGTATGGTCAGCCCCCACGTAGCCCTAAGATGCCTAAAAGGGCCCGCAAGGGCCCCAGAATAAGCCCTCACTCAGCCTGCAGGAAACCCCCATTAACTGCCCTGACTAGGCCCCCACCACACCCACATTGGCTTTAACCATTAATATTTTACTACCGGTATATTTATTTTAAAAGAACTACAAATGAGCCACGAATTGCATCATTAAATCTGTTTACACCAACTGACTGAACTAAAAATTGAAGTACACCAATTAAAATGCAAGTTGTCACTGCATAACCATGATCTGTACTGTGAAAAAAATGCAATAGTCAAAGTGATTCAAATCAAAGAATGTATTAAAAACACCAACAATAGAAAGCATTACAACATATTACAAACATTGGAACAACATTGGAACACACAAAAATAACACATTTAACGTGTGTGTGTGTGTGTGTGGGGGGGGGGGGGGGTGCAAGGGAGTTAATGCAAATCCTTTGTCTGGGCTGTTCAGTATTTGGGCCAAAACAGCACCAGGCTATAGAGCTGGCAAGTGTGGCAGCCATCTTAGTTCCATGCTAAAAATCCCAATGCATTTTCCCCATAGAGATTTCCAAAGATATTGTAAGCCTTGAATCCAGCCATCCAGGATCATGGTTAATCATGACCATAAAACCTTTGATCATGTGAAAAAGGTTTTAAATGTTTTAATTATGATATACGATGTATAATAAATACTGTTTTTCAAATATTTCTTTTCACAGAATCAAAGGTTTTATGGTCATAATTCACCATGATCCTGGATGGCTGGATTCAAGGCTTACAATAATTGATATATCCTTGGAAATCTCTATGGGAAAAATGCATCAGGATTTTTAGCGTGGAACCAAGATGGCCGCCACACTTGCCAGCTCTATACTGAATGGCCCTCCAAGGATGCCCTGTGCCAGATCAGAGAGATCTGATCATGTAATTGGTCCTCACTAATGTTCATGAAACATTGGCACATTTTTCCCCACTTGGTCTGTGTCTCATAGGAGGGCTGTGGGCAGTTCAGAAACTAGGCTTATATGACATCAAGAGAAACCAAGCTGATAGAAACGACAGGCTTTTAATTCATGAAAAGTTACCATGTGTTACCAAGTTACCAATGAAAGCCATCGTTCTCGCGATAATGAAAATGTATCTTTTAAATCCCCCAAAAATAAAATACATTTTTGGATGTCATCGATGATGTCCCATAACTCCAGTTTCTGAATGCCCACAGCCCTCCTATGAGACACAGACCGAGTGGGAAAAGAATCTGCCAATTTTTCATTAACATTAGCAAGGACCAATTACATGAAGAGCATTTAAGGCAAATGGCACAGGTTAAAGGAACATCTTAGGATGTAAGCCGAGAAAATCTCCTAACACCACCAAACCATCTTGACCTATTCTCCCCAAAGCAAAAATTGAGCAAGTCAAGGCACGGGACACACCGTGTAACAAAACAAGTTGAAAAGGCAATACTGAATTTGAAATTTGCAATGATATTAATTTGATAATGCGTAAGCATGAAGCAACAACAGCTATAGGAATGAGAGGCAAGTGTAAATAATTAAAATAAAATCAAAATTGCTCGACTTTTAGTTAGATTCAGACACTGCCCTGGGTCTATCAATGAATCATTCACCATAGGTACAATATCAACAGGTTTAGTATATCAATAGTAGTAGTTTTTAACCAGTTTTCCTGCAAACATGGATGTGACACTATTGTTCCAACATTGTTTGCTGCTCCCCTCCGGTTCCCAATGGTCAGAATACATCAATACTGAGCAAACAACTGGTGATGGAGACAGCTCTAAACACAACTCAACACAATAACTGTCTTAACTGTCTTAAACAATATTATAGGAAACAAGCCAAAATAAGCAACAGCATCATTTTACAAACAAGCCCAAAAACTACTAATGATGTAAAAGCAACTTTACAGAAAAAATGAAAAATAAAATGAAAGCCCTTGGTCGGTAGTCAGTGGACACCAAAGAGTGGGTCCAACTCAGTGTGACCTGGAGTGAGGCAACCACAGGTGTAGGCAACAAGTGTTTGTTCTGTACAGTAGGTTCGTAGTTATTCAGTGCTTACATTTTGTTGTGTGGGAGGAAGTTTTACAACTGTATGCATCAAAGAACTAAATGCAGGAGAGAAATGTCAAGTTCAAAAGGCTTGGATGCCAATAGTCCAGGCTTCCAGGTGCTATACAACATTCAGAATTAAGCCTCTCCATTCAACAGCTTATTAGGGCCACATATTAGCGACTAGCGAGTTCCGCTTAATTGTCCTCAGACCCCTCATATAGTTGACTCTTAGCAAACTCAGATGCAACTTGCTGACTGCACAGGTGTGGACCTTTTTGAGACATCTAAAAAAGCAGTTCAACTCACAGGTTCCCATCTCGAGTGACCACTTCAGGTAAGATGAGGTTTAGGCGGTTGTGAGGTTTATCTTTTCTCGGGCCATGGTCTCTCTGCTGAAACGGGAGGATAAAAAAAAAAGGACTGGAGGGGAAGGACGACCAGCCACCTCTCAAAATAGAATGTTTCTTCTTGCACTCCTCGCAACCATGGCTTGTAGTCCTTTCTCAGGACTGAATTCATCTGGAAACATATAAAAGAAAATATTATTGATTATCGGCCTAGTGTGCCTTTGCGGTAATCAATCCCTGGTAACCTAACTGTAACACAGTGAGAAGACTCTCACATAGTGACACTACAAGAGGCAGGCCTACAACTGTGTTTGTGTGTGTATATCAGGAACCTGTCGATTGCGGTTCACTGGTAGACCGCGGACTGTTCCCAAGTCGACTGCAACGTGACGAAACGTTCAAAAACCTACCATTTCACTCTGAATGGGAGGAAGATTATGTTTTGTTTATTATAATTAAACGTGCCTTTTCGTCCTCACTTGGAGAACTACTGATGTTAGGTGGTTAAGCATGAATGTTCCTGATCAGATTTCTGATCATAGCTATATCTGAAATCTAGTAGTTCCCGAAGCTTTCTACACAGGGATAATCATACAAAGCTAGTTGACCACCAGTGGCTTTTAGATTTCATTTGTCTTTCCTCACTAATCTCACCCGCGAGCTCAATGGGTTGAATGAAGAGCTCCAGGGTAAAAATAAAGATGTAGTCAACATGAGTTCCGTGGACACGTTTTGTTGATTATTCAACATACAGTACTTTGATTACATATTACCCTATTGGCCTGAATATAAGTGTTTTTTTCAAATGGCAAAAAAAAAATCTTAAAAATGGAGTCGTCTTATATTTGTGGACTATATTATTTGACATTCAATGTTTTCTTCTTTACACAAATTAGTCTTGAAAAATGGGGGTCTTCTTATAACCAGGGTCGTCTTATACTTGGGACAATACGGTAATATTTAATACTTGCCTTTAATACCATGTTTCTCAGCTTGCTGTTCTCTCTGTAAAGTCTTCAGCTGGCCTTGCAGTTCTTTGGTGTAGTCTTGACTTGACAGTTCTGCTGAACTGGGGTTGAACAGATCCTCAGATAACATTCCCTCGTCCACCCGTCTTTGTGTAGCAACTTTGGCCTTTTTCTGGGGGGAAAAGATGTTATTTCGTATTTAAAGGGGAATTGCACCCATTTAACATTTTTTCAGCATACAAATAGAACTAAATGAACCCTCAGGTCCATTTGTACAAAAGAAAAGCATCAATGCTGTGAAACAACTTGATGACACCATTAAGTTGTGTTTCACCATGTTGATGTTTTTTTCCAGTCCTCCATTTCTAAGAGACACAGAATGTGGAAACTTTTTTTTTATCATGTCCACATAACATATTCAATTTGGTATATTAATGATAGGCTATAGTAAAATGTTGAAAATGGGTGGAATTTCCCTTTAATCAAAGAGCAGTCAATATACATTCATTCTTTTCTGGGTGTACTATCAATCTCTGGTTAATTACCTGTTTGGGATTTCCAGGGCCAAAGCCTTTGTCACCATTACTGGAGTCTTCTTCACCAAAGTCCAGGTTTTACGCTTTCCTCACCCTCTTGCCAAGATTCGGAATGTCAACTGCGTAGAGTTCCCGCTCAGCAGCTTTGAGTGTAGCCTCTTTGTCTGCATCCAAGTAAATTAGAAGGATAGATTTTAATAATTCCAAAAAAACAACATTGTCATCAACCTAATGTTTTAAAATGTAAATTTTGTGTGAGTGTGTGTAAAGACCTCACTTGCCTGCTAACTGAAGAATTTGAGCATGCTCAACCGGCCATCCATTAGCAGGTTTCTTACGGCCTAATGTACGGCACTCCACATGATGTGTCCTGTCAATTTCAATTCAATACAAATAAGTTTGATTGGCATGAAAAACATACTGTACATTTTCAGTGCCAGAAAACGTGTCAAATAAATAAATGCAATAAAATAAAGGGGGAAGTAATACAGCACTGTGTAAACAGAGCCATGTCATATTGCATCTTTTACATGTTAGGGTGCTGTGGTTTCCAAAGTGGAACCTGTATTTCTTAAAAATGGAGGTCTGAAAAAAATTAACAACTGATGACATCATGAAGATTGACATTATTATTATTATTATTATTACATCATGAAGATGTATTTCACCATGTTAATGATTTTTCTTTCAGATCGCTTTTTCCTGAGATGGTACAAATGGAACCAAATTGACCCGCTAGGGTCCATTTGGTTCACATTTGTATCCTCTCGGGATTTTTTTTTTTATGTGTGGAATTCCCCTTTAACATTCATTTTGACGAATCGGTGGTGCAAGTGCAATCTGCAGCCTATTGTCAAATAGGGGTCTTTGAAATTAAATGTATTTAGAATCACTGCTTAGAGCCATTCAAATTTCTACTGATGTGGCGTTATCTTATCATATGGGGGTCCACGGGCTCATTAATTAATGACAATTTCGGGGTCCTTGTCATGAAAAGGTTTGGGAACCACTGTTATAAATAGGATATAAATATAGATATTTTTACTTTTTAGTCAAGACAAGAACAAAAAACAAAGACAAGTAGTAGTTATTGTTTTGCAGTTATTTTGTACAGGTATAATCAGAGGCCGTTTTCCCCAGGACTAATTTAAACATTATACAGAAAAACGCAGTTTTAGCAATGTGTTTGGGTTGTACATTGTACTCCCAAAGGGGAGATTATTTTGTTTTTGGTCATAGTTTCAAACTCACCTTTCAGTATCACTGTCAACTATCCAGCTGCTTGGAACAATGCTGGTCGTATTCTTGTCAGCCCCCTCTGCCCAGCTAACAAGGGCAAACTTGTATTCCGTCATACTTTTGTTGATTTGATAAATAATTTTAATAATTTTAATGTTTCTGTTCGCTGAACGAGTGGACGTTGTTGTGTTGTGCCGCATCCGTTGGAAGAAAGACAGCGCTCGAGCGCGATGGCTCGAGCGCGGTCTGGAGGGGGAATGGTTATGCGCATGCGTGAGTTGCGCGCTAAGCATTCTGGCCGATGTAGTTCTAGTAGAGTAAGCAATGCTTACTGATAAGTACAGCGGAACTACACCAACCAAATGCTTAGCGTCTCAATGAAAGCCGGAAGCCATCTCTCTCAAAACCAAAACACAGCAAAAAATGGATCGGCTCCGATTTAGAAGAAAATATATTCTCCCGGATTCTGATGAAACGGACATTCCAAAAAGAACAACACGTTTCTGAAAAGAAGGTGAGTCTTATTCTGTTTACTGAATCATACGACAATGCAGACGGATATTGTAACTGCTTGCATGACCTCACTGTCTAAACCAGAGGCATCTAGTAGACAAGTTGCGACATTGAGGGGTCAGAACCCGAGCGCTGTTCATTTTGCCTAAAAGGTACAGACTACAGTTGGGAATACATCGTTTTCAGCAATGTGTTAAAGTATGCAATGTTTATGCTGTAATATTACTACAAATCGATATAAAATAAAGGGATGTATTTATTTATCATTATCACAAGCTGGGCTGCTATTCGTTGTCCCAATTTTCAGTAGAAGTCTAGGTATAAGAGCCTCCATTGGACTGACCCCATTAAGTGAACGGAGTTGGCGTAGCTGTCTATACGCTAAAGCCCTGGTCTAAACAAACAATGCAGAGATAAGATTGAGATCAAATCTACATTACATAGCCAAAATGGATATAAAGCACTCGAGGCTAGAGAGTGAACTGTGGCCATAGCCCCGCCCCTTGCTATGCATTTCAATACAAGTTGCTCAGTGCATTTCAATACAAGTTGCTCAGTGGCGTTCTCATGCACACGGAACACAACGCCACGGAACACTGACACAGCTGGTCCTGGCTGGCGCAAGGGACGCCATGAACGTCCGTCCAACTCCGTTACGTCCGCCGCCATTAACATACTGCACTTACACATTTCGCCACTAGGCCCGAAGCTCGAAAATAGTTTCACAGGAGTTTTGGGGAAACATATTTGACCCCCTAAACTTTGTGTTGCGCTTTGACAGAGTATGAGCGAGAACATTCGAAAACAAACAGAGCCACCACACACATACTGATCTTTAGCGTTGCCACATCAAACTGCCATTGCTCGTATGTCATCGATTATATTTTTATTTTATTGTTTGCGTTCGAGATCTCACTTTCTCACTCCTCAATGTCGCAACCTTTCCAGTACACACGCCCCTCCCCCGGCCTCAACCACTGCCTTACACTATAGACACAGTTACGACATACAAGTTGTTACGACATCTACGTTCCACACCATTGCAGCAGCATTTCTTAATGGACCTATTTACGAACTGGGACGGAGATCCAGCTTTGCAGAACGACATGGATTACACCCTGCTAGCAGTCAAAGCTACCATCGTCCAGCCTCTGCCGCTGCTGTCCAATGTCCATATTCCAATACTACCCACTCATTTTCGACCGATGCATATCACACACGTGTTGATTGTGTTGTCTAACAATAAACTGCATGTTCGACTGCGCGTCTGTCCAGGCTGCATGAGCAGCGCTCGAGCGCTCAGTTTCTGACCCCCCAATGTCGCAACTGTGACTCTACATGCCATTGATGTCGCAACTCTGACTCTGCATGCCCTTTCATGGCCACAGTGTTACAGACAGTACACAGAGTTGCGACAACTCCGTAGACCTGTACAGGCATGGCATCATGGCGCCGCCATCCCGTTCATGTAGCACCTTTGCCCACTGATTTTTCAAACGGACGCATTTCCAAACACTGGAGGGGACATCTAACTCACGTGGTTTTCAACCAGTCGGCCGGGCGGGGACCACCAGTGGCACTTCTGAGGGTTCCAGGTGGTCCTTAGCTCAATTATCGAAAGTTGATTAACTGTATTAACAGTATTCATTACAATTTCCACTGCAAACACGATCCACTGCAAACACGATCGTATTCCACTCATTTCGACCCATGCATCCCACACGTGTTGTGTCTAACAATAAACTGCACGTTCGTCTTAGCCCCGTTCGTGACACTCTCATCTCGCTGGCAATACTGACTACAGCTACGAGGAGAGAGTCACGTGTAGCTCGGTTACCTTTTGGATGACCGCCGGGTGCACCCGGCGAGAAACAGTGGATTAAACCCCTTTAGCAATAATCAATGCAAACGGGAATGGTGTCGATAGAATCGCAACAAAAAAAAACTCAACACGGAACCTTAACATTTGAACACGGACACACAGAAAACGCGTATTTAATTTAAGAAGACACTACCATGTTTTGGAATCATGGTACTGCCGCGCTAGCAATTAGCTACATGCTAGCGCTTCCAAAACATGGTAGTGTCTTCTTAAATTAAATACGCGTTTTCTGTGTGTCCGTGTTCAAATGTTAAGGTTCCGTGTTGAGTTTTTTTTTTGTTGCGACTCTATCGACACCATTCCCGTTTGCATTGATTATTGCTAAAGGGTTTAATCCAGTGCTTTTGGACGGCTGCACCCAGACGGAGCCCCCGGTCATCCACAGCAGCAACCGAGCTACACGTGACTCTCTCCTCGTAGCTGTAGTCAGTATTGCCAGCGAGATGAGAGTGTCACGAACGGGGCTACGTTCGACTATGCGTTCTATATTGGATCTATGTTTCCCCAATCCAGGCAGTCTGGTATTGTGGACAATGCAAAAGACATCATGCGTTTGGGGTCTGTGGGGCTAAAATGTCATCACATGCTGGTCCGTGTCTCAAAGGCTGAATAAATAGTGGACCCTCGTACTATCAAAAGGGTTGTAAACCAATGATCTAACGGATCACATCACTGAACACACTGGTTTTGGACGCGCGTGCTTACACAGCCATACCTCACTATAAACTATTTCAACAACAGAGACGAAACGATCGAGAGACACAGAGGAGATCTAGAGACGTGAATTGGCGTGAAGAAAGTCGCTTAAAAACACTGATTGATCATCAATACGTGCGCACACACGCAGCCTGCAGCACTCTCTGACGCCGTACCGTCTCCAAGTCTGAACTACGGTGCAAATACGGTGCGGCTGACGTTCGTTTCCACCACACAGCTTCTGCAAAGTTCTTTCCTACCTTTGACTTAATGTGTTGCTAAAAGACGCCCAGATGATGGATCCAATTGATTATATTTGCAGGCATGTAGCCTACAGTGGTCAGCACTTAGCACTTGAGATTGTCACTGTTACCATCTGACTGCCTCTGAGGCACCTGGGTGGTATCACTCCCCCACCGTAGTAAGTTTTCACACTTCATTTAAAAGGTGTCAATGGTTGTAGTGTGGCAGAACAACCACCCCAAATTGTGGTCGCTCTGCCACAATGCCTCAATGCAATAACAATGTATTATACGGCCTATAAAAAAGCACTTTGAGGTGCATTTCATTTCATGAAGGGTGCTATAAAAGATAAAATGTTTTATTTTTTAGGGTAATAATAACAATAATTATTATTATTATTTATGACTACATTTGTTTATAATGGTTAAATATAACATTAACATATTTTAAACATAATGGGTGCATTATATTCCATTTAACAGTTTCATGGGCTCATATCAAAGACCACCAAGTGCAGATCAAGACTGACCTCTCCAACCTACTTCCAACAACTTCAAACCACTCAGCCTTCCACCCTACAGCCAGGATCTGCCTGATGTTTCTTTCAGTTAACAAGGACTCATTCTCTACCACTGTTGCAAAACTGCTTGCTCAGGGTGTACACATAACTTAAGACAACCTCTTCAGATTTGATATGTCTATAAAAATATTTTGATTTGTAACACCATTCAGAATATTACTCATTATTTATGTGTTGTCTATGTCAACGTTGATTACCGTACTTTAATGTATGGCTTGCAATCCACTACTTCAGAACCCCTGCAGTTTTCCATCAACTAGCTATTTGATTAAAAACAATTAACTCATGATATTTAGTTCCTCACAGATCCAACGCGTGGCGCTAGAGGTTCGGGGCGCGAAGCGCCCCGAACTTCTAGTACTGTACAATTGTTATTGGGTCTGTCTAGTTTTCGCGAAGGGAACATGGTATATATCATTGTCTATAAACAATGAAAATGTAAATGTCTGTAAATTAAAGGGGTACTCCACCTTCAAAAAAACTTTTGGTCATTTTATGGTCTACTCAGCCTCATGTGAACACACCAGACAGTTTATAAGTTACTCCTTTCAGTATTTAGATATTTGATGTTCATTAATTTGCCAGACCCAAACCATTATAACTTAAAACTCCATTTTAACCATGACAGATTATTCGAAAACAACCATTCTTTTTTCTGGTGACTGATATTGTCCTCCTAATACGTGAGAGGGCCGTGGAATTGCATCTACAGTTTTCATTTATTTTGAAAATATTGTTTTGTAAAATGTAGCCCCCTCCATATTTGGGAATGCCCACCAAAAATGAATAAAACAATATTTTAAAAATAAATAAAAACTGTAAATGAAATTCCACAGCCCCCTCAAGTATTAGGAGGACAATATCAGTCACCAGAAAAAAAGATGGGTTGTTTTCGAATAATCTGTCATGGTTAAAATGAAGTTTTAAGTTATAATGGGTTTGGGTCTGGCAAATTAATGAACATCAAATATCTAAATACTGAAAGGAGTAACTTATAAACTGTCTGGTGTGTTCACATGAGGCTGAGTAGACCATAAAATGACCAAAAGTTTTTTTTGAAGGTGGAGTACCCCTTTAATATACAGACTAGGCCAGGTGGTTCACAAAGTGGGGTCTTTGAGGGGCTCCCTAAATGATACTTAGGAACCAAGTGGACCCTTATGGGTCCCAATTCTGAGAGTAAAGATGGGCCCATTAAAAGCAAGCCCAAAAAGGCATTTGCTGACTTAAAACATGAAATAAGTACAAAAAGATCCCAATAAACAAGCTATTAACAGACCAGTAATAAACTGTACTGTGCTTAAAGTATTGGAATTAATTCAATCACCAACCTGTCAATGACATGAGAGTCATGTCATGCATTATTTTCTTACATAAAATCTGAATGAAGATTCCTCTCACTATAAGTCTGACATTGGCTTTGAAGATACATATCATATGATATGAGCCACATTATGGTTATTGTGCTGTACAAGAGTATTTCTCAGCCAAGTTCTTCTTAGGTTACCCCTTCTGAAGTCCATTGTTAGTTCAACAGTACATTTACAATCAGTTATATCAGTGGTCTTTCTTTCTTTCTTTCTTTCTTTCTTTCTTTCTTTCTTTCTTTCTTTCTTTCTTTCTTTCTTTCTTTCTTTCTTTCTTTCTTTCTTTCTTTCTTTCTTTCTTCCTTCTAGAGCCTGTATGCTGGTGTGGAGATTCTATTCCCAGATATCCTACTTCCCTGCTCTTGTTTGAGGATGACTTTACCAGAGAGTGAGGCTAATTCAACAATGGACATAATTGCAGTCAAGCATCATCAGTGTGTGCAGTATTTATTTTTTTCTTGTGACTTAGATCACAGTGTTGGGTCCATTATTGGAAGTGGAGAATAATAATAATAATGGATTGTTCAGTTTTATTTGAAGATATCCCTTATTAATCAGCAAGGAATCACATTCACAAGTCTGTGAATCTGTGAAACAATTTCCTCTGAAAAATGAAGACCCCCTTTACACTGGTTCACGACTTACCCAAGCTTCACTGTGCTGTTGCAAAATGGACACAATTTCTATATACTATTACATGCTTTGCTTTTGAGAAGGGTACAGCTGCAGACCTAGCCTAGGAGTGGACGTGCCTCACAGTTGATGTGATGACGTCACATCAACCCACAGGCCCCTGTTGTTGAGCACCGGGGATTTAGGCTTAGGGTTACGGTTGGAGGGGTCTAGAGTTTTGCTACAAACATTGCTACACCCTTCTCTAAACCTACCCCTAACCCTAACCACAAGCTAAGATGGTGCTGATAAGCAGCCTACTGGGAATTATCGCTTGATAACGGTAGAAGCGGGTGGCACATGGCAAAAACAGGGGTCTATGGGTTGATGTGTGACGTCATCACATCAACTGTGAGGCACATCCACTCCTGGGCTAGGTCTGCAGGTGGAGCCTTTTGGATCTTTTGGCAGAAAGAATGACAGATCACATAGTTCACTGATTGATGTTGAAAATGTGGTTGGTCTGAAAAGGGGATTCCACAGGCATGAAACAGGTATTTGATGGACATTGTTAAAAAGAAAATGTGTGCTATTGATCTATCACAATTAGCAAGCCTTTATGCATATACTGTATAGCAAGATCCAGTGTGGAAGATTGAAAATGTAAAAGGCAAAGAGGTTTTAATAAACATCAAAGTGATGCATATTATTTTGTCTTCAATGTGTTTTCTTTAGTATATATAGCTATGCTATGAATGGTTCATGTGTATGCTATAAATGTTTATTCGCAAAGTAAAAAATGAAAGTAAAATAGTAAAGTATTATTAAATATGTTACGATATATAATCATATATGGCACAATATATACCAATATATGGTACATGCATTATATTGTAGTATATTGTAGCACATAGATAAAATAAAATCATGCATGGCACACTATATAACAATACAGCACATGCATATGTTGGGCATGCAAAGACTGAATATAAATGACCATATATTGTACCATATATAATTATACAGATGGAATTATGTAGCAATATATGGAACACTCATATATTGCAATATATTGGAGCATACAAAGACTGAATATAAATTGCCATATATTTTACAATATATAATTAGACTGGGCACAATATATACCAATATATGGCACACTCCTATTGAAATATATTGGAGCATATAAAGACTGAATATAAATTGCCATATATTTTGCAATATATAATTATACCGGTACAATATATACCAATATATGGCACACTCATATATTGCAATATATTGGAGCACATAAAGACTGAATATAAATTGTAAGGCTGTTGAAAATAGTTAATTAATGGGATTAAATTAATTTTGTTGATTAATCTGATTAAATTTTTTAACGCAATTAACTCATGTGCACACTGACTCAACCCACTGAGCATTTTCTCACTGAAAGAAATGGGTAGAGCACGGTTTTACGGAGACATATAGCTGTGTGTCTCCCTGTAACCAGAGCCATAGAGTATAGCTGGAGGATCTACAAGCATTGAGGGCTTGTAGATCAACTATTTTGATAAATATTGTAAAGATAAATGGTTATTTTTTCCCACAGATTCTGTTTCTTTTTTAAATGTTGGAATCCTGTACAGGAAAACATGCATATTTTGGACATAGTTTGATTGGTGATTAATCATGATTAAATTAATTTTGAAGCTGTGATTAATTTGATTAAAATGTTTAATCATTCAACAGCCCTAATAAATTGCCATATATTTTACAATATATAATTAGACCGGGTACAATATATACCAATATATGGTGCATGCATATATTGCAATATATTTGTTATACAATATATAATTATACATGGTACAATATATACCAATATATGGACATGCATATATTGCAATATATTGGACAATTTAAATACTAAATCTCATATATGGGAAAATATATTCCTGTATATTGCACAACATTTTAAAATATAATGCAATATATGTTTCTTCCGTAAGGGGCTTTTACAATGAAATGGTTCAAATCATGAACACAGTGTGCTGTTTCCGTGAAATTTTGCACGCACATTCAATGTGGTATAGCACACGCTGTGGTCATATTGTTGGCTCAAATATTAACACATACACCAAGTTATTGAGCATATCATAGCTATACTTAATGAGTCACAAATACATATTTTACATATATTTTTTAATTAAGCTGCTAGTGCGGTGGTAGTTAATGCAGGAATATTTCAATCAATAAATGAATGAATAATAAGGAAAGAGCAGATATGGGCTGTCCACACAAAAAAGGCATTGGGCCCAAAGGTATAAATATGCTAAGGGCCTACACGGGCGAAAGCAAACTGGGCCAGTATGGGAATGCTGTGGGCTGCCCGCAGGTGCGGGTTATCGCATAGTTGCCCACGGTAAGCCAACAGCTATGGGCATCACTTGGGCAAGCCCTCTGGGGGCCCCTTAAGGTTAAGTGCAGGCTGCCATAGCCCTCACTGCCCACATACAGCCTGCGCAGGGCCCTCAGAGGCTTGCTTGAAGGGATTCATTTACTCACATTTGGTTTTGCTGCCGGTGTCCATTTAATGACCTGTCATCACGATTCATTCATTCGATCTGGACTGAGTGTTGTTGAAGTTCTGCATCCAAAGAACCGCTGGCGTCAAGTTTAGCTACTGCAGCTCCATGTGTGTGTGTGTGTGTGTGTGTGTGTGTGTGTGTGTGTGTGTGTGTGTGTGTGTGTGTGTGTGTGTGTCAGTGTTACAGTGTGTCAGCGTGAGATAATAACGAGGCGAGTGGTCATGGATGTGTGGATGACTGTGTGTGTGTGTGTGTGTGTGTCAGAGGAGTGTGTGTGGACAGACACGCTTTCAGTGACAGCCAGCGGGTTGGTTCGTTGCTACATTGTAACATTTCACATCCCCAAAGTTAATAGGAAACTTATACTGCTGATGGGTCCTAAAGCCTGCGTGTTGTCATTCCAATTGGAATGTCGTTCCTATACTGCAGTGGTTTTCAAACCTTTTTGATACCAGGGCCCACCATTTATCCAGCATTTGAGCCACGGACCACCATTTGAGGATATTTTAGGCCCACGGACCCCAAATCTAAAGGTTTATTTTGCTTTTGCCCATCTTCTAGTTGTGTAGACCTGGGCTAATTCAGATGATGAATATTTTAACTCTTGAGAGTGTGAAAATGAAACCAAATGGACCCGCAAGGGTCCATTTGGTTTCATTTTTACGTTCTCAAGAGTTACATCTGGTTAACCAACTTAGCTGGGGACCACCTGGCACCCTCTCAGGGACCACTGGTGGTCCCCGGACCACCTGTTGACCACCTGTAAATGCCTAGCCCTGGCATGGCTCTGTATTCCGCCATAAATGGCTTCATATCAGTTTGCCACGGATTAGGCTCTATCGTATGCTGTTACACGGAAACATTGGCGCTCTTTAGTGGTCATTTACTCTTGTTTGTACTCGCCCATTAAATGATTCCAAAGACGTGGGGTGCGATATAGTCCTCTCTAGTTTCATATCCATGTGAAAGTTGTGGCACAAAACGCCTATTTAGTCAAATATCTCCACTTTTCAACAGAGCACACAGACATGTTTCCCCTCCTGCAAAGGGGCTCATAATAACAGCTGCACCTGATGATGATCAATGCAGACGTCATCAAGGTAACAGAAAAAGTTTGGGGAACACAATTGGCAGGTGGTGTGATTAATTACCCAGCCCCTATCGCAAAGCACTAGACAACTGTGTTCCCCAAACTTTTTCTGTTACTCTGATGACGTCTGCAGTGATCAGGTGCAGCTGTTATTATGAGCCCCTTTGCTGGAGGGGAAACATGTCTGTGTGCTCTGTTGAAAAGTGGAGATATTTGACTAAATAGGCATTTTGTGCCATATGAAACTAGAAAGGACTATATCGCACCCCACGTCTTTGGAATTATTTAATGGATGAGTACAAACAAGAGTAAATGGCCACTAAAGAGCGCCGATGTTTCCCTGTAACAAAAATATGAAGCCATGTATGGCGGAATACAGAGCCATGCCAGGGCTAGTAAATGCCCTGATAGCCCTGCAAGGCAATTTTGTTTAGTCTTTAGACTTTCACAATAACAGCCATGCTTCGCTCTCATTGAGTTGTTCTTACAAAGAAATGTGGGCGCTCTTTGAGTGCTCATTATTTCCTGTGTAGCCTACTCACCCATTGAATAATTCCAAAGACATGTGGTGCCATATAGTCCTCTAGTTTCATATCCATGTCAAAGTTGTGGTGCACACTGTACTTTTTGCACACTGTACTTTTTGCAACCACAATCACATTTCCCCAGAATTGCACCTTTCTTCTAGTAGTTATTGTCATTTTAATTTGAAATGGGGGTTCATTTCAAACCAAAAAAAAGTTCACCCGTCACTATTGACTCTATGGCTGATATTCCATATTATATGCATATATTCTAGAGCTCATATATCCTTCTACTGCACAATAAATATAAAAACATGTGTTATAGAATGGACAATGGGTGCAATTCTCAATCGCTGTGGTATAGCCAGCTATGGTTTAAGTCTTCTCATTGACTGCATGACAGCAAATCAGGTCTGGGGCCTTGTGGTAGGCCGAAAGCCTATACCAACAGCCCTGGGCTTACCAAATAATTACCCAGCTTAATTAAAACCTGCAATTCAAAATGTCCAGAAATCACCTGATCCCCCCGATTAAAAATGTTACTCTACTGCCCTGTTTTGTTTATCATGAGTTGAAGCTCTTGATGACTGGTTTTAATTATTATGGATAATTATTTGGTAGGCCCAGGCCTGGTGGTATAGGCTTTCAGCCTACCACAAGGCCGCAGACCTGATTTGCTGTCTTGCAGCCAATGAGCACGGCCCCACACCTGATTTTCTGCCATGCAGCCAATGAGAAGACTTAAGCCATGTTTGTCTACACCACAGCGATTGAGAATTGCACCCAATGTCAGTTGCTAGGGAACCACTGAAGGTCAAGTATTATCTTGTCTGAAAGGCTGAGATCTACAAACAAACACAGTCAGTCTTACTGAACCACACAGACACTGCAGCAGGAAATAAACTTGGACCCACTTAGGATGTTTACCTTGTTGTCAAGTGAGGAATGAGGATATGGCCAAGAACGCAGTGTTGTTGCTGCTGCCAGGACATTTCTTTAGGACGGCTGGCTACAGGTTCCCAATCAGTGGTCTGGAGACCACCCGGGGCCCTTGATGGGGGTTCCCCAAGAGAGCTGGTAACCAAACTGAACTCTTGAGAGAGTGTTAATAAAACCAAAATGGACTTTGTCTCTCCTATGGCACCAACATCAATACAGCAGGGAAATGTGGACATATAGTTTTGGATCTACTGTACGTCACAAAATAAATTGTGGTACGTGACTGAAATGTAGAATAAAGAATGGGCCTTGATGCAGAAAGAGTTGAAAACCATCTCCCAAACCAGGTATTTGTTGCCTAATAGTATAAAGGACTTGTTTGTGTACTTGCAATGCATATGCTGTGTTTCTTTGTAAATGTCCGTATTTTCTGCACTATAAAGCGCACCGGATTATAAGGCGCACCTTCAATAAATGTTTTCATATATAAGGCACACTGGATTATAAGGCACATAGAATAGAAGCTACCGCAGTAAACATATAGGATAGAAGCTACTGCAATCAAATGACCCATATAAGGCGCACTGGATTATAAGGCGCACTGTTGTTTTTTGAGAAAATTAAAGGCGGTGTGTACAAATACAAATGAAAAAGAAGAGACATTAGTTGTTTTAGAGTTTATTTTTTGTGGCAAAACCAAAACAATCATATTCAAAAAGAAAGTCTCCAAAAGCCCCTGCATTATTATCAATACTTTTTTTTTTATCAGAGTGAATACAATCTTCGCTACAAAATTATTGGCTAATCATTAAAACAGGGACAGCTGTGGTGCACATATTATGGCTACTGGATTTTACTGAGAGTAAAAAAAGAGAACAGTCTCAGAAATACTAAAGCCATAATTCTATTGCAATTACACAATTGGGAAATGGGGAATAGCCTGCGCGCGTGTGTGTGTGTGTGTGTGTGTGTGTGTGTGTGTGTGTGTGTGTGTGTGTGTGTGTGTGTGTGTGTGTGTGTGTGTGTGTGTGCGTGCACGTGCGTGCACGTGCACATACTCGGTAGGCGCAAGGCTCCGGTGACTGATTATAGGACTTGGCTGAAAGTCGCGGTGGTTTCAATAGCACTCACCTAACCTGCTTCTTGAGGCGTGTTTGTTTTTACCGCCATCCGTTTGCTAAACATCAAAACAGTTAAAGGTTTTGCAAGAACAGCACTTCTATTAATCACGCGTCGGCCGCTAATATAGGCTGGCTTTGAGGATGCTTCCCAGAGCCATGCGAGCTGACAGCTTTATGAGCATCAAGCCTGTCAACAACGCATACTAGGCCTATCTGATAACTCACCATCTCAACAGAATGACATTTATGCCAGTGGTAGGCAAGTCTTTCAGTATGGCTCTGGCCTCTTTCATTGACTAGGGACTTTAACTGATTCATTGAGATGAATTCATTACACAAAATTAACACATTAACTCATTTTAATCGCACATAGATTTTGCACCACGGAACCTTTTTTCACTGGACGAATTTCAGGCGTATACCGATCATACCGGTGCACGCAATGGGAGAGAGGAAGCCAATCAGGGTAACCAATAAGGGCTGCCATTGATCCCTCACAGTGTGGAAAAAACTATACCAACCTGTTTTAATTGACCAAAACATGCTTCTCGAGTCAAATATTGATGTGCGACCAATTCATTACAAAGCTTCAAATTAATTTGATTATATATATTTTTTTTTAAATATTCCACCTACTTGTGTCATCTCATAGTGGTGTCGTCGCTCATACAACACAGACTGGTGTTTTGCAGCAGAGAACTTGGATCAAATTAAGGAATATAGCTACACACGTGTGTGTGTGTGTGTGTGTGTGTGTGTGTGTGTGTGTGTGTGTGTGTGTGTGTGTGTGTGTGTGTGTGTGTGTGTGTGTGTGTGTGTGTGTGTGTGTGTGCGCGTGTGAGATAATTGCTGTATCGTCTATTCCATTGCACAATATTTCAGGTTACCGCATAGAAAACACTATGTCTAGGTGTCTGTGTGGCCAGAATTGTACACGATTTCAAATTTCCCAAACTGTACATATCTGCAATTTCTACTCTGGGGTCTGGGGTCTCCTCGGCCTGATCAATTCAAGATCACATGCACAAATTGTAAATGTTTTGTCTGTCTCAAATTGCTTTATTTTGTGCCCCCTGTTCATCAATGTAAACCACAGGAACGCACATCTAACACCTGGGATTTGAAATCATGTCACCCGCATGAAACACTATAGACCAGGGGTTTTCAACAGGTGGTCCGGGGACCAACAGTGGTCCTTGAGAGGGTTCCAGGTGGTCGCCAGGCTAAATGATGGAAATTTGGTTAACCAGACGTACCACTTGAGTGTAAAAATGAAACCAAATGGACACTTGCGGGTCCATTTGGTTTCATTTTTACACTCTCAAGAGTTCAAATATTCTTCTGAATTAGCACTATTTCATTAAGAAGTCTACACTGCCTGGAATTGTCAACAAATGGACCCTTGCGGGTCCATTTGGTTTCATTTTTACACCCTCAAGAGTTAAAATATTCATCATGTGAATTAGCCCAACTTAGTCTACACAACTAGAGAATGTAGAAGATTAATGGTCATTTTGATCTGTATGTTCCAGGCGAGCATCTATAGCACATTCTAGTGCATTTTGGAAGTGCCACTAGTGCATTTTGGATCTTGTCCAGGCCACTAGGTGGCGCAGGCCACCGGGAAAACTCCCTGTACTCCAGATGGCCAATCCGCCCCTGGCCTATTTGCTCACACCTGAGTCCCAGTCAGCACCGGCGTCCTCTACTAGTGGATTGGAGGCGGGTACGGGGTCCAGTGTGTGTGTGTGTGTGTGTGTGTGTGTGTGTGTGTGCGTGCGCGCGCGTGTCAGAAAGAAGTTCAGCTGAGGTGTAGCAGGATTTGGTTCAGGGTGTGAGGAGAACTAGAACAGGTTGTCAGCCATGGCAGTGAAACTATGTGGAATTCATAATCTCTCTCTCTCTCAATCTCTCTCTCTCTTTCTCTCTGGAGTGGCAAAATCATTTCCCTGACGCCGACCGTTGGTTGCGACGGCTATAAAACGGTCGCGACATTGGTCGCAACTGATTTATGTTATTTTGCCAACTGGTGCGATGGTTGTCATTCGGCCAACTGTCATTCGGGCAGTGATGGGCAGTAACTTGTAACAAGTAGCTAAGCATAGCTTAACTACATTTTCCCGTAACCTGTAGTGTAGCTCACTACAATTTTCCGGGGATAGCTTGTAGTGTAGCTTACTACAATTTTTCAAGAGTAACAAGTAGTGTAGCTTACTACTTTTTTCAAGAGTAAGAGTAAGAGTGTAAGAGTGTAGCTTTTCCCCACCCATATTTTCGAATTCCTCCGATTTTCAATGGGTAGAATTTATTTGTATACCACCTGTCATGACAAAATGCAGCTCAAAGTGCTTTACAGACGAGAGGATAAAAAAGAAGGGAAAATAGCAAGACAAAATAAACAACATAATATTATGTTTAGAAAGTTGTACATTAAGTTGAGTTATATTTATCTATATATATGTATTGTTGATGTAGCAAGCTACTTTTGTAGTGTAGCTTACTACAATTTTCTGGGGATAGCTTGTAGTGTAGGTTATAGCTACATTTTGTCGAGAGTAACGAGCAGTTTAGCTTACTACATTTTCCCAGTAACTTGCCCATCACTGCATTCGGGCCAGCGGTCGTGACCATTGGGCCCAACGGTCGGCGTTTATAAGGTTAGGTTTAGGCATATAGGTTTTACTGAGGTCATGTTTAGTCATGCTCAGATGGTGTAGGCGGTTAGTAACCGACCCGACGGTCGTAACTGATTTATAGCAGCCGCGACCAACAGAAATGATTTCGCAGTCTCTCCCCAATCTGTCTCTCTCTCTCTCTCTCTTTCTCTCTTTTCCACAGGTTAGTTGCATCTTGCGTTCGCTCAAGTTATGGCAGTCTTTTCCAAAAAAACAAAAAAACAAAACAAAATAAAAACAAAGAAAACCAAATCTCCTGTGCGCGCAGGGTTAAAAGAGCCGAGCCTGCTTCTTCAGCTCGTTGCGTTTCCACAGTGCCAGCCGGTCGAAGTCCTCCACCGTCATCCCAAACACCCGCACAAAGTCCTCTGGAGACAGGTGGCGCTGGAAGAGGGACACAAAGAGGGACGGGACAGTTTAGTTCTTCCCTGTCCACTACCTGTTAACCCTGTTGTGTCCTGTCTAGATTTCTAGTTTCCGAATAACATAATATTCAAAGATTTGCACCACGTTTTCAAACACGATTTTTCAAAAATAGCAGAGATACAAGCTCATAGCGCGCCACTCGGTGGCGCGCTATGAGCTTGTAGATCTGCTATTTTTCAATAGTTAAAACATAATGCTTAGATTTATGAATTATGGAAGGACACAAAGAGGGACAGGCAGTTTAGTTCTTCCCATGTCCACTACCTGTTAAATATACAATTGATTTTTAAATTGTACTCTTCGTTTTTAAAGCCATAAATGCCCCAGCTCCAGATTATATATGTGACATGGTCTGTGTGATTAGTTCCACCTGTTTTATTGCTCCGTGTGATGTTTATTATGTTATGAGGTTTTATTCATTTGTGCTGTTTTTTTTTCTATTTTTTAATTATAATGTTATAAGTTTCCTGATGCAAAATTTCATGGAAAGCACTTTGGGTCAACTGCTGTTGTTTTTAAATGTGCTATACAAATAAACTTGACTTGACTTGGCACTCTCACTTGGCACTCTCAAATGATTATTCCTCTCATTGTAGAAGCAGATCAGTCCCAGCAAATTGTATTTAATTAATTCTTAATTACCTAATTAATTACCTAATTAATTAATTACCTATTTTTCAAGAATTTACACATTTAGAAAACGTAGAAGAATTGCTATTTTGGCCAACATTTTGCCAGTTATCTCTCCCAAATTAGTCCGGGAGACTAAACTCAACATCAAACGGTGGTCCTCCGCGGCTAAAATGCAGAATAGTATAGAATAGTATAGAATAGTAGGCCCTGGTATGAAAATGGTTGAAAACCCACTGCTGTAGTGCATTGGAAGTGCCACTAGTGCACTTTGGATTTTGGCAGTTGACAACACTGCACTGGCCAGATCAAGGCAATCCAAGACTAGTCAAATTCGGCCCAGCGTGGGGGTGATCTTTACATCCTGGATTTGACCTAGTCTTGTTCAAGACTAGGTCAGGTCACAGCCCATAGGGATGATCTTTACGTCATTTCCAAGAAGTTTTCATCAGTTGATATAATAAAGCTAAGAAAGAAAGAAATTCTGGGGGCGTGTGTCACAGGGTGTGCATATTTTCTGCACACTGCCAAGCATTTACAATACAATGATGTGCAAAACTGCAGAAACACATTGGTAGAAATGGAACACACCGTATGAATGTAGGCCTTTTGTAGGCCTAAATTTAAACCTAAAACCCGAACCACACCAAAGGGTTGGAGTCGAGACAAAAAATGTTTTTAAGGGCAGCCACACCGATATGCGACTAATTGACTTAGAATGAATTGCATTGGTGTGGTTGACCTTCAAGAAAGTTTTGTCCCGACTTGACCCTTCTACGTGGTTTGGCCTTTAAACGGCAGACAAATATGCAGCCTAAACAGTTTTATTGCATTTTCACTGTAACATGTAGAGCCTGCTCCTATAGCCATGACTCTAGTCTAAACTCAGTACCAACCTCCTCAACGGACCCGGATCTGTTCTCTTCATATTTTACTGTACCTCCAAGCTGAAAACAACTCCTTAGTGGGATCTAGGAAACATCGGTATCAAATCACTACTAACATTAAGTCATGCATTGTCGCCTGGAAAGCAACCAGATTAGATGGTTTGGGCATTTGATTAGGATGCCTCTGGAGCGCCTGCATAGGGAAATCCTTGACACACGTCCCACCCGACCGTCTCGGGATCCGCCCAGGAGGTCCAGAGCTCTCTGGTGAAGCTGTGCCCCCCCGCAACCCGCCAACGGATAAGCGGTTGATGGATCAATGGACGGAGGTGTGTTAAGAAAGAAAGTCAGGGTCTAAGCATATCAAGGAAGGTGTGTCGATTTTTGTGTGTTGTTAACAATCACAGAAAAACTGCAATGCGCAATTTAAGTTTGCCAATACTGTTTAGATAACAGTATTTTCATTTTTTAGAGTATCGGTGCACCTATTTCCCAGGTTCATGTCACAGTTCAGACGAATACAAAAAAGCAACAAAATGCCAGCAGTCACAGAAGTGTCCTCCAGGTGTTTTATGCCGTGCCCAAATTCATCTTCATAAATCTGCTGGATGTCAGTTGTGTGAGTGTGAGTGCCGCTGGCATGGTTGTGTTTACCACACATGCAACGTCAGGGTGTAGCTTCCTGGATGCCACTGCAGAACTTAGCCCCATGCTTTTATTCTCCCTTCCCTTTAAAACTGAAGGTTTTATCTGTAATCCTAAAACATTGGTTTTCAACCTTTTTTGATCCGAGGGCGGACTACTATTTGAGGACATTTTCACTTCACAGGACCCCAAAAAACTAAAGATTTCTTTTGGATTTGTCCGCAATTCCAGGATGGATTTTCACAAACAAAATAAAAACAAACATACGGATCAAAATGACGATTATTCTGAAGAAGATGATGAAGAATATTCAAACTCTCGAGAGCGTAAACATCAAACCAAATGGACCCGCAAGGCTCCATTTGGTTTCATGTTTACGCTCTCAAGAGTTACATCTGGCTAGCCAACCAACTTTTCATCTGGTTAACCAACTTAGCTGGGGGAGCACCTGGAACCCTCTCAAAGACCACTGGTGGTCCCCGAACCACTGCTTGAAAACCACTGTCCTAAAAGATGAACCTTAGTTGAAAAAAAGTCCTTTAAAGGCAGGTGTTGGGCAGAAGTTAGAATAATGAATAAAAAAAAAGATACCACAGAGCCTGTCAGCTCTTCATCAGACAAAGTCTGATGACATCCATTAGAAACCAGACGCATCAAATGTCCCTCTGACTCAACACTTCATGGCTTAATCGCCTTCTGTCCAAACTACTGAAGGGACCTTGGGCCTATTCATAATATAGGATTAATCTGATGGACAACACAGTGAGATCTAGAGAGTGACATCTGTCTATGAATGGGGTTTAATCAGGGGTTTTCAACAGGTGGTACGGGGACCACCAGTGGTCCTTGAGAGGGTTCCAGGTGGTCCCCAGCTGAATTGTTTAACCAGATATAACTCTTGAGAACGTAAAAATGCGGTCCATTTCGTTTCATTTTTACACTCTCAAGAGTTAAAATATTAATCATGTGAATTAGTACTAATCTACACAACTAGAAGATTTAATGGTCATGGATGGACAGAAGCAAAAGTTTAGTTTTGGGGTCTGTGGGGCTAAAATGTCCTCAAATGGTGGTCCGTGGCTCAAATGCTGAATAAATGGTGGGCCCTGGGATGAAAAAGGTGGAAAACCCCTGGGTTAAATAAAACATGTTAGAACCAAGCGGTACAGATTGAATGTAGAGTATCTGCTGCATTACTGTACTGAATGAACGACTGACCTCCAGTCTGGCTCTGTCTGCGTCTTTGGGCAGTCTATTCCGCCCTCTAGTGGTGACAATGAGCGCCTCATACGGGTAAATCTGCAAGGAGAGGTGATTAAAGACAAAGTGGGGAGGACTACAAAAGGTTAATTGCACACAATGATTATGGTAATAATGCATATCTTAAAGGCAGTGTTGTGGTGGTACTTTTAGAAGTGGGGGGGGACACCTCTTGAAGGGGAATTCCACGCATTTTCATATTTTTTTTCTGAGAGTGTACAAATGTGAACCAAATGGACCCGCTAGGGTCCATTTGGTTCACATTTTGGTTCACATTTGTAGAAAAAAGGAAACTCATTAACATGGCGAAACACATCTTGATGATGTCATCAAGTATTTCACCATGCTAATGATTTTTTTTCAGACCTCCATTTCTAGGAAACACAGAATGCGGGAACTTTTTTTTTATCTCCACAGAACATCTCAAGGTATATGACATAGTAAAATATTGAAAATGAGTGAATTTCCCTTTAAGACACGTGCATGCACACTTGCATTTGTAGTAAGTATAGCATATTGAGAAAGATTGTTTACAATGCCTAATTGTATCCATAAAAGTAAATGACAAGACAAAAAACATAGGCCTACTTTTGCCCCCAAAATATTCTAGATGTGAGAAGTGGGGGGACGCCGTCCCCCCGCGTCCCCCCTCCACTACACCCCTGCTTAAAGGTGGAATGAACCCAGAAACGGTGTTTTAAAAAATTTAAAAAAAAAATAATTCTGGATCCCACCTGGTTATCTCAACTTATCTGGCACAGAGGGTTTCTGAACCAATCAGAGCATGCATACCTTCAGGCGATGGGACGGCATAGTGAGTGAGGGATATACACTGAACACACGATATATAGGACTGTTTACAATTAGTTGAGATCTGGCACTTTAGTGGTATATGTCGAGTATGGCCATATAATGACCACAGATATGGTTTAAAAGTGTGGAAAAACGTGGGCAAAAAAGAAAAATGTTTCAATTCACCGTTCAAAAAAAGATAATCTCCAAAAATCTTACCGTGTATTCCGCTGGAGGGAGGAAGAGAGAGAGAGAGAGAGAGAGAGAGAGAGAGAGAGAGAGAGAGAGAGAGAGAGAGAGAGAGAGAGAGAGAGAGAGAGAGAGAGAGAGAGAGAGAGAGAGAGAGAGAGAGAGAGAGAGAGAGAGAGAGAGAGAGAGAGAACCATTAGAATATGGATCCTTTTTTATATTAGAATAGCTGTTTGCATCACATTTGCACTGTAGCTCTCCAAAAGGATTTTCAGGTCCTGATGCTACCTCTGCTTCCCCAGTTGAGCTCACTGCCACTGTCATAGGGGTACTGGTAGCTGTCTGCACTCTGAGGCTGCAAGGAAACAGACAGACAGACAGAGTAGCATTTAGCCTTGACAACCAGCTAGTCTTATGACAATATTATAGGTTACAACCCATACCCTCAAAGCCTTCATTGACTTTGACACAATTATCAACACATGGCATGTTTTATTTTCCCACTAAATGCCCTCACTGCCCCACCAAACATGATGGCATGCAAAGAACCCAAATTTCATAGACATTTCAAATTAAAGTGCTTATAATTAAAATGATTTGAAACACTACTACTGCTACTAACTAACTACAGCTGTGTCACCACTAAACCAACAGCATTTCCTCATTGAAAACAGAAAACTCTGAGTCAGACCTTTAGGTTTATGCATGCTGTGTGTCTGTTGCAACTTCAACGGCAACTGATGTTATGGATGCTTACTTGCCTAGTATGCGTATATATACTGTAAGTCCTGTAACCGAAAATGGTATGGGTGCAGCTGTATTTTTAAAAAAGTGAAAATGTGGCCCAAATTGTTGAATATATGCTGTATTATTTCTCAGGATTTTTTTTTTTTTCTTCAGAACAGATCTTTGCATCTGGGGCGTCACTGGAACAACATCAATTACCCTATTGGCCTGAATATAAGACAGTGTTTCTTTTTTCCCAATGGAAATATCCTTAAAAAATGAGCTGTCTTATACAGTATGGTCCTATATTATTTCACATTCTTTTTACACAAATGAGTCTTGAAAAATGGGGTCGTCTTATAAACAGGGTCGCCAGATGTCCCATTTGGGGGGCAAGAGAACATGTTGGAGGGGCAGGAGAAAATGGTATGGGGGCGGCTTCATCGCCCGTGTCACTTCGCGCCATGGGCGATGAAGCCGCACCCATACCATTTTCGGTTACAGGACTTTTATTAGTCAAGTAAAGCATCAATAATAACATCAGTTGTTGTTGAAGTTGCAACAGACACGCAGCACGCATAAAGCTAAAGGTCTGACTCAGAGAGTTTTCTGTTTTTCAATGATGAAATGCTGTTGGTTTAGTGGTGCCAAAATTGTAGTTAGTAACAGCAGTAGTGTTTCAAATCATTTTAAATAGAAGCACTTTAATTTGAAATATCTTGGGTTGTTTTGCATGGCATCGTGTTTGGGGGGGCAGACTAGGTATTTAGGGGGGCATTGCCCGCCCCCCATGCCCATGCCTAGATCCGCCCCTGAAAACCACTGATTTAGAACACATCAACAGAACGGTGTCTCTCTCTCACCCTCTGGATGCCGTTCCGTCCGTACCCAGGTAGGGAGGCCGACTTGCACACAAAGTCTAGAAAAACACAAATAAAATGAGGTCAATCATCTTTATTTAGCTTTATTCAGCATCTTGTTGTGCTCCTCAGTTACTTCATTCATCAAAACCTCTTGTTTTCTTCTCCCCAATTCAGAATGAAATAGTATTCATGGCCAGAAGAGGGTGCTGTCGGCTAGCCGGTATAGAAACTGCTATTCTGATCAAGAGAGGTGACCACAGAGGCATAGCCTACCATTAGTCCAGTTTGTAGACTATTTGGAATCCACTTATAAATGTAGCTGTCAATTCCAAACCAAGATCAAATAACAGCAACACATATTCCAGTCTCATGAGGGAAAAATCAACAACATTTAGAATTGTGTTCAGGCAGGGGTTCGATATGTAAAACATTTACAACTTTTCTTAGTGTGTGTGTATGTGTGTGTGTGTGTGTGTGTGTGTGTGTGTGTGTGTGTGTGTGTGTGTGTGTGTCTCAAGAGTTAAAATATTCATCTGAATAAGCACCGCTTAATTAAGAAGTTTACACTGTTTTGTTGGCAAAATGTAGCCTGGAATTGTGGACAAAACCAAAAGAATTCTTTTAGTTTTAGGTCTTTGCTGTGAAAATGGCATCAAATGGTGGTCCGTGACTCAAGTGCTGAAGAAATGGTGGTCCCTGGAGCCAAAAAGGTTGAAAACCCCTGCATTAAATAATACAAAACTCACCACTTTCTGAACTGTAGCGAGGAGCTGTGAACACAAAGGACAGAACAGTTACAGTGTGGTCTCATTTTCACAGCATTTTCTTCTCTCTGCAGGTTTTTCTTTCATTTGTTGACGAACAACATACAAATAGAACTCGATGATGATGACGGCGGCACATGCATGTGGCCTCTGACCTCCTTGTCAGTCAGACCGATTACTGGCACTGTCCCAAACCTAACCCCAGTCTTAATCTATACAGTCAGAGCTTGGGGATGAAGACATGGTTCAGTCTTAATGTACATACTCTAGGCTGTTCTGTTAGTCTGTACTTTACACATACCGTAATTTCCAGACTATAAGCCGCTACTTTTTTCACATGCTTTTGACCCTGCGGCTTATACAATGGCACAGCCAATCTATGGATTTTTACAGGTAACAGGGGTTTTCAGGTAAGAGGGTTCCAGGTGGGCCCCCCAGACTAAATGATGAAAAGTTGGTTAACCAGATGTAACTCTTTGAGAGCGTAAAAATGAAACCAAATGGACCCTTGCGGGTCCATTTGGTTTCATCTTTACACTCTCAAGAGTTATGATATTCACCATCTAAATTAGCACCACTTAATTAAGAAGTCATAAGTCATGGTCATTTTGATATCTATGTTTTGCCTGTTGTGTTCGCGAAAAACGAAAAGAAATCTTTAGTTTTGGGTTCTGTGGGGTGAAAATGTTGCCAAATGCTGAATAAATAGTGGGCCCTGGTATCAAAAAGGTTGAAAAGCACTGCTCTAACATGAAGCTTATTGTCTGGTGCGGCTTATAGTGAGGTGCGGCTTATACATGGAAAAATCAGTATTTTGCCCCAATTTTAGCTGGTGCGGCTTATATTCAGGTGCGGCTTATAGTCCAGAAATTACTGTACTTTTGGAACACGCGTCTCAGGATAAAGTGCTAGGCCCACAGTGAGTTTAATGTATAATCCCAGTGTGTCACTATGTGACGCATTGCACCGTTGGAGATCTGCAGTGTTTTTGGCCAATAATCCTCTTTTCTTGGGAGAATCTTCCCAACTCCCATGGACCACATCTTTGCTGGGTTGTCATTTGAACCATATGTGTCAAGACATGTGAGATACTTTGACCAATGAAGCTGTTTTTTTTTCTTTCAACCTCCAACACATGGCATGCATGCCGTACACAGCATAACGAGAATAACTGACTTGGTCAGGGAAAAAAAAGCGAATTGCAATCATCATCGTTGAGTTCTATTGTATCTACAGGCATGCAAGAACGTTGCAAAGTTGTGCAGAATTTCCTGGAATCGTCTGCGTTTAACTGGTTAACAAGACAGAAGTGGAAGAAGAGAAGCAGTCTGGGTAGTGGCGGGTATTACCCATCATGCCCTGGGAGGAGCGCAACATCAAAGAAGCAATGAGGCGGAGGAGGACGAGATGAGAGGGGCGAGGAACACATGAGCACCGGCATGCACGCGCCCACACACCCCACACAGTCCCACGCCCATGCCCACCCATGCACGCACACTCGTCTCGCACGGACGTACACACGCACGCAAGCATGCACGCTCGCACACGCGCACACACACACACACACACACACACACACATGGACCGACACATGCATGTGTACCACCACAGGCTCTGGAATGGAGCATGGTTTGGGTGGGTGGGGTTGGTTGTGGGCGTGGCCAGCTGCTGAGGTCACAAAGTTGATTCAATAGACCTTTAGGTAAGCCCCGCCCTCTTGTCCAGTCCACCCTATAGGACACTTTCCAGCCAGGCTCCTTCATTCCAATGTAAATATCATGGACTTTACACAGGGCGGCCTTAAGGATCAGGGGCCCCTTTCAAGACGTCATGATGACGTCACATCATAATTTGAATAATTAATAATTATAATATGCCTTTCTTTTTGTCAGTGGGTGTTATCATTTTTTACTGGAACTGGCACTTCTGACAGCAGTAATGTATAGTTTCATCATGTACATGGACTTTTTTCTTTTTTTTTTTCAGCACCATTAGTTCCGCAACTTTATTATTATTTTTTTTCCCTTTCAATTGAAAGGGTTGAAATATAGTTAAGGCCTCCACTGACTTTACACAATAAATATTCCTTTTGGAGCCAGACCTCTTCACCAGAATCTCTTCCAATCCATCAACAAGGCATGCCCTATGCAGTGGGAAACTGTGTGTGACATTTATTTTTTTAAACGTTAATGTTTTATCATATAAATATTTATCATATATAAATGATACATATATTATCATATTTATATATTTATCATATATATACGCTATTGGTGGAGTTTGTCTATCGCATGTTATGCTTTAGCTGGGATTGGACCCAGGTCTATTGTAAAAGTTGAGTCAATTGTAGTTACGCTCCGAAGAAGACTTTTAGTAAACGCATTTTATCAGATGTTTGACCAATCTGCAAATTAAATGGTTACCAAGAAATTTCTACACCAATGTGTTTCTAATATTCAAGTATTAGTATTTGGACTTCTGTGTACAAGCACTATATAGTACAAGCCTGTAAATATTTCAGGCTTAGCTATTTTTTTTTCTTGTCCATAGTGCGTCACAGAGTGGAACGCTATGAGTCTTGTTACGGTACAGTGCCGTATGTCCCTTTGTCTCCAACGGCTGTTTGGGCACAATTCCCAAAATGCACCTGTGTTGTTCCTGGACAGCATCAGAGGCGTCATTTGGGCTCACGGGGGGTGGCCACAGACACCCCCCCCCCCCCCCCCCCCTCCCTTGGCGTTTGCACCCAAAATAGAACTTACACAGTTCACAGAAAGTTCATACCTGAAGATTCATTGCACTCTGCATATAAATCCCCACCGTATAGCTGACACTGCGGGCCCTATATTGCGTCAAGAGTCCCTAAACCATAACATAATCGTAATTTTCAAATGATGACATACTGTACAGTAAGTACCAGTGTTGGGCAGTAACTAATTTTAGATTACATATTACTGTAATATTATTACTTTTGCTCCAAAAAGTAACGAGATTACTCTGCAAAAATGGGTAATAAGTAATGCATTACTTTGCAAGTAACGCCAAGTTATTTTTTTAAAATGAGCTTGTTGTTGCATGCAAAAATAGAACAGATTTACAAGCTATCGACAGATACTGTAACAACAGAGATGTGCAGTAGATTGTAGATCCAGTCCACATGCTGCATCCTGCGCACAGTTATGTAAAGTAAACTACAAACTGCTTGCTGCTTTATTTTGTATTTTATTTTTAAATACAAGACCTCAACTGTTTTTGAAAACAATTGTGGAAAAAGTTTAAAAAGTCAAAGAGACAGATTTTGTTGGCTTTGTTTTCAGGTGCAGTTTGTGGGATTGGAGACTATTATTATTAATAAATTGGATTCAGTTCTACAAAGAGCTCGCTAAACAGATTATGTTGTACATCTCTATTTTTTCGTGGTGTTGAGAACTTGGGAAAGTAATAACGTAATATGTAATATATTACTCTTCAATTCCAGTAATAAGTAAAGTAATGATATTACTTTGTCTAAGGGGTAACAAGTAAAGTAAAGAAGTTACTTTCCTAAGTAATATTGACCAACACTGGTAAGTACACATACGTCAATTCTTCAAATATCCTGTAGGCTACCTGGGGTTAGTATCTTGCAGCCCGAGCCCAGAGGGCATCTGACAGGGCCGGATCTAGAGGGGTGGGTGCATCATCCTGCCCACCCAATGAAAGGTTATGGGAAGTATTTTTTCTGTACTATTTATCATTTCTGATTGGGTGGAAGGGGCTGGTTAAATCCGGCCCTGGCAGCCCCCCCCCCGTCGAGCCTGTCTGGCCCTCAGTTGATCACACGGCTTCAGTACAACGACAAAACGTGCAGCAACAAAATCTCAGCGAATTGCTGAGATTAAGTAAATAATGTACACCCATGAACGCTCCATCCACTCCATCCAATTCCACCGTGACGAAAACAAGCAGTGACACAACGCAACGGCAGCCTAAACAAGAAACACGCAAACTCCAAAGTCCCTGTCATTATTTTTAGTTGTGTGATTTAAGGGGGTGCGTCAGGTCGGTAGGAGGTAACAGGGCGGGAAAAAAACATGATTTGTGACCTCTTGCGGTATATACAGTATATATATACAGTGTATATCATCACTATATGACCCTGTGTGTCTCAGAGCTACATTCTTCACGTCGTCTGCCTCCGTCTGCACACCTGGTCGCTGCCAGAGGCTCAGCTGCTCCCAGCTGCTGCAGCGGTTTGAAGTGGATTAACCGACAGGATCTGCATCTGCTCCTGTCGCGTTTTACAGCGCCTTGTGACAGCCGCTAACGAGCCTGATTTAAAGTTAGTTGCGTGAAAGAACACACTACGGG